>CM064504.1:35503066-35965566 GCA_032716605.1 Paralithodes platypus | reverse complement strand
AATCTCTCGGTTTCTATTTTAGTGCACGTCATTTTTGTTTTCCAATTTGTTTCCTATTTATTTATTTTTTTCCTGAAAACTACTCAGCCAAATTCTATCAAATTTGGTCAGAAGTGCCCATACAACATATACAAAATTCATGCAGATAGACTAAATATGAATGTCACCACTTAAGTAGTTAGCGTTTGGTCCCCTTAAGGGAGCCCACCTCGCTTTGTTTCTCTTTCTCGCCCTCTCTCTTTGGTTTGTATCCATTCGACCCCATTCAGCCTACTATTTTAAGACGTTTACTCCCATCAAGGTGTCAATATTTTCCTGGCGAGCGGTAGCGAGCCAGCATATATATATATTTGCTTTGACAGCAAGCTAAATTTGTAAATTTTTCGAGAGAAAAATTTCTCCGGCGAAGCCGGATTTCTCCATACAATGCTGGTTCGCTATCGCTCGCCAAGAAGAAATCGACACCTGGATGGGGATAAACATCTTAAAACAGTTGGCTGAATGGGGCCGAATGGATACAAGCCAGGGAAAGAGAAGAAAGGAGAGAAAGGTAAAAAAAGCCGGTGACCCCCCTTAATTTGGCCAAATTACATTCAATCTAACATACAGTACCCTACCTTATCTAAGCTATCCTAACCTAATTAACTTCTCAAATATCCTCATCTTCACATCCCTGCCCTCCTACGAAACCTAATTGAAGACTGCCAAAAGAGATGGAAAATAAAGCTAAACAAATTATATTTCTCCATATCCCTCATCCCCATAACCTTCTCAGTTATTGTTGTTTACCATGCTTGAATATTGATTATTGTTAAAACAGGCAAAACAATACGAACATTTTCATTTTCAATTAATCTAAAAACGTTAAAAATATTGCCAACCTTTATGGTCGACACGTCTAGCCTATAAAACTGTCTACGACGAAAACATTTCATAAACAACAATTCTAGGAACAGCTATCCTTAGTCTATTTCACATTTTAATTGAATCACATTACAAATTCATAGTTCATTACTAATTTGTTCCCGGCTAGAGAGAGAGAGAGAGAGAGATACATAGAGCTACATAGATACACAGACCACTCAGACCTCGGGGTCCTTATTAGGCAGTCTGGCCTTACAATGTTTGTTTTGTTTTTCATATCACCCCAGCCCCCTCTAGATAGAGGTCGAGCCTTCCCTTGAAAGCATTTATTGTGTCGCTCTCCACCACTCTCGCTGGTAGTTTATTCCACTCTGGCGCCACACTGTAGGTGAAGAAACTCTTTGTGACATCTAGGTTTGCCTTTTTGGTTTTTAATTCCATTCCATTTCCGCGAGTTTGAGTATTTTTGTTTAATGTGAATAGCGCATTTATATCGACTTTGTCGAAGCCTTTCAGTATCTTAAAGCACTCAATAAGTTGACCCATCAACCACCTCTTTTTTAATGAGAACAGGTTCAATTGTTTACCAGTAAGTCTTTCTTCATATGGTTTATTTCTTATTGAGGGTATCATCTTCGTCGCTCTACGCTGCACTGACTCGAGTCTTACAATGTCCTTGCTCAGATAAGGTGACCAGAACTGCACACCATATTCAAGGTGGGGCCTCACCATACTTTTGAACAGTGGCACTATTACGTTCTCATGTTTATATGTAAATTTTCGTCTAATAAAGTCCAGTGCTCTGTTTGCCTTATTTGCAGCTGCTATACATTGGTCGGTAGTTTTTAGGTTTTCAGATATTAGTACCCCTAGGTCTTTTAATAGTGTGGTTTTTATTTGTTGCCCATTCATTTCGTATTTGTATTTCATATTTCTGCTACCAACCTGCAGCACCTGACATTTATCGACATTGAAGGGCATCTGCCATATTTCAGACCACTCTAATATCTTGTTTAAATCAGACTGCAACACATTTCTATCTTCTTCGGTCAGGACTGCATTTCCTATCTTTGTATCGTCGGCGAATTTGGAGATGGTGTTGTTTACCCCTACATCAATATCGTTAATGTAAATGAGAAACAGGACCGGTCCAAGGACCGAACCCTGTGGAACTCCACTAGTGACAGGTTCCCACTCGGATTCCACTCCATTTATCACCACTCTCTGTCTTCTGTCTGTAAGCCAATTTGTTATCCAAGAATGAATTTCACATTTGATACCTATCCTCTCCAGTTTAACCAATTGTTTCCGATGTGCCACTTTGTCGAAAGGTTTTTGAAACTCCAAGAATATTATATCTAGTGATTTCGTCATGTCGTTATATGTAAATAGTTTGTTATATAATTCAATCAAATTTGTTAGGCATGACTTATTTGATCTAAAGCCGTGTTGACTATTTTTGATTAGGTTGTTTGATTCGAGGTAATCTACTATCTTATCTCTAAGGATTTTTTCCATGATTTTTCCTATAATTAAAGTTAGACTAATTGGTCTGTAATTACTTGCTTTGGCCTTGCTACCCTTCTTGTATATTGGCGTAATGTTCGCATCTTTCCAATCACTCGTTCCAATCCCCTGTAGTAATGATAAGTTAAATAGCTGTGTCAGGGGTTTTGCTATCTCGTCCTTAATATTCTTAATTATTTTCGGGTGGAGCATGTCGGGTCCCGGGGTCTTATTTACATTTAAATTACTCAATTTGTTTTGTACTTCGCTAACACTGATGGTGAAATCTCCTATCACATGAGTTGAAGTGTTATTTTCAGGGGTATGATCGATAACTTCTGTAAAAACTGAACCAAAATATTTGTTGATCATATGTGCCATGTTTATGTCACCTGTTATCGTCTGGCCATCTTCTATTAGCGGTCCGATTCCGCTTTTGATCTTTATTTTTATTTACGTAACTGTAGAATTTTTGGGGGTTTGTGGCACTCTCTCTGGCAATAGTCATTTCGTAATTTTGTTTGTTCGCCCTAATTATTATTTGTTCACTTCCCTTCTACTATTTTTGTAAAAAAAATTAACTACCCGGTACTTCAGTGTTTGGGTCATTTTTTACAAGTTTGTGGAGTTGGTTCCTTTTCTTTATTGCCTTGCCAATGTCTCTACTGTACCAAGGGGGCATACTTGATTTCGTATTACGTTTTGGTTTCATGGGTACAAATCGTTTATGCGCTTATGTAATTTTAGACTTAAAATTTCCCCATAGTTCATTTACTTCGTTTGTATTTATGAGGTTTGAGTGTATGTTTGATAGCGATTCCTTAAGTCTGTCATAATTTGTGTATTTAAAGTTTGGAACCATTGCTGTTGTTTTAACTGTGGAATATTTGCTTATAACGTTGATTCTTAAAATTTTATGATTGGACGTTGCCAGATGTTCACCTACATCCAGATTTGATAATAGATTTTCATGGGTAGTGATTACGAGGTCTAATATATTCCTGTCTCGCGTCGGCTGTTTTACGTGTGAGTCAAAAAATTGTCCTGGATGAAGCTTGTCATTAGGCATGACTCAGTTTTTTTTACGGTCAGGTTATTCCAGTCAATGAGGGGGAGGTTATAGTCACCTAGTAAGATTGTTTCGTCGGAATTAAGGGTTTTCTCTAGTATTTCGTATTTTTGTTTATCATCAGTACCGTAACAGTTTGTCTCGGTGGTCGGTACGCCGTAGTGATATTCAACTTCATGTTTTTTGTATTTATTTTGACGCACACTATTTCTGCATTACTTTCGGGGAGAGTCACCTCAACTGGGTTTAAGTAGGTTGCAACGTACATTGCAACCCCCCCCCCCTCTATGTTTTCCATTATTACGGTCTTTATGGAAAACAATATATGGCTCAATGTGATATATATATATATATATATATATATATATATATATATATATATATATATATATATCACAGTTGGGTCAATTAACTCATTAAATTAACTAATTAAGTTAAGTTAAATTTATATTTTTATCAGTAAGTTAAGTTAACTTGAATTTGGGAATTAACTAGTTAAGTTTAGTTAATTTTAAAAGTTAATTAGTTAAGTTAATCAATTAACTCTACGTTTCATTTAAGTTTTCAAGCTTCCCAAACTTGAATTTATGCTTCTTATATAATTATTTGTACAAGTTATTCAACTTGTGATTGCAAACATCTATTTTTATATGTATTAAGCAAAACTTTCTATAATAATAAATATCCTATGCATTTCACATAATTTTGACTATCGGCTTTCAATGTATTACATACCGGTATGTCCACGTACAACTCCTAACTTCCAAATTTTGTTTTAATCTTAACTACAATAAACTACTTTAATTAAGAGCCTGTTCATAATCAAAGAAATTTACTAGATTGCCTTATTTCCGTTCATAATCAAAGAAATATATTAGATTGCCTTATTTCCTTACATCTATAATGTACACATTCTTATACAGTGCATCTAACTTGAACTTTCAAACTTATCTGACTATTAAGCAATTTGAAGTTGACTGAAAATAACAACAATATGGGTTGGAAAGTCTTTATCTACAATACATATACCAATACTAGAAACACGAAATTAATAATCTACAACAATTAATGTGAAATATATAACACGCCAACCTATCACAATGTTTTGTTTTCATACTACAGATCTATAAAACTTGGAAGACAGCAAAACATTTCAATAAGTTTTTTTCTTATGTGTGTATGAAGGAGACAAACGGCAGGCCGCCTGTAACGAGTGTCTCTCCCAAAGCCAAAAGAGTGACAGAGAGTCAAATTCAAGGGCCGTTGGGGTCAAAATGTCTGGACACACGGAATATAAAGCAGTCTAAGTCATAGGATGAAGGAAAGATTAATTAAGGGAGAGAGTTTGTTGAGTAGAATAAAGACCGAGAAAATTGGCTATTTCTTGGGTTGGAGAGTTGGGCAGAATAGAAGTGGAACTGTGTTGAAAGGCAGATGCCTCCAACTAGCCGCAGGAGAGGGGGTATGCACTGAGAGTGCTCTGAAGAACACTGATTGTTGTAATACTGATAGAAGAGTGAAACATTTCACAAGCTTTGCTTGTCAACTGGTCAACACATAATGGAAAGGATAACTAAAATGCAAAAGTGGAAAGATTGCTGAGCATTCAAATCCAAAAAAAGAGCATAAACAATGTACTTGTTAGTATTTCAATAAATTACGACGGATACTAATTATGTAGGACTTTTGAGGTTATAGTCAGGGTCCAGAGAATATATATTCTCTGGACCCTGGTTATAGTAGTTCTCATAAAATTTATACAGGAATCAGTGCACAGGTAGGCTACAGTAAGTCGTCTGTATGGCACGTAGTTCATATTCAGTCCCTTTTCTGGTACTTGCCATACGATTACTTGGTTACCATTCTCAATAATCTGTACATTTTTAATTGTATTGAAACATGCAGGCAAGAAATTAACTCTTTGAATATGGGAGGCCTTTCCTGAACTTATTAATATCGTCTAATGATTGACAACATAAAACATCAAGATATACTTTACAGAAGGAGATACTCGAGGTAGTTTTACCCCTCTTGACTATTAGAAGTCTTGCCTTTTTTTTTTTTTTTTAAAGAGACAATGAACGGAGGAAGGAAAAACACAGATAAAACAAAAAGGTCCATGTGCCTAAAGGCATCCTCCATTCATAAAATGTTTGTAACAACTGGATTTAAACTTTTGTAGATTGTAAGTTTGTGGAAAGCAACTCGATGGAAGTGAATTCCAAAGAGTAGTAGTTCTAGGGATAAATGAATTTTGATAAGCAGAAGTTCTGCATTGTGGAGGAGAAAGTGTAAATTCATGTGCGCTCTCAGCTGCCCTAGTTCTACGGGGAAAGATGTGGAGAGGCGGCACAATAGAAGCAAGTTCCTCGGAACAATTGCTGTGAAAATATCTGTAGAATAATGCAAGAGATGCAACGTTTCTTCGTATGGATAATGTAGGAAGGTCCTGTGTGATTGCAGGGTTATTGATTAATCTAATAGCTTTATTTTGAATTTTGTCCAACTGCCTCAATGCAACCACTCCACTTCCATTCCACAGAGGTGAACAGTAATCCATCTGAGAACGCACATGACTTTTATATATTACGGCCAACTGCTCGTCAGTGAAGAATTCTCGAACTCTGTACAGGAGTCATTCTTAGAAGCATTCTTCGCAATGCTTCTAACATAATGTGTCCAGCTCAAGTTAGTAGTTAATGTTACACCGAGAATGTCAATACTAGGGGAAGTGGGAATATTTACATCATTCAAAAATATATGGGAGTCAGTGAGATTCTGTCGGTTAGAAAATTGAATGTACTTGGTTTTCTGTGCATTAAAGGAAACTAGATTCTTTTGTCCCCATTCATTAATTCTAGAAAGGTCCTGGTTCAGAGAAATTGCAGTGTTTATTTTTGAATTTATAAGATCGGGTTGGGTGAAAGAATTGGTAAATGTGAAGGAACTGTGGAGTGTTGAGTCATCTGCGTAGGAATGTATTGGATTATGAGTGGTAGATATGAGATCATTGATATGAATGAGGAACAGAGTTGGGGCCAAAACTGATCCCTGGGGAACACCAGCATTTATTGAGTGAAATTGAGAATAAAGGGTATCTACCATTACACATATTTTTCTGTTATGAAGATAAGAAGAAATTAGTGGAACTAATGATGCAAGGCCGTAGTGTGACATCTTCGACAATAAGGATTGATGCCAGACTCTATCAAATGCCTTTGATATATCCAGTGCTATTGTATGTATTTCACCATGTTGGTCTGTAGCTTGGTTGATTTGATGGGTAAGAAGGCAAAGAATGTCTGCAGTTGACCGACATCGTCTAAAACCATATTGCCTATCACTGATTAATTTATTATTCTCAAGATGCTTAATTATGTGATTATTTAATATAATTTCGAAGACTTTACCAAGAGTGGAAGTTATAGCTATTGGTCTGTAGTTTGATGGATCTGAAGAGGCACCTTTTTTAGGAACTGGATGGATGTTTGCTTCTTTCCAGGATACTGGGAAGCATGAGGTATGAGTACACAGACGGAAATTTTTTGCCAATACAGAAGCGAGCACCAAGGAGCAATTCTTAAGTACTATTGGATGAATTTCATCTGGACCAGGAGCCTTATCTACTGAGAGATTCTGCAAAATAGTTTTGACATGTCTGGTGTGGATCTTAAGTGAGGGAATTTCAGGCGAATTAAAATTAAGTGCAGGGACATCTTGATTTATTTCATCTAAGGTGGAGAAAATATCCGCAAGAAGGTTAGCTTTACCTCGTGGGTCACTTACAAGATTGCCAGTCGGAGATTTTAATGGTGGAATGGATGAAGCAGTAGTGAAGTTGGATTTGAATGAGTTAAGAGTAGACCAAACCATATTTTGTTATCATTTGGATTATTTAGAAGTTTATTTGCCTGCTTGTGGAGAAAGTTTGATTTAGTTAGGTTTAATACAGTTTTGGCATGATTTCTGATGTTTCTAAAGTAATTAAAGGCTTCATGTGTTTTTGATCTTGTGTATGCATTGTAGGCTATTGCTTTTTGTTTAGTTACTCTAGCACAATTATGGTCAAACCATTTAGGTGAATTAGATCTTTTACTGTACTTTTGATGAGGAAGAAAAGTTTCCATTCCAATTTTTACAAAATATTGTATGTGGCTCAAGGTGGTGTGTGCATCATTAGAAAAGATAGCCTGAAATTAGCAAGAATAAAATAGGAATAATGTCATTCACACTGGAAGGGTACACTTAGTAATCCAGATGAAAAATTATATGATATACCGTAGCCGAAGGTAAGAAGTATTTTTCAGCCATAAAATATCGGCATTCTCTGTCTGCTTACACTGTAATGCGTGTGTGTGTGTGTTCATTGCCTCTAACTCGTAGCCCATACATACATAGTCAGTCCAGGGGGAGGACCCTACACTTAGCTCCTCCCATTTGATGACGTCACCCAGACCGAGTTCACTCTATTCCCTGCCTTGGAAAAATGAAGAATTCCCCTCTCTCCCGTGTATAAAGTGCTATTATATTGATAACCTTGATGCTCATCTTTATTGAAAGGTTATTTTCAAGTGTGAGGGCATGCCTAGGGGGGAGCATCAAAGCGTCAAAAACTGATCCTATCATTTCATCAAATCTGCAAAAAGCTATCAATACATCAAATTTTCCAGATGTCTTCATTTTGTCAAAAAACAGTTTGTCCCCAGATCATATCAATGTGTTAGGTTAGGTTAGGTTAGGTTAGGTAAACAAAAATTGATGATATGATATCATCCAGTCAGTTTCAGCCTTTTGTCAAATTGAAAAGGTCCAACTTTTTTGATGCTTTGAAAAGATTGGGTTTTTGATGTATTGATAGGGCTGACACCCTTGGAATAGTTTTGACGCTTTGCAGGCGCCCCATGCCTAGCACCTGTGCGGTGTATAATTGTTTCTCTAACAATGATACACAGAGTGATAAACATCTTTCCTTTCACTCATTCCCTAAGAATGAGTGCGCCCAAAAGGAATGGACCAATCTTTGTAAGAGGAAAGACTTTATCAATGCTGAAAATGCTAGGATCTGCAACATGCATTTTGATCAAAGTGCATATGAAAGGAACCTTAAATATGAATTGCTAGGTATACCGCTACCAAAACAAATGCAGAGGTTGAACAGTGATGCAATTCCCACTCTCCACCTATCAACATCTAAAGGTGATTATTATTCTAACAAGTTATTGATGTTATTTTGTATTTATCTTTTTAGTATACGGTATACGGTAGGCATAATGATGTGTGTTAATTAGTATTTTGAGATGTCTTAGTATATATATATACTCACACGTGTGTGTGTGGGAGAGGTAGGTAGGTAGGTAGGTAAGGTGTGGTATTTTGAAATTTCCCTCCTTAATCTTTCCCTCGCCCTCCCTCCTACCCCTCCAACTACCACACACTATTTACTCCTTGATTTCCTTCCCTCTCTGTCTTTTATTCATTCATTGATATGCACCCTGGCTTCATTGAGTACCAATTATTGAACTCATTCACTTATACACATTTACTCAATCAAATAACACAAACACAAGCACACACACATAAATGACACACACACTATTTACTCCTTGATTTCCTTCCCTCTCACAGACTTTTATTCATTCATTGCCAATGGCCAATAAATATTATGGACATGAAAATAATATTGCATGCATATTGTAGGAATATTGAGTGGCGAAAGTATAAATATATAACACAATCATAGATATATAATAATATGCATTAAATATCCAAAGAATTATTATTCATACCTCATTACACACACGAGAGAGAGAGAGAGAGAGAGAGAGAGAGAGAGAGAGAGAGAGAGAGAGAGAGAGAGAGAGCAAAAGGGGGGCGAGGTGAGAATTAGGGGGGAGTGGGGAAGTGAGAGAGAAAGGAAGGAAGGGGGTGTGAGTCACGGAGAGCGGGAGGAAGAAATATCTCACTTTAGGACCGAGTTTTACGTTGTTGTTTTTTTTTTGCAGCATTTTAGAACTAATTTATTATAGGTATCAGCATAAATTCTAACGTTAGAGGGAAATAGTTAGCTGGATTATAATGAAACTTGAATTCGGAACAACTAGACAAGTCACCAGAGTTGATGAGAAAAGAATCCGGAAAAAAATGACCGTGTGAATCCTCCTTAATTACCCTACCAGCTCCACCCTCAACCAACCATCCCAATGTCCTACCCAGAATCAACACAGGTCCTGGTCCTACCCACTTTGGTATTGGTCCGAACATTTCTACTTTATTTCTGCATATCCATATGTATATTCATATCTTAGCATTATAAACAATAGGTCTACAATAAATAATGCAGTCGCATCAAAATATTTACATAAGAACATATGAACATAAGAAAATGGGAGCCTGCAGAAAGCCGATTGGCCCACACAAGGCAGATCCCTGTCACATCCAACCCCAATCATAAGGCCCAATTATAAGCCCAGCTTAAAAACACCATTAGGACTGACCTCACCGAAACGGTCAGAGGTCAGAAAAACGGGGGTCTGCAAAGCCCCACACCTGGCCCACACCTGACAGATCCCCCTCACACCCAACCCATCTCGTCCATATGCCTATCTAATTTTATCTTAAAGCTCCCTATCGTTCTTGATCCCACTATAGCACTTGGCAGCCTATTCCACCTATCCACAACTCTGTTACCAAACCAATATTTGCCTATATCTTTCTTGAAACGAAATTTATCTATTTTGAAACCATGTGTACGAGTTCTTTCGCTATCACTGAGCTTTAGTACATTGTTCATTGCCCTATCCCCTTTATTAATCCCACTAACCTACTTGAATACGTAGACGGAGGTCTTTTAAAAAAAATAAAAATAAAAAATAAATTGAATACCTCTATCATGTCCCCTTTAACTCTGCGTCTCTCTAACGAATGTAAGCCTAATTTTTTCAACCTTTCTTCATACGGAAGATTGCTAATATTATGGATAATTTTTGTCATTCTACGCTATACTCTCTCCAATGAATCTATGTCCATTCTGTAATAAGGACACCAATATTGAACAGCATAATCCATATGGGGTCTCACTAATATCAAGTAAAGTTTTAAGATAACATCAGCAGTAATGTTACTCACACTCCTAGAGATGAACCCGAGAATCCTGTTTGCCTTATTACGAACGCTTATACACTGTTTTCTAGGCTTTAAATCATTGCTAACAAACGCACCAAGATCTTTCTCACAATCTGAGTTTTCTAATTCCATATTAGCTAGTTTATATTTAACATTTGTATGCATCTTCCCTATCTTTAATACCTTGCATTTGTCAATGTTAAACTTCATCTGCCAATTTACTGACCATTCGTGTAAGGTATCTAGATCCCTTTGGAGGCTCTATATATCTCTATCTGAATACATTTTTCTCCCCATTTTGGTATCGTCTGATAATTTACTTATCCTACTAGTTATACCTAAATCAAGGTCATTTATGTATATAACAAACAACAGAGGACCTAATACAGATCCCTGGGGGACACCATTTTTTTTTTTTTTTTTTTTTTTTTTTTGTGATTGAGGGAGACAAAAGGCATAACTGCCTATAGCGAGTGCCTCCCCCATAGTTGAAAGAGTAACAGGGCCAAAATCAAGGGACGTTCGAGCCAAAATGCCTGGACACACGGAGTTTGAAGCAATTTAAGTCATAGGAAGAGGGAAAGACTGATTCTGGGAGAGAGTTCCAGAGCTCAGCTGTTGAGTAGAAGAAAGTTTGAGAGTAACGTTTCACTCTTGGGTTGGAGAGTTGCACAGAGTAGGGGTGGAATTGAGTTGCAAGACGGGTACCACGTGCCCTACGTAAAGGAGGTGGTATGCACTGGGATAGCTCTGAGGAACACTGATTATTATAGTAGCGATAGAATAGCGAGAGAGATGCAACATTGCGGCGGAGAGAGAGAGATTGCAGAGAGTTGGTGAGTGGACAGGAGTTAATGATACGAAAGGCCTTCCTTTCAACTTTTTCTAGGAGAGCGGTGTGAGAGGAACCTCCCCACACATGTGAACAATACTCAATACAAGGGCGCACTATGCCCCTGTACAGAGCAAGAAGCTGTGCAGGGGAAAAGAACCCCCTAAGGCGGTTGAGCACACCCAGCTTCTGGGAGGCTGCCTTAGCAAGACTGGTAATATGGTCCTTCCAAATGAGAGCAGAAGAAAAAGAGACACCAAGAATATTGAGAGAAGATGAAGGGTTGATTTTTGTATTGTTGAAGAATAAGGGATAGTCCGCTGGGAGATCCTGACGGGTAGATAGATGGAGAAATTGGGTTTTGGAAGCATTAAAGTTAACAAGGTTTTCTCTGCCCCAATTAGAAATAGTATTTAGATCAGAATTTAAGAGTTTCATTACGTTTGTCGTTGAGGGATTGCTGGCTGGGGCGTTCTGAAAAACTAATGGAGTAGTGTAAGGTTGAGTCGTCTGCGTATGAATGGATGGGAATTAAGGTACAGTTAAGGAGATCATTTATAAATATTAGAAAGAGAATAGGAGATAGGACAGAGCCCTGAGGAACACCGGAGTTTATAGGGTGAGGAAGTGAACAATGGCCGTCCACAACCGCGGTTATGGAACGGCCGGAAAGGAAATTAGAGACAAAGGCACAGATGGAGGGATAGAAACCGAAGGAGGGTAGTTTAGAAATTAAAGATTTATGCCAGACTCTATCGAAGGCTTTCGATATGTCTAGTGCAATAGAAAAAGTCTCACCGAAGTCCCGAAAGGAGGATGACCAAGAGTTAGTAAGATATGAAAGAAGATCACCAGTAGAGCGACCCTTAAGGAAGCCATACTGGCGATCTGAGAGCAGATTATGAGAAGAGAAATGCTTAAGAAATTTGGAAGCAAGAATAGTTTCAAAAACTTTAGAAAGACAAGAGATAAGAGCAATTGGACGATAGTTGGAGCGTTGAGAGCGGTCACCCTTCTTTGGGACAGGTTGAATGTGAGCAAACTTCCAGCATGAAGGGAAGACGTTAGAGGATAGACAGAGACGAAAGAGTTTGCCTAGGCAGGGAGTCAGCACGGAAGCACAGTTTTTGAGAACAACAGGAGAAACACCGTCCGGACCGTACGCCTTATTAGTGTTAAGCCCAGAGAGGGTAGAAAGTACATCTTTAGAAGAGATTAGGATAGTAAGAGAGAGGAGGGCGGAGAGGGAGGAATAGCACCGGAATCATCCAAGGTGGAGTTTCTAGCAAAAGTTTGAGCGAAGAGTTTAGCTTTGTCAGAGGAAGAAGTGATGGTTGTGCCATCAGAGTGGGAAAGGGGAGGGAAAGACGAGGAAGAGAAATTGTTGGAGAGGTTTTTGGCTAGATACCAGAAAGCTTGGGAAGAGCTAGAGTTGGATAGTTCAGTGCATTTATTATTGATGAAAGAGTGTTTGGCAAGTCGAAGAACAGATTTGGCTTGATTCCGGGCAGAAACATATGAAGAATGAGAGTCTTGAGTTTTAAGGCGTCGGTACCGTTTGAATGCTTCCTCCTTATTGCGGACAGCAGTAGAACAGGCGTGAGTAAACCAAGATTTTTTAGCATTAAGCTGAGAGAAAGAGAATGGAATGTATGCTTCCATGCCCGATAGGATTACCTCGGTAATGCGTTCAGCACTCTCCGAGGGTCCTCGGCCATGGAAGCAGAAATCATTCCATGGGAAATCAAAGAAGTACTGTCGAAGAGCCTCCCAGTCGGCAGCGCTAAAGTGCCACAAGTGCCGCCGGCTAGGAGGATCGGGTGGCTGTACTGGAGAGATAGGACAGGTGACAGAGATAAGTTTATGGTCGGAGGAGCCCAAAGGAGAGAAAAGATCGACAGTATAAGAAGAAGGGTTAGAAGTTAGAAACAGGTCAAGAATGTTGGGCCGATCTCCGATGCGATCCGGGATACGGGTGGGTTGCTGAACTAACTGCTCTAGGTCATTTAGGATAGAACAGACATAGGCTTGTTCACCAGGTGGATCAGTAGTATGAGAGGAGAGCCATTGGCGGTGGTGAACGTTGAAATCTCCTAAGATGGAGATTTCTGAGAAAGGAGAAATGGATAGAATGTGTTCCACTGCTCCCCATTCTGACTTGTACCATTTATGTTGACTCTGCTTCCTACCAATTAGCCATGACCTAATCCATCCCAACAACGCCCCACCTATTCCATGCGCCTCAACCTTTCTCATCAATCTCTCATGAGGGACTCTGTCGAAAGCTTTACTGAAAACTAAATATATTATATCATATGACTTGACATTATCTACTGCTTCATATACCTCTGAGAAAAAACTAAGCAAATTAGTAAGGCAAGAACGTCCCTGAGTGAATCCATGCTGAGAAGAATTTATTAAATTAAATGTGTAAGTGGTTTCTAATTTTACTAGCAATAATTGACTATTGTAGCTTTCCTAGGATTGATTTAAGACTAATGGGACGGTAATTGGATGCTATTGATTTATCAACTTTTTTTGAAGATCGGAACTACGTTTGCAAGCTTCCAAGTTTCTGGAACTATACCTGTCTCTAATGACTTTTTAAATAGAAATGTTAATGGGTAACTTAACTCATCTCCGCATTATTTTAATACTCTAGCATATACCTCATCAGGACCAGGCGATTTATGAGGTTTCAGTCTGTCAATTTCCTTAGCACATAATTTCTACTTATAGTAACCGTACTTAACCTATTTTCTATACTATCGCTATATACCTTACGGACTTCTGGAAACTGTGCCAAATTTTCATTAGTGAAAACGGAAAGAAATTTACTACTTAATGTACTGCAAATTTCTAAATAATTTTCTGTCATTTCTCCTATCGAAGTTTTAAGGGGACCAAGTACATCTCTAACCTTGGATTTATAAGAACATAAGAACATAAGAAAATGGGAGTCTGCAAAAAGCCGATCGGCCCATACAAGGCAGATCCCTGTCACACCCAACCCCAATTACAAGGCCCAATTATAGGCCCAACTCACTAATACCTTGAGTACTGCCCCCACCAAAATGGTCAGCGATTAACACAAGATTACGGGGGTCTGCTGAGCGCCGATTGGCCCACACCTGGTAGATCCCCCTCACACCCAACCCATGTCGTCCATATGCCTATCTAATTTTATCTTAAAGCTCCCTATCGTTCTTGATCCCACTATATCACTTGGTAGTCTATTCCACCCATCTACAACTCTGTTACCAAACCAATATTTGCCTATTTCTTTTCTGACACGAAATTTATCTAATTTGAAACCATTTGTACGAGTTCTTTCGCTATCACTGAGCTTTAGTACATTTTTCATGTCTCCTTTATTAATCCCACTAACCCACTTGAATACCTCTATCATATCCCCTCTAACTCTGCGTCTCTCTAACGAATGTAAGCCTAATTTCTTCAACTTTTCTTCATACGGAAAATTTATAATATTATGGATAATTTTTGTCATTCTACGTTGTACTCTCCAATGAATCTATGTCCATTCTGTAATAAGGACACCAAAATATATAGTTGGTAAAAAGCTTTAGGATTATTTGTTGAGTCATTCGCAACCTTAATTTCATAATTTCTTTGTTCTTTCCTAATATAATTTTTTACCTGTCTTAATAGATCCTGATAGTAAGCAAGTAGGTGAATTTCGCCTTTTTAAATTTTTCTATATATCCCTCTCTTTTTTTCCTAAAAGATCTAATAGTCTATTATTCATCCATTTGGATTGGTTCTGTGTTGATCATAATTTTCTTTTGGGGATACATTTATTTTGCGCATTGAATACTGACTTGATAAAATAATTTAAGAGTAGATTACTGATTTATCTCTATCTCGCTCTCTCTCTCGCTCTCGCTCGCTCTCTCTCTCTCGCTCTCTCTCTCTCTCTCGCTCTTGCTCTCTCTCTCTCTCTGTTTAGTTTCAATATGAATACAACACGCAACCATGGCTGGAAGTTAGAATTGAAAAGGTTTAGCACTAGTATTTGTGGAAACTCTATTACATAATTAAGATCTGTTCTACCTGGAATAAACTTCCCTCAAAAGTTGCAGTGGCAGTATCGTAACCAATGAGGTTTAGAGGTCCTGTCATCTGCGTATAAGTACGGTATTGGTTGAAGTCTTGCTAAAACGCACCTCTGTAGCTTACCGTGACTAGTTACGGTAAGTAAGTCCTACCCGGCCTTCTCGAGGTAGCCTCGTTATTACACCGTCCTTATTTTAATCCTCCCTTTTAAATTTCTAACATTTTTATTTTTGCTTGACGGTGGAACTAAAGGGGAGGGCGGGTGTGCTATTTTCTTCAGCAGCACACTTTGTTTTTAATTTTAAATCCTCTTTTAATTTCCACTATAAAAATTATCCCCCTTGTAACTATATTTCTGTTGTCCCCTGTATATTTTTGTTCTCCCTATCTTCTTAATATTTTTTTTTTTACTGTGTTGTATGTTTTTTTACTGATGTTGGTATCAGTTTTTAGTTTTTCTTTTAGTATACTTTAGACAATCCGGCGCCCTGTTTGGAGGCATTATGTCCAGGCCCCAAGTCCTCCTGGGAAACAACTGTGCTCGGTATGCTGCCGGCCAGGACCCCCTCGGGGGTGGAGGAACAAAGCAGAAAAGTGGTGGAAACGTCGTTCGGGTGAAGGAAAGCGTGCTCCGTGTCTGTGCCTTCAATGCCAATGGCATAAATGATTTTAGCAAGAGAGAGTGTCTGATGCGAGAGCTTAAAGATGGATGTGTGGATGTGTGTGGGGTAGGTGAGACGCACCTGTTGGGTTCTGGAGTCTGGGATGGTGAGAGTGAGCATGATTTGTGGGGTGGGGAAGGATGGGTTGTCTGGTCTGGATTGGATGCAGGATATAAACGTAAGAAAAAGGAAGGGGTAGCAGTAATTTTGTCAGAAAGGTTGAGGAAGTGTGTGAAAAACTATGGATGCGTGGACTCAAGAATTGTATGGTGTGAGTGCAAGATTGGGATAGATAGGTATACTTTTATGTGTGTCTATGCACCAGTCAACCAAGAAACTGGGAAAGGTGCGGAAGAAAATAGAATTTTTTGGAATAAAGTCAATAAATGTATAAGAGAAAGGCAGGAGTGTACACAAGTAATACTAGTAGGCGACATGAATGGTAGAGTTGGAAACGAGGAGATAGAAGGTATAGTGGGTAAATGGGGTGTGGAGGGTAGGAATATGAATGGTGACTTCCTTTTAGAAGTATGTGCGGAGAGAGAGATGTTTCTGGCTAACACATTTTTTGAACATCGTCACATTCATAGATATACATGGCACAGAGGTGAAGGTGAGCAGGAACAGAAATCTCTAATTGACTACGCCATGATGGACTCCGGACTAAATGGAAGAATTTTAGATTCAAAAGCTGTAAGAGGTATGCTGACGGGATCAGACCACTATACAGTGCTGACAAAAGTGAGGATAAGGAAAGAGTGGAAATATGAGAGGAAAGAGAGAAAACTGACAGTAGAGAGAATAAATGTGAGAAAATTAAATGAAGAATGTAATGCAACAAAGTACAAGGACATCCTGAAAGAGACTATAAAGGACATGGATGTTATGATAGATCTGGGAAATACTGTAGACGAAGTATGGAAAGGTACAAGAGACTCCATGATTAAAGCAACTGAGAAAGTATGTGGGAAGAAAACCTTTAAAATGTGGAAGAAGAAAGGTAACGCATGGTTTAGTAAAGAGATAGAAAAAATAGTGAAAAAGAAGAAAGAGTTCAGAAAGAGTATGCTGCAAAAGAATATACCTAGAGAAACTAGAGATGCGAGGAAAGAAGAATATACAAATTTGAAACAAAGAGTGAAGAGGGCGATACAAGACGCTAAAAGGAAGACAGATGAGGCATATGGGAGAAAGATTAGTGAACAGTTTCTGAATGACAGGAAAGCATACTACAGAGCTGTGAAAGAAGCCAGAGGGAAGAAGACTGAGAGTGTCTCAGGTGGTAGGATGAGGGACATGAATGGGGAAGTGGTAGAGGGTGATGGTGTGGTGAAAGTATGGAAAGATCATTTTAGTAGCTTAGCTGTAAAGAGTAGGGGGAAGGCAAAGATCTCATCCATAGGAATGGAGAGAGGTAGAATAAACAGGGTAGTTGAAAGCCAGATAAGCAGAGAAGAAGTAAAAGAAGCAATCAATAGACTTAAAATGGGCAAAGCTGCTGGAGTAGATAACATCCCAGGTGAAATGCTGAGATATGGAGGAGAAGAAGCTGTTGACATAATGCATAGGTTATGTAAATTAGCATGGGAAAAGGAAAGTGTACCAGAGGACTGGAGGAAAGCAGTGATAGTACCCTTGTACAAAGGGAAGGGTAGTAAAGAAGAGTGTAAGAATTATAGGGGAATTAGCTTGCTTAGCATACCTGGAAAGGTACACGCAAGAGTAGTAACACAGAGGCTACAGAAGATAATGGATGACAAAATAGGCGAGGAACAGGGAGGTTTCAGAAAGGGCAGGGGCTGCATTGACCAGATAGCCTCAATGCGATTGTTGGTAGAGAAGTATCTGGCCAAAAACAGAAAACTCTATGCAGCATTCATGGATTTGGAAAAAGCCTACGACAAAGTAGACTGGGAGGGCCTGTGGGATGTGTTAACAGTATATGGTGTGGGAGGAAAGTTGCCAATGGCAGTAAAATCTTTTTATAGGAATGCAATGGCAAATGTGAAGGTAGGGGATAAGTTAAGTGAAAGTTTTGAGGTCAATGTAGGTGTAAGACAGGGATGTGTCATGTCAGCTTGGTTGTTCAATATATACATGGATGGAGTGATTAGGGAATGTAGGGCTGTATCAATGGGTGTGGGAGCTAGACTGGAATCAGAGGGAAGAACATGGAAGATTTTAACATGCCTATATGCGGACGATGCAGTCCTGTTGGCGGAAAATTCTGAAGAACTTCAGAGAGTGGTCACTGACTTTGACAGGGTATGTGAAAAGAGAAAGTTAAAGGTCAATGTAGGGAAATGTAAGGTAATGGCGTTTGAGAGAAGAATGCATGAAACTAGATTTTAAGGAAAAATATAGAATCAAGAAAGAACACAAGAAAAGTTGTAAAATAAAATTGAAAAATTAAGTACTAGAAGAGGTTGAAAGTTTCAAGTATTTGGGAGCTGTACTATGCAAATATGGTAAAATGGAGAGTGAGATAAAAGAGAGAAAAATGCAAGGGAGAAAAGTGATTGGAGAACTTGATAGTATTCTCAAAGGAAGAATGGTTAGCCAGGAAGTCAAAAAGTCACTGAGAAACAGTGTGCTGCTCCCAACACTCGTATGGAAGCGAGACATGGACGGCAAGTGACGAGGACCTCTTCAAACTAAGAGCTGTGGAGATGAGCTTTTTCAGAATGGCAGCTGGCATGAATAGGCTAGATGGGCCAAGTAATAGGGAAGTGTACGAGTCCTTTGGAATGGAAGAGCAGGCTTTGGGCATTGATTGTGGTGTGGTTGAGTGGATAAAGAGAAGTACTTTGAGGTGGTATGGTCATGTTCAGAGAATGGATGAAGACAGAATGCCAAGAAAGATATATGGGAGTCAGGTGAGTGGAACCGCTAGTAGTGGAAGACCACCTATGGTATGGGAAAAGAAAGTGGAAAAATATATTGAAGAAAAACTAACACGTAGTGGACTGGGCATTGTGGCACGGGCAAAGGAGGCATGTCTTGACAAAGTAGCTTGGAGACGTTTCTGTCATGGCCATCCTCTAGTGGGGGTTTCCCAGGGGGAAGCAAGGCGTCGGAGATGATGATGATGATGATGAAAAGTTGTAAACAGTTCTTCAGTAGAACAGTTCAAGCAGTGTGTAGATAGTATTTTGCACACTGCAATGAGCGTAGTGCACTAGATAATCTCGTTTTTTCTCTTGAGTATCTCTCCGGAATGAACTGCAAGGTCTTTGAGATACTAACTATTTCTTGTAACTCCTTGTGACTCTTTTACCGCAAGAGACAGACTAAGGAAATATGGAAAAGGTATACTATTCCGACAAGACGAGCGTAGGATTAGCCTAGACATTAGCACGTGAGTGTTGAATTTAACACCTCGCTCTCCTCTCCCAGACTCCCACCACAGACACAGAGTAGAAAACATGGAATAAGGGAAAATTAATCGAACATTAATTGAAGTTAACCGATTAATTTGAAGATTTCAATTAAGTTAAGTTAAGTTAACCTATTTTTCAAAATTAACTAGTTAAGTTAAAAGTTAATTAACTTAGTTGGTTAATCGGCAAAAGTTAAGTTAATTAACTTAACTGACCCAACTCTGATATATATATAGAGAGAGACAGAGTACGGCTGTACTGATATTAATTATGAAACCACGACACTGACATAAGGAAGATATGTTTGTCTGCCAAATTGTCTGTTACAGCAAAATTATAATAATTCGATCACAGATATTCCAAACAAATTAATAGCCAGAATTATTGAAAATCATATGATAATAACATTACAATGGGGAACATATACAAAATAATCAAAGTGCACGCGAATATCGGAGAAGTGGAGACAAGTGTAGGTGCACACGACGCCAATCTGCAACCCTTCAAACAGCATCTATGGATTTACCCTCATTATTGTATAACACTGTGATCACAGACCAACAACTATGCCACCAACACCATCTACAACCCTAACAAGCTTTATTATCCCTAATTCAATCCAAGTTCGCAACATTACGAATTTCACGGCAAAGCAATAACAACAAATCTAAGGCCATGTTATCATATGATTTACACGGATACATTTAGCCTAGCTTTTGTTATTCAAATATACTGTTTTTGTTATACTTATCTGTATATTGAATTTGTTTATGTTATTGTATATGATATAAATCAATATTGGCAGTACAGTATATGATTATGCTCTGTTTTGGTATATGATATAAATCAATATTGGCAGTACAGTATATGATTATGCTCTGTTTTTTTGTCCACATGATGGAAAAATCTGTCTTCAAATTCAACGAAGTTCGTTGTTAATTTTGAGAACTTATGAGACATAGTACTTTCTTATGTTTCCGTTAGTTATCGATAAATCAGTTGCTAAGGGATTCATTTTACCGTCAGTTAAAATAAATCCTAATACAGTATAATGCTCTCTGCCGAAAACATTACAAACATTAAACCGATCAGCTGCGTCGGTCTCTGTTTACTAAAGGGTTATCGCACCGAAGAGCTTCGGTCTCCGTTTCCTTAAGGGGGATGACTTGCTTTTTTTCTCTCCTTTCCCTTCTTTCTCTGGTTTGTATCCATTCGGCTCCATTCAGCCTACTGTTTAAAGACGTTTATCCCCATCCAGGTGTCGATTTCTTCCTGGTGAGCGATAGCGAGCCAGCATTGTATGGAGAAATCCGGCTTCTCCGGAGAAATTTTTCTATTGAAAAATGTAAAAATTTAGGCTACTGTCAAAACTATTTTAAAAAATATGCTGGCTCGCTACCACTCGCCAGGAAAAAATCGACACCTGGATAGGGATACACATCTTTAGACAGTAAGCTGAATGGGGTCGAATGGATACAACCCAGAGAGAGAGAGGGAGAGAGAGAAAAACAATAACGAGGTGGGCCCCCTTAAGGTTCACCGCAGCGATATTTTCGTATAATAATTATCTACCGGTATTTGATATTATATGATTATTATTATGATGTATTGTATTGTAGTATTATGTAAGGAAGTATAATACAAATATTATTATGATGTATTCTATTGTAGTATTATGTAAGGAAGTATAATACAAATATTATTATTATTATTATGATGTATTCTATTGTAGTATTATGTAAGGAAGTATAATACAAATATTATATGATTATTATTATGATGTATTCTATTGTAGTATTATGTAAGGAAGTATAATACAAATATTCACTATACCTAATTTCCCAGCCTGCACTAAGGCTCGAAAACTACAAAACATCACTAGCAAGACCTCTAGCCATAATGTTGAGAAAGAGGGTAGATACGTGATAAATCCCAGAAAGCCTGAACAATACATTAATAGCATCACTCCACAAATGAGTGAGTAAGGCTCTGCTAAAATATTATCGCCCAGTAGCATTAAGGGGGGTGACCTGTTTTTGTTCTGTCCTTTTCTATCTTTCTCTGGCTTGTATCCATTTGGCCCCATTCAGCCTACTGTTTTAAGACGTTTATCCCCATCCAGGTGTCAATTTTTTACTGATGAGCGGTAGCGAGCCAGCATATTTTTTATTTTTGTTTGACAGCAGGCTAAATTTGTACATTTTTCGATAGAAAAATATCTCCGGCGAAGCCGGATTTCTTCATATAATGCTGGGTCGCTATCGCTCGCCAGGAAGAAATCGACACCTAGATGGGGATAAACGTCTTAAAATAGTTGGCTGAATGGGACCGAAGAAGAAGAAGAAGAAGAAGAATGGATACAAGCCAGAGAAAGAGAGAAAAGGAGAAAAACAAAACAAAGCAGGTCACCCCCCTTAAGGGGCTAGTGGCTGTTTTTGTTTTCTAATTATATATTTATTCATTTATTTATTAGTTTCCTCGCTAGACCTCCATCAAGCTTAGAATAACACCCCATAGATGAATTTGTCTAGGTCTAGGGAGGAAACTAGGAAAACAAAAAAAAATAACAAATCGACAAAAAAGTGAACCATCTTCCTTTAATACATTCCAGAGATATATATACCGGGTCACGGCCTTTTATATACATATATAGAAGGCCATGACCGGGTACAGTCGCGCTAATAAGTGACCTCTCGACACCAATTATGTTTTTATCAATAATTGGGACCAGCAATATTTACACATGATTTCTTCTTTTTGAGTGAGATATACAAACATGCTCGTACACTTACCCACCCAATCCAACATCTGACAGACATTAATACAGCACAGAGCAAGCCAAACGTAATGACAGCTGGGACACGACTTATTAGCGCGACTGTACATGATTGGCAGCAGGAACAAACCGTAACTTAACGCTTATAGTATACTGCATTAGCTTTGTTAGCAGCATGGCCAGTCAGTTCTCTCTCCTAATTATATATGCAGTAATAATAGTTTGATTGGTTAGAGATAATAGTTTGTTGCGAAACTGGTAATTGATTACCGGTACAACTATTATACTGTATATGTTAAGGGGGCAGTGGTTATTACAACTATTATACTGTATATGTTAAGGGGGCAGTGGTTATTACAATTATTATACTGTATATGTTAAGGGGGCAGTGGTTATTACAATTATTATACTGTATATGTTAAGGGGGCAGTGGTTATTACAATTATTATACTGTATATGTTAAGGGGGCAGTGGTTATTACAATTATTATACTGTATATGTTAAGGGGGCAGTGGTTATTACAATTATTATACTGTATATGTTAAGGGGGCAGTGGTTATTACAATTATTATACTGTATATGTTAAGGGGGCAGTGGTTATTACAATTATTATACTGTATATGTTAAGGGGGCAGTGGTTATTACTGTATAAGAAGGGGCAGTGGTTATTACAATTATTATACTGTATATGTTAAGGGGGCAGTGGTTATTACAATTATTATACTGTATATGTTAAGGGGGCAGTGGTTATTACAATTATTATACTGTATATGTTAAGGGGGCAGTGGTTATTACAATTATTATACTGTATATGTTAAGGGGGCAGTGGTTATTACAATTATTATACTGTATATGTTAAGGGGGCAGTGGTTATTACAATTATTATACTGTATATGTTAAGGGGGCAGTGGTTATTACAATTATTATACTGTATATGTTAAGGGGGCAGTGGTTATTACAATTATTATACTGTATATGTTAAGGGGGCAGTGGTTATTACAATTATTATACTGTATATGTTAAGGGGGCAGTGGTTATTACAATTATTATACTGTATATGTTAAGGGGGCAGTGGTTATTACAATTATTATACTGTATATGTTAAGGGGGCAGTGGTTATTACAATTATTATAAGAACATAAGAAAAGAACATAAGAAAATGGGAGTCTGCAGAAAGCCGATTGGCCTAAGCAAGGCAGATCCCTGTCCCACACAACCCCAATTACAAAGCCCAATTATAGGCTCAACACTCTAATACCCTCAGGATCATCTTACCAAACCGGTTAGAGATTAACGCAGGATTACGGGGGTCTGCAGAGCGCTGATTGGCCCAACCCGGCTGATCCCCCTTCACACCCAACCCTTCTCGTCCATATGCTTATCCAATTTTTTCTTAAAGCTCCCTATCGTTCTTGATCCCACTATATCACTTGGTAGCCTATTCCACCCATCTACAACTCTGTTACCAAACCAATATTTGCCTATATCTTTTCTGAAACGAAATTTATCTAATTTGAAACCATTGGTACGAGTTCTTTCGCTATCACTGAGCTTTAGTACATTTGTCATGTCCCCTTTGTTAATCCCACTAACCCACTTGAACACCTCTATCATATCCCCTCTAACTCTGCGTCTCTCTAACGAATGTAAACCTAATTTCTTCAACCTTTCTTCATACGGAAAATTTCTAATATTATGGATCATTTTTGTCATTCTACGCTGAATTCTCTCCAATGAATCTATGTCCATTCTGTAATAAGGACACCAAAATTGGACAGCATAATCCATATGGGGTCTCACTAATGACAAGTAAAGTTTTAAGATAACATCAGCAGTTCTGTTACTCACACTCCTAGAGATGAACCCGAGAATCCTGTTTGCCTTATTACGAACGCTTATACACTGTTTTCTAGGCTTCAAATCATTGCTAACAAACACACCTAGATCTTTCTCGCAGTCTGAATTTTCTAATTCTAAATTTGCTAGTTTATATTTAACATTTGTTTGCATCTTCCCTATCTTTAATACCTTGCATTTGTCAATGTTAAACTTCATCTGCCAATTTACTGACCATTCATGTAAGGTATCTAGATCCCTTTGGAGGCACTCTATATCGCTATCTGAATCAATTGATCTCCCCATTTTAGTATCGTCTGCGAATTTACTTATCCTACTAGTTATACCTAAATCTAGGTCATTTATGTATATAAGAAACAACAGGGGACCTAATACCGATCCCTGGGGGACACCACTTTTGACTGCTCCCCACTCTGACTTGGTACCATTTATGCTGACTCTCTGTTTCCTACCAATTAGCCATGACCTAATCCATCCCAACAACGACCCTCCTATTCCATGTGCCTCAACCTTTCTCATCAATCTCTCATGAGGGACTCTGTCGAAAGCTTTACTGAAATCTAAATATATAATATCATATGACTTGTCACTATCTACTGCTTCATATACCTCTGAGAAAAAGCTAAACAAATTAGTAAGGCACGAACGTCCCTGAGTGAATCCATGCTGAGAAGAATTTATTAAGTTAAATTTTACTAAGTGGCTTCTAATTTTCCTAGCAATAATAGACTCTAGCAACTTTCCTATGATTGATGTGAGACTAATGGGACGGTAATTGGATGCTATCGATTTATCACCTTTTTTGAAGATCGGAACTACATTTGCAAGCTTCCAAGCTTCTGGAACTAAACCTGTTTCTAATGACTTGTTAAATATAATGCTAATGGACTACTTAACTCATCTCTGCATTCTTTTAATACTCTAGCATATACCTCGTCAGGACCAGGCGATTTTTGAGGTTTCAGTCTGTCAATTTCCTTAAGCACATCATTTCTACTTATACTAACTGTACTTAACATATTTTCTATACTATCACTATATACCATATTGACTTCTGGAATCTGTGCCAAATTTTCATTAGTGAAAACGGAAAGAAACTGACTATTTAATGTACTGCACATTTCTAAATCATTTTCTGTTATTTCTCCTATTGAAGTTTTTAGGGGGCCTATTACATCTCTAACTTTAGATTTATATAGTTGGTAAAAAGCTTTAGGGTTATTTTTTGAGTCGCTGGCTATCCTTATTTCATAATTTCTTTTTGCTTTCCTGATTTCCTTTTTGACCTGTCTTGATAGAGTCTGATAGTATATATGTAAATGATTTTCACCTTTCTTTATTTTTCGATATATTCCTTTCTTTTTTCCTATAAGATCTATTGGCTTATTAGTCATCCATTTTGGTTGGTTCTGCGTCGATCTAAATCTTCTTTTAGGGATATATTTATTTTGAGCATTGTGGAGTGAAGCAATAAACTGGTTATATGTAGGTGGCATATTATACTATTATACGGTGGCATATTATACGGTGGCATATTATACTGTATACTGTATACTGTATTATACTGTATTATACTGCATATTATACTGTATATGTTAAGGGGGCAGTGGTTATTACAATTATTATACTGTATATGTTAAGGGGGCAGTGGTTATTACAATTATTATACTGTATATGTTAAGGGGGCAGTGGTTATTACAATTATTATACTGTATATGTTAAGGGGGCAGTGGTTATTACAATTATTATACTGTATATGTTAAGGGGGCAGTGGTTATTACAATTATTATACTGTATATGTTAAGGGGGCAGTGGTTATTACAATTATTATACTGTATATGTTAAGGGGGCAGTGGTTATTACAATTATTATACTGTATATGTTAAGGGGGCAGTGGTTATTACAATTATTATACTGTATATGTTAAGGGGGCAGTGGTTATTACAATTATTATACTGTATATGTTAAGGGGGCAGTGGTTATTACAATGATTATACTGTATATGTTAAGGGGGCAGTGGTTATTACAATTATTATACTGTATATGTTAAGGGGGCAGTGGTTATTACAATTATTATACTGTATATGTTAAGGGGGCAGTGGTTATTACAATTATTATACTGTATATGTTAAGGGGGCAGTGGTTATTACAATTATAATACTGTATATGTTAAGGGGGCAGTGGTTATTACAATTATTATACTGTATATGTTAAGGGGGCAGTGGTTATTACAATTATTATACTGTATATGTTAAGGGGGCAGTGGTTATTACAATTATTATACTGTATATGTTAAGGGGGCAGTGGTTATTACAATTATAATACTGTATATGTTAAGGGGGCAGTGGTTATTACAATTATTATACTGTATATGTTAAGGGGGCAGTGGTTATTACAATTATTATACTGTATATGTTAAGGGGGCAGTGGTTATTACAATTATTATACTGTATATGTTAAGGGGGCAGTGGTTATTACAATTATTATACTGTATATGTTAAGGGGGCAGTGGTTATTACAAATATTATACTGTATATGTTAAGGGGGCAGTGGTTATTACAAATATTATACTGTATATGTTAAGGGGGCAGTGGTTATTTTGGGGGGTTTATTTATTTATATATTCAATATTTTTTAGTTTCCTCCCTAGACCGCCAACAAGCTTTAGAAACATCCATTAGATCCCCCTTCGATATTAATTTGTAAAAAAAATCGGTAGAAAAATGTCACGGCCAAAGGCCGGTTCCACCACAATTTTAGGCTCGCTATCTCTCGCCAGGAGAAAAATCGACACCTAAAGTGCACGAAAGGTCGTAATATTGACAAAGAAATAGGGCGAAAGGTCTTAAAATTGACTAACTAATGGGACAAACGTCATAAAATCTTAATACCAATGGGGATAATCATGAGGAAGAAAGGGGACCAGAACAACGACCCATCTACCCTTAACCCATTGAGTACCAGCGACTTGTGTTATATTTTATTCTAGCTATATTTAGGCGATATTATGCAGCTTAAGAAGGATCGGTGGTAGATAAAAGGGTTGGTTAAGATAGTTTGAAGCCTTATTAATGCTAGTGGTCCTTCCTAAGCTGAATAAAATCGTCTAATCATTGCCAGAATATAATGAAAAGGATGTCACCGGTACTGAACGGGTTAACATATGCCTAACAACTATTCTCTTGATTCACTTGCGCAATTTACTTATAATAATAATAATAATAATAATAATAATAATAATATTTATTCAGTTAGCAATTTACAGAGTTGGTACCACATAGTATGTTACAAATATGACATGTACCAGCCTTGCATAATTCCAACTAAGGATAGCCCAATAAGGCCGTTAGGCGTATTTCCATTGGGGTCTTTGTGGGATTAGGTTAGCTGGGGAAAATGGGGAGGATAAAGAAATAGATACTTTAGAGAAAGTATTTCTAGGGGGTTATTTTAAGATACCTTACATCCTATAGTAAATATCAGTAATCCGTAATCAGTAATCATTTAAGTTTGGTTTGTCTATCTCTTATGTCGCATTTAGTAGTAGACATAAGCTTGGTGCTCCTTTCTCGCAGCTGTCCGGTTCAGGTGTTCCTTCAGGCTACGTCTGAAGGAATACAGTGTTCTCTTTTCACGGACTGACTGGGATAGGTCGTTCCAGTCTTTGATGGCAGTGAAGAAGAATGTTTGCTTACCCTGTCCTTGGATTCTCGGGACCTTAAAATTAAACATCCTGTTTCTTGTATTATGTCCACTCCTCTCATTTGCTTTAACAAAATCATTCTTTAGATACTCTGGAGCTCTGTCATAGAAAATGTTGAAGGCATTAGTGAGCCTGATTTGTTTGGCCCTGTCAGAGACATTGAGCATACCTAGTGACTGAAGTTGTTCCTGGCCAACATGTGATCTGGGTCCTAGGTTCAGCATGAACCTAACCATTTTATTTTGAGTGACCTGAAGTTTGTGCTGTGCTGATTTAGATGATGCAGAGTACCAGGATGACACAGAATAGTCAAAATGACATTGAACAAGCGCTTGGCAGAGGGTCTTTTTGGTCGCCGCGGGCAAGCATCCCACCTGTTTATACAGGTATTTTATACGTGCTCCACACTTACTCAGGATAGATTCCAAAATTGTTTCACCTGACAAACTCGCGTCCAGTTTTAGTCCGAAATATTTAACTTGTGACACTGTTGTTATAGGAATATCATTACAGTTGACCGAGAAGCCCACAATGTCTTTCAGTTTGCGTTTTGTTCCACATAAGATGGCTTCCGTCTTGCCCAGGTGAAGAGATAGTCTATTGTCCACTAGCCATTCACTACATGATTCTAGTTCTTTGGAAAGTGAAGCGGCAATACTTATTGGGTCTTTTCCTGAAACCAGAAGCACGCCGTCGTCTGCATACAGTAATAATTTACATGAGACGCTCAGTTCCATGTCGTTCACATAACAGAGAAAAAGTAAGGGACCAAGGATGCTTCCCTGCGGGACCCCACTGTTACTTGGCATAGGATCAGATATATTATCATCAATTTTGACTCTTTGGGTTCTACCACTAAGATAAGATTTAAACCAGTTCACAGACCCTATGCCCATTGCTTGTAGTTTATTACATAGGATATCATGGTCTACTGTGTCAAACGCTTTTTGTAGATCAAGAAGAACCATACCGGTGTAGTTACCTTTAGATATTTCTTTACGAATGTGATCTGTTAAGTGGATGAGACAGGAGTCTGTCGAGTACATGCATCTGAAACCTGATTGAAACTTATAGAATAGATCATTTTGTTTGAGGTAGTGTTCAATTTGGGTGTATACCGCTCTTTCAAGGATTTTAGATACAATACATAATATGCTAACTGGTCTGTAGTTACCAACTTCTAGTTTATTTCCTTTCTTGAATAGAGGGGTTACAATAGCTTCCTTCAGTTCAGCAGGTACAGTGTTGGTGTTAATTGACAAGTTGATGATGTGGGTTAGGGGGCCTGCTATACCAATGGCTCCATCTCGTAGAAATTTGGCAGAAATTTTGTCTGGTCCTGTGCTTTTATGTACATTTAGGTTAGACAGCTCGTTAAAAGTGTATTTTGGTGTAACATTTTGCAATCCAAATGTGTTCGGGTGTATGTCTTTATCTCTGTAGAAATTTCGAAAGGTGGCCGTTGTTGTCGTGTATTTATTGAGAGGTCGAGGTAGGTTCTGTGCAAGTGTGTTTGCTATGGAGGTGAAGAAGGAGTTGAAGTAGGTTGAAATTTGTCGTTTATCGTGGCAAACCTGATCATTAATGGTGAGAGCAATATTAGTGTTAGACGAATCCCTTGTCTTGTTGCTGTAGCCTGTTGTTTTTAGGTGCCTCCAGAGTTTCTTTGGGTTATTCTGATATTCCTCTGCCTTATTGTGAAAATAATTAGTTTTCGCTGATTTTATTTTCCTACTTAGTTTATTCCTGGCCCTGTTGAACTCATGTTTCAGACCTTGATCCTGTCTATGTTTCGCTAGCCTTTTTAACAGATTGTCTCTGTGTTCCAGATGGTGTAGTATGTCATTGTTGATCCATGGGTCTGACCTTGCTTTAATTCGTATGTCTTTCAGAGGAGCTATTTCGTTTAGGATGTTTGTGATGATGGTTCTGAAGCCAACCCATGCGTCATTAACGTTTGTACTTCCAAACACTGGAGACCAGTCTGTATTCCATAAAATGTCCAGAAATGTTTCTTTATTGTAGTTTCTGAGTGACCTTGTTTTGATAACCTTGTGATTCTCTAGGGTAATTTTTGTGGTTTTTCGTGTGCAATATGTGACGAAGTGATCACTTATCCCAGTCTGTATAACCCCTGATTGGGATATTTTGTCCTCTCTGTTACAGTTTATGTGGTCTATTATTGTGGCAGTGTTCTCAGAGATACGTGTGGGGGTTGTGATGAGTTGTTTGTGATTGTGCATTGTCAGTATATGCTTATATTCTCGTACAAGCCTATTATTTCGTTGTTTGTAACACAGGTTAAAATCCCCTAGTATGATGGATTCATTCCGAGGGTCTAGCGATGACAAAGTTCGTTCAAATTTGGTCAAGAATTGTGTCGTCTGGTGGCCTATAGCATACCCCAATTGTGATGGGTCTTGTCCTCGGTAGGTGTAGATCGATCCACAGAGCTTCGTGATTTTCTACATGGAGGTCGGTCCTAGTTGTGTGAGGTTGTTTTTTTACATACAGACATACTCCTCCCCCATGCCTATTGCGATCATTCCTAACCATATTGAAACCTTGAATGTTTATTTCACCATCGTTTATAGTTGAATCCAGCCAGGTTTCTGTGATTGCAATTATTGAAGCTTTGGCCTTATTAGCTAACAAGTTTATTTCTGACAATTTATGGTACATTGATCTGGCGTTAATGTGGATAAGATGGAGCCCTTTGTTGGTGAACACTCTGTATTCATCTTTGATTTTGAATGTGTCCTGGCTGGATTCTGAGTTGTTAATACTAATTGGTTCATTTACATTAATATTCGGTAATGAATGCAAGGCACACATGTTGCATAGGAATTCCCGTTCTTCACTGTTGGTCTTCTTAGAGATGCACTTCATGTGAGCTACAGTTTTACACTTAACACAGTTTAGGATCCTTTGTTTTCTTGTTATGAGTGATTCACATATTTCACAAATGATTTTAGGACCTTTAATAGCTACTTCCCTACATTTATCGCATTCCACTTCTTTTCTGCTAGTAACGTAAGTACATCGATCGTGTACTGTTTCATTACATCTACTACATTGTGACGTACTCCTTTTGTTGAATCCAATGTACACTATACATATTTTCCTGTTACTGTTCATCGTACGTCTGGCGGTGTGGTGATCAGCTGTGCGCCGTGAGCGGCTGCTGGTGTGTGAGCGCGTGAGATGGGGACAGGTTGTGGCTCCCCCTTGCCCCCCTCCCACCCCTACCTGTATTTGTTGTTTGATGTCCTTGTTCTTAGCCGTTGTTGCTGCTTTATTGTTGATGTTGTTGCGACTGATCCCTTCTTTTTTAGCTGTTCTGGTTGCATGTTGAGCTACCTGGGTCGCCGATAGTGTTGTGTTGTGTTGTAGTAGGTTTGGTTGATTTGTTGTGCAGCGGCGTCGTGTTATGGGGGGTGGGTGGTTTCTCTTGTTGTCTTTCTTGTTCGTTGCTGTTACTTCATTGTCGATGTGTTTGCTAGAGCTTCCTGCTTTTTTGGGTGTTCTGGTTGCATGTTCCACACCTAAAATCACAAAGAGGGAAGAACTTTCGTGTGCGACTGTCCCTTTGTCTGTGAATAGATTGTTGAACCTCTAAGTTCCGATAAGTCACCTTTAATTTCATTTCAATAACTTTTGTTGGGATACTTTTCGTCGAATATACAGTAGTTAATTAATTTCCAATTTTGATTACACCGCAATTTTCTTTATCTTTATACATGCCAATATAACTTGACTACTGTATATATATATATATATATGTGTGTGTGTGTGTATTTAACGTGTGTTGTTCGTGTGTAAATTACTCATGTTACTAAGGCCTGTAGAGAAGGTGTGTGTGAGGAACTGTTTATGTGGCTTATCTTGGGATTTAACCTTTGACCCACCCTGCCTCGACCCTTCACCTCCACCACCACCAACAACACTACCACCACCACCACCTTCATCATTTCCTATTACCCTTCAATATTTCCACCAAGACCACCATGGCAATAACCTCAACATTTTAATTCTACCACCTTTACCACCATCTTCATCATTTGGTATTAACCTTCAACAACACCATTAACACCATCTCTACCACCACCAATATCTTCAACATTCGGTATTGTCCTTCAACATCACCATCAATACCATCACCTTCATCATTTGGTATTAGCCTTCAATATTAGCCTACCACCAACCTTCATCATGTGGTATTAGCCTTCAATATTACCACCAACACCATCATCATAACCACCTCAATATTTAATTTCTACCACCACCTTCATCATTTGGTATTAGCCTTCAACATCACGGCCAACACCATATCTACCACCACCACCAACAGCAACAACACCTCATTTGATATTAGCCTTCAACACCATCACCAATAGCTGCCCACTGTCCAAGAAAGATGAAGGTGTTTCCCCAATAGCGGTTGGGAAAACTTTCCGCCATCTCGCCACTAAATGTTAGGCCCTTTCACACATTCACGATATTGGTCCCGATGTACCCCGATTTGAGAATCCGGACACAACGTGGTGCAATCGCCCACGTGTGTCTGGGTCATCTGGGAGCGGTGTGGTACCAACGTGGCGGGACTTGGCAAATCGCGCTTGGGGACGATTTGTTTGGGGGTACCCAAAAATTCGCCACGATGGACTTTTGGCGTGGTAACGTCGGGTACAATGTGTCGATGACGTGGGTCTGGCGTGTCTGCATCAGGTTGCATCGGCATCGACGTGGCGGCGTCGGGGTATAAATAGTTATAATATATTACAGTAAAAGTCATGTAATCCGAATGGCAACGGACCGACAGTGCTTCGGATTAGTGGAGTATTCTGACAACACTATAAATAAGCACATGATGAATAAATAAAGACCTGATATGGTATAGGCCTATACCGTATATACCGTATATAATATTCCATAATCAACTTATATCAAACGAGTTAATAAGTTCAAATGAAAAATCAATGTACCGGTATGATTACCGAAACACGTGTGTGGTTAATTGGCGAGCGAGTGTGTGTGCGTATGCATGTGCGTGTGTGTGTGTTATTGTTCTTGTGTGGCTATATCGACCGCCACTGATACACGGTATGCAATAAATGTTATTATAATTATGCTCTATGGAATTGAATTTCATTTTACCTAATACAGTAGTGTTTATAATAGTAAAAGCCAAAGGAAATACTAAGTGTTATTAATTAATTTAACACAAGGTAGTGTTTGTGTGGGTGGATGGGTTTAGATAGAGGAGATTGTTCCTGTGTTTTCGACGATTCCATCCTTACACAAGCTATGTTTATATCGATCCTTTTGCACAAGATAGGTTTATATCAATACATTTTACCTTCCACAATTAGAGAAAATATGATTCATCACGAAGTGTAGCCTACCTGTGGAGATTAAACGCACTATTATATTATAAACTATATGAGATATACCGGTACCGGTATATCGTTTTTTTATCGTTATTTTTATTTTCATACTAAATCACAGCAATTGTTTCCGCTGAACATAATGGCGGTGTTTAGAATATGCTATCATCAATATTGGATTTTATAGAAATAAATCTATAACGATAGTTTTTTGTTTTTATAGAATCCCAGCCCCACCAAAATATTCGCTCTCAGTTGGTTTTCACCCATAATAATTGTTTTTTTTATTTCAATTGTTTTTTTATGAGCGGCAAGAGGAAAGGTTATTAAATAAGATTTCAACAAAAAAATAAAATAAAAATAATAATATGTGGTATTTCACCGTAGGTGAAGGTTACTGTTCAGTCCGCCCGTACTTTCCCTCCCCATTTTCACCGATAAAATGTGGGACAATGAATATTCTGTAAGCAAGTGATATATAGGCTTTTTCATTAGCTTTCTAATGGTACATATATGGCCAAAGTACGATCAAAACTTTTATTTTTCCTGAATATATTTTGTCCGTCGCCGCTGTCACCCACTGGTAAATATTTTCGCTTCACTTCATGGTCTATTTTCATAAAATTTAACGTTCGATACAGTTTTTAGATATTAATTTCGTATACCGGCAATGAATACATATTGTTATTTTCGAAGAACCAGCTCTCTACGACTAAAACTTGATTTTATATAAATATTTTCATACGCCTATACCTTACAAAGAAATAATTCGACCTTATCTTACCTTAAACTTGACCGTTGAACGTAATACCTTTAACACCATATGTATTGACGATATCTGTCAGGCTGCCTGACGTTGTGGCATCGTCCTCGTCGGGTCGGCCACGTGTCACCATCATAAGTCCATCGCCCCTCGTCGTGTTCCCCTCGTGCCATGTCGGGGTACGGTTTTGACCGGAATTTTGACCGTTACAGCATTGATGTGGCACCGTCGTGTTGCAACCGTGGTACCATCTGGCCCGTCGTGGCTACGACGTGTCACCGTCGTGGCTTCGTCGTCAAAGGCGTACTTCGTGTCACTGTCTCTGCTGATGTACCAATTTGTGTACCTCGTGGCACATCGGGACCAATATCGTGAATGTGTGAAAGGGCCTTAAAGCAGGTCTGAAGCCACTTCAAATGACCAAGGACACTCTCTGAGACCAGTTCAACTACTGTAGGTATTGGGACACCAGGAAGGTGTAAAGCAGCTGTCCACGATACCCGCACTTACCTCAGCAAAACTCAGGAAAAGCTTGTGCTGCTGAAGATTGACATGCGGAATACGTTAAACATTATCCACAGATATGTCTTCCCCCAAGCTGCACAAGAGCACATCCCAACTCTGTATCCCCTTTTATAGCAGGTTTATTCTAAACCATCAACTTTCATTATTGGTGAGATGGTAACCCCATCAGCTATCAGGTTGCAGCAGGGGGATACTATCGGACCCACACTCTTCTCACTCTGGGTGGACTCAGCTGCTAAGAAATATATGTCAGAGCTGAATGTATGTTTATTTTGAGGGCACAAATTTAGGCGGGACTGTGGAAAGTGTTCTTCTTGAACCGCACACAGTGAGAAGATGAGCGCACACGAGCCCAATTCCAAAAAACCTGGCCCAGTGTTAGGATCCTTTAGGAAGATCAACAAACCTTACTATGGATTCTCAAGGTCTTCATACCCTGTCGTGTAGCCACAGTGCAGGCTGTCTACCAAGGCACTAAACCCTAACTAATATTTTAAAACGGGGTGTGAAGAGTCCTAACCTTCCATTAATCCTTGAACCTCAGCGGCTGAACAAATGGCAAACGAACTGATGGGATGACCACCTACCCCTTCAAGAATGGTGACATACAGTATAGGATGCCTCGTATGTTGACACCTTTGCAATGACCAACATCATCAGAAGTGGAAATGCATCAGATGAGGCTGTCTGTTTGAAAGAAAATGCAAAGCAGGATAAATACCAAGTCCTTGGCAGATGCCATCAGTTTGAGCCTATGGCATTTGAAACCTTGGGAGTTTTTGGCCCCACCACTCTCAAAATGTTGAATGAAATTGGCAGCTAAATTAGGGTAGTAACTGGAGAACCCTGGGAAACCCAGTGGATCAAGCAAAGGCCAGTGATGGCCATTCTGTGGGGCAATGCCACTAGTGTCATGAGCTCAGCATGACTGGACTATGACACAGGGTAAGGCTCAGTTGATTCTGGTGTATCCCTATTCTTCTTATTAACTGTGTCTTCCCGCCCTCAACCTCTTCTCTGTAACATCAACCCCTTTCACATGACGCAAATAAAATATTGGATTCTTACATTTTACTGCCAGACGATAAGTAGGTCTGAACATCATAACTATTACTGTCTTCCACTACGTGTTATAATATCTATAGTTATGAGCTCAATTTACAGGAGAATATGAAGGGAAACAGATTCAGATTACCGTATTTTATTTCCATTAAACATACAATTGCTGTTCATACAATAAAATAATGTTAAACATAACAACACGCACCAATAAGGATGTTGATACCTATGAGGATGTTTTTAAGTAGCTTATATCACCTTATAGGATTAGGAAATGTGTATTTTAGAAGATGTAACTGGTAATTGTAAGAAATGTGATTATCTGTTTTGTAAATTCCAACACTAATATAATGTTTGTTTGTTTTTACAGGTAAGAGTCACATAAGGGGCCAACAAATACCAGGACACTGTGAGTATATAATAATAAATACTATATATACATTTCATAGTCACGTAAATTGAAAGAAGTGATGACAAATAATTATTCAATATATAACCGGCTTATTCTTTGGTTGGTACTAATAACTACCAGTACATTTTATACCATAATACTTACGGTTAAGGGGAGTGACCTGCTTTTGTCTTTCCTTTTCTCTCTTCCTCTGGCATATAATCCATTCGGCCCCATTCAGCCTACTGTTTTAAGACGTTTATCCCCATCCACGTGTCGATTTTTTCCTGGCGAGTGGTAGCGAGCCAGCATATTTTTTTAAATGTTTTTTACAGCAGGCTAGGTTTGTACATTTTTCGATAACACAAAATTCCGGATTTCTCCATATAATGCTGGGGAAAATATCGACACCTGGATAGGGATAAACGTCTTAAAACAGTAGGCTGAATGGGGCCGAATAGATACAAGCCAGAGAAAGGAAAGAGAGAAAAGGAGAGAAAAAAGCAGGTCACCCCCCTTAACCCCTTCAGACTCATATGACGCAGATGTTGCCAGATTAGCAATAAGAAATAGAGTTCTCTCACTCTTATAATTACCTCTCCAAAATTAGTTTTCTGCCCACAGCTAACTCAAAGACAACTGCAGAGGTTGAAGTAACTAAACTAAAGGGTTCTAAATACCCCTGATGGTAACAAAGGCTTTAAAGTATCCCTAATCGGCTCAAAATCGCGTCATGTCGGAGAGGGTTAAAAGATCTTGTGGCTCCGTACTGATAAATAATAGACAATAATAGATAAATTAGGTAAACACATGAAAGATAATGTTTAATATTGTGTGTATTGTAAATTATGAATGGCACACGACAATATTACTATGGTACTCTACTCTACTAATATTGTGTGTATTGTAAATTATAAATGGCACACGACAATATTACTATGGTACTCTACTCTACTAATATTGTGTGTATTGTAAATTATAAATGGCACACGACAATATTACTATGGTACTCTACTCTACTAATATTGTGTGTATTGTAAATTATGAATGGCACACGACAATATTACTATGGTACTCTACTCTACTAATATTGTGCTTCCAATAAGTAAGTAAATAATTATATATGATATTAACCCTTTGATTACCAGCGAAGTGTGTTATATTTTATACTAGCTATATTTAGACGATATTAGGCAGCTTAGGAAGGATCTGTGGTAGTTAAAAGGGTTGGTTGAGATAGTTTGAAGCCTTATTATTGTTAGGTCCTTTGTGCGCTGAATAAAATAGTCTAATAGTCGCCAGAATATGATGAAAAGGACGTCCCTGGTACTGAATGAGTTAAGCCGGTATCACATGAGAGCTTTTATAGTCAACATTCGATGATCAACATTTTTCTGGCAACATTTCTGGAATATTTTGCAACGGTATCGGAAACTAGACTGCTGATAGATGAATTTAGGCAACCAAAATATTTTATATAATGACCACATAAGCTGCCAGACCAGTGTTGAGGATAAATGTTGAGTGAAAAAACGCTTGTGTGATACCGGCTTTTAAGAGAAAATTAAGCGATACTGTTACGGACACAGAATGGTTGGTACACAAAACTGCTACTTTAGTACTCTCCCAATATGCAGGTCAGTAATTTACCCCTTCTGTACGTTTTTTGTTTTATTATTCTGGCTATATTTAGACGATTTTTTGTAAGTTAAGAAGGATCTGTGGTAGTAAAAAGGGTCAAGTGAGATAGTTCGAAGCCTGTTAATGGTTGGAGGCTCTTATTTAACTGAATAAAATCGTTTAATAGTAGCCAGAATAAATTTAAAAATATGTCGCCGGTACAGAAGGGGTTAATTACTGGAGGCTCTTATTTAACTGAATAAAATCGTTTAATGGTAGCCAGAATAAAGTTAAAAAGACGTCGCCGGTACAGAAGGGGTTAAAGGAAAACAAATGCAAGCTAGACCCAATTTTTTTTTTTTTAAGTATAAGCTATGAATACCACAACCACCGTAACCACAGCCACCACCATTACAGTACCATCACTACCATTACCACCATCACTATAACCACAACCACCATAACCACAGCCACCACCATTACAGTACCATCACTACCATTACCACCATCACTATAACCACAACCACCACTATAACCAGTGCCACTATTAATGTACTACCATTACCACCATCACTATAACCACAACCGCCACTATAACCACCGCCACTATTAATGTACCACCATTACCACCATCACTATAACCACAACCACCATAACCACAGCCACCACCATTACAGTACCATCACTACCATTACCACCATCACTATAACCACAACCACCACTATAACCAGTGCCACTATTAATGTACTACCATTACCACCATCACTATAACCACAACCGCCACTATAACCACCGCCACTATTAATGTACCACCATCACTATAACCACAACCACCGCTATAACCACAGCCACCACCATTACAGTACCATCACTACCATTACCACCATCACTATAACCACAACCACCGTAACCACAGCCACCACCATTACAGTACCATCACTACCATTACCACCATCACTATAACCACAACCACCACTATAACCAGTGCCACTATTAATGTACTACCATTACCACCATCACTATAACCACAACCGCCACTATAACCACCGCCACTATTAATGTACCACCATTACCAGCATCACTATAACCACAACCACCGCTATAACCACAGCCACCACCATTACAGTACCATCACTACCATTACCACCATCACTATAACCACAACCACCACTATAACCACCGCCACTATTAATGTACTACCATTACCACCATCACTATAACCCCAACCACCGCTATAACCACCGCCACTATTAATGTACCACCATTACCACCATCACTATAACCACAACCACCGCTATAACCACAGCCACCACCATTACAGTACCATCACTACCATTACCACCATCACTATAACCACAACCACCACTATAACCACCGCCACTATTAATGTACTACCATTACCACCATCACTATAACCACAACCACCGCTATAACCACCGCCACTATTAATGTACCACCATTACCACCATCACTATAACCACAACCACCATAACCACAGCCACCACCATTACAGTACCATCACTACCATTACCACCATCACTATAACCACAACCACCACTATAACCAGTGCCACTATTAATGTACTACCATTACCACCATCACTATAACCACAACCACCGCTATAACCACTGCCACTATTAATGTACCACCATCACTATAACCACAACCACCGTAACCACAGCCACCACCATTACAGTACCATCACTACCATTACCACCATCACTATAACCACAACCACCACTATAACCAGTGCCACTATTAATGTACTACCATTACCACCATCACTATAACAACAACCACCGCTATAACCACCGCCACTATTAATGTACCACCATTACCACCATTACCACCATCACTATAACCACAACCACCATAACCACAGCCACCACCATTACAGTACCATCACTACCATTACCACCATCACTATAACCACAACCAACGCTATAACCACCGCCACTATTAATGTACCACCATTACCACCATCACTATAACCACAACCACCATAACCACAGCCACCACCATTACAGTACCATCACTACCATTACCACCATCACTATAACCACAACCACCACTATAACCATTGCCACTATTAATGTACTACCATTACCACCATCACTATAACCACAACCACCGCTATAACCACCGCCACTATTAATGTACCACCATTACCACCATCACTATAACCACAACCATCATAACCACAGCCACCACCATTACAGTACCATCACTACCATTACCACCATCACTATAACCACAACCAACGCTATAACCACCGCCACTATTAATGTACCACCATTACCACCATCACTATAACCACAACCACCATAACCACAGCCACCACCATTACAGTACCATCACTACCATTACCACCATCACTATAACCACAACCACCACTATAACCAGTGCCACTATTAATGTACTACCATTACCACCATCACTATAACCACAACCACCGCTATAACCACTGCCACTAATAATGTACCACCATTACCACCATCACTATAACCACAACCACCATAACCACAGCCACCACCATAACCACAGCCACCACCATTACCACCATCACTATAACCACAACCACCACTATAACCAGTGCCACTATTAATGTACTACCATTACCACCATCACTATAACCACAACCACCGCTATAACCACCGCCACTATTAATGTACCACCATTACCACCATCACTATAACCACAACCACCGCTACAACCACCGCCACTATTAATGTACCACCATTACCACCATCACTATAACCACAACCACCATAACCACAGCCACCACCATTACAGTACCATCACTACCATTACCACCATCACTATAACCACAATCACCACTATAACCAGTGCCACTATTAATGTACTACCATTACCACCATCACTATAACCACAACCACCGCTATAACCACTGCCACTATTAATGTACCACCATTACCACCATCACTATAACCACAACCACCATAACCACAGCCACCACCATTACAGTACCATCACTACCATTACCACCATCACTATAACCACAACCACCGCTATAACCACTGCCACTATTAATGTACCACCATTACCACCATCACTATAACCACAACCACCATAACCACAGCCACCACCATTACAGTACCATCACTACCATTACCACCATCACTATAACCACAACCACCATATCCACTGCCACTATTAATGTACCACCATTACCATAACCACAACCACCACTATAACCACTGCCACTATTAATGTACCACCATTACCACAACCACCATAACCACAGCCACCACCATTACAGTACCATCACTACCATTACCACCATCACTATAACCACAACCACCATAACCACAGCCACCACCATTACAGTACCATCACTACCATTACCACCATCACTATAACCACAACCACCGCTATAACCACTGCCACTATTAATGTACTACCATTACCACCATCACTATAACCACAACCACCGCTATAACCACTGCCACTATTAATGTACCACCATCACTATAACCACAACCACCATAACCACAGCCACCACCATTACAGTACCATCACTACCATTACCACCATCACTATAACCACAACCACCACTATAACCACTGCCACTATTAATGTACCACCATCACTATAACCACAACCACCATAACCACAGCCACCACCATTACAGTACCATCACTACCATTATCACCATCAATATAACCACAACCACCACTATAACCACTGCCACTATTAATGTACCACCATCACTATAACCACAACCACCATAACCACAGCCACCACCATTACAGTACCATCACTTCCATTGCCACCATCACTATAACCACAACCACCACTATAACCACTGCCACTATTAATGTACTACCATTACCACCATCACTATAACCACAACCACCGCTATAACCACTGCCACTATTAATGTACCACCATTACCACCATCACTATAACCACAACCACCGCTATAACCACTGCCACTATTAATGTACTACCATTACCACCATCACTATAACCACAACCACCGCTATAACCACTGCCACTATTAATGTACCACCATTACCACCATCACTATAACCACAACCACCATAACCACAGCCACCACCATTACAGTACCATCACTACCATTACCACCATCACTATAACCACAACCACCACTATAACCACTGCCACTATTAATGTACCACCATCACTATAACCACAACCACAGCCACCACCATTACAGTACCATCACTACCATTATCACCATCACTATAGACTGCATCACCGTTGATTCATTTAAACTCCGCCTAGACAAATATCTCGCTTCAAACCCGCGACTGACTGCGTTTGTAAATGAATAACTTTATTTTATCCCCCCCTCAGTTACTAACCCATCTGTCCCCTACTAACTTCCTAATCCTGCCACGGACATTAGTTCCAGGGCAGTAATTCCCTTTCCAATGTTCCCTTACCCACTCTAAACCACTGTTTGGACACTTGATCCTCAGTGTTTTGGAGGACAAGCAACCTAGAAGGGTCACTAGATCTGTTGTTGCTTGATTTCCTTTGTACTCCTTTGTACTATAACCACAACCACCACTATAACCACTGCCACTATTAATGTACTACCATTACCACCATCACTATAACCACAACCACCGCTATAACCACTGCCACTATTAATGTACCACCATCACTATAACCACAACCACCATAACCACAGCCACCACCATTACAGTACCATCACTACCATTACCACCATCACTATAACCACAACCACCACTATAACCACTGCCACTATTAATGTACTACCATTACCACCATCACTATAACCACAACCACCGCTATAACCACTGCCACTATTAATGTACCACCATCACTATAACCACAACCACCACTATAACCACTGCCACTATTAATGTACTACCACCACCATTACCACCATCACTATAACCACAACCACCACTATAACCACTGCCACTATTAATGTACTACCACTACCATTACCACCATCACTATAACCACAACCCCCACTATAACCACTGCCTCTAATAATGTGCCACCACTATAACCACTGCCACTATTAATGTACCACCATCACTATAACCACAACCACCACTATAACCACTGCCACTATTAATGTACCACCACCACCATTACCACCATCACTATAACCACAACCACCACTATAACCACTGTCACTAATAATGTACCACCATTACCACCATCACTATAACCACAACCACCACTATAACCACTGTCACTATTAATGTACCACCACCACCACCAATACCACTATCACTATAACCACAACCACCACTATAACCACTGCCACTAATAATGTACCACCATTACCATTACCACCATCACTATAACCACAACCACCACTTTAACCACTGCCACTATTAATGTACCACCACCACCATCACTATAACCACAACCACCACTATAACCACTGCCACTAATAATGTACCACCATTACCATTACCACCATCACTATAACCACAACCATCACTATAACCACTGCCACTATTAATGTACTACCATCACTATAACCACAACCACCACTATAACCACTGACACTAATAATGTACCACCATTACCATTACCACCATCACTATAACCACAGCCACCACTATAACCCACCTACCTGGAGTCTACCTGGAGTTTCGGCCATCCATCAGTGGCCTCGGCGAGAGTTGCTCCCCCCGAGTATGTCCGCTTGCAAGATTTCTTTGTGTTCTATTGTGGTTATTCCTAGACTTAGTTTTGTGTCGTCTGCAAATGATGAGACACTGCTGTGTTGTACATTAACATCTATATCACTCATTACTATTAGGAAGAGTAAGGGTGCCAACACTGTACCCTGGGGAACAGAGCTTTTAACCTCTGAACCTTCCGATACCGCTTGATTTACTGCTACTGATTGTCTTCTGTTAATGAGAAAATTATAGATCCACCTCCCCACCTTTCCGGTGATACCTTTTTCTTTCAGCTTATGTGCTATAATTCCATGATCACACTTATCAAATGCTTTGGCAAAGTCTGTGTATATGACATCTACATTTCTCTTCTCTTCCAGGTCATCTAGAACTTTGTCATAGTGTTCTAATAGCTGCGAGAGACATGACCTTCCTGCTCTGAATCCGTGTTGTCCTAGGTTGTGGAGCCTGTTTTCTTCCATGTATTCCGCGACTTTTCCTCGTAGTACTCTTTCAAAGATTTTGATGATGTGAGATGTTAGTGCTACTTGGCGGTAGTTTTTTTGGCAGAGCTTTACTTCCTCCTTTGTGTAGTGGTGCAATTGTTGTGTTTTTCAGGCTTTCTGGGATTTCTCCTGTATCTAGGCTCTTTCTCCACATTATGGCTAGAGGTCTTGCTAGCGATGTTTTTCAGTTTTTGAGCAGGACTGAGCTCCATGAATCTGGTCCTGGTGCTGAGTGGAGCGGCATGCTGTTTATTGACCTTTCTATATCTATTGGCCCAAATTCTATATCCGATATATGGAGGGGGGCTCTGTTCTCGCCCATAAAGAAACTGTTTTGATTGTCAATAGTTTTAGATGGATCTGGTTGACTGAACACGGTTTCATACTGTTTTCGTAGAAGTTCACTCATTTCTTTGTCATCTGTTGTATATGATCCGTCAAGTTTGATGAGTGGGCCAATGCTTGACGCTGTTTGTGATTTTTTCTTTGCATATGAGAAGAAGTACTTTGAATTTTCACTTATTTCTTGAACCGCCTTGTTTTCTTCTATCTGCTGTATTTGATACGATATTCTCAGCTTGTGTTCAATATCCTCAATCTCCCTTTTCATTATGTTAATTTGCCTTTCCCGTAATCCGGCTTGGGAGAGCCGATGTGACAGTTGTTTTCTTCGTTTGTAGAGCCTTCTCCTTTCTCTGTCTTGCTTAGTTCTGCGCTTCCTTTTTCTCTCTGGAATGTGATCCGAGCATACGTTCTTAACTAATTCATTTACTAGGCTAAGGCATTCCGGGGTTGTTTGTCTGTCATTTGGACTTCCCAGTCTATTTCCTGTATCTTCTGGTTTATGCTTGGCCAATTTATATGTTTATTATTAAAGTTGTACTTACTGAATGGGCCTGTATACGATCTCCTTGTTTTGTTTGTTTGTAGGTACTCGATGTTGGTTAGTACCTCGATTATCCTATGATCAGAATAAGTAGTATCTGATATGCTGGTATTGTGCACAATGTTCTCATTGTTTGAAAAAATCAGGTCTAGGATGTTTTGACCTCTAGTTGGTTCTGTGATGTGTTGGTTTAAGTTGAACATAGAACATAAATTAAGTAGTGCTTTTGAGTGTGCATCACCATCTGCATTTAAGGTGTTTGGCAATATTTGGTGTTCTATTTGCCTCCATTTGATATTAGGTAAATTGAAGTGAGGTAGTGAGGAGGGGGGTTGTAGCATGAAGTGTTTGGGGAGGGTGAGTGGGTACTTGCTCGGATATCCATTTTGTGTAGTATCCATTCAGAGCCTGGATAAGTTTGCTTCTTAACTCCGGTTCTGTATTTTCCACAATCCTAATAACCGGCAATGCCAGTGAAAAACAGTCATTGCAGAAGTGAATGTTTGTTCCGTGTTCTTTATATTTGCTTTTTGTTTCTCTCAGTCCAACACACTTATTATGAAAAGTCTTATTACATATCTGACATATTCTGCCATTATTCAAAGGTATTTCCTCTCTACAAAGTTCACATTCATTCCTTCCAACCATTGGGGGAGGGGATATATGTTTATGGTCTTTGTGGTCACCGAGGGTATTTTGTTTACAGTATACGTCCTGTTCCCACGCTAAAGTCCCACTGCCACTATTAATGTACCACCATTACCATTACCACCATCACTATAACCACAACCACCACTATAACCACTGACACTACTAATGTAACACCATTACCACCATCACTATAGGGGAGGTGTGGCAGAGTGGTCTTGCCACTGGACTGGTAATCCAATGGACCCGGGTTCGAATCCCAATATGTCAATGGGAAGATATTATTGGGATGGAATTTGTGCTGTACCTAGTATCAGTGCATTACCACAGCACACCGAAATGCCAAAAAAAAAAAAACTCATTGTTCCCTGATTAAATAGCATTGTATGAATATTCCCATATTCAAAAATATGCTACAGGGGGGCAATGCCTAATGAGTTAATTGCTCACTAGGTGGCGTTCTAAGAGAGAGGGTCCGAGTCTGTGGGGGTGAGACTGTGAAGCGCAGAGGCAAGGCGGCTTAAGAAATGGAGTTGCTTCGAGCCGTGAAGCTTCGCATGTCTCACTCCCTAGACTGGAGCAAGACCTCACGGGCCTCACCGTGTTCAGCGGTTGAGTATAAAGGCTATCAGCCTATGCCCGAGAGGAAGTAGTTGGAATATAGGGAAAAACAAAAAACAACACAGCCACACAGCCACCACTATAACCACTGCCACTATTAATGTACCACCATTACCATTACCACCATCACTATAACCACAACCACCACTATAACCACTGCCACTATTAATGTACCACCATTACCACCATCACTATAACCACAGCCAACACTATAACCTACCTACCTGGAGTCTACCTGGAGTTTCGGCCATCCATCAGCGGCCTCGGCGAGAGTTGCTCCCCCCGAGTATGTTTGCTGCCAGTGTCTGATGCAGCAAGCTATTCGAGGAGGCAGCTCTCACCCCCGCGAAGTATGGCTGATCAGGCACCGACTTGAGATGGTTGTCCAAGGCTTTCTTGAATACTTCCGTTGGCACGTCCATCAGGTTTCTCACGTTCTCTGGCATTTTGTTGAAGAGGCTCGGTCCCCTGTTTGTCAACCAGGAGTCCCTCAGTGTGCCCAGAGCTCCCCTACATTTTTGGGGTGGGATGTTACATTTCCTACCCCCTCTGTCGCTCCAGTTCCATGATATTGTGGTGTGAAGGTTTGGCACTAGACCCTCGATAACTTTCCATGTGTAAATTATCAAGTATCTCTCTCTCTTCTTCGCTCCAGTGAATATAAGTTAAGAGCCTTCAGCCGATCCCAGTAATGAAGATGTTTTACTGAGCTGATGTGGGACGTGAAGCTTTTTTGAACACTCTCTATTTCGTATATTTCCCCGGCTTTGTGTGGAGATGTTACCACACTGCAATACTCCAGTCGTGGGATCACCAGCGATTTGAAAAGTGTTATCATTGGCCGTTCTTCTCGTGTCTTGAAAGTGCACAGTATCCAACCTACAAGTTTCCTCGCCGCTACTGACTTGGCCTGATTTTGTTCTTTGAAAGACATGTTTTCTGACATTATTACCCCAAGATCTTTAACCTCTGATTTTCGTGGGATTGACAGGAGTGACTCTGTTAAGTAGGTTGTGGTTTCTTTAATCTCTTCATTTCCTCCATACCTTATCAGCTGAAATTTCTCTTCGTTAAATTGCATGTTGTTATCTTTGGTCCACCGAAATACAGCGTTTATGTCCGCTTGCAAGATTTCTTTGTGTTCTATTGTGGTTATTCCTAGACTTAGTTTTGTGTCGTCTGCAAATGATGAGACACTGCTGTGTTGTACATTAGCATCTATATCACTCATTAGTATTAGGAAGAGTAAGGGTGCCAACACTGTACCCTGGGGAACAGAGCTTTTAACCTCTGAACCTTCCGATACCGCTTGATTTACTGCTACTGATTGTCTTTTGTTAATGAGAAAATTATAGATCCACCTCCCCACCTTTCCGGTGATACCTTTTTCTTTCAGCTTATGTGCTATAATTCCATGATCACACTTATCAAATGCTTTGGCAAAGTCTGTGTATAATTATGACATCTACATTTCTCTTCTCTTCCAGGTCATCTAGAACTTTGTCATAGTGTTCTAATAGCTGCGAGAGACATGACCTTCCTGCTCTGAATCCGTGTTGTCCTAGGTTGTGGAGCCTGTTTTCTTCCATGTATTCCGCGACTTTTTCTCGTAGTACTCTTTCAAAGATTTTGATGATGTGAGATGTTAGTGCTACTTGGCGGTAGTTTTTTTGGCAGAGCTTTACTTCCTCCTTTGTGTAGTGGTGCAATTGTTGTGTTTTTTCAGGCTTTCTGGGATTTCTCCTGTATCTAGGCTCTTTCTCCACATTATGGCTAGAGGTCTTGCTAGCGATGTTTTTCAGTTTTTGAGCAGGACTGAGCTCCATGAATCTGGTCCTGGTGCTGAGTGGAGCGGCATGCTGTTTATTGCCCTTTCTATATCTATTGGCCCAAATTCTATAGGCCTATCTGATATATGGAGGGGGCTCTGTTCTCGCCCATAAAGAAACTGTTTTGATTGTCAATAGTTTTAGATGGATCGGGTTGACTGAACACGGTTTCATACTGTTTTCGTAGAAGTTCACTAATTTCTTTGTCATCTGTTGTATATGATCCGTCAAGTTTGATGAGTGGGCCAATGCTTGACGCTGTTTGTGATTTTTTCTTTGCATATGAGAAGAAGTACTTTGAATTTTCACTTATTTCTTGAACCGCCTTGTTTTCTTCTTCTATCTGCTGTATTTGATACGATATTCTCAGCTTGTGTTCAATATCCTCTATCTCCCTTTTCATTATGTTAATTTGCCTTTCCTGTAATCCAGCTTGGGAGAGTCTATGTGATAGTAGTTTTCTTCGTTTGTAGAGCCTTCTCCTTTCTCTTTCTTGCTTACTTCTGCGCTTACTTTTTCTCTCTGGAATGTGATCCGAGCATACGTTCTTAACTAATTCATTTACTAGGCTAAAGCATTCAGGGGTTGTTTTGTCTGCCATTTGAACTTCCCAGTCTATTTCCTGTATCTTCTGGTTTATGCTTGGCCAATTAACATGTTTATTATTAAAGTTGTACTTACTGAATGGGCCTGTATATGATCTCCTTGTTTTGGTTTTGTGTAGGTACTCGATGTTGGTTAGTACTTTGATTATCCTATGGTCAGAATAAGTAGTATCTGATATGCTGGTATTGTGCACAATGTTCTCATTGTTTTGAAAAGATCAGGTTTAGGACATTTTTACCTCTAGTTGGTTCTGTGATGTGTTGGTTTAAGTTGAACAGAGAACATAAATTAAGAAGTGCTTTTGAGTGTGCATCACCATTTGCATTTGAGGTGTTAGGCATTATTTGGTCTTCTACTCGCCTCCATTTGATATTAGGTACCGGTACATTGAAATCCCCCAACCACAGGATGTTAGGGGTTGAAGCCCCCAGCCCTTCTACCGCAGTTTTGATCTTATCCAGCAGGGTTTTGAACTCATAAAGTGAGGCATCTGGAGGTCTGTATGTGAGGATAACTGCCAGGTTTAGGCTTTCAATTTTTACCCCTAGTATCTCCACTACCGGTACCTCATTGGAGTGTTTCAAAAACTCTGTACTTACTAGAGAGTCTTTAATGTACAACGCTACTCCTCCACAAGTTCTATGTTTTCTGTCTGACCTATGTAGATTATAACCAGGGATCCATACTTCACTATCTTCGTGATCTTTAATGCGAGTTTCACCACTATAACCACTGGCACTATTAATGTACCACCATCACTATAACCACAACCACCACTATAACCACTGGCACTATTAATGTACCACCACCACCATTACCATCATCACTATAACCACAGCCACCACTATAACCACTGGCACTATTAATGTACCACCATTACCATTACCACCATCACTATAACCACAACCACCACTATAACCACAACCACCACTATAACCACTGGCACTATTAATGTACCACCATCACTATAACCACTACCACTATTAATGTACCACCACCATTACCACCATCACTATAACCACAGCCACCACTATAACCACTGGCACTATTAATGTACCACCATTACCATTACCACCATCACTATAACCACAACCACCACTATAACCACTACCACTATTAATGTACCACCACCACCACTATAACCACTGGCACTATTAACCCCTTTAGTACCGATTCTTTTTTCTATGATATTCTGGCAATTATTTGACGATGTTATTCAGCTTAGGATGGACATATAGTACCGTAATTAAGAAACTACAAACTATCTCAATTAACTCTTTTAACTACCACAGATCCTTTCTAAGCTGCATAGAATCGTCTACATATAGCTGAAATAATACAACATACATCTCCGGTAGTGAAAGGGTTAATGTACCACCATCACTATAACCACAACCACCACTATAACCACTGGCACTATTAATGTACCACCACCACTACTACTATCACTATAACCACAACCACCACTATAACCACTGGCACTATTAATGTACCACCACCACTACTACTATCACTATAACCACTGGCACTATTAATGTATATAGTGTTTACTGTATATATGGATGGAGTTATGAAAGAAATACTATCAAGAGCAGTGGATGTTGGTGTATCGCTGAAAAGGGAGGGAATTGAGTGGAAGCTACCTATACTGCTGTTTGCGGATGATACAGTTCTGATGAGTGATAATGAATGGGAGTTGCAGGGTCTGGTAAATGAATTTGGAACAGTGTGCGAAAAACGGAATTTGAAGGTAAATACGGGGAAGAGCAAGGTTATGGTCTTCGAAAGGGGTGAAGTCACAGAGTGCGAGGTGAAGCTGAACGGTCAGGCTATGGAGATCGTCAACTCTTTTAAGTATCTGGGCAGTGTGTTGAGTAAAGATGGGACTATGGATGAAGAGGTGCGGGAGAGGGTACAACAGGGGAAGAGGGTTGTAGGAACGCTAAAAGCAGTAACAAGAAATAGGGTGGTCAGTATGGAAGTGAAGAAGTCCTTGCATGACAGTGTGGTAATCCCGACACTGACTTACGGAAGCGAAGCATGGACGTTGGTTGAGAGACTCAGACCAAGAGTGAGAGCAGTGGAAATGAATTACTTAAGGAGTGCGTGCGGAGTTACATGGAGGGATAGACAGACTAATGAGGAAGTAAGAAGGAGGTGTGGTGTGGAGGTAGATGTGCTGGAAAGTGTGAAAAGGAACAACTTGAGATGGTTCGGCCATATGGAACGTATGGAAAGTGAGAGAATGACTAAGAGGGTGTACGAGAGCGAGGTGGAGGGACAGAGGGGGAGAGGTAGACCGAATATGAGGTGGAAGGATGGAGTGAGGAACTACATGAACGAAGGCGGTGCTGGTTGGGGGGAGGGGCGTCGACTGACTGGGGACAGAGGTGCATGGGGGCGGTTCGTTCGTGGCCACCCCTTCGGGGATCGCGGCGTCAGGCAATAGATAGATAGATAGACTATTAATGTACCACCACCACTACTACTATCACTATAACCACAACCACCACTATAACCACTGGCACTATTAATGTACTACTATCACTATAACCACAACCACCACTATAACCACTGCCACTATTAATGTACTACCACCACTATAACCACTGCCACTACTATAACCACTGCCACTATTAATGTACTATCACCATTACCACCATCACTATAACCACAACCATGCCTCTTTTAATGTACCACCACTACCATTACCACCCTCACTATAACCACAACCACCACTATAACCACTGGCACTATTAATGTACCACCACTACCACTATCACTATAACCACAGCCACCACTATAACCACTGCCACTATTGATGTACCACCATTACTATAACCACAACCACCACTATAACCACTGGCACTATTAATGTACCCCATTACCACTACCACCATCACTATAACCATCACCACCCATAACGAGGGGCGTCGCGCTCCTTGGTGACGCTAGAAGAGTGGCGAACACATCAAAAGGTATCAAAAGGTATAAGCACAGCCACCACTATAACCACTGCCACTATTAATGTACCACCATCACCACCACTATAACCACTGCCACTACTAATGTACCACCACTACCACTACCACCATCACTATAAGCACAACCACCACTATAACCACTGCCACTAATAATGTACCACCACTATAACCACTGCCACTAATAATGTACCACCACTACCACCATCACTATAAGCACAACCACCACTATAACCACTGCCACTACAGCAGCGTTTCATAATTTGCAGACGACACAAAACTAAGTCTAGGAATAACCACAAAGAAATCTTACAAGCAGACATGAACGCTGTATTTCGGTGGACCAAAGAAAACAACATGCAATTTAACGAAGAGAAATTTCAGCTGATAAGGTATGGAGGAAATGGAGAGATTAAAGTAGCCACAACCTACTTAACAGAGTCACTCCTGCCAATTCCATGAAAATAAATCAGAGGTTAAAGATCTTGGGGTAATAATGTCAGAAAACATGTCTTTCAAAGAACATAATCAGGCCAAGTCAGTAGCGGCGAGGAAACTTGTAGGTTGGATACTGCGCACTTTCAAGACATGAGAAGAACGGCCAATGATAACACTTTTCAAATAGTTGGTGATCCCACGACTGGAGTATTGCAGTGTGCTAACATCTCCACACAAAGCCGGGGAAATATACGAAATAGAGTGTTCAAAGAAGTTTCACGTCAGTATGGCAGTATGAAATGGCATTCAGTGAGCCTGATGAAACAAAAGTCATCAGAGACCAAAATATATTTTTCATGGAAACCTCCCCACGGAAACCCCTCAGATGCTGGATATTGATTTCGGTCCAAAAGACATAGAATAGGCCATTTCCAACATGCCATCCCACTCGGCACCAGGCCCGGACTCATGGAATTCGATCCTAATGAAGAAATGTAAGGAAAACCTCTCAAAACCCCTGGCTATAATGTGGAGGAGTCTAGACACTGGTGACATACCAGATAGCTTGAAAAACGCAATAATTGCCCCACTGCATAAAGGAGGGAGTAAAGCACTACCAAAAAATTACCGCCCGGTAGCTCTAACCTCTCACATCATTAAAGTTTTCGAGCGAGTCCTGCGAAGCAAAATTTCAACATTCATGGAGACAAATGAACTACACAACACCGGTCAACATGGGTTCAGAGCGGGAAGATCATGTCTCTCACAACTTTTGGAACACTATGACAAAATTCTTAAAGCGCTAGAAGAAAAGAAAAACGTGGATGTCATTTACACCGATTTTGCTAAGGCATTTGATAAATGTGACCATGGTATAATAGCCCACAAACTGAAAGCAAAAGGTATAACTGGGAAAATCGGACGGTGGATATACAATTTCCTCGTAAACCGAAAACAATCAGTAGCAGTAAACCAAGTCACATCTGAGCCTTCGGATGTCAAAAGCTCAGTGCCCCAAGGAACAGTGCTAGCGCCCCTTCTGTTCCTCATACTAATTTGCGACATAGATACCAACACCAGACACAGTACGGTGTCGTCTTTTGCTGATGACACAAAATTAAGCAAGATAGTAAACACACAAGAGGACACGGGCCGACTGCAGGAAGACATGAATGTAGTGTTCCAGTGGACCAGGGAAAACAACATGCAATTCAATGAGGAAAAATTCCAATTAATACGGTACGGAGATAATAATGGTGTTAAAGGAATTACAAATTACTTAACAGAATCTAACCACATAATAGAACGGAAAGACAGTGTGAAAGACCTTGGGGTATTAATGTCTGAAAATATGGGTTTCAAAGTACATAACCAGGTCAAAGTGGCGGCTGCGAAACGTCTAACGGGTTGGATTCTGCGTACTTTTAAAACACGCGGGGAATTGCCTATGATAACGCTCTTCAAATCTCTAGTGCTACCGCGGCTTGAATACTGTAGCGTATTAACATCCCCATACAAAGCAGGTGAAATAAATGATGTAGAGAGTGTACAAAGAAATTTCACTTCGCATATAAGTTCGATAAAACATCTACACTATTGGGAGCGCTTAAGAGCACTGAATCTGTACTCACTGGAACGTAGAAGAGAACGTTACCTAATAATATACACGTGGAAAATCGCAGAGGGTTTAGTACCAAACCTACATACTCCGAGAGTCATGAAATTCAGTGATAGGAGAGGCTGGGAATGCGAAATCCCCCGGATGAATAACAGGGGTGCTATGGGCTCTCTGCGAGAGGGCTGGTTATCACACAGAGGCCCACTTCTCTTCAACAAACTCCCACGGCGAGTAGGAGACATGAGGGACATCTCGTTAGACAACTTCAAGAGAGCCCTAGATGTCGAACTGCAAAAAGTGCCAGACGAGCCCATCCTCGCAAGGGAGCGAGCTGTCGCTTCAAACAGTCTACTGCACCAAATCACCACCCATGACGAGGGGCATCGCGCTCCTTGGTGCCGCTAGAAGAGTGGCGAACACATCAAAAGGTATCAAAAGGTAAGGTCCCACATCAGCTCAGTAAAACATCTTCATTACTGGGATAGGCTGAAGGCTCTTAACTTATATTCACTGGAGCGAAGAAGAGAGAGATACTTGATAATTTACACATGGAAAGTTATCGAGGGTCTAGTGCCAAACCTTCACACCACAATATTATGGAACTGGAGTGACAGAGGGGATAGGTATTGTAACATCCCACCCCGAAAGTGTAGGGGAGCTCTGGGCACACTGAGGGACTCCTGGTTGACAAACAGGGGACCGAGCCTCTTCAACAAAATGCCAGAGAACGTGAGAAACCTGATGGACGTGCCAACGGAAGTATTCAAAAAAGCCTTGGACAACCATCTCAAGTCGGTGCTTGATCAGCCATACTTCGCGGGGGGGAGAGCTGCCCCCTCGAATAACCTGCTGCATCAAACACTGGCAGCAAACATACTCGGGGGGAGCAACTCTCGCCGAGGCCGCTGAGGGGGCCGAAATAACTCAAGGTAAACTCAGGTAAGGTATTGTACCACCACTACCACTACCACCATAACCACCACCACTATGAAGGCCTTGCCCCACATTAGTAAAGTTGGACCACTGAGCCATCCTAAATCATCACCATCATCAATACCAATCCTCCACCACTGAGCCATCATCACTACCAATCCTCCACCACTGAGCCACCCCAAACCATCACCAGCATCACTACCAATCCTCCACCACTGAGCCACCCCAAACCATCACCATCATCACTACCAATCCTCGACCACTGAGCCACCCCAAACCATCACCATCATCACTACCACTGCACGTCATCAGCACCATCCCATCCCAACAATGGAGATATCTAAGATGGAGATAGCTGAGAAAGCAGAGGTTGGTACGATGTATTCCACTTTAAAATTCAGATTGTTGAACTATTTGGGAAAGTCAGTAGAGTGAGGGGAGGGATAGACAGCACAGAAATATTTAGTTTGAAAGTTACAGGAAAGTTTGAGCCCGAGAGTTGAGAATTCAGCGGAGTCTAACTCGGAAACACAAGAGCAAATTAGTTTGTTGTGCACATACACACAATATTCACCTTTGGCTTGGAAACTAGGATAGATAAAGTAGGAGGAGACAGAGAAGGGATTGTTGTCAGTTGGTTCAAACACTTAAGTCTCGGTGAGGAAAAGTAGATCAGGTTTGTTGGAGAGTTGGTGTTCCAAAGAGGGAAAGTTTGATGATGGCCTTGATTATTGCAAATGTTTATAGAAACAGTGCCAAACTGTGACCCAGGACTTTTTTTAGTAATCGTTTGCCACCACTACTACCACTCTACCGCCATCACTACCACAACCACCAACACCACTAACCCCTATTACTATCACCATTACCACCCGCCAACACTCAACCACCGCTACCGCTCTGCCACTTCTCACCATTACCACTACCACAACCCACAACGAGGGGCGACACGCTCCTCGGTGCGGCTAGGAGAGTGGCGAACACAACCTTAGGTAACCTTAGGTAGGTACCCCTACCACTTTACCATCACCACTACCACTCTACTACCACCACCCCCACACTATCACTACCGGTACCACTTACCACCACTATCACTATCACTCAACCACTTACACTACTACCATGTATATATTTATCTATTGCCGGATGCCGTGATCCCCGAAGGGGTGGACACGAACGAATCGCCCCCATGCACCTTTGTCCCCAGTCAGTTGACTCCCCTCCTCCCATTCAGCACCACTTTCACGCATATACTTCTGAACTCCATCCTTCCACCTCTCTCGGTTCACCTCTCCCTCTTTGTCCTTCCACTTCACTCTCGTACACTCTCTTAGTCATTCTCTCCCTTGCCATGCGTTCCAAATGGCCGAACCATCTCAAGGTGTTCCTTTTCACACTTTCCAGCACATCTACATCCACACCACACTGCTCTCGTACTTCCTCATTCGTTTGTCTATCCCGCCATGTAACTCCCTTCTCCCATGCTAGTTTACACTCTTCCATACCCATTCAATCACTATCTCACCACCATACCTCAGCATTTCCCCACACACTCCATCTATTCCTGATGCTTTCCCCATCTTCACTCTTACAAGGCTTCACACACTTCAGACATAATCCCTACCTCCCCACTACTTCTCTTTAACCATTAACCTTTTTGACCCAATATACACGTCTGTTTGAGTCACAAGCTCAGACCTTTAACCTTTGATACAGTCTACCACATACAATTTGCACAGAGTAACATATTCCATAAATCACTGATATTTTAGCTGACCTCATATAATATTGTTGTTGTTGTTGCTGCTCCCCAGGCTGTCTGGCCGAACAGCCCCAAGGTCCCGAGCAAGGCCAAGGCCATAAACGAGCGCCCCCACAAAACCCTCCCTGCTTACCACTAATAAAGCCCGGGTGACCGAAGCCACTCCAAGGCAGGGAGCTGAAGAGGGTGCGGAAACACCCAGGAAACCAAAGCCCCACCCAAGGCCCTGTGCCCCTCAGCAATTATGAAGGGAAAGTCGAGGGGCAAAGGAAAAATGTGACGCTTTGGCTCCGAATCTGCCAACCTCTAGGTTGACAGTAGAGAGGTCAATCCACGGAAAAGACGCCGTCACTTGAGATCTAGAAAATTTATACCGGTAAGTAAAAGGAACAGTCAAAGTAAGCTATGGGTATGGCAGAGATCGCTCAGCTCTCACTCTAATAGACCAGCCCATCACCACATGACTAGAACCCAATCCTCTCAGCATGAGCTAGGAAATGCCCTAGAAAGCCGCCTTTGGCGGGGGGATAGCACCACTATTTTAACTTCTTTCGGGGTTGGGCACCCGCTCCCTCATATATGTTATCGAGATTAGCACCGCCCATAAAGAGTACCCCATTGGTCAACCTAGCCAGCTATTTGCTCTGCTATATTCGGGGCAGAGGACCAACCTTTTAACCTTAGTAAGGACTGCGTAAGGGCGGTGGGAGGATATACTCCCTATGTGTGAGTATCTGGAACAAATTGAGTCTTGCAAAATGGGTTGCAAACTACATCAAAGGGATCAAAATAAAGTACATTCCCGCATTCCAGATAACATGCACATGGAAAATTGCAAAGAGATTATTGCTGAATCTACATATCCCGATAGTCATGAAGTTCAGTGATGGGAGAGGCTTGGAATACGATATCCTCAGGATGAAAAATCGGGGTGCTATGGGCGCACTGCGAGAGGGCTGGTTATCACATAGAGGACCACGTCTCTTCAACAAACTCCTGCGGCGAGTAAGAGACATGAGAGCCCTCGATGTTGAACTGCATAAAGTGCCAAACCAGCCCATCTTCGCAGGGTAGCGCTCCGCCACTTTGAACAGTATGCTGCACCAATTTTCAAACCACAATGAAGGGCGTTGCGCTCCTCAGTGCCACTAGCAGATTGGCGAACTTCACATAGGTGAATATAGGTAGGTGTTTCGACCATATTTACATTTTCCATCCAAACCAATGTGGTTGTGGTAAGAAGTTGTATGGTTGGTGCATGCTGGCAAAGAGTGAGCTCGATAATGGTGGTGGTGGGGAAGGTATTATTCACATACTGTTCTTTATATCCACTGTATAAAACAATATTATTATGTCACATGTACAGTATATAGACTTTAAGTGTAAGGCACATAAATGAAGAATGCCTACTTAGAAACTAGGTGTAATAAACACATTCCGATGAACAGACCTGTGAAGGGTGGACAGTGGAGGGAGCCAGACTACCGAGCAAGTGTCACCCTCCCTCACACACATACAGTACTCTTCCAAACAGTTCAGTGGTCAGCACATTCGGTCAGAGACCGGAAGGTCCCATGATCGATTCCCGGGCAGGATGAGATGGATGGGCAATCCCCCAACACCCGATGCCTCTGTTCACCTAACAGTAATATAGGGAAATACTGTAACTCTAATAGATCTGGGGGTGATGAGTGGAGTTGAGAGCCTAGGTGAGGATGCCGTAATGGGCCGTTGGTCGCTAAAAAATAAAAAATAAAAAAATAAAAAATAAAAAATAAAAAATAACTTCTTAACCTCCACCACTACCACTCATCACTCAACCACCACCACCACCACCACCACCACCACCACCACTCAATCACGACCACCATTACCACCACCACCAATACCAATAATCTGGTATCTAAAATATATATTTTGTCCTAATCAAGAAATTTATAATATTTGTTTTTGTTTTTTATTCTATATATATAAATATTGACGGTTGGATATAACGGGGTCCACAGAGATGCCTAAGTTTCATTTATTAAGGAAGTGGAAAGCGTATAACAATGAAAGAAAAATGTAGCATATTATTCCGTAACTAGTGACGATACACATACACACTCGCATACATACAAATACACACACACACACACATAAACACCACACACACTTACATACACATCACACACACATACATACATTCACATCTCACATTCATTCACATCACACACACATGTACACCACACATGCAAACATATGCATCACACATACGGTACATTCACGGGTCGCTGTGGTCCAGTCGGTTAAGGCACTGTGTTTCATGCTGACTACAAGGGGCCGGGGCGAGGGTTCGTATCCACCAGAATCCTAAAGGTTTTTTCGGCCATAGCGACGGAGAGAATTGTATCGTGGTTCCTCCCTAACCAAGCTGATATCAGCCTATTTTAGCCTACACATCTCACCAATACAAAGTGCATCTGCGTATGTACAGTACTTGGTGGGAAGCCAGGCACCTCACGGTCGCCAAAGGTCGCATGAGACCTCGTAGTTAAAGGTAGAATAAGTATAGGTTTAAGAAAAACTCTGTAGATTTTCAGCCTCAGGGCTGCAATGAACAATAAACCTACAATTATTATTATTATTATCACACATACAGTATACACATCACAGACACATACATACGCATCACACAAACACACAGTCTCTCTCTCTCTCTTTTGCTGACAGTAGGCCACCCAGCCATCCTCTCAGCAACATGCTGACCAATCAAAACACTCCCTGACATAACAAACCTTCCGTTATTTCTACTATCAACGCTTCTTGGTGATTTAATACTTCCTGTTCTATGATAAATATATATTGAGGTCAATTCAATCTACTGTATAACTAATTTTACAAACCTATCATCACCTAATTAATCTTGCTTAACCTCTCAGCTGCGGCGGGACTCAATAGAGCAACGATATGCAAACATGAACCAAAACCTCTGCATTGGTAAGATATATATGAAAATTGGGTGACAACTAGCACGAAGGGGTAACTCTCGATCCAAACCTCACATAATGCTCACAACATACACACACCTCCCCATTACCGCTCCCTCATCATTGTGAACTTAGTGGCAGTGCTCAGGGACCGTCATTCAACCCCAAATATATCCAATATCCTATGTAAGTATACGAGAGAGGAAAAGGTACACGATGGGATCGAGTCAAAGCACTCTGCAAGGAGTGGTGGGGGAGGGTAGGAGGCGTGCTTGTTTATCTCCTCACTCCCGCTCTCACTTCCGCCTGTTTAATTGACAATTTTCTTTACAAAAACGTTATCTACACCTAATTTCTGGGTCCTAATTCTTCAAAATTGCTTTGTTATTCAAACACATGCACATGTGTCGTAATAACAATGCTTTAGGCCTATATGGGAGATATGTGGAAGATATTACTAAAATCCTCTACTTTCCTCCACCCCTCCACCCTCTGACTCAATTGCCTACGCGGGCCAACCTTGCAATTACTGACCACATCGTCATTCCTGGATAATTTCTGCACAAACAATATACTTGTGGTGAATGAGTTATTGTATTTGCAACACGTTGATGTGCTTTTCATCCTGTTTTGTGAAAATCTTATTATTGACAATATTCCTCCAAGGGGTAGGTGAAATTAACTCCCAACGATCGGGCTGTCTTGTTTACATCACCGTAGCACCTGGCGGGTATATTTACAGATAATGAGCTTCATTCCATGCTCTTTTTCATGCATAAGCAAGAGCCAGAGCGTAATGCAATTACATATATGTGAAAGGGCGATAATAGAGCTTTCCAATGACACCTGAATCATCTTTGTATGACCAAGGGTTCTCTTGCAACGATCGTGCAACCGGAGGTAAAAATACCCTAAAATGAAGTTTTTTGACAATTTTATCCTTGTTGAGAGCAGTAGGGAGGCGGGGATGAGATAGAGTAGGCCTCAGTGCCAGCTACATAGTGGTGGCGAGCGGTCCCAGGTCGCCTATCGTCCAGCCAACGATTGGTTTCTCTCTCATAGCTCATAATGGCCTCAAAGTGGCACCCGTCATATGACGGGCGCCGCAGGGGTGGCCAATATTTTCTCTCCCGTCATATGACGGTCACTGCGAGTTGAGGGTTAAGCCACGTCACTCACTTGCCAGGTAAACACTTGCCTTGCGGGGAGTTACATAGCTAAAAATACGCTCTGGTGGGCATTTTCCCGTTATTTCCGCTCAATATATTTCACCCTAATGCCATATTCGTAGCCCTCACCGAATTCAAACTAGTTCCAATGAAAGTCTTCGTTCATTCATTCTGAGTTTTGCGGCCTTCGGAATATTGAATGAAAGTTTCCTTGTTCTTTTATATTTTTTGCTCTCGATAACTCAATGAAATAATCTAGTATTTGATAAAGTTATTTGTGTTTGGAAGACCGTATGAGTTATGGCTTGTAACATGACATGAACCTCACATTCAATAATCTATTATTTGATAAAGTTATTTGTGTTTGGAAGACAGTATGAGTTATGGCTTGTAACATGACATGAACCTCACATTCGTATCTGGTATATAGCTGCCACAAATATATGTAGAAGTAGCCATGTTTTCGTTATAGTTCTGTTTCTAAAACACCTCTGGCTTGGAAACACAATGCATGGAGTAGGCTGATATAATTTTGGGAAGCAAGCTTAGAAGTTCATGGAAGCTTCTGGCAACAAGCAGGCGAGTTGGTAAAAGCAACTTAGCCAGTACTACCAAAACGTATGAGTACGTTACCCAAAGTACAGTATAGGCCTTCTTAATATAAAGCAGACCAGTACATTGGCCGCAGCAAAACGGTAAAGCTAACTTAATTTAATTTAAAGTAAATTGTACAGTAACCTTAATTAACCTACCTTACTTTAACCTAGTCCTGTCTAACCTGGTGAAACAGTCAAACCAAACCTGTGAACAGACTTAAATCAATCAGAGATTAATTTAAGTTTACCTTGTCTAGCCTCAAGATAACAGGGATTATGGTTTGTATAAAAGTTGTTCTGTTGCAGAATTTAATAGAATCAACAGACTAATCTGTAATCCAACCCTATTAGTTAGACATGCTTTATCAATAATATATGCTGTTTATCTGTTTCTCACAAATGTCTAAACACTTGAATACTACATCTTATATCCTTAAAGTTTAGGATCACTTAATCACTGAGTAAATGCCAACCTCAGATAAATGAACATATGTTTACCACCTTATAATTTACAGTACCAGGTAGTTTATCATACCGAAGGTGCTATTTAGCAACAGCTGTTTCCAAGGAGTGTAGTTTGTAAGATAAAGTTGAGTTTTCAATGGAATTTTTGGTGAATAATGGACCAATTGAACATTAGTTCTTTTAATAGCCTAATCCATTTTTTAAACACATTGCCAGATAGCCTACCTATTAATATTTGAAGATTAAAGTATTTTGAATGGTTGTGAATTGACAACCAGTTCTCAGTTGTACATGTTTACGGTATTGAGTACAAAATGTATTAATTATAATATATATAGAATGTACCACTATCGGTATTCAGAATGTTAATGCAGAAATAATTATGTTTCAGCTGATGCATAAACAAAATGATTTCAATTAATTGTTGCATATAAGATTACCGGTAATTTTACTTGGTTGTTGATTACCGTATGTGATCAATTCTCGGTTGATTCTAGTCTAGTCCAGTCTATATTCCAGTCATCGAATATTGGATTAATTTATAATACGGTAGTTGATTATATATATTCAGTTTTCAGTTTTTTAATTAACGATAATTTTATCTTCTTGAAAATGGACTATATTAACTTCTCAGTTAGTTATTGACTAAAACACCATTCTAAGCTCGCTCTTCACTGATGGATCAGTTCTCAATTGTTAATCAAATGAAGGACCAGTTATCAGAAAGTTGATAAAGAATAATGTAGTTATTATTATGATATTGATATATATACTTTTGTTAAGGCAATTGAACAATTATGGACCAGTCTCAGGGTTAGACCAGTGTTCAGAAAGTGTTTGAAATTGGTCTAGTTTATGTGTTTCACTAAATATGCAGTAGGTGAATATTCTGTTCAATGCCAATTTGTTTCATACCACCTACACCCAGATTATTTTTCTTCACGTTTGGAAGAGGGTTTGCCCTTTCACAATAATAGATCGAGCTGAACCTAAATAAATTAATTTGGTTGTAGCTAAAATAATGCAAAAATTGTAGTCATATGATTGAAAGGGCGTTGAATAATAGAATAATTGTTAAAGAAGTATTCAGGGGTTGACAATTAGAATGTCAGTACTGTATTACATGTCAGTTATTGATTAACGAAAAGGTTTTAGATAATTGTTACCATTTAACCAGTTTTCACAATTCACAAGTTTTCATATTGTCATTCAAAATAGCAAAATTATCTTGTAGTTGTTTAATCAGACCAATTTTCTGTTGGACCAATTTTCTAGTACTATTAAGTATAGCTGAAGATTGACAGAAATTTAATTTGGCTAGTTATTACAGTAGTTGAGTAATATATATATATATATATATATATATTTTTTTTTTTTTTAATATTAAAGTTTTCAGTTGATATATATATATAACATAAACTATTCATTTGTGTATATGACTAATTTTCAGTTGGTGAATGAATGACTACCTTTCAGTTGGGAGAATATTTAACTAGCTTTCTGTCTGTACATAATAATGATTAGTTTTGTTGGTGAATGAAGGGCCAATTTTAGTTTGTGAAATATGTAGCCTACCAAATATCTAAACTCAGTGATGGAATAGGGACCAACATTCAGTTATTTGTTAAGGAACAAGTTGTCAGTGAGCCTAGGTATTGAAAATTACCAATTTTTGCTTATACACATAGGGTCCATTTAGTAAGTTAGTTTATGAAGAAAAAAAAAAATTTAACGCAAAGACTGTGGCACTTGTCATATGACAATTGCTTGGTCACCAGTGTACCATACGGGTTTTAGACTAAAAGTAACCTTCATTCCTTGCAAATTTTCATGTATAAACAAGAGCTAGAACGTATTTCAATGATATATGCCTGAAAGCAGAGGAATAGACCATTTCAATGACACCTGAATCATTTCTGTACGACCACTGGTTCCCTTCCAACAATATTGCACAGGTGACGCTAAATCGATAAAATATAGCGAGTTTAAACGGTTTTCACTATCCCCAAGTCTGTAAGGAAGTTGGAGATGTCTTTCAATGACACTAGTCACTGCCCAGACACGGGGGGCTAATGATGTTCCGTGCGCCTTATACTCGCTCGCCTGCCTCCCAGGTCTTGTTCTAGGCAGATATTCGGCAATTGTCATATGACAAGTGCCGCAGTGATGACCATATTTTGTATACAACAGCCCACAGTCATTGAGTTAAGGTAGTTCAAGAATGAAAGAGTTTCAGTTTGCTGGTAATGCTGAAATAATTATTAGAATATCAGTTGTCAAAAAGTTCTTTAGGAATATACCCAATTATACAGATCTGTTGAAGATTAGACTATTTGTCAGATAGTTCTTGAATTAAGGAAAATATTAACTATTAACCAGTATTATATCCTTTTCAAGAATGGACCAGTTATCAGTTTGTTGTTTAGTATCCCAGTTTTCATATATTTTTAGAAGATTGGACCATTTTCATATTCTATGAAAACTTGGACCAGTTTACAAGTGGTCGATTTCATAGTTAAGTTACTGTAGTCGTTGAAACAATTTTTGTTTTTATCTTAACCCGTACTGTACCATAGGATACAGTAGTCCCAAGCAATGTGGCCAAAATGACAGGAGAGACCACCTTTTCACCTCAAGAGATGAGGCAAGAGTGGATCTATCACTTTTTTTTTTTTTTTTTTTTTACAAGACTTTAAAATATATATATATATATATATATATATAATTAGCCTTGTACAGGCATTTCCAAGACAAGTACATTACTGACGGCTATAACCTTCGCTGGGACTGGGGGGAAAGTTAATTATCTACTGACGGCTATAGCCGTCGCTGGGATTGTACAGGTTAAATATGTATTATGTTTTGAATAAGTGGCTAGTTTTTAGTTATTGAATATTGGGTGGGTGGGACTCGTTAGCCTTGGTCGGCAACTCATCTAGGGGAGACAACCTTATACAAATTCGGGTGGATGGGACTCGTCAGCCTTGGTTGGCAACCTGTCTAGGGGAATAAATCTGATACAAATCCGTACTGCTTACCTAAGGGTAAGGCAGGTTAGTGGATGGATTAGCCGAACACCACTGTAGAAAAATAGTGCTAACAAGATACACAGAGGGCCTCGGAGTCGGACCGATTCTAAATTGAGTAGTCAATCCTGTAAGTCCTTCACTAAACTGGCTCGGGTTATACCTCTCACAGGGAATAGGTCCGCTTGGGGGCATTCTGTGTATGGCCACCCTCGTAAGGGGAGTAAGGCGTCCGGCAATAGATAGATAGATAGATAAAGGGTTAGTTTTGAGTTGTTCCCCAGGCTGCCTGGCCGAACAGCCCCAAGGTCCCGAGCAAGGCCAAGGCCATAGAGCGCCCCCACAAAACCCTCCCTGCTTACCACTAACAAAACCCAGGTGACCGAAGCCACTCTAAGGCAGGGAGCTGAGGAGGGCGCGGAAACGCCCGGGAAACCAAAGCCCCACCCAAGGCCCTGTGCCCCTCAGCAATTATGAAGGGAAAGTTGATGGGCAAGGGAAAAATGTGACGCTTTGGCTCCCAATCTGCCAACTTTTAGGTTGGCAGTAAGGAGGTCGATCCACGGAAAAGACGCCGTCACTTGAGATCTAGAAGATATATAAGTAAAAGGAACAGTCAGAGTAAGCTATGGGTATGGCAGAGATCGCTCAGCTCTCACTCTGATAGACCAGCCCATCACCACAGTTGAGTTGTTGAATAAGTCATCAATTTTAGTTGTTGAAAATGGTGCTAGATTTTAGTTGTTAAAGGACCAGTTTTTAGTTGTTAAATAAGGTGCTATTTTGTCTTTATTAATATTAAAGGATCAGTTTTTAATTGTTGAATAAGGTGCTAGTTTTTAGTTATTAACCCGTTGAGCCCCGGCTAGTTATAATATTTTGTTCACCCCAGTCCCAAGCCATTTTCACTTCTTTTTTTTGTTTGCTAAAATGGAAGACAAGGATGAGAAATGAAAAAAAAAAAAAAAAAAAAAATCACCTCGGATATTTTTTTTTTTGGGGGGGGGAGCCTCAAAAAAATTTGTTGAGCCAAAATGGAAGAGAATGGTGAGAAATGAAAAAAATAAAAAAAAACTCACCTCGGTCATTTGGGGGGCGGGGGGGGGGGGGGGGGGTCGAAAGTTCGTCTCCCCCGCATGACCACCCGCCCGGGAGCACTAGGGTGAAAACTGAGTATGGCATTGTACGGCATACATCCTAAGGAGTGTCTCACATAAATCTCAAGCCTCTAGCTCCCATACGACCGGAGTAATGAAGGTTCAAAGTGGTGGTGAACTAAGGGTGTAAAGTATCCCCACTAAGCCCACCACCACCAGCCGCGCGGCTGTCTTGGCCCGCTCACACCTACCGGCCCGGCTCCCACACACACTACGGTACCTCCCCCTCCTATTCTCCCGCCATTTCCTACCTTACGAGCCACGTAAGTGATTTTTATATGTCGGACGCACGTGATGCGTCGCTGGGAGTTGGTGATCAAACACTGCCGACGCATCACGTGCGACGCTGGGTCTCACTGGGTAGGACCAGTTTTTAGTTGTTGAATAAGGGACCAGTTTTTAGATGTTGAATAAGTGACTAGTTTTTATATTTTAAATAAGTGGCCATTTTTTAGTTGTTGAATAAGTGACCATTGTATTCTATCTATTGCCCGACGCCGTGATCCCCGAAGGGGTGGCCACGAACGAACCGCCCCCATGCACCTCTGTCCCCAGTCAGTCGACGCCCCTCCCCCCAACCAGCACCGCCTTCGTTCATATACTTCCTCACTCCATCCTTCCACCTCTCATTCGGTCTACCTCTCCCTCTCTGTCCCTCCACCTCGCTCTCGTACACCCTCTTAGTCATTCTCTCGCTTTCCATACGTTCCATATGGCCGAACCATCTCAAGTTGTTCCTTTTCACACTTTCCAGCACATCTACCTCCACACCACACCTCCTTCTTACTTCCTCATTAGTCTGTCTATCCCTCCATGTAACTCCGCACGCACTTCTTAAGTAATTCATTTCCACTGCTCTCACTCTTGGTCTGAGTCTCTCAACCAACGTCCATGCTTCGCTTCCGTAAGTCAGTGTCGGGATTACCACACTGTCATGCAAGGACTTCTTCACTTCCATACTGACCACCCTATTTTTTGTTACTGCTTTCAGCGTTCCAACAACACTCTTCCCCTGTTGTACCCTCTCCCGCACTTCTTCATCCATAGTCCCATCTTTACTCAACACACTGCCCAGATACTTAAAAGAGTTGACGATCTCCATAGCCTGACCGTTCAGCATCACCTCACACTCTGTGACTTCACCCCTTTCGAAGACCATAACCATGCTCTTCCCCGCATTTACCTTCAAATTCCGTTTTTCGCACACTGTTCCAAACTCATTTACCAGACCCTGCAACTCCCATTCATTATCACCCATCAGAACTGTATCATCTGCAAACAGCAGTATAGGTAGCTTCCACTCAATTCCCTCCCTTTTCAGCGATACACCAACATCCACTGCTCTTGATAGTATTTCTTTCATGACTCCATCCATATATATAATAAACAACCACTGGGACACCACACACCCCTGTTTCAAACCAACATTCAGGTCAAAGAACTCACTCTGCTCACTCTCCAAACGTACTGCCGCCTTTGCACCCTCATACATGCTCTTCACTGCTTTCAGCAACTTGCCATCTACTCCGTATATTCTAAGTACTTTCCACAAACCTTCTCTATCCACTCTGTCATAGGCCTTCTTCAAGTCCATAAAGGCAACATACACCTTTTGTTTCTTCTCCAGATATTTCTCCACAACACAATTCAGGGTAAAAATCTGATCTACACATCCTCTTCCCTTCCTAAAACCTCCCTGCTCGTCGCCTATCCATTTCTCCGTTCTCACTCTCACTCTCTCCATCACTACCCTACTGTATACCTTCCCTACTACACTTAGAAGACATATTCCTCGGTGGTTACCACACACTCCTCTTCCTTATATAGGGGGACTATTATGCCAGTCTTCCAGTCATCAGGTGCACTCCCCTTCTCCCATGCTAGTTTGCACATTTTCCATACCCATTTGATCACTATCTCACCACCATACCTCAACATTTCCCCACACACTCCATCTGTTCCTGGTGCTTTCCCCAACTTCACTCTTTTCATGGCTTCCCACACTTCTGACCTCCTGATCCCCACCTCCTCCTCCACTACTTCTCTTCTTCTCCCTCCCATACCATATCCAGCTATGTTTGCTGGCTCTTCATTCCTTACATTTAGCAACTCATTGAAGTACTCCCTCTATCTTTCGACTCTCTTGCTTCTCGGCTAGCATTCTCCCATTCTTATCTTTCACACCCTTACTGTTTCCCTTGCTACCTTCCCTAACTTTCTTTACTTCTTTCCAGAACAGTTTCTTACTCTCCCTCCATTTTACACTCAGATTCCTTCCAAATTCCTCATATACTCTTATCTTACTTTCCTTCACTACTCTCTTCACCACCTTCTTACTCTCCACGTACCTTGCTCGTTTCTGTCTCTCGAAATCTTCATTCCCTCTACTACCCAACCACTCTCTATATGCTTTCTTCTTTTCTTCCACAGCTATTCTTACCTCTTCTGTCCACCATGCTGTACCTTTCACTCCCCTCCCTCTTCTCCTCACTCCACACACCTCCTCACATGCTGCACAGATCTCATCCTTAAACACCTTGCTCATCTCCTCCACTTCCTCCATAACTTCCAGGTCGAACCCACCTAGTCGTCTTTCCACTGATCTCCTGTACTGCTCCCTGACTTCCTCCTCCTGCAACCTCTCCACTCTCCTCACCATTCCACCCGCCTTTCGCCTCCCTCCAGCTCTCCTCACTCACTTCTTTTGTATCCTAACCTTAGCTACCACTACATAATGATCAGACAGACCCCCTCCAATACCCCTATACACCCTAGCATCCATCACAGATTTCTTCATTTGTTCATCCACACATACATAATCAATCAATGACTTTCGTTCCACCACTGTCTCATCCTCCATCGTCCACACCCGTTTCCACGTGTACCTGTGGATCATTCTGTGTCGGAAGAAGGTGTTGGCTATCCATAGCCTCCTTCCTACACATACGTCCACAAGTGCACTACCATTCCCATTCACCTCTGATGGTACCCCCCACCCTCCCACCACTCCCTCAACTTTCCTATCACCCACCTTACCATTCATATCCCCAATCAGAAATATTCTTTCGTTCTTGTCAAACTTCTCCAGACACGCCTCCACATTCATCCAGAACTCCTCTTTCTTTCTTTCACGTTTATCCTCTGTTGGGGCATACATACACACAATCACCCACTTTTGTATTCCTACTTTCATTCTCACCCGTACAATCCTTGAACCCACAGTCCCATACTCTCTTACACATTCCTTCCATTTTCTACTTACAAACAAACATGCACCTTCTCTCGCTGTTCCTTCACTCACTCCAGCACACACACCCATTCCACACCCACTCTCTCACATCTGAACCTTTCCATTTGGTCTCTGTCATTCCACATACATCCAGCCTGGCATTCACTAGCACTTCCAGAACCTCTCTCTCTTTTGTGCCATCATTCATGCCACTAACATTCCATGTAGCCATTTTCAGAATGTCCGAAGGAATGTCCTTAGTCGGTCGTGGTTCGTCAACATAGGTTCTGTCCGCATCCGAGGCTGTTCTTTCATTTTTCTTTGCTTAGGTATTTTTTCTGGGTGGGGGTCGCAAGCCCACCGACCCAACCTCTTTAGTCGCCTCTTACGACACGCAGAAGGCACGTGGGGCATATTCTATTCCCTTTCCCCTATTGTATTGATGTTGAAAAATGGACCAGTTTTGAAATGTAGAATCATGAATCAGTTTTAAGATGTTGAATATCGGACAACCAGTTTTTAGTTGTTGAATATAGGCCCATTTAATTTAGTTGTTTATTTATAGGACTGATTTTCAATTTACAAATTATTATGTTCTCTCCACCAACCAACTTTACTCCTAAACTCGATTAATGAAATTAACAAACACATGTGGCAGTCCGGAGATTCGAACCCAGGACGCTCACACCGAAAGTCAACACACTTATGCATTGCGCCACAAAGACAGTTAAAGAATGATGCACAAGCCTACGATTTATTATGCAGTTTCGAATCCTGCATACCAATCTTAGCATGTACATTCATTCTAACTGCACTATCGGAGGCTATGAATAGGTGAATGGAAAGAGTAATTAATGGGGCGCTTAACCCTAGCGAGATATGTTCAGTTACCTGACTAATAATTGCACAATTTACACTAGTAATAATCAAGGAAAATACTGATTTTCAGGTTTGTCAGTTATTGAAGAGTAGATGAGTTGTCAGGTAGTCAGTAACTGTTGTTGAATTAAGTACCAATTCTAATAGTTGTTGAAAGTGGGTAACCATTTTCGATATTTGTATAGTAAAACAATACTTTGGTATAATAGATGTTGAATAGGGATTTATCTCTCAGTTGACTAAAGGACTTTTCACGAAAGAAGGGAGCAATTTTCATTTGCTGTGATTGATGTGATATAGCTTAGCAAATTGTTAAATAAAGGACCAGTTTTAGATGGTTATTGACTGATAGCCATTTTCAAGTTGAATGTATAACTATAGTTTTGGCAATTAGTAGATGAAGAATGGACTTTCATCAAAATTGTTGAATAAATACCGGTAATTATTTTGTAGAAAGCTAATGAACAATGGAATAGTTTTCAGGTATTAGTCAAATTGAGAATCAGTGTTTTGTTGAACTAGTGCTTAGGTAGATATTGAAAATCGATATGTTTCTGAATATTGGTAGTATTGAAGTGAGAATAAATTTCTATTACAGCCTATTTTCTGATTATTCTTACAGAAAGGATAATTTCCAGATTAAGGGGAGGTTTTTAGTTTGGTCTCTAGGTATCCATCAAGCTTAAGATTACACCCCCTTGAGCCCCTTTCAAGATAAATTTGTACATTTTTCGGTAGAAAAATGTCCCGGCTGAAAGCCGGTTCCTCTTAAATTACAGGCTCGCTATCGCTCGCCAGGATAAAATCGACACCTAAATGGCACGAAAAGTCTTAAAATTGACAGAAATGGGTCGAAAGTTCTTAAAATCGTCAAAATAATGGGGCGAACTTCTTAAAAATAGAAAAGCAATGGGGCTAAACATGAGGGAGAAAGGAGTCAAGAAAAAAATCCCTCAAGTGGATATCTCCCCTTAATGGAAATGCCCATTTTTATATATTATTATTGCATAATATAATTAGTTTTGAAGAATACAATTATCAAATTGCTAATTGTTGAAAAGAAACTTTTTGTGCATTTTTGATGTGATAAGGCCAGTTTCGAAGAGTGGGCTATTTTTCAGATACGGTAATTGAAGAATGGACCGTTTTTCTTGTGTTTTATTAAACAACCATTCTTGACATCAATTGAAGATAAGTATTAAATTCGTTAAATATAGGGACAGTGTGTTGTTATTTAAAAATTAACCAGTTTTCAGTTCTTGTATGAAAGACCCATTTTGTTTGTTGAATGAAGAACTAGTTTTTAAAATTGTGCTTGAATACTGAGCTTTAGGCTTTTGTTGAATAAACTACTATTTTAAATTATTTAATGAATAGTGGACCATTTTTCAGGTAGGCCTACTTGTTAAACCGTAGATAATTTGTCAAAGATTTGTTTATACTTGACCATTTCTCAAATACTGGATAGTTGTTGAATAGTTGACCTGTTTCCAGGTATCAGTATTTGTTGAATGCTGGACCATTTTCAGAACTAGTTGAATAGTGGATAAATATTCTAGTACATGTTGAATAAAGGACCATATTTCAAGTAGCGGGTACTAGTTGAATAGTTAGTTGGTGAATGTAGGATCAGTTTTCAGATAATTGTTGAATGAAGTACCAGTTTTCATATACAGTAGTTGTTAAATATGGGATCAGTTTTTAGATACCTGGTAGTTGTTGATTATTGGATCAGTTTTCAGATAGTTGTTGAATACAGAATCAGTTTTCAGATACCGTAGTTGTTGAATATAGAATCAGTTTTCAGAAAGTTGTTGAATACAGAATTAGTTTCAGATAGTTGTTGAATACATAATACATTTTCAGATAGTTGTTGAATACATAATAAGTTTTCGGATAGTTGTTGAATACAGAATACGTTTTCAGATAATTGTTGAATACAGAATACGTTTTCAGATAGTTGTTGAATACATAATAAGTTTTCGGATAGTTGTTGAATACAGAATACGTTTTCAGATAATTGTTGAATACAGAATACGTTTTCAGATAGTTGTTGAATACAGAATACGTTTTCAGATAGTTGTTGAATACATAATAAGTTTTCGGATAGTTGTTGAATACAGAATACGTTTTCAGATAATTGTTGAATATAGAATGAATCCGCCGCGGGGTGGAATCACCGCGGACGTAAGATACTTGTCTAAAACAATTCGTCATAAATCCAAATACGTATGGATGATTCTAGGTATGTTTATAGTACGTGTAGATGATGATAGAACACAAACATGCATAGTTGTCATTTATTTAACGAAGAAAAATATTTTTCCATAATATTTCAAACTGAAAAATATGTAAGCGGTCTTGAACATTTTTCGTGGCTGCGACTTTGCGGCGACTTTACATCTCCCAATACACTTTTTTTTCGTTACAAGATGGTTGTCTGTGATTTCTAAGTGGAAACTAATTTTTTTTTTCAGGCAAAAATATATATAATTATATAATTTTCTAAATTCTATAATTATATAAATATATAATATATAATTATATAATTATACCAAAATACTTGGATTATATCAATCTAATAATAAAACATCTTAATTGTTACTTAATTGGGGGTAAAATCGCCGTGGCAGGATTAAATCATCGATAATATATAACCGCGGCGGATTCACCCCGCCGGGCGGGGTGAATCCGCCGCGCGAGTAACGGTTTTCGCCACCCATTACAAACCTTAATGTTTTGTTTTTTCAAATAAAACTTATATGAGCGTGTGCAGGAAAGCGAGAATGTTAAAGTTATGTAAACAAAAAATTCTGAATTCTGATTCAGTTGGATGCTGTTATTAAAAAACCACGTTTCGCGGCGGATTCACCCCACCTTACCCTACCTTTTGATGTGTTCGCCACTCTTCTAGCGGCACCAAGGAGGGCGATGCCCCTCTTTATGGGTGGTGATTTGGTGCAGTAGACTGTTTGAAGCGACAGCTCGCCCCCTTGCGAGGATGGGCTCGTCTAGCACTTTTTGCAGTTCGACATTGAGGGCTCTCTTGAAGTTGTCTAACGAGACGTCCCTCATGTCTCTTACTCACCGTGGGAGTTTGTTGAAGAGACGTGGGCCTCTGTGTGATAACCAGCCCTCTCGCAGAGAGCCCATATCAGTTATCACCCCTATTATTCATCCGGGAGATTTCGCATTCCCAGCCTCTCCTATCACTGAATTTCATGACTATCGGAGTATGTAGGTTTGGTACTAAACCCTCTGCGATTTTCCACGTGTATATTATTAGGTAACGTTCTCTTCTACGTTCCAGTGAGTACAGATTCAGTGCTATTAAACGCTCCCAATAGTGTAGCTGTTTTATCGAACTTATATGCGAAGTGAAATTTCTTTGTACACTCTCTATGTCATTTATTTCACCTGCTTTGTATGGGGATGTTAATACGCTACAGTATTCAAGCCGCGGTAGCACTAGAGATTTGAAGAGCGTTATCATAGGTAATTCACCGCATGTTTTAAAAGTATGCAGAATCCAACCCGTTAGACATTTCGCAGCCGCAACTTTGACCTGGTTATGTTCTTTGAAACCCATATTTTCAGACATTAATACCCCAAGGTCTTTCACACTGTCTTTCCGTTCTATTATGTGGTTAGATTCTGTTAAGTAATTTGTAATTTCTTTAACACCATTATTATCTCCGTACCAGTACCATATTAATTGGAATTTTTCTTCATTGAATTGCATGTTGTTTTCCCTGGTCCACTGGAACACTACATTCATGTCTTCCTGCAGTCGGCCTGTGTCCTCTTGTGTGTTTACTATCTTGCTTAATTTTGTGTCATCAGCAAAAGACGACACCGTATTGTGTCTGGTGTTGGTATCTATGTCGCAAATTAGTATGAGGAACAGAAGGGGCGCTAGCACTGTTCCTTGGGGCACTGAGCTTTTGACATCCGAAGGCTCAGATGTGACTTGGTTTACTGCTACTGATTGTTTTCAGTTTACGAAGAAATTGTATATCCACCGTCCGATTTTCCCAGTTATACCTTTTGCTTTCAGTTTGTGGGCTATTATACCATGGTCACATTTATCAAATGCCTTAGCAAAATCGGTGTAAATGACATCCAAATTTTTCTTTTCTTCTAGCGCTTTAAGAATTTTGTCATAGTGTTCCAAAAGTTGTGAGAGACATGATCTTCCCGCTCTGAACCCATGTTAACCGGTGTTGTGTAGTTCATTTGCCTCCATGAATGTTGAGATTTTGCTTCGCAGGACTCGCTCAAAAACTTTAATGATGTGGGAGGTTAGAGCTACCGGGCGGTAGTTTTTTGGTAGTGCTTTACTTCCTCCTTTAGATAGTTGTTGAATACAGAATCAGCTTTCAGATAGTTGTTGAATAAAGGACCAGTTTTCAAATAGTTTCTGAATGAAGTTGTTTAAAATTAGACCAGTTTTCTTAAAGATGGAAGAATGTATTATAATTGTAGAATGGACCTACTTTTTAAAAATGGAACTAGTTATCTGAAAGTTACTGCATCTCGCTTTCCTGCATCCCTTTCACGTCAGTTAACATTTTCTACTCATGTGGGCATATGAATCTGGCTCAAGTGATTTTGAATGGACCAGTGGGTTTTTGCTATCTGTAATGATGTTTTTAGTGTTGTAATTCCTTTAGCTTGTTCTAGGAATTACTGTAGGTACCATCAGTGGCTAATGATGAAATACTTAATGTTGCCATGGTGTTTTTGCCTTGCTTCTTCTGCCCTCTGGATAATCACCACTATCCTCTTATTCTAGCACCAGTCATAAATATGTTACAATGAAACTACTAATATAAGTGTGTACTGTAGAACTAAAGTGATGTGATGTATAGTTCCTTGTAAACCTGATTGGGATTAAGAAACAACAGGTGATAGAGAGAGAACGAGAGTGAGAGAGTGTAAGAGTGAGACTCAATTACTGAAAGAATATTAGGCAAGGGTAAGAAGAGAGTATTAGAGAGAGGAAGAGAGGAGCAATATATAGTGAATGAGAGAGAGAGAGAGAGAGAGAGAGGAGGAGGAGGAGGAGGAGGAGGAGGAGGTGTGTAAGTGAGAGAGGGTGGAAAGAGAATTGAATGCATGATGTACAAAAGGAAGATGGAAAGTAATGGAGGAGTGAATAACAAATATCGTAGTGTGTGTGTGTGAAAGAGAAAGATTGAGGGAAAGGAGAGAGAGAGAGAAGAGGGGGGGGGGGAGGGAGAGGAGGGATTTAAGAGTGAAGAAATGCATGCAAAGTATCAAGGAAAGAGAAAGAGAGAAGGTGGCGTGTGTCAAGTAAGATGTCAACGAAGAGAGAGGGAGAGGGAGACGTCTAGGAAAAAGTTTGAGAGGGGTAAAAGGGGAAGGTGTGCCGTCGGGGGTCTGTGTAATGTAAACTCGAGTTGATAGCTAAAGTACCTTGGGAGATATAGGCAGAGGCGTGTGAAAAAATCGTTACTTCTCCAGTGCTGGACATAAAAACAAGTGCAATGCCTAAGCTTACGAAAACAGACGACCGATCAGTGAAAGTACGGGATTTAGTTCAAAGTGGTAAAGTTAAATTAGTTAAATTAATATTGAAGTGGGTAGAACACCAGTCATGGATGTAAATTGTATTCCATGAAACTTATACTCGTGAATACAGGCACAGAATGCCAATATACAAGCTAACATACCACTGGGTTTGCGTAGGACTGTCACCAATATACAGTATGAGGCGTTCAATGAAACTGGGATAAACCTCCATTTCTGCGACAACTGTTTTTATGTCACAAGGCAAATCATTCAGACTAGAAAATGCGGAAGTACAAGATAGACCTAAATATAGAAAAGACGTGGCTAATTTTCGACAGAAACGGGGACCCCAAAGGGGTCTCACGGCCCATATCCGTATCCAATTCCACACCCACACAACAACCCACATTGCCTCTTGCACATCAACACACATCGCCTGCCGCACACTGATCAACACCACCTGCCGAACACCAACCATCCTCAGTCCACAAATCCACAAACCATCCCTCCCACCAACCAAAACCTGCCCAGCACGTATCCCCCTCATTCCAGCATACCCGCCCATATTCCGCCCTCATTTCTCAGTAGCTCCATCAACCTCCCACGGCAACAAGTCACACGAAGGTCACCTCTCTCCGAAATCCTTCCACCCAGAAACCTCCACATTATTGCTGTCGACTACCCTATTGACGTTGATCAAATATATTCTCAGTATGAAAGTATGATGCAACAAGCTTCCCTATTAGGCTCCCCTAACTCCACCCCCATACATAACCCTTCCACACCACCTTCCTCCTCACCACTGCCACCTGCCCACCTACACCTGATGAATCATACCACCCTGTCTCCCTCCACACTTTCCCGTAATGCCACCCCACCTTCAGGCCTCCCTCTCCAAAACCCGAATCTCACTATCACCCACACCTTCACAAAGCCTGCCACATAACCGCTCTCAGCCACACCCACCCACAAACCTACATGGGTCTCCTACACCAGTGTGCAGATACTATCTGCAAAGAAAATGCTACTTTGGTCTAAAGGTTGAATATAATGGAGAAACCTGTATATTTGCTCACCCCAAATTTTGCAACAAATTAGCCAGTCATGGAAAATGCAGATTTGGTGAAACATTTAAATACCACCACCCATCTCTCTGCAAGGCATCACTTGAAAACAAGACCTGCTATGATATAAAATGCCCAGCTTTTCATATTAGAGGCACTCGGTGGTAGGCTAGATTCAACACGAATGGTAACCAAAAAAACTGTCAAGCTATGCGAGGATGAGACAGAGGAAGAAGGCAAGGAGGGAAATGGCAGATGAAGATGAAATAATTGAGAGATGGAAGAGCACATAGGATACTTCGAACACCTACTGGCCTCCCTAAAGTGGCTAATACATCCCGAAGACTATTAGGTACACATAGTATTCCAAATAATCTCTCCCCACTCCTCTTTGCAAATATCCGAAGTCTAAAAAATAGAACCACAAACAAAGTACAATTTATTAGGGGTATGCTAGAAGAAGGAAATGCTGTATTTGCGGGTCTCGCAGAAACTGACATTAGGATCAGGAAGATGGTGAAGTATGGATTCCTGGCTATAGCCTACATAAGGTGGACAGAACGCATAGAACACTTGGATGTGTAGCCTTGTACATTCATGACTCGCTGATATGTACTGAATTTCTAAATAACAGTAATGAAGTGGTGGAAATACTTGGAGTTAAAATTGAATCCTTAAGTTTAGCCGTAATTATTTCATGCAGACTTTCAATGCCGAACGGCAAAAAGTGCCAGATGAGCCTATCTTTCGCAGGGAAGCGTGCTGCCCCTTCGAACAGTCTGTTGCACCAAATGCCAACCCACAACGTAGCAAGCCCAACATTAGGTGACATTAGGCAGGCAGGAGGGATTGAAGAGTGAAGAAATGCATACAAGCTATCAACGACAGAGAAAGAGAGAGGGTGGTGTGTGTCAAGTTAGATGTCAACGAAGAGAGAGAGAGAGACGGGAATAAAGATCATAATATAAAGTGAGAGAGAGGAAATAAAAAAGTGAATGAGATTTAACGATGGAGTAAATAAAAGATACTGTAGTGTGTGTGTGATAGAGAGGGAGAGGAGGGATTTATAAGTGAATAAAAGATACTGTAGTGTGTGTGTGTGATAGAGAGGGAGAGGAGGGATTTATAAGTGAATAAAAGATACTGTAGTGTGTGTGTGTGATAGAGAGGGAGAGGAGGGATTTATAAGTGAATACAAGATCTGTAGTGTGTGTGTGTGATAGAGAGGGAGAGGAGGGATTTATAAGTGAATAAATGCATGCAAGATATCAAGGACAGAGAAAGAGATACGGGTGTGTGTGTGTCAAGTGAGAGAGAGAGAGAGAGATTGACAGTGAGTATGTAAGTACAAGTTATTAAAGAGAGAGTGTGTTATGCCAGTTGTCTACGTGAAGATGAGAGATAAAGATTGAGTGTGAGCTATAAAGAACGATCAGTGTTTGAAAGACATGACCTATTCCATCCAAAGATATACCGGTACTCTTTGTGAAGAAAAAAAGTGAATCTATATTGCAGTAGTTTTCGCATTGCGCAAAAAATAATCTACTGTTTTCTTAGTGTTATATTGAAGAACTTGTTCCAAATTCTGAGAGAGTTTGTTCCGGGTTGAACAGATTATAAATGGTATATATGTGAAACTTTGTCTATATATACTACGGCTAAGCATTTTTTGTTTCAACTTCAGCCATGGTTGCGAGTTGTATTAAAAAAGAATATAAACATCTAGCTATAATCCAGTTTGTAAATTCAGATCTATCTATCTTTTGCCGGACGCCTTACTCCCCTTTATGAGGATGGCCATACACAAAACGTCCCTAAGCAGACCTGTCCTCAGTGAGAAGGACAATATGTGCCAGTTTATTGAAGGACTTACAGGATTGTCCACTCAATTTAGGGTCTGTCCAACTCGGAGGCCCTCTATGTATCTTTTTAGCACTATTTTTCTTCAGTAGCGTGTGGCTAGTCTGTCCACTCACCTGCTTCACCCTTAGGTAAGCAGTACGGATTTGTATAAAGTATACTCCCCTAGATGGGGTGCCGACCAAGGCTGACGAGTCCCATCCACCCAAATATTTATAAGGTTGTCTCCCCTAGATGGGTTGCCAACCAAGGCCATTATCTCATCCACCTGGATAAATTTTAATATATATATATATATATATATTTTTGTTTTTTTTGTAAATCTCAGATGGTATGGGCACATGACAAGAATGCCTAAAGAAAGAATAGTTAAAAGGATCTACCCATGTCAGTGAAGTGGAAGGAAGAAGAAGGCGTGGAAGGCCAAGAAGACAATGATATGATCAGGTGTCAGAATATGTGTCAAAACGTGAAAAGAGAATGGTTGAAGCAAAAGAACATTTTTAGCAAATGATAGGAATGAATGGAGGAGCTTTGTTAGAGAGAGTGCATGAAGCTCTCTAGACCCTTTTAAATGACAAACCTGGAAGGTCTTTATCCCAGATGTTGATGTGAAGCGACCTTGTCCGGAAGTATAAAATTTGAGGTGAAGCCATTGACTTCGGGGGGCTGATGAGTGATTGGTGCTTCTGAATGCTTGTGTGCTTGCTCTCTGTGGGAGAATTGTTATATGTGTTATTCTCCTGTCACCTCTTTTTCCTTTCTCATGTCTCTTCCTGATCCTCCCTACCACTTGTGGGAGTAAGGGCTGGCTACTGACTGACTGGCATTTTTTAAAAGTTCAGCGAGTTGGCTCCTTAACCCGAGGAGCGTGATAATAGGTTTGAATTTACCCATCCATGGTGCGCATTTAACCGCTACAAATACGACTCTTACAAAACATAATGAAAAGTACATCAGCGTGTTGGAAACACATTTCCACATCCGAACATGTATGCATATTTTTCTCAGAAATGATCTGGTTGTGGTGTTGTAGTGATCAGAAGTTGAAGTAGCTAGCACGCGTAGGCAACTAGCAAGAGTTCAGACAACGGGAGAAAAAGAAAGAAGGAAGGAGAGGATATTCGTAATATCCTTTATATCTCCCCTGACAAAGCAATTTATTGAGCCACATGTGCTTAATTTTGAAACTCTAGGCACATGTGAAAAATTTGGAACTAGAAGTAGGTGTAGAGAATGTTTTAGCAAAGAATAGAGTCAGATGAACATCATCAGTGCTGAGAGCAGGAGGGAAGGGGAAGTAAAAAATGTGCGCATCCTTCCCTCCCTTCCCTTCCTCCACCACTACTTGTAAAGTGCTTTCGCTAGATCTGGGAGTGGCTCACTTTCTCTCTCGCATATTTACATAGGATATATTTGGGGTTGATAGACGGTCCTTGAGCGCTGCCATTGCCTCCACAATGGTGAGTGTGTGTGTGTGTGTATGTGTATGTGTGTGTATGTGTATGACTGTGTGTAAGGTGTGAGTGTATTTTGATAGTGGATATCGAGAGTTGACACTTAGTCTTAGTTGTCACCAAATATCTACTTTATATGTACCGGCTCGGTAGTTTAGTGGAGAACGTATCGGCCTCCCAGCCCGGGAGACCCGGGTTCAATGCCATGCTCAGGCATGAAGGTTTTTCGCATACACTGGTAGCCGGTACCATTTCCCTTGACCAAGGAAATGGGTAATTATGTCTGGTAATAAACTTTGGTAGAGCGCTATTGAATCTCAGATAGAGGGCTAAAGAGAAATGGCGCTATGTAAGTAATCTGAACATTATTATTATTATTTTTTTATTATTCAACCTTTGCCCCGGTTTTTGAACGCCTTAGAAAATTGTACTTCTGTGAGGCCCATCGCCGTCTATGAGGAGAGCCTCATATGAGGCCTATCATATTTTCCGGGTTAACCCTTTCGTTGGCGATGCACTGGTACATTCTATGTACAAAAAACAAAACATACTTTGGGCTATGTCGGGAATAGGGTAATGATCCCGACAGGTTTTGGTCCAATAGGACATTTGAATTTGGCGGTATCGTATCGCTTGTACGATTTCGACTGGTTCTTTGTGTATTGTAGTTTATTCTTAAGTTAGGTTAAATATTAACTGTAATGTATAAATATCTACATCAGCTCTAGATGTATTATGAAACCAAGTTATGGGTTATAATTATTATGAGCCGGCAGCCATATGTAATTTCGCGAAGCGATCGGACGCCGGCCCTTTAGTCTCTCAATCAACACCGTACTGCCAACATCTCCTCCCCCGGCTCTGACTCAACCCACAGTTCACCATGTGCTACAAATACTAATTTATAACAATATTAACAACAGTCCTACATCACCAGTCCTCTAAGCTAAGTTCATTGTATCGATATTGTATTATGTGAACATTCCTACATGTCATGCAATTGAACTAGCCGTGTGTGGGGGACTGGATTACACCCATCGACGAATACCTCGTTGGTAATTATATTATAACTATTTGTTGGGATATTTCATGTACCAGTGATATGTAATTTAACCTTTATCTAAATTCCCGATAAATAATGGTCCTTCGTGCCCTAAAGCTTCCTTACCGTAGTACCGTTTTGTTTGCTTCCTTGACGCTTGTGGGCTTACAAATGGCTGCCGCCTCGCGCGTTGTTGGCCGACTGCCGTTCCCTAGTTTACACCCAGCTTCTTCCCTCATGTTTTTTACCATTTAGGCGCCGTCTCTATCATTTTTGGGACTAGTTTCCAGGGTTTTTTGGGCGTGTGATCCTTGGCGTTTTTTTGGTGGGTTAGCTGGGCTGGAGATTGGGGTTGGGGTAATTTAGTCGGGCGCCATTTCGCGCTCATAGGCTAGGCTAGGCAGTCTAGGCCTGCAGGTGTCTGTGGTGGCTTTTCATTTCGCTTTGGTGGTGTGCCTGTGGTGTTGCTTGTGTTGTGTCATTGTTGGACTCATTATTAATTTTGCTGGTGGGGAGGGTTCTCATGTGACCTTTTATATTTAAATTTCATAATAGCCTAGGCCTAGTTGCTTAAAGTGGCGGTCATGAGTGTCGGTCTTTGTTAATTCCTAAGCGATTGACGGTTAATAGTCAGACCTCATGATTGTAGCTTAACCAACTAGGCTTACCTATAAAGGGCTTACAATAATTAGTGCTTCACCTTACCCTTTCTTTTGATGGATTTAGTATTTAATTCTTTTGTCAATACATCATGGCTCAAAGGAACCATCCCACAGCTGCGTCAGGAAGTGGCATTGGGGTGAATTTTACACCAACCTCCTCATACAATCAGAGCCCTGGGAAAGTGGTGGGTATATTAGGCCACAGTTATGTTGGTCGCCTAGGGGTTTCCCGCCGAGAGTTCTATGATCCGGGTTTTGTAGTGAGGGTGTTTAGTGCCCCAGGAGCCACTCTCGATAATATCAGGTCCCAACCAGCCTGGGATGGTCTTTTGAGCCTAAGGCCCGAGATCACTGTATTAGTGTTGGGCGGTAACGACATCGTCTCTGGGGTAGTCCCGCAGGAGCTCGCGGCTAAGATCCAGGAGTTGACCTATGAGATTGAGGCATCCACGAATGGCCGCTGTCTTGTATTGGGATTAGAGCAGAGGGAGTCTCCTCGGGGTATACCGGCAGGCGAATACCACAAGGTGAAGAACTCGGTCAATGCTCTCCTCAAGAGGAAATACAAGCACCTTGGTGGTCGATTCTCCCCATATAGTTTTGGGAGCCAGTATATGTCCGAGGACGGCGTCCACCTCACCAATGAAGGCAGCGATCGTTTGTTGGCCCAGGTCATTAAGATGGTAAGGGACTATCTTGCGTCGCAGTAGTCGGTCTCCTCATAGATAGCCCCAGTGTACTTTATGTTGTTGTCTAGTCAGATAATTTCCTTTCGTTAGTTTATATTAAGGGGACTGTAGGTATTATGTAATTCTTTTTGAGTAAATTTCTTAAGTCATGGGGGTTTGCCGCGATTAACGATTAACGGTTTGTAGTCTGACCTCATTGTAGTTTAAGTTGCTTAAAATTAGACCGTAACGATGACAGATTTGAAGAAACTTAAGATTCTTAAGGGAGGGATGAAGGGAAGTTTAAATAGATGTTTAAGACATCTTGATGAATTTTTAATAAGTGCCACGGCTGATCAGATAAAAGGTAAATTTGCTACTGTTACTAAATCGCTAGCTACTTATGATAGTTATGCTCAGCAGGTATATGGTTTATTGACAGTTACTGACGATGTGGAAGAAGAAATGTCAGCAGATCTTGAGTACTTTGAGAATGTTAATACAGCCTTAGCCAGACTATCTTCCACCCAAGAATCAACCTCTGTTAAGGATACCGGTACACCAAAGGCGACTGGTTTTAACCTGCCGAAGCTTACTTTGCCTACCTTTTCCGGGGATTCGGCTACCTGGACTGGATTTTGGGATATTTTTGAGTGTTCCATCCATCATAATAAAACACTCACATCCATCCAAAGGTTCACATATCTCCGTGGTCAATTGAAAGGGGAGGCATTGAAGTTAGTCGATGGGTACAAGCTAGAAGCTACCAGCTACGAGTCTGCAGTGGAGTTGCTGAAGAGAACTTACGGGAGAGTGGAAGTCATCAAGACCGCTTTAATTACCAAATTCTTCACACTAGATCCTCCATCCTATGATGTGGCGGACCTAAAGGAGTACTATGCCTCCTTTGAGAGCCTCCTCCGATCTATGGAGACAATGGCCGTCACCAAGGAGGAGATATTTAGTGTGAATATCTTGAATAAGATACCCTCTCCCCTAAGGGAAATCTTACGACGACAACTAAGCGACTCTCCACTAAACTTGGAAGCGTTGGTGCAGGTGTACCAGACTGAAGTCTTCAATATGGAGAGTACTGGACACTACCGACAAGTGGAGATGTCGCCATCTACTGCAGCTTTCCCGGTACAGACTTCTAAACAGAAAAGGCCAATATCATTAGGTTGTAAGTTGTGCAGTGTCCACGGTCATCTGTGGTATCAGTGTCCTAAGTATCCTAAGGCTACACAGAAGATTAGCAAGGCTAAATCGCTTAAGTTATGTACCAGCTGTCTGGCAAGAGACCACTTCAACAGTACCTGCACCAATTCCTACATCAAACCTTGTAAGTATTGCAAGGGGATACATTGGTTTTCCCTTTGCACCCAGTCTGATCGGCACGACGGCAAAGAAAAGGGGAGAACCCCCAAAGAGTCACATGAGAAAGGTAAGAGCGAGGGTGATAAAGTATCTGCCATGTCCATTGCTTCTCGAGAATGTCAATTGCTTCCTACTATGATGCTGCCAGTAGTGGGGAGTAATAATAATACTATAATGACGCGCACCTTACTTGACCAGTGCTCACAGAGGTCATTCGTTCTGCGGTCATCATTACCCCAGCTCAAGTGTACCAGCAAGGGTCAAGAGAATTTGCGTCTCCATGGTTTCACTGGTGAAATAGATTCCAGTGACTATGATATTGTGGAGATTTCATATGTTTATAGAAAAAAGGTATGTCCCATCAAGGCTGTTGTGGTCGACACACTACCCGGTTTCTATATAGCATCAGAGATTCAACCACATTTGAAATATCTCAGAAGCAAGGGTTATAAACTGGCTGATGATCAACTCTCTGCTAACAATGGTATTATGCTACTGGTCGGAGCTGATTATTACTACGACCTGGTTCACCCTGGATATCGGCGGGTAGATAAGCTTATAATGCTCCCCACGATCCAAGGGTATGCCATTTCTGGATCCTATGCCACCTCCTCTAAAGACACACAGGTGGAGATGGTTACGGTCCTCAAGGTAGCAGTAAGCCCCATAGATAAATATATTCGGCCAAATGTGCCTGATAATACATGTACTGATATAGATAAGCTATGGGACTTGGACAATATTGGAATTGACCCACATGAACTTGATCGTGAGTCCAAGCTAGCGTTAAGCTCGTATGAAGAGACTGTAACGTATGACTCTGGCAGAGGTCAGTATGTGGTAAGGCTCCCTTGGAATGATAACAAGAGTAAATTACCTACTAATTTCCATCTAGCACTTGGTAGGTTACGTGGCCTTCAGAAGCAGTTTGTCAAGGATCCAAGTTATTGCGAGACTTATGCGGCAGTTTTAGCCGAGCAGGTACAACGTGGATTTGTGGAGAGAGTAGATCTCAGTGAGTATGGGGATAACATCCATTACCTTGCTCACCATTGGATTAAAAAGGACAGTTCCACCACTCCTGTTCGTATTGTGTATGACTGATCTGCTAAATCCAGTGATCGCTCCTATAGCCTGAATGATTGCCTGTACACGGGTCCCTGGTCTCTGATCTAGCGCAAATTATGTTGCGCTTCAGATGTCATAAGTTTGCATGGGTCGCCGATATTGAGAAGGCCTTCCTGATGCTTCAACTCCATCGTGAAGACAGGGACTCGACAAGATTTTTATGGCCGCGGGACCCAATGGATCTAGATTCGGAGTATCTGGTCTACAGGTTCAGAGTCGTCTTATTCGGGCCGACCTGTTCCCAGTTCCTTCTCAACGCTACTATCTTGCGTCATCTTGAGGAGGCTGGGTTCAAGAATGAGATCAAGCAGGGGATCTATGTGGACAATCTTCAAGGCACCGGAGACAATGAAGATTTATTGCTCAAGAGATACTGGGAGATCCGCGATATAATTGCCAAGGCTCATTTATACTTGAGAGAATGGGCCACTAATAGTGATCTTTTGAAAGTTCAATTTGCTTCTGACGGTGTAGCTACTGAGAATAGTGAGGTGAAGTTTTTAGGCCACAAATGGGACACTACCACAGATTGTATATCCTTCTGTCACACCCCATGCGGCAGTGGGCTTATGACCAAGCGAAACTGCTTAAGCTTGTCAGCGAGGTTATTTGATCCCCTAGGTTTTTTGCTGCCTGTAACAATCCGTGCTCGTATGTTTTTACAGCAACTGTGGCGGCTAAAACTAGATTGGGATACGCCCCTCCCGATTGAGTTACAAGATACTTGGCGGTTGATTCGGTCGGACCTTTCCACATGTTGCAAGGTCCAACTTCCTCGTCAGGTTATTAGTGGTCACCAGGTGGATCTACATGCCTTTTCTGATGCTAGTAATAGTGCGTACGGTACTGCCATATACATATGTAATGGTAGTGAAGCGACACTGGCTATAGCGAAGGCTAAAGTAGCCCCTATAAAGAAGATTACAGTTCCTAAATTATTTACCATTATTTGTCGGGAATTTAGATAAAGAGGTTAAATTACATATCACTGGTACATGAAATGAGATCAGCAGAAGCAAAACTAATATGTTTAGTACAAAAGGAATCTTATCCTACTGAACATCAAATCCTGAGCAAGGAGTCAAAGGCCAAACCCTCAAACTTAATGAGGCAGCTAGGATTATATATGGAAGGAGGCATAATTAAGTGTAGAGGCAGGATACAAAGAGCGGACATTATTGATTCTGCGAAATATCCTGTCCTCCTTAGCTCCTCTCATTTGATTACCAAAATGTTGATTCGCCAATGCCATCGGACCTGCCTACATTTTGGCGTAAATTATGTTCTGGCGTATATGCGACAACGTTGGTGGATCCCTAAGATGCGACAAGCAATTAAAGGGATCCACAATAGCTGTACTATCTGTAAAAGATTACAGGGTAAGCCTTACTCCCCAGTTGATCTACCTCCCTTGCCTGAGTTCAGGGTACAAAGGACTGAACCATTTCAGGTAACCGGGGTAGACTACACCGGAGCGATTCATGTTAGAGAATCGCCCGGTAATATCATAAAGGTATATGCCGTCCTATTCACATGTGCGGTAACCAGAGCGATTCATATTGAATTGATTGACGACCTATCCAGTGAGGGGTTTTTGCATACTCTAAGACGCTTTGCAGGCCGCAATGGTTTCCCTCAAATTATTATGAGCGATAATGCGACTTGTTTTGTCGGGGCCTCTAAATATCTCCAGAGTTTAATGGATGACCCGCAGGTTGTGGCTACCCTCACTGGAAAGGGTTGTCAGTGGAGATTTATACCAGCATGTGCACCATGGTTCGGGGCGATTTGGGAGAGAACTATCGGTATCGTCAAATCTGCCATGAAGAAGGTATTAGGAAGGGCACTGGTGACCAGCCGGGAGTTGCAAACCATCTTAATAGAAATTGAGATGTCAGTCAACGACAGGCCCTTGACCTATACCTCGGCAGATGTTGATGACCTCTTACCCATTTCGCCTTCTATGCTAACACATGGACGAACCCTTAATACCTTTCCTAGATCGTCCGTAAATGACGAAGATCTGCATGACCCTACGTTCGGCAATGCTGACGCCACACGTCGTCGCTTCCAGTATGTAAACAAGGTGTCCGACGATCTATGGAAACGGTGGATCCAAGAATATTTGCTGTCTCTTCGCGAGCGTCACTCTAATAAGATCAAAGGGACGAATCAACGATGGCCTCGTATCGGGGATATCGTCCTGATTCATGATGAGCGTCCTAGGTTATTTTGGAAGCTTGGGAGGATTATCCATTTGTTCCAGGGCATTGATGGTCTTATAAGGGTTGCTAGAATACGAACTTCGACTGGGGTTACTACTCGCCCAGTCGTAAGGTTATATCCCTTGGAGCAGGATGTAGAACTGCCGGATGATCCTGGCGTCTCTACTGATACCCCTCCGCGGGAGAGTGCTGGTGACAGTGCTCCTCGAGGTGGGGCAGCTGATGATGAGAAGGATGATCCTCCTCAGGCTTCAGGTGGCGCTCGTCCCAAAAGGAGGGCGGCTATGAGTTCCGTGGATCTTTGGAGATCAAAGATCACACAAGGTGATCTTTGACTTCGATGTCCTTTTTTTTTTTTTTTTTTTTTTTTTTTTTTTTTTTTTGTATATAGCTCCTGTATATCATTTTTGGTGGCGGGCAATATGTCGGGAATAGGGTAATGATCCCGACAGGTTTTGGTCCAATAGGACATTTGAATTTGGCGGTATCGTATCGCTTGTACGATTTCGACTGGTTCTTTGTGTATTGTAGTTTATTCTTAAGTTAGGTTAAATATTAACTGTAATGTATAAATATCTACATCAGCTCTAGATGTATTATGAAACCAAGTTATGGGTTATAATTATTATGAGCCGGCAGCCATATGTAATTTCGCGAAGCGATCGGACGCCGGCCCTTTAGTCTCTCAATCAACACCGTACTGCCAACATCTCCCCCGGCTCTGACTCAACCCACAGTTCACCATGTGCTACAAATACTAATTTATAACAATATTAACAACAGTCCTACATCACCACTCCTCTAAGCTAAGTTCATTGTATCGATATTGTATTATGTGAACATTCCTACATGTCATGCAATTGAACTAGCCGTGTGTGGGGGACTGGATTGCACCCATCGACGAATACCTCGTTGGTAATTATATTATAACTATTTGTTGGGATATTTCATGTACCAGTGATATGTAATTTAACCTTTATCTAAATTCCCGATAGGCTACATACCTATAAGTTTTGGTATTACCAGCTGAGTTGTTACCACCAAGCCGCTCCACTTGTTGCCAGACGCTTCCATAAGCTTCAAAGCTTCCCCCAATACTAATATCAGTCTTGTCCAAGCGAAAGGTGTTTTAGAAGCTGAAATTCAAGAATAACAGAGCACTTCTAAATGTATTTTTAATAGGTACAAATGGTACAGGTATGAATGTTAGATTAATTTATGTTGCAGGCCATAACTTGTACTGTCTTCTAAACACAAAGCTTGGTAATGTAACGGTTTATTATATTGAATTACCACGAGTGGAAAAATACAAAAGAGGGAGAGAGAGAGAGATATGACAATAGGTTAGTTGCAGGGCCGGCCTCTAGCTGTAAACAGGAAGTATTCTCAGATATTTTTCAAGGCCAACAGAGGGGGGGAATGAACGGAAAGACTTCTAAGGGAAAAATTCGACCTCGATCTCTATCTCGATTTATAATGTGTAGGGCGCTGGACTCACGCATATCACACATAGGCCTATAAGGGTATTAGGGTGGAGGATGGGGGGTCAGGATATAGGATGGGGAGAGCTAAGTGGAGGGTTTATGGTGTGTATGTGATGTGGGCAAAATGTTCGTTTATTCTGTGTTTGAATGTGTCTAGTGTAGGGCTATATATTTTATCTTCTGGGAGACTGTTCCAATCCCGTATGGTTCGTGGAAAGAATGAGTGTTTGTAGAAGTCAGTATTAGTGTGGTATGTTTGGTACTTATGAGAGTGTGTGTTACGAGTGTTGCGAGTGTTTCAGTTGTGTAGGTATTCATGTTTTTTAATGTCAATATAATTGTGTGTGATTTTATACATTACCGGTACTGTGAGCCTGTGCCTGAGTCTTCGTGTGTTAAGGGTTTCCATGTTTACTTGATTTTTTATACGGGTTGTGATGCCTGGGGTTTGCGTGTAATTGTGTGTGATGAACCTGGCTGCCTTTGTGTTAATTTTTTCAAGTGTGTTAATGTTAGATTGTATGTATGAATCCCAAACTGTGGCGCAGTACGGTACTCCAGTGTTGGGCGAACAAGGGTGTTATAAGCTATGTGTTTGATGTCTCATGTACAATTGTGTAAGTTCCTCCTCAAGAACCCTAGTGTGCAGTTTGCCTGACTTTGTATGTGATGAATGTGGGTTTTGAATCTTAGGTTGGTGGAGAGGTGGACGCCAAGATATTTGTATGAAGGAACTGATTCTAGTGGTTGGTTGTGTAATGTGTAATTGAAAGTGATGGGTGATCGGGAGCGGGTAAAGCGGAGAAGTTTAAATTTGTCGGGGCGGAAAGACATCTGCCAGGTGTTCTCCCAATGTTCGAGGGCGTTTAAGTCGTGCTGGATAAGTCCACAGTCGTCTCTAGTCAGTACGGGCCTAAACATCAAACTATCGTCGGCAAATAGTCTAGTAGAAGAGTTAGATGCTGACGAGGAAGGTCATTAATGTAAAGAAGGAAAAGAAGAGGGCCAAGAACGGTGCCTTGTGTGACACCAGAAGAAACAGGGACAGAGTCTGAGGAAGAGCCGTCAAGGAGTACTCGTTGAGTCCGTTTTGTAAGGAAATTAGTGATCCAGTGAAGAGTAGGTCCAGTTATACCGTAAAAAGCTAATTTATGCTGAAGTCTTTTGTGGGGGACTTTGTCAAAGGCTTTGGCAAAATCGAGGACAATAGCGTCAACCTGTTTAATGTCTCGTCGGTCCAGTTGTTTAGTTAAGTCATGATATGTGGCAATGAGTTGTGATTCGCATGATCTTTTGGGCCGAAATCCATGTTGTGTATCAGTAAGGATGTTGTTTGCGTAAAGATGATTCATAATGTGTTTATGTATAATGTGTTCTAAAATTTTGCATGGGATGGATGTGAGTGAGATGGGTCTATAATTCTTTGGGTCAGTCCTGTCACCTGTCTTGAAAAGGGGAGTGATGTTCGCACAATGCCAGTCAGGTGGAAGGATGCCTGTGTGAAGTGACTGGGTGAAGATGCTCTGCAGGATGGGGGCAATGATTGAGGCACAATTTTTAAGGATGAAGGCAGGGATGTCAGGACCAGTGGCTTTGGTTGTGTCAAGTGTGTCTAGTAGTTTCTGTATACAGTTAGTCGTTATGTCTAGGTGGGGTATGGGTGGGTAGGGGTTTTCTGGCATGTTAGGTATTTGGTTGTTTTCTTGTGTGAATACTGATTGGAAATGAGTGTTGAGTATCTGTGCTTTGTGTTCTGGAGTGGTTTGTAGAGTGTCGTTGTTGTCTTTAAGTGATGTGATGGTGGTGGTATCCTGCCTGTGCGACTTGAAAAATTTGAAGACATTTTTGGTGTTGTTTCTGACGTTGTCTGCGAGATAAGAAGCTATGTGTTTGCGTTCCGCTTCTTTATGTTTTTCGCAAATGTTTTTTGGTGTGATGTATACGCGGTCCAGTTTTCAGGTGTGTTGTGTGTCTGCGCGCGTTTATAAAGTCTGTTTTTTGTGATGTTGTCTGCGTAGATCCCTGGTGAACCATGGAAGAGTATATCTACTTGATGGGTTTTTTTGTGGTATGTATTTGTGCATGGCTGTATGGATGGTGTGTTGCAAGTTATTCCAGTTTGTTAAGAGGGGTCTTGTGTGTGGGTCTGTTATAAAAAAGTCATTATTGAATTTAGTCAAGTCTTGTTTGATCGCGTCTAAATCAGCTCTGGAGTAGATGAAGATAGGTCTTGGTCGCTGTTTTTGTCTAGTTGGTCGGAGATCAGCGTCAACAAGTACGTCATGGTCGCTCAGTCCTGGAACAACTTGTGTGTTTGTGTGTAAGTGAGAAATAGGTCTAAGGTGTGAGATTTGGTAGAAGGGCCGCCGTCGCCACCGGGGCGAGTTGAGGTTTGTGTTCGTGTTGGCTTGAGTACTGTTTGTGAAAGTGAGAATGTATTATGGTATCTATGAAGGTGTCGTGTAGTTGGCGTCTGTTAGTGTGGGGAATGATAGGATCAGGAGTGTCAGCATCAGGAGGATTGAGGGGGGAGATTGCAGTCCAGTCAATGTCAGGGAGGTTAAAATCGCCTGAGATCCATATGTGCTTGTCTGCATTAATACGTGCTAGGGATGTGTGAAGGTTGTGTAAGTAATCAGTGTTGGAAGAAGGTGGTCTGTAGAAAGCAGTGAGAAGGAGTAATTTACAGTTGGAAAGTTGGAGTTGGATCCAGACAATTTCACAGTCTGTGTCTAGGTCCGGTCTGTGTTTAACTGTGAGGCCAGGTTTGGTGGCAATCAGTACACCACCACCTTTCCCGGCCTCCGGCAATCTGTCTTTAAGTATTACTGTCATGTTAAAGGGAGGGGGGAATATTTCTGTCGAGTCAATGTCCGGCGTCAACCATGCCTCTGTCCCTATTTATTATGATGTCAGGGTTATAGGTGGTGATGGTATGCTGTAGTTGGGGTATTTTTGATTGGATGCTGCGAAAATTAATATTTAGGAGGCGGAGGGTTATTGGACTATGATGAGGAATATCAGATATGGAGTCAAGTGAGTTGGGAGAAGATATGGAGGAACAGTCTAGGATAGAGTCGGATGGTATGGAGGTGGAGTTGGAAGATAAGGAGGAATGAGACCTAGGGGGGGTAATGATAGGAGAGATGGGGTGAGAGTTTAGGGAGGAGGAGGAAGGGGTGGATGGATGGGAATGGATATAAGTGGAAGGTGAGGATTCTAAGGAAGAAGGAACTGGTAGTGTGGGGCTCATTGATAAGGAAGGAGATGGATGGTTTGAGGGTGGTGGTGATTGGTGAGAATGGTAATAATTTATTGGTGGCTCCTTACGTCGTCAATGATGTAAGAGCCTATGATAATATGGCCTCGTTCCGGTCTCCTCAGAGACCGGGTTAACCTTGATCGCGACGGTCGAGAACCAAGATAATCTTAAGGGGTACCTCTTAATCATTCCTAAGGTACTATTGTGGACTAAAGTTCTGCTACACCTGTCTGACAGAGAGTCGCAAATTGTTTTGGTAACACCGTTCCCCCCCCCCCCCCCCCCCCTCCATCCCCACTCTTCCACCCTGTCTCAGCTAAGCCCATCCCTCTTTCACTACTTCTTTCTTCTTGTTCCACGTCCATGCGCTCTTCCTTTGGGATTACTTTCCACCACTATGTAGAACCACGGGATGAAAAATCACAAGATAACCTCTCTCTCTCCCTATGTTCTCTCTCTCATCGAACTTTTTCATTGCTTTGCATATTTTTCAAATTGTACTCATACAAATTAACATCATATCGTGAAATGTATATTACGTTACATAGTTCATGTTTGCCATATTTTACAAACCTAACACAATATTATTATAACGTTATAAAATAATTATAATAACGGAGTGGGTATTTGCACCAAACCGTGACAATACCTGGAGCGGTATCTGCACCCGACCGTGAATATAACTCCCTACGGTATTTGCACCCGATCATCGTGTTATGCGTCGGCTTATTTATATTTCGATACAGACGTAAATATAGAAAAACGAACCTTATAACAGAACGCTGGGTGCAAATACCCACGTCAAAACTGATTTATATAGAATAATATATGTGAAGCAGTGAGCGGAATATCTTATGTTTTCATAAATTGTCACTCATTTCAGATTGTCATAAATTGTTATACAACACTATAGATTTCACTTATAGAATAATACAACAAGTATATCTGTCACCAACACCAACAAACATATTTGTTACAAACACCAACAAATGTATCTCCGCCACTAATAATCATATCTCCGTCACCACCAAACCTATCTCCGTCAACAACACCAACAAACACACCACATTCCATCCCATGGTGGTCTGGAAATGCAACAAGAGAACGAGTATTATTATTCAAAACCAGTATTCATGTTTAAATAATTACATTATATAAAAGGTAGCCTACACGGTACTTTATGAAGGTCGAAATCTCTTCTATATTAGTGGATCTGTATTAATGTATTGATGTCGGTATCGCATAATGAGACAAACATCTGGTGCAAATAGGCCTACCGGTCAGTGTTATTTACACGGTCGGGTGCAAATACCCACGTCCTAATAATAATAATAATAATAATATAACACTATAATCTGTTTTATCTTTATATTCCTATATTTACTTACATTTTATACACATATTTCTTTTCACCCACGCCATCACCTCCCTTAGTTAGTATGGTAACACGAGGTCACATTGTTTCTGTTGTTATTTTGTGATGCATTACTTTCAAGTATGTTATATTGAAGTGCCAGTTCGTAATTTTGTAAACACCAAATAACCTATTAACTCAAAATAGTAATAACTGCACTGTGTCATATTATTATGATAATCATCTCTGAAACAGTTAAGACGCATATGTGTTAAAGCGGTGCTAGATGGGAGGAGGGGCGTCCACTGTCAGGGGACAGAGATGCATGGGGGCGAGAGGATCATGGTGTCCTGCAATAGATAGATAGATATGTGAAACAAACTGGCTGGGACGTTTAGTATATGGGTAAACCACAACAAACAATTTGACTGAGGACTCTCCATAACTAAATTTTACGGTGTTTTCTTATTTAATTTATTTAATTAATTTCATTGGGGGTGTGGTGGTGAGATTAATAAAAATAATATTAGCAGGTCGTTGTTAAAGTACCGTAAATCAAACTCAAAGCGAAGACATATTTTTTCTCCTGGTATACAACAGGTTCGGCCCTAAATGGGCATGATTTGCATACTGTACAGTACAAGCTATATACGAACATGTGCAAATTGTGTATATATTATGTAAATCCATTCATTTCACGTGGGAGGAAGAAAAGGGTATTATATAATATGTAACCAACTCTAGCATTGAGTATTCACAGGATGAATAGCGAAATCATGGTTTGAGAATAATGTTCAGCAAATTGATGGTGTAAAGAGCTACTAGTTACAAGTATAATTATAATTAGGATAACAACATTCACAAACATATGCTACAGTTTATTTATAGGTTTATATCAATTGCTCTCTTAGTTTAATGACATACTGCATGGAAAACCTACCCGTACTCACATTGTTGGCCAAGGCGATAATCAAACTCCAAATATTTTCGGTGCGTGTTTAACCCCTTATGTTCTGGAGACATATATAACTATAGTCTTACTATATGTAGACGATGTTGGAGACATATATAACTATAGTCTTACTATATGTAGATGTTGGAGACATATATAACTATAGTCTTACTATATGTAGACGATGTTGTGCAGTTTAAGAAGGATTTGTGGACTTATAAAGGGTTAAGTGAAATTGTTCGAAGCCTAGTACCGTACTTGCTGGAAAACTTATAATGGCCTGATAGTACCCAGAATATAGTTTATAGGACGGCACCGGTACTGAAAGGGTTAACAATACCTCTACCATTCTAATATATATCTAATCTCTTTGGAAGACAGCTTAATTATATTATTAATACTACTTTAAATAAACATTAAGGGGTTTGTATCTTATGATCTGTTTGACCCAATATCAATTTTGTTGACATACCTACATATTAACTAGACCTTAAGTATTTAATGTCATACAGGGATGACAATTGTTCTTTTCATTAGGTGAATTCTCATACTGTAATCTTTTACAAGATTCCTTAACCATACATCTATATCTTACTTCATGATCCACGAGGTTGTTGGTTCCTTGAATATTGTCCTTGGTTGGTGTTTATATAAATGTGGGCATGAATATCTTCATCCTATTAACGCTACGATGATGAGGTTTTAACTAATTAAATACCGGTGATATCCTTTTCAAAATATTCTGGTAAACATTTGTCGATTTATTTAAGATAAAGAAGGGCAAGTATTTAGAATGCTACAGTCTATTGCGAATATAACCTTATCTACCACAGACCCTTCCTAATCTACATAAAATAGTGTCAATATAGATAGCATAATGCAATATATAATATGTCCCCGGTACCAAAAGGGTTAGTAAAAAGTATCTATTCATACTACGCAACGGCATCCCTTAATTAAGATACTTCACTCGTGGTTATAGATATAGACATATTGATATTACCATAGTTAACAAATTATAGTTTGTTTTGGCTTACATATTCCCACTGCCTTATGTTTGACATATATGTATTCGTGCCATGTTTAATATACCCAAATTTCACACCATATTGGCATATTATTTTGCCGCAACTTTATGATGCAACAGAGCCTAAATAATTTTGGTGTAGCTATAATTATTATACATGCAATCCAATACTATAATACACTGGACTGTAATTTTGCATTTGTTTATGTTAATCGAAGGGAAAAGAAGAACCAAACCCACCCTCGCGGACTCGTTTTACAGTAGTACCACTTGAAAGGAGGGAGAACCAAAGCACTCGCTTCAACACCAACAGTTGGCCTCGCCCAAAACTTTAATCTCACCCTCTCGAGTGAATGGAGTATAGCTATACAATATCTATACATGTATCAATTAAAAGGCTTTATATTAACTCAATTAATCCATCTAAATACCACAGATCCTTTCTTAGCTGCATATAGTTGTCAAAATATAGCTAATTATAAGTATGCTCAACCACAGAACGGAGGTGGTTAATCGTGGAGGGAGCAGCACTCGCTAAGGTAGATGAAAGACGCCAGATCTCCTCCATTAAGACATTAACCTGCAAGTCTGTGTAATATGAATCAGATTTAAAGTGTGGCCGTGTATTTGAGTCCACTTGTTATGAAACGTGAATAGATAAATTTGAGCGTAGCGTAGTTAAGAGGGAGGTGAGTTGACTGGTGTAAATTGAGATTACACACTAACCATAAATTTATACATTGTAATTGTCAATTATTTATGTGTTTTAATGGTCTCCTTTAAGTAATATATAATCTTTGCCAGTGAAATTCATGCTTACTTCAGATACTGAGAAACATGGGCTTACCTAATTATATCTGAATGAAGATATGATAATGCAAAAGTAAATTCAAGTTTGAATTATATAACATACAGTATATAGTTAACCCTTTGAGGATCCATGACACGCTCCTTTTTTGTTTGCTGGATATTAATAGAGGATTTTATTCAGATTAGGAAGAATGTGTGGAAGTCATAGGGTTGATTGAAAGTCTTTACCCTTTTAATCCCCACAGATCCTTCCTAAGCTGCATACAATCGTCTAATGATTGCCAAAAATAAACTGCTAAAACGCGTCAGAGCTTCAAGGGGTTAATAAATTCCATCTCGAATGGATCATAGAACTATATATTGTATTAGGTTATTATATAATGACACATATGAACGTGAACTATGTAACGTGATGCTAGTATAACGATATTATATTTCATTTTAGAAAGCAGATTCGGAAAACCTTCATAATAACACGATTCGATGTGAGCTGGAGAACGTGAAAAAAGAAAGACGTGAAACAAGAAACAAGTATAGAGAGGGAAGGAGGGGCTTAGCTGAAAGAGGGTGGAAGAGGGGGGATGGCAACAGTGTTACCAAAACATTTTGCGACTCTCTGTCAGGCAGGTGTAGCAGAACTTTAGTCCACAATAGTACGTCATTGGGACGGAGCCACTGAAAAGTAGAAAATAACAAAGAAAAGAATTAACCCAGTTTGAATACCGCACCTATGCGCATTCAGATCTTCCTCTTGTTTCCCATAACATGCCTGCTACCACCACCTCCCCAGGTGCGACCTCTAATGTATATATCAAGTTGAGCATGTGTATGGGAAGGGGATGGTGTGAGGGCAATTGTCGTCATTGACTTCAGGAGCCACCAATAAATATTAGTTTTTCCTTCCTTCCCTTACGGGTTCTCAAAACCGTAATTTATTGGTGGCTCCTTACGTCAATGACGTAAGAGCCTAGAATATCACGACCGGTGGAGGGACCTTCATATGCTCATCAAGCTAAAAAACAAAAATCTACTAGGAAGACCAAAAAACGAAAACTGTGACATGTGTTTTAATATAAAAGTATAGTAGTAAGAAAAAGATGTATAAGGCGGGTACCATTAATCCTTCTTTGGCGGCGCCCGGCTATTGTCGAGTGAAATAAATGTGGCCTATGTGGCGGGTCCCGGCTATTGTCGAGTGCAATTTTGAGCATGTAATGTGCTCTGAGAGAGAGCGGAGCAGTGGGAGGAGCGTAGGTTACCTCATGACCACTCACCACGGTGGCCATGGAGCTACTGAGCTGTACTTCTTTGTACTCCACCCTCTCTCACTCGTTTCACACGTAATAATGTAAGAAAATGACGGTATTTTACCGATTTTGCCCTTCGGTTGCACGATCGTTGCAAGACAACCAGCCATCGTAGAACGATGGTTCTGGTGTCATTGGAAAGCTGAATTAACGCCCTTTCAGGGATGCATACTTGTATTACGCTCTGGCTCTTGTTTATGCATGAAAACGAACACGGAAACAAGCTCAAATATACATCAAATATACTCCTCCACCTGCTCTTAAGGTGTTAAAGAAGCCTTATCTCAGAAAAACAGAACTACTGAGGTGTGAATACTGGTAATCGTATATCACAAAATTAAAATTAAAATAAAGTTACACATGACAAGTTGACAGGACACACAATCCGGAATGGATAGCAGGAGTGTTATTACTGCACTAGATCTGTTACATAGCAATATCTATACATTATTGCAACTATAAATGTGTAACTTTATTTTTATTTTTATTTTGTGATATACGATTACCAGTATTTGTTTCAGGATTGGACAGCCAAACACAACTGGATGTAGAACTTCTTTATTCTGGGTCAAGTTTCATCCTGAGAACAACAAACAAACTAAGTGCATGTTCTTTCCAAGAATTTAGAAATACAAATGTATATAATAAAGTCTTGTTCAATCTATAAGTGATACAAAACACAAATAACACACCAATCGCCAAACATATATATGGCTAATTCTTAATGTCAAATAAGTTGATAGAAATAAACCTTTATGAACTTATAAGTAAAACTCGTTAGATATAATTAAATAATGTATGAGACTTCCAGTAAGTAATTAAAATTAGTTTGCACCTTGCCACTAATGGAACCTTTCAATTAACTTCATATTTCTAATCCAATACATTAACGAACGAGGCAACTAAATTATTTCAGTTAACAAAAAGTAAGAATATCACATGTTGCTACACATCACACATAATTTGACTCTCACAATCAGACATGTCCTACATATTTCCCGCTAATCCAGCCCAACAGACACATGAATAACCTCCCATAATTATAGGGAAACACCAACAGCAAACAATTACAACTACGATTCTTTATTATAAATTACTATACTACTATTGTATGTAGAAGAGCCAACGAGTGGACTTAGTCTGATTGAAAGGGTCAAATATTAAATATCAACTACCATACTCACTCTATTGCGTGTCCATGTATAAACCCGAGTAAGGCGGGTAACCTACCACCAGCTGATATCACTCCATACTGACTAACTATATAAATTTGATCCACTCACATGTTCAATAACCGAGGGAATGAAGGGTGAAGGAGAAGTGAAGGGGGGAGAGGGGGAAAGAGGGGGACGGGTTGAACAAAGAACTAGTGTGTAATCCAAATGGAGAAGGAAAGGTAGGAGGGGAGGGGGGAGGGGGGAGGTGAGCAATTAAACATGAACACTAATTTCCACATATTTGCGCAATTTGTCATATACCGGTACTATAGTCAAAGAACTGGGACAATGGTGACCTGTTGGAAAAGGAAGGAATTTATAAGGAAGTAGCATGTAAATGATCCGGAATGATCTGAACACTAATTATTCATAAAACACTTCCCCCACGAAAACCACTACTGAGTTTGCTCCTCAATTGGTAGGATAACAACTAAGCGATGAACAGATCTATTCAGGTACTTTTTAAATTTTCCATCATACATTTTACCTGGTTCCTGACTCTTATACCTAATTATTACATCTCTAATTTTACCATCTCGCCCTTCATGAGTCCTATGAATTTGAGCAAGTCTCCATTCTCCTCTCACTGCATTGCTGTCTTGAACTAACACTACATCACCTGATTTTACATTTCTCTTGTCACGATGCCATTTTGTCTGAACCAGAAGTGTTGGAAAATAATCTCTTTGCCATTTTTTCCAAAACTCATCCACAACCTTTTAAAGGAATATAAAATGCTGATTTGAGTTTGTTTCATGATTCCATGTTCCACTAGGTACTCTTGAATTCGCTCGTCCTAAAAGTAAATAATTTGGGCAAAGATAAGTACCTACAGAAGGATCAGAGCCAGGTTTTAAGCCAATGGGTCTAGTATTTAACAAATTTGCCACTTTGAAAAATACAGACTGGAGTTCACGGAATGTTAAAACATTTTCTCCTATTACTTGAATTAGTGACCTCTTGACTAATTTGATGAGAGCTTCGCTGCACCCATTTTCCCAGGGAGCATCTGCTGCTCTGTTGAATTTCCATTCCAATCCCCTCTGTTCGCCAAATTGAAATATTTCAGACCAATTCCACTGGTTAGTCATCTGTCGTAGTTCTTTATTTGCCAACACCAACTGACTTCCACCATCAGAATGAATTGTGGCAGGGTATCCTCTGATGGAAACAAATCTTCTAAAGCTGGTCAAAAAGCTTTGTGTATTGTATCCTTCTACTAGTTCAACGTACACTGCATGAGAAGCTAGGCAGTTGAAGATGATTCCATAGACCTTCCTCTTGACTCTTCTTTTCACAGTATCTTTGACGAAGAACAGGCCAAACAGATCCAATGCGGTGTGATGAAAAGGTGGAGTAGGCTTAAGGCGTTCATTACTTAGTTGACCCATTTTTTGTCCTGCTGTCTTCTTTTCTAGTTTCCTACAAGTCACACAATGCCTTTTCACAAGTTTAATGATATTGCGAACTCCAGGAATCCAAAACTTTGGCTGTAACTTAGCCAAAGTTACTTCAACTCCAGCATGGTCTTTGTTATGTAGAGTCTGAATGTAGAGCTTGACAACTGCATGACTAGAGGGTAGAAGAATGAAGTTGTCTTGATTCCAGTTATCTTTAAACCATTTTTCCATTCTGTGGCCCACAGTAATTATTCCATATTCATTCAGTCCTGGGCCAAGGCATTGGTATCTCTTCTGCCAATCACTAGGAATGTCCTGTTGAATATATTTTACCCACAATATTTCAGCTTCCTCTCTGCTCTTCTTATCTGGAGTTTTCAATGCTCCTCTTAAAGATTTTGTCTTTGCAATTTGTATGATTCTACCGGTGACATTCAGTAATTTTGCTTAGCTTGAGAATCTTTCAACTTTAATTATGCTTAGATTTAGGCTGCTGTTATTCTCTTTCATGGAACTTATCATAGATATTCCTATTCTATCTGGCATCTCCTCTTCATACACTTTTCTCATGGGCCAGGTTTCAACTGGACTTCTTAAATAGTCAGGACCCTTTTGCCAAACAGAATCACTCTTCATTTCTGATAGATGTGTGGGTCTTATAGTGAAGTCAGCAGAGTTATTTTGATAACAGACCCACCACCAATCATTCGGATTTGTCTTGTTCTGAATCTCAGCAACTTTAACTGCCACAAACGTTCCAAATCCATATGATTCCTTTTGAATCTGTGATCTCACAATTGTAGAATCCACAAGTTAGAGTCTATCTATCTATCTATCTATATGCTCAGGCCCAATCCCCATTTTGGGGGTAGCCGACTCAAGACAGAGCAAGAACAGGGAAAACACAAAAACAACATAAAACAAAAAATAAACTCAGATAAAAAACACAAACTCTCACACATCCAGGTCACCTAGAAGACCCAGAGACCAGGGTTACCAAGGTCGCTCCAGCACTCCCCCGGCCCCTGACCACCCGGAGAGGTTCCGATCTCGGCAGGCAGACATGCAGCGGAGCCAAAGCCACAAGCCCTCCCACCACACTTCCAGGCACACCCTTCATATTAATCGTCTCCCCGGGCCAGGCGCCTGATGGACTATTATCTAGTCCAACTTGCGCCCGACCCCTTACTCCAAATGACCACGTGTTCACTCAACTATTCACAAGCATTCTCCATTCACTCCTGTCCACCACCACTTCCCCTGCCTGATCTATAGTCATTCCTCTATCATCCAAAGCCTTTCTTACACAGTCTCTCCATCTCAATGGGGGTCTTCCTGCCCTTCTACAAGGTAGAGTACCTTCTCGAAATTGAAGTCTAGTTCGTGTTGAATAAACTCTCCTAGTCTACATCCAAGTACTGCTCCACAAAGTTCTAGGCGGGGGCCTGTAAGTTGTCTGCTTGGAGCTATCTGATTCTTGGCTGCTATCAGTCTGGTTTCATAATCTTCCACAAGAGAGCTCCCATCTTATGTAGGCACATGCACCATATGCTAAGGTACTTCCATCACTGAAGATTATAAGCATGGGATCTCCTACGCTGTTATTTGGTTTCAGACATCTTTGAAAATGTAAATGTTCTAATTCATACATTTCCTTGAAGAACATACCCCACTTCTGCTTAAGGAGAAATGGTACGGGGTCATCCCATAGTACTTTACCTTTTATCTTGTTTTCTGAAGATTGTGTAACAAGCTCTCTCATCAGTATTTTGGACATTAATGTGAAGGGTACTAATAACCCCATTGGGTCATAGATGGTGCTAACTTGGCTTAATAAAACTCTTCTTGTCAGTTGTCCAGTGATTGCTTCATCAATGTTATGGATTTGTAGATCACTTTCCTTATATACTTTCTTGTGCTTTGAAGAAAAATGTATTCTGACTTTAAATGTAAACTCATCTTCTCTAGGCTTCCAAATTAATCCAATAATCTTTTCCTTATTACTCCTGATCACATTGATGCCTGGAATGTCCTCATCTTGGTTACCTGAAAATATCCAGTGTTTAATTTTGAAGCCACCAGATTTCAGTACATGCTCTGATTCTTTAGCAAGGTTAATTGCTTCTTTCATATCACTAACACTTTGTAGGAGATCGTCGACATAGCTATTTCTGATCAGCATATTTGCAGCTTTAGGGTACATGTTTTCCATCATAGCTGCAGTGGCTCTGAGTGCTAACATAGCAATTGTTCCGCTAGGTCTATCTCCAAATGGTACAGCAGTAAGGACATAATGATTTGGTTCTTTCTCAGTCTGAAGATTCCTCCACAAAAATCTATGAGTATGTTGATCAGGCTCTGATAGTTTTATGGCATTATACATCTTTGAAATGTCCCCAGCCATAGCAACACAGTCTTGACGAAATCTTAGTAGGACTTCTAGTAAATTATTGAGCACGTCTGGTCCTTTTGCCCAACAGTCATTTAGAATATGTCCCATGTAAGAGGCAGACGAATTAAACACAATTCTCAATGGCTTAGATGAGGAATCTTGTTTGATGACTTCATCATGTTGAATATACTGTACTGGTCCTTCATAAGAATCTCTCTCAGCAACTGTTAAAATCCTGGCCACTTCTCGGTCTACCATGTCCGCAATCTGATCACTGTAGGCATTTGCGTACTCTGTTCCCTTTTTTACTAGTATTTTTTCAGTAGATTTTAGTCGTGCAAATGCCCCCGAGATGTTGTTGGGAAGTTCATTTGGATTCTTTATCCAGGGGTACTTTACCGTCCATTGTTTAGTTTCTGGGTTATGACTTAATCCCTGCTTGATCAGTGAAAGTTCTCTTTCTTCTTGGAGTGTGTAGTGTCCATTTCCAGCAGCACAATTGCCACATTTGCATCCACCACATTTAGGAATGCAAGAGGTTCCAAGGCTTTCAATATCAAAGAAATCCTGCATTTTGTTACGAGATTTAGAGATATCTAGAATTATGTTGTTCACTTCTGTTGATACAGCTAAGTGGTGAATTCGGACTTGTGCTTGGTTAATGTTCTTGTCCGTAATCTTGATAAGAGGATGGGAGCCACGCAAACAATACCCAAACTGGTTTTCATTAACTGGAGATTGTTTACAGTCTTTTCTACTTCAGGCAGAAGGGCACAACAATCAGTTCCTATTAGCATGTCCACTTTTCCAAGTGGTCTAGACACATAATTTTCTGTGATTCCATTAAACAAATCGACCACTTCACTTGCATCTACTTTTGGGGCATCTGAAGTCACTTCACTCATACCATATGCCCGAATTTCCCAGACCTTCCCTTGGGCATCCATAAGAGGCACGAGGTATTCCTTGCTGTCAAACCATTCAGTTTGATTTCCACCTTTGTAACAGACAGCCAAAATTTTTTACCACTCAGACCTAGTTTAGCTGCAGCATGGTGAGTGATTAGTGACATATTTGCTCCAGGATCCCAAAGTACTGTTACATGTTGATGCTTGCATGGTATTTTGCTGAACATAAGCAAAACTCCTTCCCTTCTCTGATGCTTATTGGCCACATTTACAGTGTTGTGAAAAGTGTCACCATTTAAATACGCTTCATGTAAGAGTGGATGATGCAGTCTACCACATATTTGTTGCTGATTGTTAAATGCTTCACAAGGTTTTTTCCTTTTACAATATCTTGCAAAATGTCCAACTTCCAAACAACAGAAGCATCCACCACTTTGACGAATAGCATCGATTTTTGCGTTGCCATCAAGTCTCTGAAATCCAACACACTCAGATATTGGATGGGTATTTGTTCCGTGATACCAGCAATTATTATTTCCCGTAATAGTCATTCCCATAACTGGTCTGTATGATGAAGGTTTCTTGCCTTGGGGTTTCCTTGGGTTGCTGAGTAGATTAGATACCATTTCTGTCATTTTGTTCATGTTTGTTTGCATTTGTTGTTGAGTTTCTTGTAATTTTTGCACAACATTCACCAATCCAGATTCTGTGTTGTTTCCCTCATTTTCCTTAACGACCGAGGATTGGCATATTCCCTTTGAATTTTGCATTTGTGGTTTCCTAATATCAGTATTCATGTATACCATGGCTCTCTTTTCTTTGAGTAAGAATTCTAGTAATCTTGGGAATTGTGCATCACTTTCATTGTCTTCTACTTTTAGTACCCATTCTCGTTTCTGAACACTTGGTAGAATCTTTTCAATCTGACTCACCATGGTAGCAGTATTCATTTCACTTTCTAAGTTCATTTTCTTAAGGTCTAGCCAGCTGTGTTCAATTACGTCAACCATATCCTGAAACATTTCATCTCTATTGTGTGTCCATGTATAAACCCGAGTAAGGCGGGTAACCTACCACCAGCTGATATCACTCCATACTGACTAACTATATAAATTTGATCCACTCACATGTTCAATAACCGAGGGAATGAAGGGTGAAGGAGAAGTGAAGGGGGGAGAGGGGGAAAGAGGGGGACGGGTTGAACAAAGAACTAGTGTGTAATCCAAATGGAGAAGGAAAGGTAGGAGGGGAGGGGGGAGGGGGGAAGTGAGCAATTAAACATGAACACTAATTTCCACATATTTGCGCAATTTGTCATATACCGGTACTATAGTCAAAGAACTGGGACAATGGTGACCTGTTGGAAAAGGAAGGAATTTATAAGGAAGTAGCATGTAAATGATCCAGAATGATCTGAACACTAATTTTTCATAAAACAGTATTCACACCTCAGTAGTTCTGTTTTTCTGAGATAAGGCTTCTTTAATGGTACCCACCTTATACATCTTTTTCTTACTACATTTATATTTAAACACATGTCACAGTTTTCGTTTTTTGGTCTTCCTAGTAGATTTTTGTTTTTTAGCTTGATGACAGTGTGGTAATCCCGACACTGACTTACGGAAACGAAGCATGGACGTTGGTTGAGAGACTCAGACCAAGAGTGAGAGCAGTGGAAATGAATTACTTAAGAAGTGCGTGCGGAGTTACATGGAGGGATAGACAGACTAATGAGGAAGTAAGAAGGAGGTGTGGTGTGGAGGTAGATGTGCTGGAAAGTGTGAAAAGGAACAACTTGAGATGGTTCAGCCATATGGAACGTATGGAAAGCGAGAGAATGACTAAGAGGGTGTACGAGAGCGAGGTGGAGCGACAGAGAGGGAGAGGTAGACCGAAAGAGAGGTGGAAGGATGGAGTGAGGAAGTATATGAACGAAGGCGGTGCTGTTTGGGGGGAGGGGCGTCGACTGACTGGGGACAGAGGTGCATGGGGGTGGTTCGTTCGTGGCCACCCCTTCGGGGATCACGGCGTCAGGCAATAGATAGATAGATAGATAGCATATGATGGTCCCTCCACCAGTCGTGATATTCTAGGCTCTTACGTCATTGACACGTAAGGAGGCACCAATAAATTACGGTTTTGACAACCCGTAAGGGAAGGAAGGAAAAACTAATATTTATTGGTGCCTCCTGAAGTCAATGACGACAATTGCCCTCCCACCATCCCCTTCCCGTACACCTGCTCAACTTGATATATACATTAGAGGTTGCACCTGGGGAGGTGGCGGTAGCAGGCATGTTATGGGAAACAAGAGGAAGATCTGAATGCGCATAGGCGTGGTATTCAAACTGTGTTAATTCTTTTATTTTTTATTTTCTACTTTTCAGTGGCTCCGTCCCAATGACGTACCTTAGGAATGATTAAGGGGTACCCCCTAAGATGATCTTGGTTCTCGACCGTCGCGATCAAGGTTAACCCGGTCTCTGAGGAGACCGGAACGAGGCCATATTATCATAAGCTCTTACGTCATTGACTTCAGGAGTCACCAATAAATATTAGTTTTTCCTTCCTTCCCTTACGGGTTGTCAAAACCGTAGTTTGACTGGTGTTGAGTGTTTAGGGTTCAAGAGAGAGGTGTGTTGTTTAGGAGGATTGTTCGTGTTATGTTCATTTAGTATGTCAAAGGAGTTGTATAATGGGATGGGAGAAGATGAGAAGAAAGAACTAGAGAAATTAGGCATGCCGCATCTGCCGCAGATCCACTAGATGCTATTGTCAACTAATCTAGCATAAACCTGTGTGAAAGATCCGAGACAGCTGACATGATACCAGCCTTCATGTTCGGACCTATCACCGCAGGGTTCACACTGAATGGCCCTCTGTCCCCATTTAACCGCTTTTCTACAAATATAACATGGGTAGTTGGGACAGTAGGGTCCAGGGTTGACCATAGCGCCTGTGTCTCCACACAATAGCAACAGAAGTAGGATGGTGTGTTTATGATGTGTGTTTGTATTGTTGTGGAGTGGTTTGGAGCACTGGGTTACAGAGAGGGATAGTGTTGTTGTGTCATTGTATGTGCTTGTAAAGACTTTACCTTATGTGAGGGTGGATATTTCCGGTGTTTGCGTGTTCTCGGCCATACTCGAACTGAGTTATTGTGGCCTGTCATTGTAGTTTTGGGCAGTTTCCAGTCAGGATTAAAAACATACATTAAACGAGTATATTTGAAAAAAAAATGCTAGCGTTGCTTAAGTCAAATGATAAAAGGACTAATTCTAAATTGTAAAGAAAGATTACAATGCGTCAAGTTAAAAAAGCTAATATTAATGTTTGATTAAAAAACACTCAGCTGGACAAGGGGGCGGGGCGAGGCAGGGCGGGAAAAGGAGAGGGAGCAGCTGCATCCACACTGTCTGGCAGTTGGCACACAACCTGCTCTTTCCATTGGGTCTCCTTTGAATTCGTTCAAGGCTACAGTTACCGAGGTAGGACAATGTTTAAGGAGTGATAATAGCGGGAATGTCCCCGCTTGAGCGGTAAAGCCATTATATGATAACCGCTCTTTGAGGGTTAATCTAAGCATTGCCAATGAAAATAGGGCAACAGTTCTTAACCAGCCGTCATACATCCGTAAGAGAATAAACTTTGTGGCCCTAAAGTGGAGACACTTTCTAATCTCTGTCATTCTTGAGACTTGTGCACCAGTATTGCATGTTCTAGTTGGAGCCACAGAATTATTGAGTTTAAGGAGAGAGAAAGAATAAGAAATATGTAAGTGAAGCAATGAATACTTGATAATGGAGTGAAGGAAAAAGATAAGTATTTTCAGACTGAGGGGTATGTGAGACGTCAACGTGCAGGTACTGAGAGAGAGAGAGAGAGTGAGTGAGTGAGTTGCAAGAGGAAGCCGAAAGAGAGTAGGTGGGTGAGGGGGGACTTACTGGGGGGTAAAGAGAGGTGAGGTAAGATCAAAGTTAGAGAGAGAGAAAGAGTAGGGGGAGGGATATAGAGAGAGATAGAAGGCTAGAGGGGGGGGGGGGGGTAGAGAGAGAGAGAGAGAGAAAAAAGTAGAGATGTACATTTTCATTGATTTGTGAGTGGCAATATAAATTAAACATCAAATAAGAGAGAGAAACTGAAAAAGAGAGAAAGTAAGTAAGAAAGGTTTTGAGAAAGAGAGTTTTAAAGCAAGAACTTCAAGGATAAAACTTCCATTCTTGAAGCTCAGTTCTCTTTCAACCTTCCAGTGATTCTGGCAACCCCTGGCAACCCCACACGACCATGATAACTTTACACACATACTAATGTAATCCTATGTAAGTTTGGGCTATGGAATTATGATTATATAAGTTTGTTATTTATAGTTTAGTTTATGGAGTTGTCAATAGTTAAGTGTGTTGTTAATAGCTTGGGTTATGGAAGTATGAATATGTATATGTGTTGTTCATATGTGAAATTTTCTTATACTAAACAATATTTTAACATTGAATATGGGTATAATGAAAATCTGGCAACCGCTGGCACTCCACGAGCTACGAAACATAAATATTGATATAATGGTATCCAATACAAGGTTCGGTTATGTGGAAGGGGATGTGAATGCTTTGGTTTGTTTCATATTCTTTGTAAACAATAATACAGTAACTGATGTTGACGTTATTAATTGTCTTATGAAACTGAGCAATCTAATTTTACCACACAAGAACTGCTGAATTGTTAATTGTGTAAGCTATAGTTTATGTGGATTCTATTTTTGTTGAGAAGGTACCGTACCACATATTGGTACCAGCATCATTACCCACAGCCTTTGCTAACAGTTATATAGTTTATAAACATATACCGGTATGGAAAGTACTTGGCAATCTATATTTTTATTAATTTCACCACAACACCAAACACCTCCATTGAAATTTGTTATGCCGGGCAATGATTCTTGCTCGATGAAGTCAGTTCTATCTTTCCACCCTAGGAAAGCTTTTTAGAACTATAACACTCAGCAGGAACACAGCTGACTCCAAATATACAATTATAAATCCCCTCAATCCATACCAATGATACAGAATACACGGTTGGGTTTCACAAGTTTTTATTTAACTTTATATCAGGGCACTGGCATAGATAAGAATTAATAATGCTGGTTGAGTCGTATCTATATAAAAATACTCTCGAACCTACTTCAAGAATGAATAATAATGTTCTTAACACCTTATTAGCAGGCTAGGCGGTCTAGCGGACCGTAGCGCCCAGCGGGGTGTTTTTACCCTAAATAGGGTTGTTTACGTGATCATTTTCATGCCTAAATAAGACCCAGAGCGCAAAACAAGTATCTATCCCTGAAAGGGCATAAACAGAGCTTTCCAATGACACCCGAACCATCCTTGTACGACCGCTGGTTCTCTTGCAACGATCGTGCAACACGAGTGCAAAAACCCTGTAATTAGGTAATTTCCCTACATAATTCCCTGTGTAGCGAGTGAGAGAGGGGAGGGAAGGGTGGGAGGCACCTCAGTTGGTCCACCGCGGTGGTCGTGAGTGGTCATAGGGTTGCTAGGCTCCTCACACCGCTCAGCTCTCTCTCTCAGCAACATTACGTGCTGAAAATGGCGCACGACATAAGTTGTGAACCGCCACTTAGTCCAAATTTATTTCACAGGACATAAGTTCCGCGCCGCCAATTAAGGGTTAAAGCATGGATGGTAAATAAATCAGTTCACTATAATAATTGATAAATCACAATTGAATTAACATATGATGAATAATTATATAAGTATAGCATAAATGCTAACAGAGCAGTTAGTCTCAAATAATAGCTGATATCCGGAGGTCAAGGTTAACGCGAGGTATAACGTGACTCTAGGTAGGGTCAATAATACTGAGGTCACACTGTCTCAGTGAAGTAGAATATATAAATAAGAATATCAGCTGAATGGTAAATAACGAATGAGTTATTAATAATGAGAGAGGGTTTACCTCTGTACTAACGTATACAGTTAGATTTAATAATAATTATAGTTCAGGGAACTGAGCAAATAAATATTATTCTCCTGTGAAAGACTGAATCCTCGACATTGAAATATTGACATTGAAATATTAATGCGAGGTGGACAGAAATAGAATTACTATGAATTCTAGTTAAATGTTTAAATGGTTGTGAAGCCAGGAAACATAAATAAAATTAGTCTAACTAAGAGACACGATAGGTAACACTCTCTGTGAACATTTATATACGATTTTACGTACCGTGCCCTGATAATCCTATTAACTTAGTATCAGATCTGTCAGGGGTGTTCACAATATTTACGTGTAGTGTGTGGGTAATATGGCCGAATGGATATATATATATAAACCTTAGTGGCAATATAGGAATATATATCACGCAGTATATATATAAATCAATCCCAGGATAGCGTTTGTATGTATTCTCGACATGAGTAACAAAATGACTAAGGTAAGAATAAAAGATCTCGGGTATTTACGTTAACTTGAACACATAACATATCCTACACAACCTTTGCAATATTCACGAAACACAATAAGTAAACAAAAAGCACTTAATTTGAGTCGGAGTATAGTAGAGAGTAGCCTTGTAGAGATCTGACACATAGGGGCGAGTGAGTGCGTTACCGTATCCGTCTTGGCCTGTTTGCCAAGGGGGAAGCCCGGGAGTACCCTCGCACAGGTAGTAATAGCGTAGGTCACTTCCGGTATAGCCTACACCCACTCTCGTCCAGACACCGTCGCAGTTTGGAGGGCACGATTTAAGGTGATTTTGGCTAGCCTCTACGGATGGTGCTATCCGGCAGAGTTGTTCACGTATACTCCCCCACAGGTTACCCATAGGACACAGTGGCTCAACTTGCCTAACTTTACCCTTATTTCGGCTAGGTAGTATTGTATTTTACAGTTAGTGACAAGTCTGGTGTGTTTCGGAACATGAGAGGCATGAGAAATATCGTTTCTGATTTATTGCGTGGTTGTCTAAAGCCTTAAAAATACAATGCATAGGCTACATGGTTATGTGGGGAATGATATATTTTATTTATTAATAATAAAGGTAGATAGCCTAAGGCGCTAAAGCTTAGGTGTACACAGGATAAATTATTTACAGTATTGGAGGCCTCTCTCTATTTAGAGGCTTATATGGAGCTGTCTGTTTGTCCTCTTGTCTAGCTGGATTGTAAACATTGTCTCGCCAAGCGGTGGTATGAGTGGAACCGCCAGGGTAACTGGAGAGGAACGAAGAAGGTTGATGTCACATTTGTATAAAGTCTTCCTCCTCGTAGTCTAAATCCGGGCCAGGTGTAGGCGGCCATTGCTCACCTGGCGCCTGAGGGTAAATACCAACAAACTGTCGCGGATGTCTTACCATACGTATCTTAAGCGTATCGGAAGCCGCTCGTTTTTCCTGGAGCTGTGATACGGGTGACTGAAGTATGTTGTTACTGCTTTCCAGGGAAGACTGTTTCCGGTCTCTCTTCCAGTCTCTTACTGGGTTCGAATCCACGGACTGCCACATGTGTTTGTAAATTTCATTAATCGATTTTAGGAGTATAGTTGGTTGTTGGAAGGAACATAATAATGGACGCAATTCTATGGGTTGATGTTGTCGGTCCTTCAGTTGCGGGAACGGGCTCGTGGTATGTATTAGCATAATATTTTCCAGGCCCGTCATCTCAAAACTAATGAAAGCATATATGTGATCCACCGGGATTCGAACCTGAGTTATCACACACAGATTGAATTACAGCGAGTGGAAAAATACAAAAGAGGGAGAGAGAGAGAGAGAGAGAGATATGACAATAGGCTTCTTGCAGGGTCGGCCTCTAGCAGTAAACAGGAAGTATTCTCAGATATTTTTTCAAGGCCAACAGAGGGGGGGGGGGGAATGAACGGAAAGAATTGTAAAGGAAGAATTCGACCTGCTCTTTCCATTGGGTCTCGTTTGAATTCGTTCAGTGCTACAGGTACCGCGGTAGGACAACGTTTAAGGAGCGATAATATCGGGAATGTCCCCACTTGAGCGGTAAAGCCATCTACTGTATAAGATAACCGCTCTTTGAGGGTTATTCTAAGCATTGCAAATGAAAATAGGGCGAGACTGGCAATGCTTAGATTAACCCTCAAAGAGCGGTTATCTTATACAGTAGATGGCTTTACCGCTCAAGTGGGGACATTTCCGATATTATTGCTCCTTAACCCGTATAGCCCCAGCGACGCGTCTGACGCGTCGGCGATGTATGTAACGCACAGCCCCAGAGACGCGCCTGGCGCGTCACCCTAATTGCGCCGACCGTAACCTCAGGTGTAGCCACTCAAGAGGGCTCAGATTTGTATGGGAACTGTGTACGTATCCCACGCAACCGTGCCGATGGTTGAAAACCCTCAAAGTCCACGTGCGTGCGCGCGAGCGCGCAATAACCTGTTTTTTTGGGATAATTGCCTTCAATTTTTTACTCTTGTAAAATCCGTTTTCGGGGGCTCTGTAGGACCATTTTTTAAGCTTTTTGAGCGGTTTTTCATGGTTTTTCCTTCATTCCTAACCCATTCGCTATTGTTTCTGGAATAAAACAATTTTTTGAAAACCGGCCGGGTTCTGGTGCGCAAACATTACAAAACTAGCCGGGGCTCCACGGGTTAAAGGTTGTCCTACCGCATATTTTTCACATTGTTATACCATGTTTTTGCTAGGGTTATTGGATTGATTAGGTAGGTTCTTGCTTGACTGGAAAAGTTGAATCCACATAAACACATGCACAAAGGTAATAGAGGGTAAATATAACACAGCGTACATTCATAAATTGTATTATTAAAGCCACACAAATATTAATTCGGTTAAAGTATAGGTAAATATAAACATAGTTCATAGACACACAACAAGGATCCACAATTATTCTCTCAAGATAATGACACTGCCTGTTATATTGCCCAACCCCGAAAGGGGTTGAAATAGGGGAGCTATCCCCCCGCCAAAGGTGGCTTTCTAGGGCCTTTCCTAGCTGATGCTGAGAGGATTGGGTTCTAGTCATGTGGTGATGGGCTGGTCTATCATAGTGAGAACTGAGCGATCTCTGCCATACCCATAGCTTACACTGAGTGTTCCTTTTACTTATATATTTTCTAGATCTCAAGTGATGGCGTCTCTTCCGTGGATTGACCTCCCAATCTACCAAGATTGGAAGCCAAAGCGTCACATTTTTCCTTTGCCCCTCAACTTTCTCTTCATAATTGCTGATGGGCACAGTGCCCTGGGTGGGGCTTTGGTTTCCCGGACGTTTCCACACCCTCCTCAGCTCCCCGCCATGGAGTGGCTTCGGTCACCCAGGCTTTATTGTGGTCGGCAGGGAGGGTTCTGTGGGGGCGCCCGGTTATGGCCTTGGCCTTGCTCGGGGCCTTGGGGCTGTTCGGCCAGGCAGCTTGGGGAACAACAACAACAACAACAACAACAACAGATACGTCACTAGTACTTCTTTGAGGTTACACTGCGTATTTATATATTAAGATATTACACTTAAGTACTTCCTTTGATAAGATAAGTCACTAGTACTTCTTTGAGGTCACACTGAATATTTATATATTAATATATTACACTTAAGTACTTCCTTTGATAAGGCACATCACTAGTACTTCTTTGAGGTTACACAGAGTATTTATATATTAATATATCACGTAAGTACTTTCTTCTACGAGGTCACACCGGGCATTTATATAAACGAGGCACTACTGTAGTCTTCTGACGAGGGTCTTGGCCATGGTGGTGGTCCTGACGTGGATGTTGGACAGTGGATGGAACTCAATGAAGAATTCTTGGGTGTTGGGTCTTAAATGACTATGTTCCGTTATACCAGTGTATACGTATACATGTCATCGAGCTAACGTAAAGAGAAGTTATGCCAATGTTATACCGTCTCTTTAACTGCTCTGATCGTTATAAGAGTTTTGATACAGAACCTTCCAGTACTCTTGGGTGTTGGGTCTTAACTCCTTCCGTCATATTAACACTCAAAGAGCGGGTGGTAAGGTATTTTACACCGTGCCGCCCAGCGGGCATAATCCCGAAATATTCGCTCACTTTCACTCGCCCTAGCGCCGTTACTATGGCTCCAATGCGAACGAAACGGTAATTTTTGGAAAGAGCAACTCTTCGTCTCCCCATATAAGTCTATTCTGGATGTTATGAGCGAGTGTGGAGGGTGGGAAGAGGAGGTACTTTTTGAGCCCATCCTCGCAAGGGAGCGAGCTGTCGCTTCAAACAGTCTACTGCACCAAATCACCACCCATAACGAGGGGCGTCGCGCTCCTTGGTGCCGCTAGAGGAGCGGCGAACACATCCTAAGGTATCCAAAGGTAAGGTAAGGTCTATTTCCCGGGCGCGTTCGGATGCGTTCGCTTTGCCCTGACTTCGGCCTCCCGCGCGTCTACTATTCCTTCGGTAATCGGTCTTATTTTTCTCTTATTTCTCCTTATTTCTGTATTCTCTGTATTCTCTCTCTCTCTCTCTCTCTCTCTCTCTCTCTCTCTCTCTCTCTCTCTCTCTCTCTCTCTCTCTCTCTCTCTCTCTCTCTGGCTCGATCGCTTTCCCTCTCGCGCGCTCTGTCTCTCTCTTCCTCATCCGTATATGTAATTCTCATTTATTTTCTCTAATCTCTCTCACTCCTGTCTCTCTCTCTCTCTCTCTCTCTCTCTCTCTCTCTCTCTCTCTCTCTCTTTCTTATCTCTCTCTCTCTCTCTCCTGTCTGTCTGTCTCTCTCTCTCTCTCTGGCTCGATCGCTTTCCCTCTGTCGCGCGCTATGTCTCTCTCTCTCTCCCTTTCTCTCTTCCTCATCCGTATATGTAATTCTCATTTATTTTCTCTAATCTCTCTCACTCCTGTCTGTCTCTCTCTCTCTCTCTCTCTCTCTCTCTCTCTCTCTCTCTCTCTCTGTTTCGCTTGCTTTGCAGGTTTTGTTTTTGTTTTATATATAATATTTCAACACATTTCCAAATCACCCTATGGGGTAGTGTTGACGACTCATTTTTTTTTTGTGGTGTTCCCAGGAGGTGTAATCCACATGTGATTGAGGTAGGCAAAAGGCAGTTATGTGATTGAGGTAGGTAAAAGGCAGTTATGTGATTGAGGTAGGGAAAAGGCAGAACTGCCTATAGCGATTGTATGAATGTGATTGAGGTAGACAAAAGGCAGAACTGCCTATAGCGAGTGTATGAATGTATGTATGAATGAATGACATGGATGTATGAGGTGGACCAAGAACCAGATGGATGGAAGAGATTCGAAACTTATAGATGTAATGGGTGATGTTGCTGATGATGATGAATGCACTTGTGTTTGGGTAGTGTGCTATTCTACCATATGAATGATTGAATGACATGAATTCATGAGGTACTTTGAAATAGATGAATGAATTATTGAATGAAGTTATGAATGACATGAATTCATGAGGTACTTTGAAATAGATGAATGAATGATTGAATGAAGTTATGAATGATTGGCAAGAAGGGAGGAGGTTAGAAGTGTTCCAGTGTGTGGTACTCAGTGTAGCAAGGAATAGGACAGAGACCCACATCACACCGACTACACTTGGACGCGACTTCCCTCCTATGTCGGGGCCTCCTTGTCGTGTGACTGCAGACGTGGCACACCTTCTTTCCGGCCACCCGGCCAGCAGCAAGTTGGTTAGGGTTGGGAGGTACAGTTACAAGCCTGTGGATCACGAGGTAGTCCCGGCACTCAAGGCAGCTGGGCAAATCCACGATCTCCCTCGGAACTGGTGCCGCACGTGTGGTTCCGTGCTTAAGGAGGATGGCCTCGATGATGTCCTTGGAGAACAGCCATACAGAGGTCTTCTTTCCTGTGTGCGTCATCCACAGGTTGTATGCGTTGAGGACAGTGACATCAAGAAGATGGAGTACGACCTTCTTGTACCATTTACAGGTCTTCCTCAGGCAGTCAACAGCAGTGATTTGCATATCACTTTTGTCCACCAACCGCATGTTCACATTATACTCCAGGACAGCGTCAGGTTTGGAGATAACAACTACAGTCCTGTTGCCTGTGACACGGTCCTGCAGGTATCTCCTCTTCCCGCTATCTCGCAATGCGGACTTGTGGTAGGTGGAGAGGACATTGACTGGCTTTGTGTCGTGCCAACAAATACCCAGTATGTTCTCGCTGCTGCTCTTCTTCCGGAAGATGTCTCCTTTCTGCGTCTTCTCAAACCGGGGCCAGTGTTTCCGGTTTGACCTAACAGTTCCACAGCTTCCCGTTCTCCTTGTAAGGAGATACCTGGCAAGGAGAGGAGAGGTGTAGAAGTTGTCAGTGAACAGGATACGGTTGGCATCTAGATATGGCTCCATCAGTGTCTTGACAACCGACCCTGAAAGACCCAAAGGGTCGTTCGGAATGTCCACATCAGTAGCGGTATATATGATAAGATCCAGCACGTATCCTGTCTCGTAGTCACGCAGTACAAAGAATTTTATCCCGAAGCGGTGACGCTTCGACGGAATGTACTGGCGGAAAGAGAGACATCCACAGAAGAGGACCAAGGACTCATCGATCACGACATTCTGGAAAGGTTTGAAAAACCGGCGATACCTGTAGAGGAGGGAGTCCAGGAATGGCCGTATTTTCCAGATCTTGTCGGCTCCGTGTGGCGCAGTGTTATCCACAAAGTGCAAGCACTTCAGAATTTGCCTATACTGGTCCCTTGGCATGTAGGTGTTGAACACTGGCGTTGCTATGATGTCATGCATAACCCAATAATCTAACATGTTATGTTTCTTTATGTGGGGCATGAGCATGGTGACTCTGTGACAATGTCCCCGAGCAATTGGTCATCAAAAAATGCCTGGAAGTAGTCGTAAGGGGTGTCATTCTCCAAGCAGGGAAAGGCAGGCTGGACGCCATTCGGTGCCTTGTGAAAGAGGGGTGGTTGACTAGGCATATCCCGAGGCAGGCAGTCCTGCCACTGAAAGACAGGTGGTGGTACCGGCCTCCTGGCCCCTCCTGGGGCACCTCCTGGGGCACCTCCTCGGGCCCTTGCCCGGGCACCTCCTCGCTGTGGCTGTCCCTGCTGTGGCTGTGCCTGCTGTGGCTGTGCCTGCTGTGGCTGTCCCTGCTGTGGCTGTGCCTGCTGTGGCTGTCCCTGCTGTGGCTGTGCCTGCTGTGGCTGTGCCTGCTGTGGCTGTGCCTGCTGTGGCTGTCCCTGCTGTGGCTGTCCCTGCTATGGCTGTCCCTGCTGTGGCTGTGCCTGCCCGTCATCAGAGTCGCTTTCCGGCAGCGGGGACATCCTGGCTTCCGGCGAATCGGGAGAGCTTGGGCCGGCATCGCTTTCCTCCAAATCCAGCCGACGCCTGGTCACCCTCGTCCGCGACATCTCGGGTGGCGTTGCCAACACGGGGGGATTTGCACCTGCAGCTGGTGCAGAGGTCGCTGGACCAGCTTGTGCATGGGCGGGGGTAGTTGGGATTTGGTCTACCCCCGAGATGTTGGCGAGCGAAATAACTGGAGGCTCTGACACGGCGGCTCGCTGCCTGGATGGGGGGGCTGGCTGGGGGGTCAATGACCTGGTCCGTTTTGCCGGTCTAGCACTGTTACCTATGCAAAATGTGGGAATGGTATTTCGTATGAGGGATGTGCAGACTAATGTGTATTACCGGAAGAAATATACCGAACGAACGCCTGAAATAATACGCAAATAAAATGCTTGCAATCAAACTCTCAAGCAATTTCAAGGTCACATGCAATTATAAATGTATAGGTAGACCCAGAGAGGAAGAGACAGAGAGAGAGAGAGAGAGAGTGTCGTGATAATATAACTATTTTACATATGTATCATATATATGATAAAATAATATATACGGTACATATGTTCCCCACAATCATATAATGCCAAGCACAAATATTCAATCTTTCGTTGTTTGTATTACCGTAAGAAATATACCGAACGCCTGAAATAATACGCAAATAAAATGCTTGCAATCAAACTCAAGCAATTTCAAGGTCACATGCAATGTACCGTAAGAAATGTACCGAACGCCTGAAATAATACGCTATAAAATGCTTGCAATCAAACTCTCAATCAATTTCAAGGTCACATGCAATTATAAAAAGGTATATTGTAGACCACAATCTTCGCCAAGCTTCGTTGTTGTTTGTATTGTCGTGAGAAATGTACCGTACACCGTGGTTATCGTGAGAAATGTACCGAACGCCTGAAATAATACGCTATAAAATGCTTGCAATCAAACTCTCAATCAATTTCAAGGTCACATGCAATGTACCGTACACCCTGGTTACCGTAAGAAATGTACCGAACGCCTGAAATAATACGCTATAAATTGCTTGCAATCAAACTCTCAATCAATTTCAAGGTCACATGCAATTATAAAAAGGTATATTGTAGACCACAATCTTCGCCAAGCTTCGTTGCTTGTATTGTCGTGAGAAATGTACCATACACCGTGGTTATCGTGAGAAATGTACCGAACGCCTGAAATAATACGCTATAAAATGCTTGCAATCAAACTCTCAATCAATTTCAAGGTCACATGCAATTATAAAAAGGTATATTGTAGACCACAATCTTCGCCAAGCTTCGTTGTTGCTTGTATTGTCGTGAGAAATGTACCATACACCGTGGTTATCGTGAGAAATGTACCGAACGCCTGAAATAATACGCTATAAAATGCTTGCAATCAAACTCTCAATCAATTTCAAGGTCACATGCAATGTACCGTACACCCTGGTTACCGTAAGAAATGTACCGAACGCCTGAAATAATACGCTATAAATTGCTTGCAATCAAACTCTCAATCAATTTCAAGGTCACATGCAATTATAAAAAGGTATATTGTAGACCACAATCTTCGCCAAGCTTCGTTGTTGCTTGTATTGTCGTGAGAAATGTACCGTACACCGTGGTTATCGTGAGAAATGTACCGAACGCCTGAAATAATATGCTATAAAATGCTTGCAATCAAACTTTCAAGCAATTTCAAGGTCACATGCAATTATAAATGTATAGGTAGACACAGAGAGAGAGAGAGAAAGAGAGAGGAGGAGGAGGTCAAAAACATCTGCTAGGTGTGATTTCCCCTGGGGGGGAAGATTAGTTAGGGAGTGCCCTGGCCTATATCAGACAAAGAGAGTGAGAGAGAGAGAGAGAGAGAGAGTGTGTCGTGATAATATAACTATTTTACATATGTATCATATATATGATAAAATAATATATACGGTATATATGTTCCCCACAATCATATAATGCCAAGCACAAATATTCAATCTTTCGTTGTTTGTATTACCGTAAGAAATATACCGAACGAACGCCTGAAATAATACGCAAATAAAATGCTTGCAATCAAACTCTCAAGCAATTTCAAGGTCACATGCAATTATAAATGTATAGGTAGACCCAGAGAGGAAGAGACAGAGAGAGAGAGAGAGAAAGAGAGAGAGAGAGAGAGGGAGAGAGAGAGTGTGTCGTGATAATATAACTATTTGACATATGTATCATATATATGATAAAATAATATATACGGTACATATGTTCCCCACAATCATATAATGCCAAGCACAAATATTCAATCTTTCGTTGTTTGTATTACCTAAGAAATATACCGAACGCCTGAAATAATACGCAAATAAAATGCTTGCAATCAAAATCTCAAGCAATTTCAAGGTCACATGCAATGTACCGTACACCCTGGTTACCGTAAGAAATGTACCGAACGCCTGAAATAATACGCTATAAAATGCTTGCAATCAAACTCTCAATCAATTTCAAGGTCACATGCAATTATAAAAAGGTATATTGTAGACCACAATCTTCGCCAAGCTTCGTTGTTGCTTGTATTATCGTGAGAAATGTACCGTACACCGTGGTTATCGTGAGAAATGTACCGAACGCCTGAAAATAATACGCTATAAAATGCTTGCAATAAAACTTTCAAGCAATTACAAGGTCACATGCAATTATAAAAAGGTATATTGTAGACCACAATCTTCGCCAAGCTTCGTTGTTGCTTGTATTATCATGAGAAATGTACCGTACACCCTGGTTATCGTGAGAAATTTACCGAACGCCTGAAATAATACACTATAAAATGCTTGCAATCAAACTTTCAAGCAATTATAAAATGTAAATTGTACTTACCAACACCCACACCAGTATGTTCTTCGTCAGGAACGTCTCCATTTTGTTCAACGTCCTGGGCAACATCAACCACAACATTTGCGACACGCAAATTATGCTTGGGGTGAAAGCCTATGATCGGCATATTTTCGTCTTCCGAGTCATCCACACTATCAAAACTCTCACCCAGACCTTCCATGGTGTCATTCAACAGCCTATTAGAAAGTTCTGAAGACTTCATCATGATATCTAGGTCCTGGGCGGTGAGCGGGGCGTGATGAGTAGGGTGGCACGACGCACTAGGGGTGGCGGCCACCGAATCGGACACAGGCAAATCTTGACCTTCCATTACGACTGCTTGAGGGTTACTGACTCATGGTCACGCAGTGGGGATGTGTGGGTGGGACCTTGTAGTACACCGCCTGACCACCAGGTTTCGCTTTCCACCTAAATTAGGGCGGCAATACGCCCACGGACTTAAGTCGGGCCCCGCCATTTAGTCCAATTTTCTCGATACGGACTTAAGTCGGGCCCCGCTAAATAAGGGTTTAGTCCAAATAAGTCCGAGGAGGCGGTATACATAGCTTTTGAGTCTTGAATTTGGCTTATGAGTGTTTTCGAAGCCATACATATTTCTCTATTTCCATCCACCAGAATGCTGTTTATTGTGATGTATCATAATTATGTCAATGGAAAGAGGAATATTTATAGTACATGATAAAAAAAAAAAAAAATGTAAATAAATCGAAATATGAAAGTGTAAATGAGTCCAGAATACAATTATTTCCCAAGCAATTGTTTTCACACCGTCCTATCTCTAAATTGTGAGTGATGACCATATATTGTTTTTGCTCAAATACTAGTATTTTTCTGCTCTTTCCAAATCTGAAAACAGAAATTGTTTATCGTCAATAGTTCTCAAGCAGCGACCCGAAAAAAAATGATTTTGATTGATATGGTTTATAACATTTCGATTTATTTCGTTGTTACGAAGTGTATGGTTTTAAATTTAGGCTGTATGAATACGGCAAATAATGCTGATGAGTATAAAACAAAATAGAAGTTCCTACGACAAATACTTTTTGCGCTATGAATATTTGAAATGAAGAGCCAAAATGCGAATATTTACGCTTCACCCGTCTCTGTTCCGCCGAGGCTAGCCAGGCTCCGAGCTGTTCCCCACCTCGTCGTTGCGTTATTTGCTCGGATACGTATATAACTGTATATATCACCGGAATCGGAAAATTATGCTCTTTCTAATGGTGAAAACCAAAATAATATAGCGTAATTGGTTCGTGAGCTATGCGCAATTGTTTCCCTGCATTGTTATTGTTATGAAAATATATGAGAATGTTTATACAGTTGTATATCTTTGCCACAATATACAACACTTTTATATAATTTTCCTTGCCAATAATTGTATAATGTTCATAGAACACATGTCAGTCATGAAGGTTGTCAATTGTACAACCCTTTCCAACGAGAAGGGAAATGGCTCCTGGGTTGACAGTGAAAAATCAAAACAAGAAAGCCAGGTTATCTTCAAGTAATAAATTCAGAAATATTTCTATTGTACACGTAAATAAAATAAAGTAATGAATATATATATATATATATATATATATATATATATATATATATATATATATATATATATATATATGTTAGTAAAGCCAGGTAATAAATTGTCTTTAATACATACGAGGTTGAAAGAAATGGCAATTTCTGCGTTGGAAATTTTATTATTCAAAGTTTCCAGGTCTCTGATGAGTTTTCGCTGGGTGGCAGGAAGTAGATGAAGGAGATGAGCAAAATTCATGGTGGTACAGGGTTACATAAATGTACATGATGATACAGGATATACGACGCGTTTCACTGGACAACCAGCATTATCAAGTAAGGAAGGAATGATATAAAAGGTAAACAGGAAGGGTATATATAGAGGGTGGAGGATCAGAGGAGGCGGAAAACAGGGGGCAAAAGTCTGCTATTGGTGGAAGCGTAAACTAGGAGAGAGAAGGGGGTTTAACCGCTTCACGCATGCGCACTGGATGCGGGATGGTGGTCAGTAGGTGGGGTCGAAGCTGATTGGCTGCGTGTCGAGGGGCGTGGCCTAAGTTGTGTGGCGCCTGCAGAAGACGAAGCTGAAGGAGGTAGCGCGGGGGGCTGCGTCAAGGGCACCGGGGGGCGAGGAGGGGTGTTAGGTCCTGTAGGGTAGTGCCTTTTGGCAGAAGGAAGGATCTGAAGGTCCAGAGTTTGGTTGTTGATGTTGGGATGTAAGGCTTGGATATATAAAGCTTCGAGTATAGGTAATCTCCTTGGGTCACTTTCTTTATCGAGTATGGTGGTGTGTTTCTCTAACTCGTTGCGTGTGAGGTGAGGGTGGTTAGGGGTGAGATAGTGGTCTTTGATGGCTCCAGCCTGAAGGTGAAGAGTTAACCGACGTGAAAGACGAGTCTGCGTCATACCAATATAGGAATGAGGTCCACAGTCCTCATAATTACAGGTATGTTGGTAAATGACGTGATCGTCGGTCATCGGGCTCTTTATCTTGGTGGAGGCTGGTTTGTTGCGGAGAACGAGGTTGGAGGTCTTGGGGGATTTGTAATAAATTATTAATTTGATTTTGTTTTCCGGGTTGGTTGGGTGGACATGCTTGGAGATTATTTCTTTTAAGACGGCCTCGTCATTTTTGTGTTCAGAGGACATGTAATTGCGGTAGAAGATCTTACATCCCAACATCAACAACCAAACTCTGGACCTTCAGATCCTTCCTTCTGCCAAAAGGCACTACCCTACAGGACCTAACACCCCTCCTCGCCCCCCGGTGCCCTTGACGCAGCCCCCCGCGCTACCTCCTTCAGCTTCGTCTTCTGCAGGCGCCACACAACTTAGGCCACGCCCCTCGACACGCAGCCAATCAGCTTCGACCCCACCTACTGACCACCATCCCGCATCCAGTGCGCATGCGTGAAGCGGTTAAACCCCCTTCTCTCTCCTAGTTTACGCTTCCACCAATAGCAGACTTTTGCCCCCTGTTTTCCGCCTCCTCTGATCCTCCACCCTCTATATATACCCTTCCTGTTTACCTTTTATATCATTCCTTCCTTACTTGATAATGCTGGTTGTCCAGTGAAACGCGTCGTATATCCTGTATCATCATGTTTTTTTTTTTTTTTTTTTTTTTTCTATATTCCAACTTACTTCCTCTCGGGCATAGGCTGAGAGCCTTAACATTCACCGCTTTACAATGAACAGTGAAGCCCGTGAGGTCTTGTTCCAGTCTAGGGAGTGAGACATGTGAAGCACGTAGAGTACAACGAGCACCTGCCATCTTGCCTTCACATGAGGCACGGTGCTCACTCATGGCCCGAAACGACCCCATCTCTGAAGCCATCTCGTTCCCGTGCTTCACTGTCTCACTACCTACACTCGGACTCTCACACTTACACACACACAACGCCACCTGTACATTTATGTAACCCTGTACCACCATGAATTTTGCTCATCTCCTTCATCTACTTCCTGCCACCCAGCGAAAACTCATCAGAGACCTGGAAACTTTGAATAATAAAATTTCCAACGCAGAAATTGCCATTTCTTTCAACCTAGTATGTATTAAAGAAAATATATATATATATATATATATATATATATATATACATACAAGGTGTCAAATAAAATATAAAGAATGGTAAATGGTAATGGTAATGTATGTGTGTGGATATATTTATATATATATATATATATATATATTTTATATATATATATATATATATATATATATATATATATATATTATATTATATAAGGTGTCAAACCAGAGAAATATGCGCAAATTTCCAAGCCACCCAAAGAGGTACAGCACTTGACTCGTTATTGTTTTAGAGTGGTTTCCCCAGGAGGCCTATATCCACTTTGATGTGTGTGTTTGTGTGTAAATAAATACAAAATAAATAAATAAATAAATGTTTGTTGGTGTGTGTGTGTGTGTAAATAACTGAAGAAATACATTGTATGTCTAGGCCATATATATAATAGAGTTTGGGGTGGGGGACATTATAATAATAATGTGGGGTATAGTAATAATAATGATAATAATAATAATATTATAATAATATAATAAAACAAAAATATAAATGAAATAAAAATATAAATACTCGATTATGGGCCTCGCCCTTGCTCTGGACCTTGGGGCTGATCCCATAGACACCCTGGGGAACAGGAATAAACAAAATATATATATATATTAAGGAAATAAACCATAAATAAAATAAAATAAATAAAATAAAATAAATAAAAACAATAAATCAAATAAATAAAAATATAAATACTTGATTATGGGCCTTGCCCTTGCTCTGGACCTAGGGGCTGATCCCATAGACACCCTGGGGAACAGAAATACAAAAAAAAAATATAAATGAAATAAAATATAAATAAAATGTAATAAATAAAATAAAATAAATAAAAACAATAATAAAATAAATAAAAACAATAATAAATCAAATAAATAAAAATATATATAAAATAAAAATATAAATACTTGATTATGGGCCTTGCCCTTGCTCTGGACCTAGGGGCTGATCCCATAGACACTCTGGGGAACAGGAATAAAACAAAAATATATATATAAACTAAATAAAAATATAAATACTCTATTATGGGCCTCGCCCTTGCTCTGGACCTAGGGGCTGATCCGATAGACACCCTGGGAAACAGGAATAACAGGTATAATAATAAATAATAATAATAATAATAAAAATAATAAAATAAACACAAAAATAATAAAAATAATAAAATGGTGGTGGAGGAGTGATGGAGCGGTGGTGGTGGTGGAGCGGTGGTGGTTGTGGTAGAGCAGTGGTGGAGATTGTGGTGGTGGAGCAATGGTGGAGATTTTGGTAGTGGAGATGGTGGTGGTGTTGGACCAGGTGCGATTGACACCTACCGAAAGGGTTGATTTTCTGACCTGACCCATGGTCAGAAAAGGGACCAGACCCTATTGGTGTGTCAATACCAACTGATCAAACACCACCACCATCTCCACCACCACAATCTCCACCATTGCTCCACCACCACTGCTCTACCACAACCACCACCACCACCTCCACTGCTGCTCCACCACCACCACCTCCACCACCACCACCTCCACCTCCACCTCCACCTACTCGTGGCGACAGAAATTTTGACTGTACTTACTCTGACACTGCTGAGATTCCCTCGTGGCCACCAAGCCGTATATGTAGAGTGCTTTTGCCAATAAAAAACTTATCTCCCAAGCACTTTCCACCGAGTAAATTATCGAGCAAAAATGTACAGGGGGGAGCATGGCGACATATGCTCCACCAGTTATGAACGTTTTTTTCACTAACAAACACTAATACAAGTAAGATACACTACTTGAACTGATAAATAGCAATATAATTCACTCAATATTTTATGAAAGTGATACACAAACAAGCGAAACGTATAGGCAAAAACCATGGCCCCTCGTGGAGCCCACCTTGGTCACGTACACCAGAGACGAGCATAACACATCACTAACATGGTTATTATTCCCTAAACAAAACTAACACAATAATCCATCGATAACCCAACGATATAGCACTTCGTTTGGGTTATATTAGGGCGGAAATACCACCCAGGGTGGGCAAAATGGAGGACCCTCGGTTTAAAGGGCCGCGTACACCCAACTAGTAGACTGGCTGCTGGGAAGAGACTGAGCATTTCTACCCCCGCGGGGCCCACACAGGGACGCCAGGGGGTTGCTAGATATTTCCACATGTATATCTAACTTATGGGACTTACCAGCCAAAAGACCGGCTCAATAGCGTCATAAACTTATTTTCTGGCAATATAATAAGTCCATATGACGCGGTAGCGTCATATGAGTTTTTGGTTCACTTGGCCATATGACGCGGTAGCGTCATATGAGTCTGAAGGAGTTAAATGTTATTTTCCATTATACTAGTGTATACGTAACATATCATCGGACTAACGTTAGAGGGTTGATTTGACGCAACGTCTCTTAACTGTCCTGACCATTATAAGAGTTTAAGGAACTGGTGGATGAGTTGATTTTGGGCCTTTTATGAATATATATCTTAGAGCCAGTGCCTGAGATCACGTACCATAAGGACTCTATATGCAAAGTGCCGTTATGCATACAAGCTACGGTATCTCGCAGAGCCCTACCTTCCAAAAGCCAATTGCCAGTGTGTGACCTTTTGAAAGGGTTATTGAGGTCGGTTTACTACCAATAAAGTGCATGTCAAAACAGCATTCTTTATTGACAGTAATTCCTGGTAATCGAGGCAGAGGAACTGATATTATAGGTTGCCCCCAGTGTGATCTAATAAAGAATTCCTTTGATGAGCCAAGATCAAAGAATTCCTTTGATGAGCCAATATCTAAAGAATCCTGAATAAACCTTTATAGCCTGTGCTGTAAGTATTTATTCAGTATAAACCCAAATCTTCCAGCTATTAACTATCTTCCAGTGAAGGATATTTAATAGCTTTCCAACTGTATAGATCTTAACCTTGCCTGTCATAGTCTTACCTCTTTTGGCATTTCTCCCGGTAGCCCTTCTCCGGGTAAGAAGGACAGCTGTGTGGGGAGGAGGCCCTGGGGTGGTTGGGGTAGCCCCTCCTGACTTCCCTCTCATGGTGGTCATGCGGCTTGGAGGAAGAAAGGCGCGTGGAGGTGTGGTGTGTGGGCGGAAATACCACCCAGGCTGGGCAAAATGGAGGCCCCTCGGTTTAAAGGGCCGTGCACACCCACCTAGTAGACTGGCTGCTGGGAAGAGACAGCATTTCTATCCCCGCGGGGCCCACACAGGGATGCCAGGGGGTTGCTAGATATTTCCACATGTAGATCTAACTTATGGGACTTACCAGCCAAAAGACCGGCTCAATAGCATCATAAACTTATTTTCTGGCAATATAATAAGTCCATATGACGCAGTAGCGTCATATGAGTTTTTGGTTCACTCGGCCATATGACGCGGTAGCGTCATATGAGTCTGAAGGAGTTAAATTTTATTTTCCATTATACTAGTGTATACGTAACATATCATCGGACTAACGTTAGAGGATTGATTTGACGCAACGTCTCTTAACTGTCCTGACCGTTATAAGAGTTTCAGGAACTGGTGGATGAGTTGATTTTGGGCCTTTTATGAATACAGTAGGGTCCCGCATAAAACGTGTTCGCATAAAACGAGTTTCGATTAACACGACCGACCTAAAATATTAATATTTAATTTTCGATCAGAACGAATGTGATCACATAAAACGAGTCCGCCGCCAAAGTGGGGCAAATCCGAGGAGTTTTCATATAGAGCGCCGAAATATCGTATAAAACGTACGAAATATCGTTCGCTTTGTACGAAAATTTTCGCTTACAGTGAACATTGACGATATTGCGCCACCAAAATGCTGTGTTCACATAAAACGAAATCGCATAAAACGCCCTCGTTTATCGACCATAAACTCGTTTTATGTGAGACCCTACTGTATATATCTTAGAGCCAGTGCCTGAGATCACATACCATAAGGACTCTATATGCAAAGTGCCGTTATGCATACAAGCTACGGTATCTCGCAGAGCCCTACCTTCCAAAAGCCAATTGCCAGTGTGTGACCTTTTGAAAGGGTTATTGAGGTCGGTTTACTACCAATAAAGTGCATGTCAAAACAGCATTCTTTATTGACAGTAATTCCTGGTAATCGAGGCAGAGGAACTGATATTATAGGTTGCCCCCAGTGTGATCTAATAAAGAAATCCTTTGATGAGCCAAGATCAAAGAATTCCTTTGATGAGCCAATATCTAAAGAATCCTGAATAAACCTTTATAGCCTGTGCTGTAAGTATTTATTCAGTATAAACCCAAATCTTCCAGCTATTAACTATCTTCCAGTGAAGGATATTTGATAGCTTTCCAACTGTATAGATCTTAACCTTGCCTGTCATAGTCTTACTTCTTTTGGCATTTCTCCCGGTGGCCCTTCTCTGGGTAAGAAGGACAGCTGTGTGGGGAGGAGGCCCTGGGGTGGTTGGGGTAGCCCCTCCTGACTTCCCTCTCATGGTGGTCATGCGGCTTGGAGGAAGAAAGGCGCGTGGAGGTGTTGTGTGTATGCAAGCGTTTGTTTGTCTTGCTTTCCTTTCTGCTTTTTCCTTTCTTCTTGGCGTCAGGGTTTTGTATAGTTACCCGTATATCCTTGCCATGTGTTGGAGGGAGTGCGGGAGTTATGGAGGCAACTCTGGCGTATCTTAGTGGTGTGGTGGTTATGGCTTCCTTCGGGGGTGTGATGGTATGCGCGGGAAAACTGCTTGGCGGTACTGGCGTGGTGCTTGCTTTCTCCATTATCTTAAACATAGCTAACTGTGCATCTTTAACACTTTGGCTGCGGGCATATTTCTGCCTATTTCCGCCACTCATTTGCCAGGTACGGTACTGGCCCAGATTGATTACTTTTCTTAATCAATTTTGGATTTGTTGAAAGTGCAATGGAGATCCTGCTATGTTTGCATCATCCGTAAATTTTAAGATTACACTTGGGAAACCATCATCAGTGTCATAGATATAATCAAGATAAGAGCAGGTCCGAGTACTGATTCTCGGGCATTACACTTGTTACATTTGTCCAGTTTAAGGTTGTGTTAATTATAGCTACTCATTGTTTACGCCCAGTAAGCTTAATCTCAAAATATCTGATTATGCACCCCTGTACCTATACATTACGCTACTATAGCACAGTTGGAATGTATTTACATGCTCAGATTAATATGCAGGATTCGAAACTGCATAATAAATCGTAGGCTTGTGGATAATTCTTTAAATGTCTTGATAGCGTAATGCATAAATGCACAGACTTTCGGTTTGAGTATCCTAGGTTCGATTCCTTGGAGTGCCACATATATTTGTTGATTTCATTAATTGAGTTTAGAATTAAAGTTGCTTGGTGAAAAAATGAATTAATTTTGGTTCAGGAGCAATTTATAGCAATTCCTTCCCGAGGGTTAAGTGCCCCATTAATTACTCCTTCCATTCGTCTATACATTAAGCCACCATAGCACATATCAGGATGTGCTGTGAATCTTTTTATTTGTCTTCCTTATAAACGGTTTACTAAGCTTTCTCTGTTATTTGTTTTTAGAAATACCAATTTACTTGTGATTGAAGTCAAGCCTAATTTTAGAAGGAACCGGCCGGGACATTTTTCTACCGAAAAATTTACAAATTTATCTTAAAAGGGGGTCTAGGGGTGTTTTTCTAAGCTTCTTGAAGGTCTAGCGAGGAAACTCAAATATAAGTTAATAAATAATTATATAGACCAAAAACCAAGCACTATCCCCTTAAAGGGTAGAGTTAATGTGTTTCTAATCTTGTCTTTTAGTGCTTCCAAAACACTTGGGAAATTGTATCTGGAACTGGGTTTTTTAAAGACTGTTTAGTTTTTATAATTTTAATGTTGTTCATTAGGCTACCGGTACATCTATTTTAATGTTGTTCATTAGGCTACCGGTACATCTATTTTAATGTTGTTCATTAGGCTACCGGTACATCTATTTTAATGTTGTTCATTAGGCTACCGGTACATCTATTTTAATGTTGTTCATTAGGCTACCAGTACATCTATTTCCATAGTACTGATGATACTGCGAAGGTCAATATTGTTTATTGAAGTTGGTGTAGCAGTTGGAATCTAAATCAAATATATTGTAAAGAATGAAGTAAAATGTAATTGAGATAATCGTCTTGTTACGACCGGCACTACGAAATAAACAAGGGCACTTAATAATGGACTAGATGATAGGCTATATCTGCAACAACGGTACGCTAATTCCAAAACCCTCGAACTATTACGCCGGTGAACAAAACACTTAAACTCTCCAGAGTTAATCTACTGGATAACGGGGTATCAATTAACTGGGTTTTAGTGCACTTCTACAAAGGCTTTCCGGTGACGGCAAAGCCTACTCACAACAGGAGTACTTTACGTTAATAAAATGCTCTTAAGTAATAACAATGCTTGAATAAACTATAACAAGATTTAATAAAGGAGTATATGCTTATGTTAACTTTAGTGTGAGTCTGTACTCAACACTAAACTCTTCAATGCTCTATGAAAACACTGAAAGTCTAGTCCTACAGCAAACAGATATGGAATCTTCTGAAAACGTCTGATGCTCTAAGATGCTCGTTAATATAGAACAGAAATAATGCAGGGGCAGGACACCAAAGCGTGTATCTTAAATACACCAACAAGTAGGATACATATATATAAAACAAGGGAGTGCAACAACTCTGTGACAGCACTAATAATAGCCACTCAAAACAGTACTTCCTTAGCCAAAGTACCAGCCATACTGGGTTGTGCACCAAGCATCAACCTAGGCTAAAATAATACGTGAATAATTCCTAAAGCATACACAGTTAAAGTTAATAAACACAATGCTGTCTTTATTACTAATAAAGTCTAGCAGCGGCATAAAAGGTACCAGAAGGCTAGGCAGAGCACAAGCATGCTCGTAGCCTACTGTCTCCCTTTGAACAGATTTCCCTTATGTTACGTTAAGTGACTAGGAGGCTCTCTTGGTAAGTCCAGATCTCAAGTATCTGGTCTTACCCTGGCGCTGGGCTGGTCTATCAGAGTGAGACCTGAGCGATCTCTGCCATACCCATAGCTTACTCTGACTGTTCCTTTTACTTATATATTTTCTAGATCTCAAGTGACGGCGTCTCTTCCGTGGATTGACCTCCCAATCTACCAAGATTGGAAGCTAAAGCGTCACATTATTCCTTTGCCCCTCAACTTTCTCTTCATAATTGCTGAGGGGCACAGGGCCCTGGGTGGGGCTTTGGTTTCCCGGGCGTTTACGCACCCTCTCAGCTCCCCGCCATGGAGTGGCTTCGGTCACCCAGGCTTTATTGTGGTCGGCAGGGAGGGTTCTGTGGCGGCGCTCGTTTATGGCCTTGGCCTTACTCGGGGCCTTGGGGATGTTCGGCCAGGCAGCTTGGGGAACAACAACAACAACAACAACCCTGGCGCTCCACAAAGGTCAACAAAATGAGGTAGCGAGCATACAAGTAAGTGTAGGCAAAAGCCCTTCACTTGTATACAGCTACACTCGCAAAGGAAAAATATGCACAAGGGTTACAGGCACCTAGCCCCGTCGAAGTCGTACAGGCTCTGACTTGCCATTTACATAACTCAGACAACGGCTAAAGATACCCTCCACTGTCTAGCATTAAATAGTAACAAAGAACAACTCAATAATTAGAAGCACCCAATGATAATATGACTCATGTGACTATGACTAATAATCCCTAAAGCTAGTGTAAAACATATATGTGAGAACTGGTGCTGGTAATACGACTGGCCGACTATGGAAGTCGTATGCAGAACCAGAAGGGATAAGTAATTGAATAAAGATGAGAAGTATTGGAAAAGAAGAAGTTCAGAGAGAGAAACTGTAGTACAGGGGGTTAGATTGGGGACAGATTGCAAGGGACGTCTAGGACCAAGCACACCATGCCAAGCTCTAAGGAGACACACGGGCAGGAGCCCCCCAGCACCAACACTAGGACAGTGGCATCCAATCACAGACCACTACGTCATGAAGAGCAAGCGTCCTATGACGTAGCCAGGCCCGCCGGCCAATCAAGAGCGTGGGAAACCCCTCCCGAGCGAGGAAGGCACACGTACATACACACGCACATAATACAACCTCGCTGCCTCTCTCCTTAACTTCACACTGCATATCTTATACTCTATCACTAATATAAAATATTTCCAAGTGTCACAGACAAGAATAAAGACCACCACTGATCTGGCTGTGACTACATGAATACTAAGAAAGAAAGAACATCGTTCTACGATTATTATAGCCCATTTCACTGCCCTGGCGAGAGCTAGCGAGTACGAGCACATTCTGGCAAGCTGGCCAGCGTAACACCCCGCCCAAGATGTGGGACGTTTTAACCTCAGGTAAACGCCACATCTGACCAGACAGAATGCTCATAAACCCCGCCTCACCCAGCTACTCCCCCAAGTTGTGAAAACAAGGCACATCACAACATAAAACACTTCATTATATAAACAAAATCTACACAACACTTCCCCAAAAGAATAGTATCACTTAACATATTACGCTCAGCGAGCAAGCTTCAACAAGCCTAGCCTACTAAGACAAAAACACAGGATGTCTTAGATTCTTGCTGTAACATACTGCACTTATATACTATCAAAAAGAAAGAGTTTTTATGTGAGGTTTTTATATTTTTAATCGTGTTTTTGGCAGCTTTGCACTACAAGGGCAAGCCTAATTTTTCTCCACTCTCAAACTAACACTGACTGAACGGCGAGGGTGCTCCTTAAGACATACCCTCCCGTGACAAACAATCAGCCAGAACATTATCAGTGCCCTTAACATGCCACACATCCAACTTGTGTTCCGGCAGCAAAACAACACCTGACACTGATAAACTGCCCAGTTCATCACAAGACTGGCACTTCTCTTCGCTCTCTCCGGCAACGGGACCTGCCAATAACCTTTCACTAGTTCTACCTTAGTGATAAACGAGGAAGCCCCGATGCGGTCTATGGGGTCGTCATCTCTGGGTAAGGTATAGGCGTTTGTCAGGGATAATGCACCAACACTCTTGCAATCAACATACACACGGATCTTGCCACTTAACTCAGGTTGCAAAGTTACTGGCAATGACCACTCACGATATCCCTTATCCCTCAGACCCTTTTTCAACATGTAGTCCAGCTCTGCTTTCCCGACAGGCTGTCGAGCAGAATTTATACGGTAGGGAGCCAATTTGAGCCTTGCACTGTCTCCAGCCTCCATGTCGGATTCTACCCCGTACATCAGGCCTGGAGAATCAACAAACATGCGGACGTACTGCCACAGCCTAGTAAACAACTTCTCTTGGCGCTTAGGAACAAGAGGTTGCAACTTATCTCGAAGAACAACATGCCTAGTGCCCTCCCACAGCCCAGCCGGGACCATAGTTTCTACACTATAGTCTCCCTCCTTCTCCACCTTTGTCCCTAGAACAGCCAGGTCATGAGAGGGACAATCTGTACCACCTGTGCAGTCACTCCCATAGTTCATAATTGCTAAGGCTTCCCCGCCGATACCGTACATGCGCACCCCCGCATTCCTTGCGACTACACCTGCCGGCGCAGCATCACCGCCTTCAGCGCCACGGCCAGATACAGTCGGTCTATGGTAGGGCTGTTGCATTCGACTAGAGCAGCATTTGGAGGCTATGCGACGACCGGGCGCATCCACTCCACAGCCAACCTCACCAATCTACTCAATGTCCTGATTCTGACTACCACCCTTAGCAGCCATGGGTCGACCCTGACCTAACAACCATGCCAAAGCCTCGTCGCCCACCTTGAACCACTGAAACAACGAGGCCAACGGTTTACTAACACTCAAGTGACCTGCCAGCGGAACATCGTGCACCGCATGAGTTGTGAGGCCTGGGTGCTCGGCACAAACAGTGGGGTATGAACCGAGCAGGGGCTGGATCGCTGCACGCTGCTGCTCAGGCAGGTGCTCAAGCGCTTCCACAGCCACCTGACTTGTGTCCCCCGCCCACTGCTCCGCCGAGACATGACAATCCCAACTTTCCTCCACCTGTGCCCCACTGCCCCCCTCTCCGTCTCCACCTTGGCCGCTGCAGACCAACACAGGGACAGTAGGCTGCTCAGGTGGTTGCCTCACAAACTCCTTTAACAGGTTCACATGACATGCTTCCCCATCCTCGTCGAGTTCAATAGCCCCATTCCCACAACTCTCAAGACTAAGATCTACTAGTTGTACCCGACATATATCCGAGGGTGCCAACCTATCTAAATGCTCCTGAAGCAACTTGTGGCCACCCCCGATACTGGGCTGCTCCAGCCTTGCCTGCTTCGCCTGGGAATGTTTCTGTCGCGGAGTGCTAACACGCCCTACCATGTCACTAGGGGTGACAGGTTCTGGGGCCACTCCGGACCTCATAATGGGTGCAAGTACCGAGTCACCAAGGAGTGTCGCTGGATCCAAACTCTCAACCCGACCAGCCTTGACTTTCTCCTTCCGACCCTTCCTCCGCTGGTCTAAAACTTGGGTATTAGGCTGTGACACCTGAGCGGACTGAAACCTGGTGACAGCACACGCCATCTGCGTCATCTGGCACCTCTCGAGCCACTCTTGCCCCTCCCTACTCGTGTCGGCCGCCCTCTCGGCAACGACTAAGGGTGGAACCTCGGAAGTGAGCACCGCAAAGTCGTTACCGAGAAGGAGGTCGACCCCCTCAACTGGCAACTTCTCCACAACCCCCACATCCAACTCTCGTGTCACACCGTCTACCTCAAGCTCTACTCTGACCAGCGGGTAAGACCGCGTAGCATTGATGCCTTGAACCACCACAACCCGAGCCGCGTTAATTGGCTTGCCAGTGAAATTCTTAACAAGTGTCTGGGAAGCACCCGTATCACGCAGCAACTCAAGCCTATGCTCCACACCAGCCCACCTCACAGTGCCGTGCCCCATATGACCACAAAAAACATCTCGGACGGGTGACGAGCCCTCCTGCTGCTTCTGCACCGGCGATGACTTCGCAACCGACTGTTTACCCCGGGCAAACGCGGAAGACCTCAAAGCCACACCAATGTTGCTCACTAGTGACACCACTGCTGTAGGCGGTGTGCTCGGACATGAGCGCGCAATATTTTATGACACTTGAAACATTCCCCTTCACTCTTGGACTTCCCCTGAGGTGGGTAAGGGCCCTGGCCTTTCTTTAACGGGAAGGGTTTCGACTTGGGATCATAATTGGCAACAGTACCCTTAAATGGATAATTATTTGTGTCATTAATTCGAGGGGGTGGAGTGGTACGCCCCTTGTTACCTACCTCAGCTCTCTGTGCAGACCCGCACCCACGAATCAATGACAACCTGAGGTCAGCCAGCTCAGCCGCCTCCTGCAGAGTTTTTGGTTGCTTTTCTTTCAGGTTAAGAGTCAAGTCACTGCCAGTACATTTAAAAAATTGCTCTAACAACACTAATTGCTTCACTGCATCAAAAGTAGTTGCCTTCTCCGACCTTAACCAATTCTCAAATGCATCTGACAGCTCTCTAGCGTGTTCCTGGAAAGTACTCTCCTTTCTCTTGGGAACAGCCCTAAATTGCAGCCTATAGGTATCTGGTTGCAACTCATACGCCCTCAGGACAGCCTCTTTCAACGCCTCATAATTCACGCAGGAATCTAGGGGCAAAGCATCATACGCCTTGAGTGCTTTCCCCGTCAATTGTGACGAAACAAGGGTTGCCCACTTCTCCTCGGGCCATTGGTGCTCCTGGCACTTTTTCTCGAACCGGAGAAAGAATTTGGTAACTCCTAACTCATCAAACACTAGAACCAACTTTAGTAGATGCGACAGGGACTGGTCATGGGCTCGACCCCCCTGGACGACCCGGTTCCTTGTCACCTCTACACAAGTTTTCTCTAGATCAACATCGGCACAATACCTTTCAGACTCAAACTTAAGCTCAGCCTCTCGCTGCCTGAGCTCGGCCTCATGCTTTCGTTGCTCGAGCTCAGCCCTTCGCTGCTCGAGCTCAGCCTCATGCTTCCGCTGCTCGAGTTTGGCGAGTTCGAGCTGGAACAACATTTCGGAAGACAAACCCTGAGGAGGGGGTGCTACTATAGGGGACCCACCCCGTGAATCACCTAGAGGCATACCCAACCGCCAGCGGGCATCGGCCTGCGGGAACATACCCGGCTCCGGAGCCCGAGGGGGCGCCATGATAGGAGTTGAGTGGAATGGGGGCTGGGCCGAAGGTGCCCCAGCTGCCGCTCCACCCGAAGCCCCACACACCCCACCGAGCACACAGGCAACCAGCTCACCTCTCGACAAACCGCTAGTACCAGAAACCCCTAAGACCGTGGCTACACTCCGTCCGTACCGGTCCAGCCCCGACACCCGGTCCGCCGACACAGGCTCCTCCAAAAAAATCTGAGCATCCTCCTCATTGTTCACCACCCGAACGCCTGTCTCTCGCACTGTGCCCTCACTATGCTCAGACCCGTCCAGTGACATGATGGAGTCAACGACAAAAAATCTCAAGTCAAGACAAAAGTAGCCAAACTCTCGCGTAGCTTTATTAACAAAAAATATTCGAAGATGTTCTTGAGTGCAATACTAGGTCACCAATAAACTCCAACAAGTTCTATATATCCTCAAAACAATGTCCACTGCCAACAATGCGAGAAATAAATTCAACCCCAAATGGCAATAAGATTTCTCCAAAAAAAAATGCAATATTCAGTTCACTATATACTGGTCTAAGGTTGCCATTTGTTACGACCGGTACTACGAAATAAACATGGGCACTTAATAATGGACTAGATGATAGGCTATATCTGCAACAACGGTACGCTAATTCCAAACCCTCGAACTATTACGCCGGTGAACAAAACACTTAAACCCTCCAGAGTTAATCTACTGGATAACGGGGTCTCAATTAACTGGGTTTTAGTGCACTTCTACAAAGGCTTTCCGGTGACGGCAAAGCCTACTCACAACAGGAGTACTTTACGTTAATAAAATGCTCTTAAGTAATAACAATGCTTGAATAAACTCTCATATGGAGTATATGCTTACGTTAACTTTAGTGTGAGTCTGTACTCAACACTAAACTCTTCAATGCTCTATGAAAACACTGAAAGTCTAGTCCTACAGCAAACAGATATGGAATCTTCTGAAAACGTCTGATGCTCTAAGATGCTCGTTAATATAGAACAGAAATAATGCAGGGGCAGGACACCAAAGTGTGTATCTTAAATACACCAATAAGTAGGATACATATATATAAAACAAGGGAGTGCAACAACTCTGTGACAGCACTAATAATAGCCACTCAAAACAGTACTTCCTTAGCCAAAGTACCAGCCATACTGGGTTGTGCACCAAGCATCAACCTAGGCTAAAATAATACGTGAATAATTCCTAAAGCATACACAGTTAAAGTTAATAAACACAATGCTCTTTATTACTAATAAAGTCTAGCAGCGGCATAAAAGGTACCAGGAGGCTAGGCAGAGCGCAAGCATGCTCGTAGCCTACTGTCTCCCCTTGAACAGATTTCCCTTATGTTACGTTAAGTGACTAGGAGGCTCTCTTGGTAAGTCCAGATCTCAAGTATCTGGTCTTACCCTGGCGCTCCACAAAGTTCAACAAAATGCAGTAGCGAGCATACAAGTAAGTGTAGGCAAAAGCCCTTCGCTTGTATACTGCTACACTCGCAAAGGAAAAATATGCACAAGGGTTACAGGCACCTAGCCCCGTCAAAGTCGTACAGGCTCTGACTTGCCATGTACATAACTCAGACAACGACTAAAGATACCCTCCACTGTCTAGCATTAAATAGTAACAAAGAACAACTCAATAATTAGAAGCACCCAATGATAATATGACTCATGTGACTATGACTAATAATCCCTAAAGCTAGTGCAAAACATATATCTGAGAACTGGTACTGGTAATACGACTGGCCGACTATGGAAGTCGTATGCAGAACCAGAAGGGATAAGTAATTGAATAAAGATGAGAAGTATTGGAAAAGAAGAAGTTCAGAGAGAGAAACAGTAGTACAGGGGGTTAGATTGGGGACAGATTGCAAGGGACATCTAGGACCAAGCACACCATGCCAAACTCTAAGGAGACACACGGGCAGGAGCCCCCCAGCACCAAGACTAGGACAGCGGCACCCAATCACAGACCACTACGTCATGAAGAGCAAGCGTCCTATGACGTAGCCAGGCCCGCCGGCCAATCAAGAGCGTGGGAAACCCCGCCCGAGCGAGGAAGGCACACGTACATACACACGCACATAATACAACCTCGCTGCCTCCCTCGCTCTCTCTCTCCTTAACTTCACACTGCATATCTTATACTTTATCACTAATATAAAATACTTCCAAGTGTCACAGACAAGAATAATGACCACCACTGATCTGGCTGTGACTACATGAATACTAAGAAAGAAAGAACATCGTTCTACGATTATTATAGCCCATTTCACTGCCCTGGCGAGCGCTAGCGAGTACGAGCACATTCTGGCAAGCTGGCCAGCGTAACAGTCTGGACTCCCATTTACGTTAGTAGGCCGAATTGAGACATAGTCCCATTTTTACATTTAGTAAATACATATAATTCTTTTGGATTTAACTTGCTTAAGTTTGAAATATGCGATTCAAGATTTGTTTTACTAAGTTTAATTAGTTTCTAGGCTTTTCGTCGGAGTTGAAATGACGTCTGAATTGATTTGATATTTTTGTTGATTGGGAATGGTATTGTTATGTTTGATTTAAGAGGGTTGCTTTGTTGTTTGAATTGAGAAGGTTGATTTGAAGTATGAACTATTAGATCACTTGGTTGATTAACTCCTTGCGACATATATGACGCGATCGCGTCATATGAAACTTATGACCAAAAACTCATATGACGCAATCGCGTCATATGGACTTATCTACATGCCTCACCAATAAGTCCAAATGACGCTCTATCGTCATATGGAGCTCAGTAAGTCCGGTAAGTTAGATGAAGATTTGTCGGTTGGTGGCAACCCCAGGTTCCTCCGACAATTCTAACGGCCAGCAGTGTGGTTTTGACAGTTGTGTGGTACAGTGGCAATGATACCGGGTGCCCGCCTCCGTGGACTTACTGGAACACAATATGTCTGAAGGAGTTAAGGGGGGTCACCGGCTTTTTTGTTTGTTTTATCTTTTTCTCCTTTTCTCTCATTCTCTGGCTTGTATCCATTCAGCCAACTGTTTTAAGACGTTTATCCTCATCCAGGTGTCGATTTCTTCCTGGCGAGCGATAGCGAGCCAGCATTGTATGGAGAAATTTTTCTATCAATTTTTTTTACAAATTTAGCTTTCTGTCAAAACAAAAATATATATATGCTGGCTCGCTACCGCTCGCCAGGAATATATTGACACCTGGATGGGGGTATACGTCTTAAAACAGTAGGCTGAATGGGGCCGAATGAATCCAAGCCAAAGAGAGAGGGAGAGAAAGAGAAAAAAAATCCAGGTGGGCTCCCTTAACGTAAGAGTTGAATGGGTTTGCTTGACTGAGTTGATTTGGAAGACCGCTGACATTATTTTCTTTGTTGAATATTTAATAGATAATAGGATATGGTTTTTAGAACAAGTATTCATCCAAATCACCAGCTAATCTTCTCTACCTACCTAAGGTTACCTAAGGTTGTGTTCGCCACTCATCTAGTGGCACCGAGGAGTTCGCCGCCCCTCGTTCTTGGTGGTGATATGGTGCAACAGACTGTTCGAAGGGGCATCATGCTCCCCTGCGAAGATGGGCTTGTCTGGCACTTTTTGCAGTTCGTCATCGATGGCTCTCTTGAAGTTGTCTAACGAGATGCCCCTCATGTCGTTTACTCGCCGTGGGAGTTTGTTGAAGAGACGTGGGCCTCTGTGTGATAACCAACCCTCTCGCAGCGAGCCCGTAACACCCCTGTTATTCAACCGAGGGTTATCGCATTCCCAGCCTCTCTTATCACTGAATTTCATAACTATTGGGTATGTAGGTTTGATAGTAAACCCTCTGCGATTTTCCATGTGTAACGTTCTCTTTTAAGCTCCAACGAGTACAGTTTCAGTGTTTTTAAACGCTTCTAATAGTGTAGCTGTTTTACCGAACTTATATGTGAAGTAAAATTCCTTTGTACACTCTCGAAGTCATTTATTTCACATGCTTTGTATGGGGATGTTAATACGCTACAATATTCAAGCCGCGGTAGCACTAAAGATTTGAAGAGCGTTATCATAGGTAATTCACCGCGTGTTTTAGACGTTTTAAATGTCTTTCCATTTTATTATGTGGTTGGATTCTGTTACGTAGTTTGTATTCTCTTTAACAACATTATCATCTCCGTATCGTATTAATTGGAATGTTTCTTCATTGAATTGCATGCTGTTTTCCCTGGTCCACTGGAACACTACATATATGTGTTCCTGCAGCCGGCCCGTGTCCTCCTGTGTGTTTATTATCATGCTTAGTGTTGTGTCATCAGCAAAAGAAGACACTGTACTGTAATGTGTCTTGTGTTGGCATCTATGTCATTAATTAGAATGAGGAACTGATTTTTTGACATCCGAAGGCTCAGATGTGACTTGGTTTACTGCTACTGATTGTTTCTGGTTTACGAGGAAGTTGTATATCCACCGTCTGATTATCCCAGTTATACCTTTTGCTTGGAGTGTATGGGCTATTATACCATGGTCACATTTATCAAATGCCCTAGCAAAATCGGTTTAAATGACATCCACGTTTTTCTTTTCTTCTTTGTGATTTAAGAGTTTTGTCATAATGTTCCAAATGTTGTGAGAGACATGATTTTTCCATTCTAAACACATGTTGACAGGTGTTGTGTAGTTCATTTGTAGTCTAGTTGCGGACTGTATCATTTCAATAGAGAACCAAGACATTGTTAATACGGCAAGTTTTTTTTATTGATATGTTTTCATATATATGGCTGGAAGATTTTGAGCTTTGTTGGCACTGGGCCAACTTTGGGGAAATTTTGTAATTAGCTAATTAGCATAATTAGTGCTAACTTTTTAACTAATAGGCCTAGATTCATGTGTTATAGCACTTTTCTATTAAAGTTTGACCCGAGGAATTAATTTCTGATAATATTTTCATGATTAAAGTTTAATGTCACGATATAAGGTCAAGGACAATGTTATTTTGGGCTAACATTTTCGAAATTCGATTCTGGCGTGATCCCGATAGTTCAAAATGTCTGTAGGTGCATCGGGCACTTGATGAAGGGATCAGGTCTGGAGACTTTCATCAGCACTGCCTTTGGAGGAGTCAGCAGCATCATGGGTCAGGGGAAACCATGGATGCATGTGATACGTGCATTCAGGATGGCATTTTGCATTCTGCTGCAATCCTTCCTACAGACCGGCTTCAAAACATGGGACCAGATATGTAAATACCTGGAGAAGGCACGACTATATCCGTCTACTGCCATACTTTTTCGTCGCCAGCCAATACAACTATGCAAGGTACCTTTCGTGGCACAGTCTCTAGACGTCAGTGCTCCTACCTGCTGATGCCAAGGACGACCTCCTTTCCGGCGCATTTGTCTGCAGACATAAGGCTGGCAGCTGGAACTCTGTCTCGGCCGATCAGTTCGGAGAGCAGATGGCAATAAAAGTTGGAAAAGGGGGGCTGAAGGGTATCACGCTATCCCCAAAACAAGTGGTAGAATGGATTGATTCCTTCCCGATATCTGCTTACATTTCTGACACGTTCGACTATTGCTACTCTCCAGATCAGTCAAGCAGCTCCAATGAAACATCAAACAAGGAGGAAGGATTAAAAAGACGTAAATTGGATGAAGATGATCGTCGGCGCATCAGTGCTGAACTTGACAAGTGCTCTCACCCCCTGGAGACTGACAGTGATGTCCTTTGCAACATCTATAATGGACAAGTGGCTCCGACGGCGGTCAATGTGGCAGACTCCTTGGCACTGGGCGTGCCGATGGCAGCTGCTTTCCGCAACTCTCTCCCAAGTGGATTCCATGTATCGAAAAGTGCCATCATGCATGATTCTAGACCTATGAAGTAAAAAGTTATATTTTGATCATGCGCATTAGCGCTAATTATGCTAATTAGCTAATTAAACAAATTCCCCAAAGTTGGCGCAGTGCCAACAAAGCTGAAAACCTTCCAGGCACATATATGAATACATATCAATAAAACAAAACTTGCCATATTAACCATTTCTAGGTTCACTGCCCTGCAACTAGACTATTGCCTCCATGAATGCTGAGATTTTGCTTCGCAGGACTCGCTCGGAAACTTTAATGGTGTGGGAAGTTAGAGCTACTGGGCGGTAATTTTTTGGTAGTACTTTACTCCCTCCTTTATGCAGTGGGGCAATTATTGCGTTTTTTAAGCTATATGGTATTTCACCAGTGTCTAGACTCCTCCTCCACATTATAGCCAAGGGTTTTGAGAAGTTTTCCTAACATTTCTTCATTATGATCGAATTCCATGAGTCCGGGCCAGGTGCCTAGTAGGATGGCATGTTGGAAATGGCCTCTTCTATGTCTTTTGGACTGAAATCAATATCCAGAATCTGGGGTGTTTCCGTGGGGGAGTTTTCCATGAAAAATGTATTTTGGTCTCTGATTTCTTTTGTTTCATCAGGCTCACTGAAGCCATTTCATACTGCCGGCGTAAGAGTTCGCTCATTTCCTTTTTGTCCCCTGTGAATGACCCACCCCCTTTGCTTAGTGGGCCGATATTTGATGCTGTTTTAGCCTTTTGCACATGTTTGAAGTTCCTAATGAATTCTTACTTTTTCCACATGATCTGACTTTGTTAGTTCTGAAATTGTGAGTATCCTAGGTTCGAGTCCCTGGAGTGCCACATGTATTTGTTGATTTCATTAATTGAGTTTAGAGGTGAAGTTGGTAGGTGAAAAAATAATAATAATTGATCTAGACAGAAGTTTGTTATGCGGGAATGAACCTAATTATTCCTTACAGTTAATTCGATAAAACACAAGTTACGAATATTTCTGTTACGTTGCTCTCCCTATACTTTACTATTCTATGTTCAGTATTAGTGGGCGCGAATTTTCCAAACTTCACTAACTATTTGTTGATATTTAACGCTTTCAATAAAATGGCGGGTTTGTTATTACATTCCCGAAAACATTACGGTACATGATTATAATATGATATATCTTAAGAAGTTTACAAAGGACCACTCACAATAATTCACGTACACATCATCCCTTCGTCTCCCACAAACCCTTTCTAAGCAAAGTGAAATCGTCTACTATTAGCCAGAATCAATTGAAGTAATGTGGTAAGGTAAACTGAAGGGCATTAACCCGTACAATTCCGGTGACGTCGCTTTTATTTGATTTCAGCTACATTTAGACGATGTTATGAAGCTTAGGAAGGATTGTATGGTAGCTAAAAGGATTAATTGAGATAGTCTATGCCCATTTAATTGATAGACGTTCTTCCTAAGCTGAATAACATCGTCTAATACTTGCCAGACTATAATGAAAAAGGACGTCACCGGTACTGAATGGGTTAAGGGGGGATGGTTCACTTTTTGGGCGATTTTTGCATGTATTCATTATTTTTCTAGTGTCCTCCCTACAGTAGACATCCATAAAAAAAATAAAAAAAAAATCCATCAGATCCCCTTTCTAGATTAATTTGTACATTTTTCGGTAGAAACATTTTCCGGCCGAAGGCCGGTTCTTCCAACATTACAGGCTCACTATCGTTCGCCAAGGAAAAAATCGACACCTAAATAGCACGAAAGGTCTAATTATTGACGAAGAAATGGGGCGAAAGATCTTATAATCGACTAACTAATGGGGCAAACATCTTAACATCTGAAAACTAATGGGGCTAAACACGAGGGAGAAAGTGGTCCAGAAACCCGGCCCATCCCCCCTTAGACTAGACATAATAAAAGACTATACCCGGTAGCTATATTTCCTCCAATATGGCTTCTTTATTATCGGTATATTATATCGTTACTTATCTCGTATGAAATGTTAAAAAGTATATTACAATTATTTACTGTAGATTGTAGATTTTGTAAACCTTTCAAAGGTTACAATAATTAAATCTAATGAGAACATCTGTGTGATTATATAGCGGTATGTTAACCCTTTGAAACTCTGACGCGATTTAGCAGTTTAATTTTTCCTATCATTAGACAATTTTATGCAGCTTAGGAAGTATCTGTGGGTATTAAAAGAGTAAATACTATGGATAAAAAACACCATCTGAGGAAGAGCACTTTATTGACAACGTTTCGCAGATAGCTTCATCAGGTCATCAGCCCCCTCCCTGTCCTGCCTCCTTCCTCCCTCCCAACCCCCACCTCCCTCTCCTCCCCCGCCACCTGTCTGGACGGATATTTAAGGCCTCCTATGTACCAGCATTTGTTAGTGACCTGATGAAGCTATCTGCGAAACGTTGTCAATAAAGTGCTCTTCCTCAGATGGTGTTTTTTATCCATTCTGTCTACTTTTCAAGTACCACTCAACAGAAAATACTATCTCATTCAACCCTCTGACTTTCATATACCGTTACTAATCTGAATAAAATCGTCTAATAGTAGCCAGCAACAGAACATAAACGCGTATTGGAGCTTGAAGGGGTTAAAATTTCCACATAAGATATCCCGGGTGGATCATATGCTTTCATTAATATCATTGGGAGGTGTTTGGTGTTGGGAGTGAAATTAATATATTAGATTATTCCTAAAGGTTCAAGTACATTTAATAGCGAGGTCGGTCCTTAGAGATCTGTGCCCTATAAAATGTGCTTTCCTTTCACTTAAAACATTAGGCTATTCAGTGTGCAGTTGGGTTTGAATACATGATTACATTGATATCCAGTATACTGATTCTGTATGGTGTTTGACCTCACTGAGTGCAAATGGTTGTTGATAAGTTGAATACAATTGTTTGAGGGCTTGTGGAATAGTGGAAGAAAAGAAGTGTTGATGAGGTTGTTCAATCGTGGGCAGGAATACATGAACACCTAATGAATCTCAGTAATATGATCTTTGTTGTGCAAGTGGTTTATCAAAATAGTTCTTCGGTATTTCATAATTGACCATTTGCGAGTTTCATTCTATAAGGAAGTTGGAGCTGTAGACATCGATATTTAGCAGAATTACCATCTGAAATCTGGTTTTAGTACATTTATTAATACATAAAACGAAATTAATCATGCTTTCTATCTATAAGAAATCTACATTATTATTGCATTTCTGTTTTATATCTATGTTTACAGCTTCAACTTCCTTATAGCCTGAAACTCTCAAGTGGTCAATTGCACTTCCAAATATATGTCCAACAAATCCTGAACACGACTGTACCTGGCCCCTGATTGTAATGTGACGAGGGTAAAATTGTGATGCTTAACCCCTTGAGCACAATGACGCCGTTTTACCTTTGATTCTGACTAAAAGCAGGCGATTTTATGCAGTTTCAGAAGGACTTGTGATAATCTGAGGGTTTATTGAGATCCTATTTACCCCTTCGAGTCCAAGAGGTGGAATATTAGCTAAATCAATCGTTTAATGGTAACCAGAATAAGACTAAAAGTACGTCATCGTGCTGAAGGGGTTAAAAGCATTACCCACACTCAGACGATATGCCATACTGTTGTCGTGCCCGTTATGTTATCTGGAATGGTCTGAGCTTGTCAAGAGACTGGCATCTTTAAGGGGAGATGGGTTGTTATTCTGGTCCCCTTTCTCCCTCATGTTTAGCCCAATTATTTTTGAGATTTTAAGATGTTTGGCCCATTAGTTTGGCGATTTTAAGATCTTTCGCCCCATTTAGTTGTCAATGTTAAGACCTTTCGTGCCATTTAGCTGTCGTTTTTTTCCTGGCGAGCGAAAGCGAGCCTGTAATTTTAAGATGAACTGGCCTTCGCCCTGGACATTTTTCTACCGAAAAATTTACACATTTTTCTTGAAGGGGGTCTATGGGGTGTTTTGTTAAGCTTGATGAAAGTGTAGCGAGGAAACTTTAAAAAAAAAAAAAACAAAAAACATGAATATACCAAAGAAATAGCTACTAGCCCCTTAAAGATACATGCCACGGTAGGAAGGTAGGTGTATGTATTCCCACTCACTTCTGTCGTATTCATAAGCATTATCCTGCCCGACGCATTGGTCAACGAATACATGTAGAAATATAGTGTTATCTTTAAAGAAACTGTGTGGTATCAGAATCAATGTATAAATCAACACTCATTTTGTTTTCCTTGTTATGCCCTGGTATTGACAACGCCCTTCCCACGTATTTAAGACTACGAACCTAAGAGTCACCCTGGGTAGTTGATGTAAGCTACGAGGAACCGTTTTGGGGAATGGTTAATGGGAAGTAGGGATTAGTTTTGGGTATATTTATGTATTCATTCATATACTTTATTTATTCATTCATATACTTTATTTATTCATTCATATACTTTATTTATTCATTCATATACTTTATTTATTCATTCATATACTTTATTTATTCATTCATATACTTTATTATTCATTCATATACTTTATTTATTCATTCATATACTTTATTTATTCATTCATATACTTTATTTATTCATTCATATACTTTATTTATTCATTCATATACTTTATTTATTCATTCATATACTTTATTTATTCATTCATATACTTTATTTATTCATTCATATACTTTATTTATTCATTCATTACTTTATTTATTCATTCATATACTTTATTTATTCATTCATATACTTTATTTATTCATTCATATACTTTATTTATTCATTCATATACTTTATATTTATTTATTCATTCATATACTTTTTAGTTTCCTCGCTACACCCCCATCAAGCTTAAAAAAGAACCCTCTGTACATTTTTCGGTAGACAAATTTTACGACCGAAGGCCGGTTCTTCTTAAAAATACAGGCTCGCTATCGCTCGCCATAATTTTTTTTACATGTAAATGGCACGAAAGGCCTTAAAATTGACAAGGAAATGGGGGGAAAGGTGGTAAAATCGCCAAACAAATTGGGCCGAACGCCATAAAATCTGAAACTAATGGGGCTAATCATGAGCAAAAAGGGGATCTAGAAAAACGACCCATCTCCCCTTAAGGGGAGATATCGACTTGAGGGATTTTTTTCTGGACCCCTTTCTCCCTCATGTTTAGCCCCATTGCTTTTGAGATTTTAAGACAGTCGCCCCATTAGTTTGGCGATTTTAAGAACTTTCGCCCCATTTCCGTTAATTTTAAGACCTTTCGTGCAATTTAGGTGTCGATTTTATCCTGGCGAGAGATAGCGAGCCTGTAATTTAAGAGGAACCGGCTTTCAGCCGGGCCATTTTTCTACCGAAAAATGTACACATTTATCTTGAAAGGGGCTCAAGGGGGTGTAATCTTAAGCTTGATGGATATCTAGAGACCAAACTAAAAACCTCCCCTTAAGGGCGGCAGTGTAGATAGAGAATAGAGCCCTACACATGTGGTACGGTATTGATGTAACTTATTGTGTGCCACTAACAACCGGGTTCCTGGACAAACACCATCATTGTCCCTGGTAATTATACTTTGTTTATTTTCAACTGGCGGTAAATTGCAAAGTTCCCATCTAGATTTTTCAGTTATTTTGAAGATTTTGTTGTGAAATTTGGTGGTAATTATATATACTTGGTCTTAATATGATGCAGAGACATAGTAGTTTCATATTTTTCCATCAGGTATCGAACATTTGCTAAACATTGCAAAGTTTCCATCTAGATTTATCAGTTATAATGAAATTTGTGTAGTGAAATATGGTGGTAATTAAGTAAACTTGATCTTAATTATGATGCAGAGACGTAGTAGTTTCATATTTTTCCATCAGGTATCGAGAAATTATGATGCAGAGACGTAGTAGTTTCATATTTTTCCATCAGGTATCGAGAAATTAGCTGCTATGGGATTCAATTTATCGTCTGTTGAAATGAAACAGAGTATAGTTTAGTTTTGCCAGTTAATGTGAAAACCTACTTGTTGTAATAGTAATAATATTGTTGTAATTATTCCTCAGTACCGGTACTTCTCATTATAATTGTTACAAATAGCGTATCATGTTGACTGCGAAACCTGGATTCACTTTCACTTCCTTTGGTCTTCATCGTTATCAGTTAAGGGGGGTCACCTGTTTTTGTTTTCTCTTTTTTTATCTCTTTCTCTGGCTTGTATCCATTCGGCGCCATTCAGCCTACTGTTTTAAGACGTTTATCCCCATCCAGGTGTCGATTTATTCCTGGCGAGCGATAGCAAGCCAGCATTGTATGGATAAATCCAGCTTCGCCAGAGACATTTTTCTATCGAAAAATGTACAAATTTAGCCTGCTGACAAAAAAAAAAAAATGCTGGCTTGCAACCGCTCGCCAAGACAAAATCGACACCTGGATGGGGATAAACGTCTTAAAACAGTAAGCTGAATGGGGCCGAATGAATACAACCCAGAGAGAGAGGGAGAGAGAAAAAAAAACTAAGTGGGCCCCATAATAGGCGGTCGATATTTCACGCAAATATATGCATGGTATTACAAATAGGAACATCAAAGTTGACAAAAACATATAATGTTGACAGTATATATAGTATAATAGGCAACAATACATCAGTGTTTACAATCAATGGAACCCAGGGATGGTATATATTGTATACTGTATAAGGATGGGCCTATAGTATTTAACACGGTAAATTGAATCTCACCTCGCCTTTTGTGACGCCAGGATATATAATGCAATATTCTGGTAGGCGTCCTTAGTATCATTTTGACGCCGAATACCTGAATTATGTGCAGTGCATATACCGGTACTATATATATATATATATATATATATATATATATATATACAGTACTGTATATATACCGGTATATATATTTTATTTATATTCTTATTAATTTCACCACAACACCAAACACCTCCAACGAAATTAATGAAAGCATATAATTATGTGATCCACCGGGATTCGAACCTGGGTTATCATACACAGATTGTAAACACTCTAACCATTACACCACCAGGACGGTTAAAGGTTTATACAAACGCCTACGACTTACTATTCATTCTCGAATACTGGATATAAATCTAATTGTGTTCATATTCCCAACCGCGCTATGGTAGCCTAATGTTTAAGTGAGAGGAAAGAATATTGATGGGGCACAGATCATATAGACCGGCCTCGCTACCAAATATCCCTGAACCTACTGATAATCTATATTTTTTTTAATTTCACCACAACACCAAACACCTTCAACGAAATTAATGAAAGCATATAATATTATGTGATCCACCGGGATACGAACTTGGGTTATCACACACAAATGTTAAACAGTCTAACCATTACACCACCAGGACGGTTAAAGGTTTATGCACACGCCTACGACTTATTATCCATTCTCGAATACTGGATATTAATCTAATCGTTATAAGAAAATTTAATTAGGAGAGGTTCAACGATTGTTATAATTCAATAGAAAGAATGTGGGTTATATAACGAAGGCTCATAGGTAATGAAAGAGAAATTTGACTATTTCGTGTTTTGATTTTTTCCCCTTCTATTTTAGGGGGATACTCCTTCCATTAGTTTGGCGATTTTAAGAGACGTTTTAACACTCCAATACTTGTTAAGATATTTCACCCCATCAGTTGGAGATTTTAAGATGTTTTGCTTCTTTCAGGTGTCTTTATTTTTTTTTCCTTGGCGAATGATAGCGAGTCTGCAATTTATGAGAAACGGCCTTCAGCTGGGATATTACTACCGGTAGCGTTAGAAGTAACCTAGCTAAAGGACGGTTTCAACTGAAGCTTCAAAGGTGGTCTGGGGAAGCGTTTTTGTTTTACTTTGACGGGAGTCTACCTACCTATGGTCACCTATGGTAGGGTTCGCCACTGTGGTACCGAGGAGCACGCTGCCCCTCGTTCTGGGTGTTAATTTGGTGCAGCAGACTATTCGAAGAGGCAGCACGCTCCCTTGCGAAAATGGGCTCATCTGACACATTTTGAAGTTCGACATCGAGGGACCTCTTGAAGTTATCTAACGCCCCTCATGTATCTTAAGGGGGTATCCCACTGTGCGATTTTTCGATGGCGAATGCCCAGCGACAGAGGGCGACAGGATTTTTTTGTCAATGTTCCAAAAATCGCCATATTCGCTCGAACATTCTCCAATTGTCGCCAAAATCGCACAACGGTCGCCCTAGCGTCACCCAGATTCGCCGTTAAATTTTGAGCATACCCAAAAAACGGCGGCGAACTGAAAATGATGGCGAATGTTCGCCCTTTGTCTCACTTCATTCGTCCTTGGTCGCACTATAGTCGCTCAATTTGCCCTGATTCGCCAATTTGCAAATTGCAATTATTGCCAACGCTGCTTTTTGAGCGAATAGGGCGACAGTAGCGCGAATGTGTTGACGAATTATTGCCAATGCCATACGAATGACATGCGACATGTGGCGAACTGAGGCAATTGGTGGGTTTTTATGTGACTGTTTATGTGTCTCTCAATATAGTCTGTTTCTTTTCAACTGACGGTAAAAATATGCAAAGTTCCCATCAGGATTTCTCAGTTATTTTGAAGATTTTGTAGTGAAATGTGGTGCTAATTATATTAACTTGGATTTAATATGATGCAGAGACATGATTTCATATTTTTCCATTAAGTATCGAGAAATGGGATTCAATACCGTCAGATGAAATGAAACTGAGTATACCGTATATACCGGCGTATAAAGAAACATTTCTAAGCCTTAAATAAACCCTGCAAAACCATGGTTGGTCTTGTACAAAGAATATAATTTCAATGCAAGTGAATTTGGAGCGCCGAGATTCATCAGCTGATTTTCCGAGTGACCAAAATCGCCGAAATACGATCATTTAATAATAAGTATTATACTGTATACATAACAGTAGGTTATATATACTTACCTAATTAATTCTTCATAATATTTCATAATAAACTTATATAACACAAGTTATAAGTTCAAACTATGGTTCAAATTAAAAGTCAGTGTACCGGAACCATTACCGAAACACTTGTTGTGTGTGTTATTGTTGTGTGTGTTATTGTTGTGTGGCTATGTCGAGTGTGTATGTGAGGCATAATTATTTCAAAAGGCCCTGTCTAAGGGAACGTTCGAATGGGGCGAACGTCTTAAAATTTCAAAAGGAATGGTGCTAAACATCACGGAGTAAGGGGTTTAGAATAAAATCCTTCAAGTGGAAATCTCCCCTTAAATCGACAAATGATAACTCGAATTAGAGGAAACAAATTATCATAATAGTGACAGTGTTAATTTAATAGTTACTTTTACTTAACCCTTTGAAGATTAGGACGCATTTTGACAGTATATTCTGACTACCTTTAGAAGATTTTATCTAGCTTTGGAATGATCTGTGGAACTAGAAGGGTAAAGAGTATCTCAATTAACCCTCTGACCTCCATCTACACTTCCTAATCTGAATACAATAGTCTTATAATTGCAAGGAAACAAAAAATAATTCCATAATTGTATCTTGAGTGGGAATACACCTATTCCATAGATGCACAGACACTCAGACATACCCACACAATTATATTTACATTTTGATTCGAGGGCATTTGTTTTTGTAAACGAGATTGTGAACTTCGAACGAAAATATAAAACAAAGTTAATGTTTTCTATGGGACTGTTAATTTTTCAGAATAATTCGTCAGTGTATCATTGTTGATCTCCCAAGTATTGTTCAGATATTCCGGGATAAGGCTTGTACACATTGATCCATAGACACACACACACACACACACACACACACACAATGTCCAGTTTTTCCACATTTCGCCTTTTCACACACACACACACACACACTCACTACAGCACGCATACATGCACAGTTGCACACACACTCTACAACACACACACACACACACTCACTACAGCACGCATACATGCACAGTTGCACACACACTCTACAACACACACACTCACTACAGCACACATACATGCACAGTTGCACACACACTCTACAGCACACACACACACACACTCACTACAGCACGCATACATGCACAGTTGCACACACACTCTACAACACACACACACACACACTCACTACAGCACGCATACATGCACAGTTGCACACACACACTCACTACAGCACGCATACATGCACAGTTGCACACACACTCTACAACACACACACACTCACTACAGCACGCATACATGCACAGTTGCACACACACTCACTACAGCACGCATACATGCACAGTTGCACACACACTCTACAACACACACACACACACACTCACTACAGCACACATACATGCACAGTTGCACACACACTCTACAACACACACACACACACACACACACTCACTACAGCACGCATACATGCACAGTTGCACACACACTACAACACACACACACACACTCACTACAGCACGCATACATGCACAGTTGCACACGCACTCTACAACACACACACACACACAGAATGTCCAGCTTTTCCACATTTCGCCTTTTCACACACACAAACACCCACACACACACTACAACACACACACACACACATGGCGTTCGCCATAAGTCGCACAACCTCCGCGGTTTTTTCTCATTACATCGTCCAACAATCGCCGTGCATTCGCTATTTTCGCCATCATCGTTCGCCACTTTCGCCATGAATCGCCCTCAATTGTCGCACACCATTCGTCATTTTCGCCAAACAATTCGCCATAAGAACATAAGAACATAAGAAAATGGGAGTCTGCAGAAAGCCGATTGGCCTAAGCAAGGCAGATCCCTGTCCCACACAACCCCAATTCAATTACAAAGCCCAATTATAGGCTTCACACTCTAATACCCTGAGGATCATCTTACCAAAACGGTTAGAGATTAACGCAGGATTATGGGGGTCTGCAGAGCGCTGATTGGCCCAACCCGGCTGATCCCCCTTCACACCCAACCCTTCTCGTCCATATGCTTATCCAATTTTATCTTAAAGCTCCCTACAGTTTTAGATCCCACTATAGCACTTGGTAGTCCATTCCACCCATCTACAACTCTGTTACCAAACCAATACTTGCCTATATCTTTTCTGAAACGAAATTTATCTAATTTGACACCATTGGTACGAGTTCTTTCGCTATCACTGAGCTTTAGTACATTTGCCATGTCCCCTTTGTTAATCCCACTAACCCACTTGAACACCTCTATCATATCCCCTCTAACTCTGCGTCTCTCTAACGAATGTAAACCTAATTTCTTCAACCTTTCTTCATACGAAAGATTTCTAATATTATGGATCATTTTTGTCATTCTACGCTGTACTCTCTCCAATGAATCTATGTCCATTCTGTAATAAGGACACCAAAATTGGACAGCATAATCCATATGGGGTCTCACTAATGACAAGTAAAGTTTTAAGATAACATCAGCAGTTCTGTTACTCACACTCCTAGAGATTAACCCGAGAATCCTGTTTGCCTTATTACGAACGCTTATACACTGTTTTCTAGGCTTCAAATCATTGCTAACAAACACACCTAGATCTTTCTCGCAGTCTGAATTTTCTAATTCTAAATTAGCTAGTTTATATTTAACATTTGTTTGCATCTTCCCTATCTTTAATACCTTGCATTTGTCAATGTTAAACTTCATCTGCCAATTTACTGACCATTCATGTAAGGTATATAGATCCCTTTGGAGGCACTCTATATCGCTATCTGAATCAATTGATCTCCCTATTTTAGTATCGTCTGCAAATTTACTTATCCTACTAGTTATACCTAATTATGCCATATTCGCACTTTGGTCGTACTTCCGTCCCTCTGCAATCAAGGAAATTCGCCTTTTTAGCTTTCATTCGCTTTCATTCGCTTCTGAAAAAACCCTATTCGCCGCGAAGTTTGGGACAGAAAAAAAAACACGGTCGCACGGCATTCGCCATCGAAAAGTCGCACAGTGGGATACCCCCTTTACTCGCCATGGGAGGTAAAGAGACGCAGTCCTCTACATTACAACCAACCCTCTGGCAACGAGCTCAGAGTCTGACCATTTTTCATCTGTGCAATATCACATTCCCAGCCTCTCCTATCACTGAACTTCAGGACTATCAGGGTGTGTGGATTTGATACTATACCCTCTGCTATTGTTCATCTGTGTATTATAAAGTACGCTCCCTTTTACATTCCAACGAGTACGCTCCCAATAGTGTAGATGTTTTACTGAGTTTATTATGCGAAGTGAAATTTATTTGTACACTCTCTTAGGTAATTAATTTCACCTACTTTGTATGGGGATGTAAATACGTTACAGTACTCTAGCCGCGGTAGAACCAGGAATTTGAAGAGCGTTATCATTGGCAACTCACAGCGCGTTCTAAATGTACAGTCACGAGCATAAATGCTGCGACATCAACCAGATAACTTCAACTCCTTCATCACGAGAGGTATATACTAAGCTGATTAAAATTATCTGACGGTAGCTAGAATGAAATAAAGAAATCATTGTGAGTTTGAATACAAAAGTTTAGCAATGCCTTTGGAGACGAAGGGGCGAACAATATCTGGTTGGTGTCGCAGTATTTATGCTCGTGACTGTACGTAGAATCTAACCTGATAGCCGTTTCGCAGCTACAACTTTGAACTGGTTATGTTCTGTGAATCCCATATTTTCAGACATTAACAGCCCAAGGTCTTTCACATGGTCTTTATGTTCTATAATGTGGTTAGATTGTGTTATGTAATTTGTGTTTCCTTTAAGCACAAGGGGACCAAACTGCAACTACATAAGTGGTGACATTCATATTTCGTCAATTTGCATGAATTGTTTATATGTTGTATGGGATTGGATAAGGGCACTTCTGGTCAAGTTTGATAGAATTTGGCCGATTAGTTTTCAGGAAAAAAAAATAGGAAAAAAAAATTACGTGCACTAAAATAGAAACCGAGAGATTGGTATCCGTCCGATTCCAATCATATTTAATCTCTGTACTAACTAGACCCACAGCTATAAATTGTGATATCAGATGTTTAATATTTATCTACGTTGCCGAGAAATAAAATTGCAAAAAAATGCGTAAACATTTTCCCTGACTTTTCCCCGACTTTTCCCCCTCAAAATAGATCGTAATAATTATTGTTATTTACCATACATATTTTTTGTTGTCATAAAATTCAATTTTTAATCCTTTCTGTAGGGAGGTAGATTTCTGTACCTTGTAAAGTTAGGTTAAAAACAACATTAGATGATGATATGGTATTTTATTAGATGATATGGTACCTTTACCTTACCTTTTGATACCTTTTGATGTGTTCGCCACTCTTCTAGCGGCACCAAGGAGCGCGACGCCCCTCGTTATGGGTGGTGATTTGGTGCAGTAGACTGTTTGAAGCGACAGCTCGCTCCCTTGCGAGGATGGAGCGGCTCGTCTGGCACTTTTTGCAGTTCGACATCGAGGGCTCTCTTGAAGTTGTCTAACGAGATGTCCCTCATGTCTCCTACTCGCCGTGGGAGTTTGTTGAAGAGACGTGGGCCTCTGTGTGATAACCAGCCCTCTCGCAGAGAGCCCATAGCACCCCTGTTATTCATCCGGGGGATTTCGCATTCCCAGCCTCTCCTATCACTGAATTTCATGACTATCGGAGTATGTAGGTTTGGTACTAAACCCTCTGCGATTTTCCACATGTATATTATTAGGTAACGTTCACTTCTACGTTCCAGTGAGTACAGATTCAGTGCTCTTAAACGCTCCCAATAGTGTAGCTGTTTTATCGAACTTATATGCGAAGTGAAATTTCTTTGTACACTCTCTACGTCATTTATTTCACCTGTTTTGAAGAGCGTTATCATAGGTAATTCACCGCGTGTTTTAAAAGTACGCAGAATCCAACCCGTTAGACGTTTCGCAGCCGCAACTTTGACCTGGTTATGTACTTTGAAACCCATATTTTCAGACATTAATACCCCAAGGTCTTTCACACTGTCTTTCCGTTCTATTATGTGGTTAGATTCTGTTAAGTAATTTGTAATTTCTTTAATACCATATTATCTCTGTACCGTATTAATTAGAATTTTTCTTCATTGAATTGCATGTTGTTTTCCCTGGTCCACTGGAACACTACATTCATGTCTTCCTGCAGTCGGCCCGTGTCCTCTTGTGTGTTTACTATCTTGCTTAATTTTGTGTCATCAGCAAAAGATGACACCGTACTGTGTCTGGTGTTGGTATCTATGTCCCAAATTAGTATGAGGAACAGAAGGGGCGCTAGCACTGTTCCTTGGGGCACTGAGCTTTTGACATCCGAAGGCTCAGATGTGACTTGGTTTACTGCTACTGATTGTTTTCGGTTTACAAGGAAATTGTATATCCACCGTCCGATTTTCCCAGTTATACCTTTTGCTTTCAGTTTGTGGGCTATTATACCATGGTCACATTTATCAAATGCCTTAGCAAAATCGGTGTAAATGTCATCCACGTTTTTCTTTTCTTCTAGCGCTTTAAGAATTTTGTCATAGTGTTCCAAAAGTTGTGAGAGATATGATCTTCCCGCTCTGAACCCATGTTGACCGGTGTTGTGTAGTTCATTTGCCTCCATGAATGTTGAAATTTTGCTTCGCAGGACTCGCTCGAAAACTTTAATGATGTGAGAGGGTTAGAGCTACCGGGCGGTAGTTTTTTGGTAGTGCTTTACTCCCTCCTTTATGCAGTGGGGCAATTATTGCGTTTTTCAAGCTATCTGGTACGTCACCAGTGTCTAGACTCCTTCTCCACATTATAGCCAGGGGTTTTGAGAGGTTTTCCTTACATTTCTTCATTAGGATCGAATTCCATGAGTCCGGGCCTGGTGCCGAGTGGGATGGCATGTTGGAAATGGCCTCTTCTATGTCTTTTGGACCGAAATCAATATCCAGTATCTGGGGGGTTTCTGTGGGGGAGGTTTCCATGAAAAATGTATTTTGGTCTCTGATGACTTTTGTTTCATCAGGCTCACTGAATGCCATTTCATACTGCCTGCTTAAGAGTTCGCTCATTTCCTTTTTGTCCCCTGTGAAAGAGCCGTCCCCTTTGCTCAGTGGGCCGATGTTTGATGTTGTTTTAGCCTTTTGTTTGGCATATGAAAAGAAGTATTTGGAATTTTCCTTTATACCTGCAATAGCTTTCCTCTCCTCTTCCATATGTTGTAGTTCATATGATATTCTTAGCCTTTGTTCAATTTCCACAATTTCTCTATGTATTTCGACCTTTTGCCTATCCTGTAGATTTTGATGTGTGTGTCTTTGTGTGTTCAATTTCCACAATTTCTCTATCTATTTCGGCCTTTTGCCTATCCTGTAGATTTTGATGTGTGCGTCTTTGTGCAAGTAATTTTCTTCTGTACAGCCTCCTCCTTTCCGATCTTGTTTGCTTCTTCGTCTTGTTTGTCTTGCAGGTATATGGTGGCTACAGATTTGGGTCATGGTTTCTGTTATTAGGACTAGACATTCTGCTGGTGTCAGGTTATTCATTAAATCTTCCCAGTCTATTTCCTCCATTTCTCGATTTACCTCTTCCCACCTAATGTTTTTGTAGTTTTATTAGGTGGTGGAATGACGTGTAGTGGTGGTGGTGGAGTGACGTGTGGTGGTGCTGGTGGTGGAGTGACGTGTGGTGGTGCTGGTGGAGTGACGTATGGTGGTGCTGGTGGAGTGACGTGTGGTGGTGCTGGTGGTGGAGTGACGTGTGGTGCTGGTGGTGGAGTGACGTGTGGTGGTGCTGGTGGTGGAGTGACGTGTGGTGGTGCTGGTGGTGGAATGACGTGTGGTGGTGCTGGTGGTGGAGTGACGTGTGGTGGTGGTGGAGTGACGTGTGGTGGTGCTGGTGGTGGAATGACGTGTGGTGCTGGTGGTGGAGTGACGTGTGGTGGTGCTGGTGGTGGAGTGACGTGTGGTGGTGCTGGTGGAGTGACGTGTGGTGGTGGTGGTGGAGTGACGTGTGGTGGTGCTGGTGGTGGAGTGACGTGTGGTGCTGGTGGTGGTGGAGTGACGTGTGGTGGTGGTGGTGATGGTGGAGTGACGTGTGGTGGTGCTGGTGGTGGAGTGGGTGGTGGGGACTGGCAGGGGGGTTCGCTAAAGATTAATTGTATATAATAATTATTTTAATACAGAAAATATTGCCATATGGCTCTCAAACCTTTACTGAAAGCGGGAAACATATAGAAATAGAACTATTTCGTGGGGTAACAATACGAAAATCTGCTTTCCGTCCAAAATTCAGCCTCTATGAGTCTATGGAGTTGTATCCCCTTAACAATATTATCCTCTCTATATCATATTTGTTGGAATTTTTCTTGATTAAACTGCATATTGTTTCCTTAGTCCCATATATGTCTGCCTGCAGCCTGCCCATGTTTTCCTGTGTGTTTATTACCGGTACCATACCTAGTTTTGTGTCATTTTCAAAGGAAGACACTGTACTGTGTCTTGTGTTCTCACCTATGTCATTTATCAGAATGAGGAAGAGAAGGGATGTATTTGAGAACTGAGCTTTTGACACCCGACCACTCATATATGGCTTGCTTGCCTGCTACTGATTGCTTATGGTTAACCCTTTCTGTACCGATGATGTACTTGTAATTCTATTTTGGCAACTATTAGACGATTGTGTACAGCTTATTAAGGACGTCTACTCAGTCAAAGGCTACAGACTATCTCAATTAGCCCTTTTAGCTACCATATATACTTCCTAAGCTTCATAAAATCGTCTAAATGTAGCTATAATGATATATAAAAATCGTCGCCGGTACAGAAGGGGTTAAAGAGGAAGTTGTGTATTCACCTTACGATTGTACCGTATCTCTTATTCCTTTGGCTTTAAGGGGGTAGTGCTTGTTTTATAGTCAATGTACCGGCATATATTGATTAATGTTTTTATGAATGTCCTCGCTAGACCTCCATCAAGGTTAAAAATACACCTATTCCCCCTTTCAAGAAAAAATTGTAAATTTTTCGGTAGAAAAATGTCCCGGCCGAAGGCTGGTTCCTTCTAAAATTACAGGCTCGCTATCGCTCGCCAGGAGAAACTTCGACACCTAAATGGTACAAAATGGGGTGAAAGGTCTCATAATCGCCGAACTAATGGACGAACGTCTTAAAATTTCAAAACCAATATGCTAAACATGAGGGAGAGGGGGGGGTGCAGAAAAAGTGACTACCTCCCCCTAAATTTGGTAGGCAATTATTTGTATGGTCACATTCATCCAAAACCTTCGCATTGTTGGTGGTGTAAATGACATCTATGCGTTTTTCCTCTTTCTTATAAGTTTATATAATTATATGATTATGTGGAATTGTTTTTTGATGTACCTTGTGACTGCATTTTGTTTAAGAGGAGATTCTTCACTTTTTGGGCGATTTCCGCATGTATTCATTATCTTTCTAGTTTCCTCCTTAGACCTCCATCAAATTAAAAACAAAAACATTAGATCCCCCTTCTAGATACATTTGTACATTTTTCGGTAGAAAAATGTGCCGGCCGAAGGCCGGTTCTTCCAACATTACAGGCTCACTATCGTTCGCCAGGGGAAAAATCGACACCTAAATAGCACGAAAGGTCTAAATATTGACGAAGAAATGGGGCGAAAGATCTTAAAATCGACTAACTAATGGGGCAAACATCTTACCATCTGAAAACTAAAGGGGATAAACATGAGGGAGAAGGGGATCTAGAAAAGCGGTCCATCTCCATTTAAGGGCCTAGTGCTTGTTTGTTGGGGCTACTTATTCATTTATTTATATAATTTTGAAATTCCTCTTCAAACCCCCATCAAGCTTAAAAAAACACCCCTTATACCTCCTATAAAGATATATTTGTAAAAACACCCCTTATACCTCCTATAAAGATATATTTGTAAAAACATCCCTTATACCTCCTATAAAGATATATTTGTAAAAACACCCCTTATACCTCCTATAAAGATATATTTGTAAAAACACCCCTTATACCTCCTATAAAGATATATTTGTAAAAACACCCCTTATACCTCCTATAAAGATATATTTGTAAAAACACCCCTTATACCTCCTATAAAGATATATTTGTAAAAAAAAACTTATACCTCCTATAAAGATATATTTGTGTAAAAACACCCCTTATACCTCCTATAAAGATATATTTGTAAAAACACCCCTTATACCTCCTATAAAGATATATTTGTAAAAACACCCCTTATACCTCCTATAAAGATATATTTGTAAAAACACCCCTTATACCTCCTATAAAGATATATTTGTAAAAACACCCCTTATACCTCCTATAAAGATATATTTGTAAAAACACCCCTTATACCTCCTATAAAGAATATTTGTAAAAACACCCCTTATACCTCCTATAAAGATATATTGTAAAAACACCCCTTATACCTACTAAAGATATTTGTAAAAACACCCCTTATACCTCCTATAAAGATATATTTGTAAAAACACCCCTTATACCTCCTATAAAGATATATTTGTAAAAACACCCCTTATACCTCCTATAAAGATATATTTGTACACCCTTATACCTCCTATAAAGATATATTTGTAAAAACACCCCTTATACCTCCTATAAAGATATATTTGTAAAAAAAAACTTATACCTCCTATAAAGATATATTTGTAAAAACACCCCTTATACCTCCTATAAAGATATATTTGTAAATTTTTCGGTAGAAAAATATCCCGGTCGAAGGCCGGTTCCTTAACAAATACAGGCTCGCTTTCGCTCGCCAGGAAAAATCGACACCTAAACGGCACGAAAGGTTTTAATATTGACAAAGTAATGGGGCAAAAGGTCTCAAAATCGCCAAACTAGTGAACGAACGTCTTAAAATCGCAAAATTGGGTCTAAACATGAGGGAGAAGGGGGTCTAGAAAAAGCGAGGACCTCCCCCTTAATGGACTTAAATTGGAATTGAAATATGACTCATGTTGGCAGTTTATTCTGGCTATTATTAGACGATTTTATGCAGTTTAAGAAGGATCTGTGGGAATGATAAAGGTAAAGACTATCTCAATTAATCATCTGCCTACCATATACCTTTCCTAATCTGAATAAAATCGTCTAATAATAGCCAGAAAACAGAATAAATACGTAATTGGTTCTTGAAAGGGTTGAATCTCCTTGCTGTTAGTACAACCACAAGCTGTTACTATAAGGGGTTTATATTAAGGGGGTAGTGGCCGTTTTGGGGGGCTATTAATTCATTTATTTTTAGTTTCCTCGCTAGACCTCCATCAAGCTTAAGAAAACACCCCCTAGACCCCCCTTCAAGATAAATTTGTACATTTTTCGATAGAAAAATGTAGCGGCTGAAGGCCGGTTCCTCTTAAAATTACAGGCTCGCTATCGCTCACCAAGAAAAAATCGACACCTAAATGGCACGAAAGGTGTTAACATTAACTAAGAAATGGGGTGAAAGGTCTCAAAATCGCCAAACTAACGAAACGAACGTCTTAAAACCTCAACATTAATATGCTAAACATGAGGAAGAAGGGGGTCCATAAAAATCGATGTTACCCCCATAAGGAAACTGGCCATTAATGTTCCTGGAAATTTGGAAGTCAGCCATCGAATCAACGTAACCTATACATCATAGTAATATATGTGGCAACCCTCGCTAAATGTCTTAGTAATATATGTGGCAACCCTCGCTAAATGTCTTAGTAATATATGTGGCAACCCTCGCTAAATGTCTTAGTAATATATGTGGCAACCCTCGCTAAATGTCTTAGTAATATATGTGGCAACCCTCGCTAAATTTCTTAGTAATATATGTGGAACCCTCGCTAAATGTCTTAGTAATATGGTGGCAACCCTCGCTAAATGTCTTAGTATATATGTGGCAAACCCTCGCTAAATGTCTTAGTAATATATGTGGCAACCCTCGCTAAATGTCTTAGTAATATATGTGGCAACCCTCGCTAAATGTCTTAGTAATATATGTGGCAACCCTCGCTAAATGGCTTAGTATATATGTGGCAACCTCGCTAAATCTTAGTAATATATGTGGCAACCTCGCTAAATGTCTTAGTAATATCCTACCTCTCTTATTAAAATGTTTTTCTCTCTAAAATATACTCTCTCCTAACCTACCTCTCAGCTCTCTCCTCCCCCCTCCCCCTCTCTCTCTCTCTCTCTCCTCTCTCTCTCTCTCTCTCTCTCTCTCTCTCTCTCTCTTCTCTCCTCTCTCATCTCTCTCTACTCTCTCTCTCTCCTCTCTACTCTTATCTCGCTCTCCTCTCTCACTCTCTTCTCTCTCTCTACTCTCTCTCTCTCTCTCTCTCTCTCTCTCTCTCTCTCTCTCTAATCTCTCTCCTCTCTCTCTCTTCTATCTCTCTCTCTCTCTCTCTCTCTCTCTCTCTCTCTCTCTCTCTCTCTCTCTCTCTCTCTCCATATTTGTATGTGACCTAGGGACCTCTTCTTTCCAAACTGTGTCTGAAAACTAGGTACTCGCTGGGACATAGTAGCTGGTAGGTAAGGGTTAATCTTGTATCCACCACCTTACTAGGTACTAGCAACACATCCTAGTTGGTATGTAAGGGTTAGTCTTGTATCCAATGTACTAGGTACTATCAACACTTACTAGCTGGTAAGTACGGGTTAGTCATGTATCCAATGTACTATAGTCTATCAAGGACAATATATTGTCCTTGGTACTATCAACACTTACTAGCTTGTAGGTACGGTAAGTGTTAGTCTTGCATCCAACGGCCTAGCTCTAGGTTAGGTTAGGTTAGGTTTCTTAGGTTAATGTCAAGGGATCAGGTGGTAGGTATGGGATAAACTATGTACTAGGGACACATACTAGCTGCTAGGTTCTAAGGTAAGGGTTACTCTTGTATCCAACGCTCTAGCTTAGGTTAGATCACTGGCTTCTTATACTTCGAAAAATAGCTAAACCCGATTACCAGAGCCAACTTTCGACATTCAATTAGTTTTTTTTTTTACTTTGAAAAAAAGACCCAACCCGAGCCAACTTTCGCCAAAAGTTGGCTCGAGTTTTGGAAATTTCGACTTTTAAGGGTTTCAAAAACATGAAAACCCGAGCCAAGTTTTGTTTTAATACCTTATTATCGCCTTCTTACGCCTTTTACCCCTCAAATTCCGTGTACTGCATAGCCTTCCCCACTATCGGGGGCCGTGTCGTAAGATTGTTGGATAATGAGGACAACGGGTTTTCCCAGAGATTCTAATTTATTACAACCACTGTATAATGATGAAAACTAGATAAAAACCAAACAAAAAATCACGAAATAATTGTTGGCCAGTTTCCTTAATATTTACCCTATAAGGTAGCGCCAGCGTACTTGACAATAATCTTGACTCCTTATCTTCTTGTAACTCGAAATTAATTAAATCAAACGGGCTGACGTTTCTATTATTTGGGAAGAGTCCACCAGGAAATAGGTGTGGATAGTTACTGTCAGTATGCTGTAGGCCTTTTTGAGTTACAGAGAGGTCAGGGATCAAGATCATTGTCAAGTTCGTTGGCGCTACCTACAGTATAACATAATTTTATAACAAACGTTGATAAGGGAGGTCTAGTTTATATACCAATAAAAAAGATAAAGTATCTTTGTTAGTTTTCCATATATATATATAATATATATATATAAAACACATGGGATTCTTCCATTACATTGGCTAATGTTTTGCGACCGCTCTGTATATAATAACATTCTTAGTCACTCACTTCTATCGTAATATAAAATTTCTCATTTGACCTTTATATTTGTGTTTACGTATAATCATCTTGGTTCAGTTATAGATGTTTTTTGGTGTATATTTAATTATGAATATTGCCTGAAATCATATAATGTTTGGCATGTAAACTTATATATATATATTTTTCTTTTTCAGGTATGTACAACTTGCGTTGTACGGTAGTTGTTTGTGATAAGAAGATGATGGATTTTGTGATCAGTTAATTTATGGTAAGTCATCAATATATGTGTATCTTATTAACCCTTTCAGTACACCAAGACCCAGTCTTTTATTCTCTGACGATTATATTAAGTTCAGAAAGTGAGTTCAAGTTACCAATGAAGCTGTACGGTATAAGATCTTCAAATGGTAACCATAATATAACAATGAACAGTGTCCTAATACTGAAAGGGTTGTGTATCATTAAGTTTGTTTATCTCGTCAACAGTATTTGTTGTCATCGATTTTCCACATTTACTTGTATTAGCCACCAATGGCCCACCATGTAGTACAATGGTGAAGGCTCAAAGAGATTAGTTTCACTGCGTTCATTTTATTTTATTTGTTTTCATTTCTTATATTCACAGCGACCTCCCACTACATAACACGCGACATTCCAGTACCCAATGGATCCCCACCCAACACCATGTATCACAACACTGCCAACATCAATATATATATATATATATATATATATATATATTAGTAAAGAAAAAGATAAATAATAATGAAATTAGTCTAGGCTACGATCAAAGATGGATACCGATACATGTAAAGTCCGAGGACCTAATTGCAAAGTGTGACAAATGTAAGTTGTAATTCCATCAGCAATGCGTAGGTAAGCTCAACAAGGGTAAAAAAGGCATAAATGTGTTAATTGCTTCAATTAATTCAATAAACTTAAACTCAATAAAACTGCTGAAAGACCCCCCTGTCAATCTGCTAGAAGAATGTGCAGATGTGATGGCGAAAATAGGTCCAAAAGTCCAAATGGCTTTGCTAAATTAATATATTTCACCTCAATGTGGTCTTCCATACCACCAGAGATGGTAAGCCCACAAGCCACCATACCCAGCCTCTCCCTCCCTCATATATGCAAATATACAAGGTCTTAAAACTAGTAGAACAGCTATGGTCCCATTCATCCAGAGACTACTAGAAGAGGGGAATGCAATGCTTGCTGCCCTTACTGAAACTCACTTTGTTATGTCGGGCAATAATATTTGCCCGCGTACTTTAGTTCTCTCTTTCCACCCTAGGAAAGCTTTTTCGGAACTATAACACTCAGCAGGAACACAGCTGACTCCATATATACAATTATAAATCTCCTCAATCTCTACCAATGATACAAAATACACGGTTGGGTTTCACAAGGTTTTATTTCACTTTAGATCATAGTACTGCATATTATATAATATATAAACACTTTGGTCGAATTGTATCTATATATAAATACTCCCGAACCTTCTTCAAGAATGAATAATAATATTCTTAAAGCATGGATGATACATAAATCAGTTACTAATAATAAATTACAAATCACAATTGACTAACATATGATTAATATATAAATATCGCATAAATGTTAACAGAGCGGTTAGTCTCAAAGAATAGCTGATATTCTGAAGGTAAAAGTTAGCGCGTGGTAAAACGTGACTCGGTGTTAGGTCAAAATACTGAGGTCACAACGTCTCAATTAGACTGAATATATAAAATAAGAATATCAGCTGAATGGCAAATAACTAAGGAGTTATAAATAAAGAGAGAGGTTTTAATTCTCTACTTAAGTATACAGTTAGATATAATAATCGTCGTTCAGGGAACCGAGCAAAATAAAGATTAGTCTTATGGAAAAGACAAAAACCCTCCCATTGAAATATTAACGTGATATGGACAAAATTATAATTTCTATGAATTCAAGTTATATGTTTAAACTGGTTGTGAAGCCAGGAAACATAAATAAAAGGAAGTCTAGCTAAGAGACAAAATAATGAACACTCTCTGTGAACATTTATATCCGACACTCGTACCCTGATAATCCTATTAACTAAAGGTCAGGTCTGCCAGGGTTGTTCACAGTATTTACTGGTAGTGTGCGAGTAATCGGGCCGAATGGATATATATATATAAACTTGGTGGCAATACAGGAGTATATATTACACAGTATATATATAAATCAATCCCAAGATAGCGTTTGTATGTACTCTCGACACGAGTAACAAAAAGGAACTAAGGAGAGAATAAAAGATTTCTGGCGTCTACGTTAATTGAACACATAACATATCCTAGACAACCTTGCAATAATCACGAAACACAATAAGTAAACGAGAAGCACTTAAGTTTGAGTTGGAGTATAGCAGAAGGTAGCCTTGTAGAGATCTGACACACGTGGGGGCGGCCAAGTTCGTGGTCCGTCTTGGCCTGGTTGCCAAGGGGGGAAGGTCCAGGGATACCCTCGCACAGGTAGCACCAGCGTAGGTCACTTCCGGGACAGCCTACACACACACACACTCTCGTCTGGACACCGTTCCTGCTTGAAGGGCATGATTTAGAGGATTTTGGCTAGCCTCTTCGGATGGTGCTGTCCGATCCAGTGATTCACGTATACTCCCCCACAGAAACTCTGTGGGACACAGTGCTTCGACTTGCCTAACTCTACCCTGTTTTCGGCCAGGTAGTATTTGATTTTACAGAGAGTGACAAGTCGGTGGTTTCCGGAACATAAGAGGCATTGGAAATATCGTTTTTTATTTATTGCCTGGTTGTCTAAAGTCTTCAAAATATAATGCATACATGAATATGTGGGGAATAGTATGTTTTATTTATTAATAATAAGAGGTAATACCTTAAAGTCTAGGTATACCTAGGATAATAAATTTACAACATTGGAGGCCTCTCTCCCTTTAGAGGCTTGTAGAGAGTGATCTGCTTGTCTTCTCATCTTGTGGAATTCCGAGCACAGCCTCGTCTAGCTGTGGTAGTATAATACAGAGAATTAAAGTCAGGGGAACTTTTAACTTTTAGCTTGGGAACAGGACGTATGCTGTAAACAAAATACCCTCAGTGACCGCAAAGACCATAAACACATATATCCCCTTGCTCTCCTGGACACGTCCCCTCCCCTCCCCCTATACGATTTTACCAAAAGCGAAACTTAACCTCGACAGGAAAGGGTACCGACAAAACAAATATCGTAAATAATAGCAAACAGAGAAAAACAATATTTAAACAATTAATCAGTGCAGATTATTTCTCGACCATATCGCTGGTTAGTAGTGACGTTATTGGAGAGAAAGATCTCCCACGCAACCAAATGTGGTGAAAATTCGAACCTGCGCAGTGTTGAATCAAGTTGATAGGTAAAATATGAAAATTAAAATAGATACTATATTATACAGTTATAGGTAGCCTGGAAAGTTCGTTATTTTCCTAGAGTGCCGTATATTCCGTTAAACAGTCGACCAAAAACGGGAAAAGTGGTTAGGGCAGTGAGAATTCTGTTTCATAAGATAATTATTGAAAGTGTTACTTAAAGTTGAAACATAACAAGTGTAAACGAGTGGCACTCCCCCCCCCCCCCCACTCCCCACAAACCGCGTAACAAACACCTCCTTGTCCTCCAAGCCCCCCCCCCCCCCTCTCTCTCTCTCTCTCTCTCCCCCATGTAAGGGGAGGTGTGGTGGAGTGGTCTTGCCACTGGCCTGGTAATCCAAAGGTCCCGGGTTCAAATCCCGATGTATCAATGGGAAGATATTATTGGGATGGAATTTGTGCTGTACCTGGTATCAGTGCATTACCACAAGCCCACCGAAACGTCAATAAAATACCCTCATTGTTCCCTGATTAAATAGCACTGTATGAATATACCCATATTCAAAATATGCTATAGGGGTGCAATGCCTGGTGAGTTATCTGCTCAACAGGTGGCGTTGTGTGTGTCTAAGTGTGAGAGTCCGAGTGTAGGGGTGAGACAGTGAAGCACGGGAACGAGGGCTTCAGAGATTGGGTCGTTTCGGGCCATGAGTGAGCACCGTGCCTCATGTGAAGGCAAGATGGCAGGTGCTCGTTGTACTCTACGTGCTTCACATGTCTCACTCCCTAGACTGGAACAAGACCTCACGGGCTTCACTGTTCATTGTAAAGCGGTGAATGTTAAGGCTCTCAGCCTATGCCCGAGAGGAAGTAAGTTGGAATATAGAAAAAAAAAAAAAAAAAAAAAAAAGGCGGGTGGAAAAAAAAAAAAAAAAAAAAAAAAAAGTGTTTACCAGAGACAACTGTACGAGTTGTAAGATGAATATACACATGCATGAAGGCACCGCATGTCAGATATGCAAGCAACCATACCACTGGATTTGCATAGGATTGACACCAATAAATGAGGCGTACAATACAAGAGGGAAGAACCTCCATTTCTGCGATAGTTGTTTCGATATCACATGGCAAGTCATACAGACTGTAGAAAATACAGAAGTACAAGATAGACTGAAATATTGCCAAGACATAGCTACCTTTCACAGAAAATGGGGAACTATTGGGGCCTCAGGGCCCATACAAATATCACAACCCACACACGCACACCTTCCCATGATAATGCCCACATTGCCTCCTGCACATCAACACACATCGCCTGCCGAACAACAACCTTTCGCACCCTACATATACACAAACCCTGCCGCACATCTCCCCACACCTCCCCAGACCCAGAAAACACCCACATTAATCCCATCTATGGCCATTGACCACCCTACTGCTGTTGATCAAATACAATTGCAGGATGAACGTAGGATGCAACAAGCCCCCATATCAGGCTCCCCTTCCACATCGTCTCCCCCCTCACCACTGCCACCTGCCCACCTACAACCGACCCCCGTAACTCCACCCCCCTGCAGGCCTCACCCACCCATACACCAAGCCTACTATCACCCACAACCACACTTAGCTCACCACATAACCCCTTGCAGCCCCAGCCCCACCAACTGGGGTTGTCTACACCAGTGTGCAGATATTATCTGGAAAGAAGGTGCTACTTTGGTCAAAAGGGCGAATATAATGGGAATTCATGTAGATTTGCTCATCCCAAAATTTGCAACAACATAACCAGTCATGGAAAATGTAGATTTGGTGAAACCTGCAAATACCACCACCCATCCCTTTGCAAGACATCACTTAAGAACAAGACCTGCTACAATATGAAATGCCCAGCTTTTCATATTAGAGGGACTTGGAGATATGCTAGACCTAACACGAATGGTAGCCCAAAAAACTCTCTAGCTATGCGAGGACGAGACAGAGGAAAAAGGCAAGGAGGGAAAGGGCAGATGAAGATGAAGAGACTGAGGGAGATGGAAGAGCACATAGAACACCTCGAGCACCTCCTGGCCTCCCAAGAGTGGCCAATACATCCCGAAGACTATTAGGTACACATAGTACTCCAAACAATCCCTCCCCAATCTTGTTTGCAAATATCCAAGGCCTAAAAAATAGAACCACGAACAAAGTACCATTTATTAGGGGCCTGCTAGAAGAAGGAAACGTTATATTTGCGGCTCTCACAGAAACTCACATTAAAGATCAGGAAGATAGTGAGGTATGGATTCCTGGTTACAACCTACATAGGGCGGACAGAACGCATAGATCACATGGAGGTGTAGCCTTGTACATACATGACTCACTGATATGTACTGAATTCCTAAATAACAGTAATGAAGTGGTGGAAATACTTGGAGTTAAAATAGAATCCCTAAATTTAGCAGTTATTGTTACATACAGGCCTCCAGACTCATCCCGAGAAGAATTCAAAACCCAGCTCAACAAAATAAAATCAGAAGTGGAAACCCTGGGGAACCCAACACCAAATATTATATGGCTAGGAGACTTTAACCTACCAAACATTAAATGGAGACAACTAGAAAACCAGTTAGTGGCAAATAACACCGGAGAAGCAAATACTAATACGAGAGAGCTTTTTGAACTTTGTGATTTTTTTAGTCTTACCCAACATATTGCTGAACCCACACGGGAAAACAATATCTTAGACCTGGTCTTCACTAACAACGACTCTCTAGTACACAGCATTAACATATCGGACACAACATACTCAGATCATAAATTAATTGAGATCAAAACAACCTTAGAAAGTGTACAGACAACCTCAGAATCGAGAACAAAAACCGGCCCCTTTAGTAAATTTAACTTCAATAACAAAAACATTAGGTGGGAAGAGGTAAATCAAGAAATGGAGGAAATAGACTGGGAAGATTTAATGGATAACCTGACACCAGCAGAATGTCTAGTCTTAATAACAGAAACCATGACCCAAATCTGTAGCCACCATATACCTGCAAGACAAACAAAACGAAGAAGCAAACAAGATCGGGAAAGGAGGAGGCTGTACAGAAGAAGAAAATTACTCGCACAAAGACGCACACATCAAAATCTACAGGATAGGCAAAAGGTCGAAATAGATAGAGAAATTGTGGAAATTGAACAAAGGCTAAGAATATCATATGAACTACAACATATGGAAGAGGAGAGGAAAGCTATTGCAGGTATAAAGGAAAATTCCAAATACTTCTTTTCATACGCCAAACAAAAGGCTAAAACAACATCAAACATCGGTCCACTGAGCAAAAGGGACGGCTCTTTCACAGGGGACAAAAAGGAAATGAGCGAACTCTTAAGCAGGCAGTATGAAATGGCATTCAGTGAGCCTGATGAAACAAAAGTCATCAGAGACCAAAATATATTTTTCATGGAAACCTCCCCCACGGAAACCCCTCAGATGCTGGATATTGATTCCGGTCCAAAAGACATAGAAGAGGCCATTTCCAATATGCCATCCCACTCGGCACCAGGCCCGGACTCTTGGAATTCGATCCAAATGAAAAAATGTAAGGAAAACCTCTCAAAACCCCTGGCTATAATGTGGAGAAGGAGTCTAGACACTGGTGACATACCAGATAGCTTGAAAAACGCAATAATTGCCCCACTGCATAAAGGAGGGAGTAAAGCACTACCAAAAAACTACCGCCCGGTAGCTCTAACCTCTCACATCATTAAAGTTTCGAGCGAGTCCTGCGAAGCAAAATTTCAACATTCATGGAGACAAATGAACTACACAACACCGGTCAACATGGGTTCAGAGCGGGAAGATCATGTCTCTCACAACTTTTGGAACACTATGACAAAATTCTTAAAGCGCTAGAAGAAAAGAAAAACGTGGATGTCATTTACACCGATTTTGCTAAGGCATTTGATAAATGTGACCATGGTATAATAGCCCACAAACTGAAAGCAAAAGGTATAACTGGGAAAATCGGACGGTGGATATACAATTTCCTCGTAAACCGAAAACAATCGGTAGCAGTAAACCAAGTCACTTCTGAGCCTTCGGATGTCAAAAGCTCAGTGCCCCAAGGAACAGTGCTAGCGCCCCTTCTGTTCCTCATACTAATTTGCGACATAGATACCAACCCCAGACACAGTACGGTGTCGTCCTTTGCTGATGACACAAAATTAAGCAAGATAGTAAACACACAAGAGGACACGGGCCGACTGCAGGAAGACATGAATGTAGTGTTCCAGTGGACCAGGGAAAACAACATGCAATTCAATGAGGAAAAATTCCAATTAATACGGTACGGAGATAATAATGGTGTTAAAGAAATTACAAATTACTTAACAGAATCTAACCACATAATAGAACGGAAAGACAGTGTGAAAGACCTTGGGGTATTAATGTCTGAAAATCTGGGTTTCAAAGTACATAACCAGGTCAAAGTGGCGGCTGCGAAACGTCTAACGGGTTGGATTCTGCGTACTTTTAAAACACGCGGTGAATTGCCTATGATAACGCTCTTCAAATCTCTAGTGCTACCGCGTCTTGAATACTGTAGCGTATTAACATCCCCATACAAAGCAGGTGAAATAAATGACGTAGAGAGTGTACAAAGAAATTTCACTTCGCATATAAGTTCGATAAAACATCTACACTATTGGGAGCGTTTAAGAGCACTGAATCTGTACTCACTGGAACGTAGAAGAGAACGTTACCTAATAATATACACGTGGAAAATCGCAGAGGGTTTAGTACCAAACCTACATACTCCGATAGTCATGAAATTCAGTGATAGGAGAGGCTGGGAATGCGAAATCCCCCGGATGAATAACAGGGGTGCTATGGGCTCTCTGCGAGAGGGCTGGTTATCACACAGAGGCCCACGTCTCTTCAACAAACTCCCACGGCGAGTAAGAGACATGAGGGACATCTCGTTAGACAACTTCAAGAGAGCCCTAGATGTCGAACTGCAAAAAGTGCCAGACGAGCCCATCCTCGCAAGGGAGCGAGCTGTCGCTTCAAACAGTCTACTGCACCAAATCACCACCCATAACGAGGGGCGTCGCGCTCCTTGGTGCCGCTAGAGGAGCGGCGAACACATCCAAAGGTATCCAAAGGTAAGGTAGTGGTGCATGGAAACGCCAAGGTGGCTGGAGAGGAATGATGGAGGTTGAGGTCTCATTTGCATAAATTCCTCCTCCGTATAGTCTAAATCTGGCCCAGGTGTAAGCTGCCATTGTTCACCTGGCACCCAGGGGCACAAGCCAACAAACTGTGGTGGATGTCCTCTCCCGCGTATGCTATACGTATGGTAAGCCGCGCTTTTCTCCTGGGGTTGTGCTATGGGTGACTGTGGTATCTTGTTGTTGTCCAGGGGAGGCTGTTTCCGGTCTCTCTTCCGGCGGGTTATGGACGCGACTCTATAGTGGTGAGTTGTTGCTCCTGCCGTTGATGGAAATGGTTTTGGGGTCTCCTTTGGCATTAGGTTTCCCAGCCCTGTTATTTCACACTTTATAGATCACGAAAATAGTGAAGTATGAATCCCAGGTTACAATCTACACAGGTCAGACAAAACACACATGTGGAGGAGTTACTTTGCATATAAAAGACTCTAGTTACTATCTAAGGAATTAAGAATTCTGTATTGATGTTCCAATAGTTGTGAGAGACACGATCTTCCCGCTCTGAAAACATGTTGACAGGTTTTGTGCAGGTTGTTTGCTTCCATAAGTGTCGAAATTTTGCCTCGCAGGACTATTTTTGGGGTAGTGCTTTACTTCCGCCTTTATGCAGAGGGGCAATTATTGTGTATTTCAAACTGTCTGGTATTTCTCCGGTGTCTAGACTCCTCCACAATACACCCAGGGGTTTTGTGAGGTTTTCCTTACATTTCTTTATTAGGATCGAAGTCCACGATTATAGGCCTGGTGCCGAGTGATTTGGCATGTTATCAATAGCCTCTTCTATGTCTTCTGGCCCGAAATCAACATCAAGAATCTGTGGGTTTTCTGTAGTGAGGTTTTCCATGCAAAAGTAGTCTTGGTCTATAATGGCTTTTGTTTAGTCAGGCTCACTGAACACCGTTTCATACAGCAGATGTAAGAGTTTGCTCATTCCCTTGTTGTCCCCTTTGAATGACCCATCTCCTTTACTCAGTGGGCCGATGTTTGATGCAGTTTTAGACTTCTGCTTGGCATATGAACAGAAATTATTTAAGTTTTCCTGTATACCTGAAACAGCGCTGATCTCTTGTAGGTAATAGGAGATTCTTAGTCTTTGCTCCATTTGCACAATTTCTCTCCATTTTGACCTTTTGTCTGCCCTTTACATGATGTTGTGTGCAACGTTGTGTTAGTAATGTTCTTCTTCTTTACAACTTTCTTCTTTCTTGATCTTGTTTGTTTCTTCGTCTTCTTTGTTTTACCAGTATGTGGTGGCTACAGATTTGGGTCATGTTTTTTGTTATCAGGACTAGGCATTCTGATAGTGTCAGGTTATTCATTAAATGTTCTCAGACTATTTCCTCTATTTCCTGGTTCACCTCTTCCCACCTAACAGTTTGTTAATTAAATTAAACTTGCTGAAAGGGCCTGTTTTGTTTTTTTCATTCCTGAGGGTTTCTGGATACTTACTAAGTTTGTGCTGATTTCATATAATTTATGATCTGAGAATGTTGTGTCCTATATGGTAATATTGTGTACTAGGGAGTCGTTGTTAGTGAAACAAGGTTTAAGATATGGTTCACCCGTGTGGGTTCGTTGATATCTCGTATTTGGTTCTCTGGTGATATTCGCCACTACCTGATTGTCTAATTGCCTCCATGTAATGTTTGGCAGGTTAAAATCTCCTACCCACATAATATTTGGTGTCAGGTTTCCCAGGCCTTCCACTGCTGTTCTTACTTTGTTGAGCTGGGTTTTGAATTTGTCTACGGGTGTGTCGGGGGGTTCGTATGTGACAATAATAGCTAAATTAATGGATTTAATTTCAACCCCAAGTATTTTCACCACTTCATTGCTATTATTTAGACATTCAGAACATATCAGTGAGTCATGGATGTACAAAGCTACGCCTCGTCACGTTCTATGCGTTCTATCCGCCCTGTGTAAGTTATAGCCAGGAATCCATACTTCACTATTTTCGTGATCCTTAATATGGGTTTCTATTCTTCTAGTAGGCCCCTAGTAAATGGCACTTTCTTTGTGGTTCTCTTTTATTATCCTGATATATTAATTTTGCAAACAGGAGTGGGGAGAGGCTAGTTGCCCAGGTTTATATGTACCTAATAGTCTTCGGGTGCCGCTCTTAAAGCACATTCCTGTGCCACACTTATGAGGACAGGAGGTGCTGGAGGTGTGCTATCTGATCCTCTAGAATTCTCATTCTGGTCATCTTCTGCCATCCCTCTCCTTGCCTTCTTCCTCTGTCTCGACCTCGCATTTGGGCTGTTTGCCGCACTCCTCATTGTTCCTCTTAATTATTATGTTCCTTCCAACAACCAACCATACTCCTAAAATCGATTAATGAAATTTACAAACACATGTGGTAGTCCGTGGATTCGAACCCAGGATGCTCACACCGAAAATCAACACCTTATACATCGCACCACGAAGACAGTTAAAGGTTGGTGGACACTGCCTACGATTTATTATGCAACTTCGAATCCTGCATATCAATCTAAGCATGTACACACATCCCAACTGCAACTCACGTAGGCTATGCATATGTGAATGGAAAGAGCAATTAATGGGGCTTAACCACTTAGGGAAGTCCTCTCGATAAATTACTCCTGAACCAATATAAATTATTATGTTCCTTCCAACAACCAACCATACTCCTAAAATCGATTAATGAAATTTACAAACACATGTGGCAGTCCGTGGATTCGAACCCAGGATGCTCACACCGAAAATCAACACCTTATACATCGCACACCTTATACATCGCACCACGAAGACAGTTAAAGGTTGGTGGACACTGCCTACGATTTATTATGCAAATTCGAATCCTGCATATCAATCTAAGCATGTACACACATCCCAACTGCAACTCACGTAGGCTATGCATATGTGAATGGAAAGAGCAATTAATGGGGCCTTAACCACTTAGGGAAGTCCTCTCGATAAATTACTCCTGAACCAATATAAATTATTATGTTCCTTCCAACAACCAACCATACTCCTAAAATCGATTAATGAAATTTACAAACACATGTGGCAGTCCGTGGATTCGAACCCAGGATGCTCACACCGAAAATCAACACCTTATACATCGCACCACGAAGACAGTTAAAGGTTGGTGGACACTGCCTACGATTTATTATGCAACTTCGAATCCTGCATATCAATCTAAGCATGTACACACATCCCAACTGCAACTCACGTAGGCTATGCATATGTGAATGGAAAGAGCAATTAATGGGGCCTTAACCACTTAGGGAAGTCCTCTCGATAAATTACTCCTGAACCAATATCAATTATTATGTTCCTTCCAACAACCAACCATACTCCTAAAATCGATTAATGAAATTTACAAACACATGTGGCAGTCCGTGGATTCGAACCCAGGATGCTCACACCGAAAATCAACACCTTATACATCGCACCACGAAGACAGTTAAAGGTTGGTGGACACTGCCTACGATTTATTATGCAACTTCGAATCCTGCATATCAATCTAAGCATGTACACACATCCCAACTGCAACTCACGTAGGCTATGCATATGTGAATGGAAAGAGCAATTAATGGGGCCTTAACCACTTAGGGAAGTCCTCTCGATGAATTACTCCTGAACCAATATAAATTATTATGTTCCTTCCAACAACCAACCATACTCCTAAAATCGATTAATGAAATTTACAAACACATGTGGCAGTCCGTGGATTCGAACCCAGGATGCTCACACCGAAAATCAACACCTTATACATCGCACCACGAAGACAGTTAAAGGTTGGTGGACACTGCCTACGATTTATTATGCAACTTCGAATCCTGCATATCAATCTAAGCATGTACACACATCTCACGTAGGCTATGCATATGTGAATGGAAAGAGCAATTAATGGGGCCTTAACCACTTAGGGAAGTCCTCTCGATAAATAACTCCTCAACCAATATAAATTATTATGTTCCTTCCAACAACCAACCATACTCCTAAAATCGATTAATGACATTTACAAACACATGTGGCAGTCCGTGGATTCGAACCCAGGATGCTCACACCGAAAATCAACGCCTTATACATCGCACCACGAAGACAGTTAAAGGTTGGTGGACACTGCCTACGATTTATTATGCAACTTCGAATCATACAGAAATTTGGGCATATGATATAATTTTTAGACCATACTTTCAAGGAGGGCAAACTAAACGCTCGAAACGGTAAAAGCTCGAAAATTGATAAAGCAATTCAATCCTCCCTAACAATAGGCTACAGTATATATATATATATATATATATATATATATATATATATATATATATATATATATATACATATATATATACAGGGTGTTTCAACAAAGCCTACATTAAATTGGAGGATGAACTCCTTGGGTAATTATAAATCATAATCATGTATCTATGTTATAATGTCAGATTCTGCATACTTCGCCTGTTACAATACATTTAATGTATTGTAATAAAGAGGGTGGAAGCTGATGTGAAACCTCCATAGGTTTTTGTGATTAATAATCACGCTAGTCATATTATGTGATTATGTACATGGGGCCACTTTGAACATTTCCTGTAGATTATTAATAAATGAGGAGAACAATGTATAGATTTGTGAATAAAGGTGTAAAAAACCTACGTGGTATTTCACTTCAACTTTCACCCTCATTAATACAATACATTGAATGTATTGTAACAGGCAAACTATGCAGAATCTGACATTTTAGAATAATTTCTGTATGGTATCCTGGAATATGGATCCTTTGACTTGTGCATGAATTGAAATACATTCTCCAAGTAGGATTTCCCTTCTCCTTAATAAGATTCCTTGGTGATCATGCCGTGGTGTAGTGGATTAGAAGCTTGGACACTCGTTCTGAATGTTGGAGTTTCGAGTCCGGCTGGTAGTATATAAACATTTATTAGCTCACGTGTATTTGTGAGATATACTTGATATAATATATATATATATATATATATATATACCGCTATATACAGTATATATATATATATATATATATATACAGTATATATACTGTATATGTACAGTATATTTATATACTGTGTGGTGGAGGTGTGTTGTGGTGGAGGTGTGGTGGAGTGGTCTTGCCACTGGCCTGGTAATCCAAAGGTCCCGGGTTCAAATCCCGATGTATCAATGGGAAGATATTATTGGGATGGAATTTGTGCTGTACCTGGTATCAGTGCATTACCACAAGCCCACCGAAACGTCAATAAAATACCCTCATTGTTCCCTGATTAAATAGCACTGTATGAATATTCCCATATTCAAAATATGCTATAGGGGTGCAATGCCTGGTGAGTTATCTGCTCAACAGGTGGCGTTGTGTGTGTGTAAGTGTGAGAGTCCGAGTGTAGGGGGTGAGGCAGTGAAGCACGGGAACGAGGTGGCTTCAGAGATGGGGTCGTTTCGGGCCATGAGTGAGCACCGTGCCTCATGTGAAGGCAAGATGGCAGGTGCTCGTTGTACTCTACGTGCTTCACATGTCTCACTCCCTAGACTGGAACAAGACCTCACGGGCTTCACTGTTCATTGTAAAGCGGTGAATGTTAAGGCTCTCAGCCTATGCCCGAGAGGAAGTAAGTTGGAATATAGAAAAAAAAAAAAAAAAAAAAAAAAAAAAAAAAAAAAAATATATATATATATATATATATATATATATATATATATATATATATATATATATATACCGCTATATACAGTATATATATATATATATATATATATATATATATATATACAGTATATATATATATATGTACAGTATAATTATATATATATATATATATATATATATATATATATATATATATATATATTGTGTGTGTGTGAGTGAGTGAGTAGATGGGGTGTACGGTCAGAGGTAGATGGAAATGGCAGTGGACTTGTGGACGTATGTGTCGGGGGGAGGATGCTTCTTCGGACACAGAATGATACACAGGTACACATGGAGAGTGGAGTGGAGTGAAGTGCAGTGGAGGAGGGAAGGAGAGACAGTGGAACGAAACAGGCATGGGGTAATCGTATTCTGTAATCGTAATCGATTACAGTTTTCTAAGTAATCGTAATCGTAATCGATTACTTACTTATATTTGGGGATGTAATCATAATCGTAAGTTCAGTTCAGTCAGTGACAGGAGGAGGTTGTGTTAATCTGAGTTCCTGTCCGGACCACCTGCTCGTGACCCAGTGACCATACGCACCTACCTGTGTTTGGAGGCAGTGCACTCTTGTATAATATTATATAAAAGTGTTTTAGCTCAGTTTTTAGCTGTTAGTTGACTTATTTGTTTTTGTTTTCTGTACTTAGTTGTTTGCTCCTCGCTAAGCTTTTTGGGATCATGTCAGGTATGGAGTGCGAGTCCTTTACTGAACTGCATCATCTTATTCTCCAGGTAAGGGAAGAGATGGTTGTGATGAAGGAAGAGGTCTTGGCTCTAAGGGAGGTTAATGTTAAACTTCAGAGGGAAGTGGATTTGATTAAAGACGAAAATCTAGCTTTTAAGCTTAGCCAAGAGGAAATTAAGTTGAGTAAGGGGAAAAGGGAGGAAGTTGATGAAAAATTGTATTTATGGCAGGTTGTTAATAATACGGGTGGGAAAGTCACACTCAAGAAGCAGGATAGTAGAATAGGTATGAGTGTGACAAATACATTCTCTCCTTTGCGAGACGAATGTGAGGGAAAAGATAGTCAGGATAAGGGAGGGTTAGCCGAAGTGCCTGCCGCCGACTCAGCTCCAACCACTGACGCTGTGCTACCTACCACCACCACCACCACCACCACCACCACCAAGGGAGCTTCTGCCACCACCGGGGGTTCTCCAACTGCAGCTCCTGGATCCTCCCGAGGGAAAGGTAAGTCTGTGTCCCGAGAAGGTAAGTCTGTGTCGATTGTGGGCGACTCCATGGTAAGACATTTAGATAGGGCTACCCGCACTAAACTTAGGAAGGTTGTGTGTCTGCCTGGCCATGGAGTTGGGAGGGTTTTAGAGAAGATGGACCACATCTTGGAAGATAGTGGAGATAACCCCATTATCTGTCTCAGTGCCGGGAGTAACGATGTTGGTAAGGGTAGAAGTGAGGAACTGCTGCAGCAGTATCGGGATGTATTAGATAAGGTTAGGATGAAGGGAGGGATCCCTGTAGTACATTGTATCCTACCCAGAAGAGGAGTTCCCAAGGAATGGACATCCAGGGCGATTGGTGTCAATTGCCGTTTGGAGAAATATTGCAAAGAAAAAGCAATACCATTCATTGATAACTGGGATAGTTTCTATGGGAGAGATGGGATGTACGCAAGGGATGGGGTTCATCTTTCACGGTTAGGGGTTTCCAAATTAGCTAGTTCTTTAGATAGGGTGGTTGTGGGGTTTTGAACAGAAATATTGAGAGTGTAAATGAGAGGTTAAATGGAACAATTTTAGCGTCAGGCGAAAGCGATAAGGATATTCAGTCTCATGCTAAAAATGATGACTATATTGCAAATGATAGTAGTGATGGTGCAACGGAAGATGGAAATGTCGTTAGAAATAAAGGTAAATTAGGTATAAAGAAAAGAAGTAAATTGAGAGTATATTACACAAACTGTAGGAGTCTATGTAACAAAATGAACGAACTTAGAGCCCTTGTTAGCAAAGAAAATATAGACATAATAGCTCTAACTGAAACGTGGATTGATACAGAAACCAGGCATTTTTTAGCAGAATTTGATATACCAGGATATAGTTTGTTTAAATATGACCGAACAAGTAAGAGGGGTGGCGGTATAGCAGTGTTTGCCAGGAGTACATTAAAAAGCTGTATTAAATCAGGTATTAGACTAAATAACGATAATGAAAGTGTTTGGGTAGAGGTTAACGTAGGTAGTGAGACCATAGTTATTGGAGTTATGTATAGACCGCCAAATATGAGTAGAAATGACGGAACGTCATTATGGGAGGAAATTAAAATGGCATCAAGGTTTAGCAATGTGTGCATTATGGGGGATTTTAATTTTCCGAATATAGATTGGCAGCATCAAATAGGAGACTCTGATTCTGAGGAGTTTATAGAGGTAGTACATGATAGTTTTTTTATTTCAATTCATAGATACGCCGACTAGAGGTAATAATATTCTCGATTTAGTTTTCAGTAACAATGAACATATGGTAAATAATGTAGAGATAGGGGACCACCTAGGAAATAGTGACCACAATTCTGTGTATTTTAATATACAATGGAAAGGTAATACCAGAGAGAATACAACATTAATACCTGACTTCAGAAAAGCCAATTATGGTGGGTTAAGAAGAGCCCTATTAGCAGACCCTATGGTCAAAAATTTAAGTCGATCCAGGTGTCCAAATGAGTGTACCCCTTCTCAGGCACCTGTCATCTTAAGTCAGGAAGAGACATCAACCTTGGTAGATACATACGATAATTTTGATAATTTTATTGAGTCAGTATTCAATGCACAAAATAAATACATCCCCAAAAGAAAATTTAGATCAACACAGAACCAACCCAAATGGATGAATAATAGACTATTAGATCTTCTAGGACAAAAGAGAGGAATATATAGAAAAAGTAGGAAAGGCGAAATTCACCTACTTGCTTACTATCAGAATCTATCAAGACAGGTAAAAAAGGATATTAGGAAAGAAAAAAGAAATTATGAAATTAAGGTTGCCAATGACTCAAAAAATAATCCTAAAGCTTTTTACCAACTATATAAATCCAAGGTTAGATATGTAATTGGTCCCCTTAAAACTTCGATAGGAGAAATGACAGAACATGATTTACAAATGTGCAGTACATTAAATAGTCAATTTCTTTCCGTTTTCACTAATGCAAATTTGGCACAGTTTCCAGAAGTCCGTAAGGTATATAGCGATAGTATAGAAAATACGTTAAGTACAGTTACTATAAGTAGAAATGATGTGCTTAAGGAAATTGACAGACTGAAACCTCGTGCTTAAGGAAATTGACAGACTGAAACCTCATAAATCGCCTGGTCCTGATGAGGTATATGCTAGAGTATTGAAAGAATGTAGGGATGAGTTAAGTTACCCATTAACATTTCTATTTAACAATTCATTAGAGACAGGTATAGTTCCAGAAGCTTGGAAGCTTGCAAACGTAGTTCCGATCTTCAAAAAAGGTGACAAATCAATAGCATCCAATTACCGTCCCATTAGTCTTACATCAGTCATAGGAAAGCTACTAGAGTCAATTATTGCTAGTAATATTAGAAACCACTTAGATACATTTAAGTTAATAAATTCTTCTCAGCATGGATTCACTCAGGGACGTTCTTGCCTTACAAATTTGCTTAGTTTTTTCTCAGAGGTATATGAAGCACTAGATAATGACAAGTCATATGATATAATATATTTAGATTTCAGTAAAGCTTTCGACAGAGTCCCCCATGAGAGATTGATGAGAAAGGTTGAGGCGCATGGAATAGGTGGGGCGTTGTTGGGATGGATTAGGTCATGGCTAATTGGTAGGAAGCAGAGAGTCAGCATAAATGGTACGAAGTCAGAATGGGGAGCTGTCAAAAGGGGTTTCCCCCAGGGGATCTGTATTAGGTCCTCTGTTGTTTGTTATATATATAAATTACCTTGATTTAGGTATAACTAGTAGGATAAGTAAATTTGCAGACGATACCAAAATGGGGAGAACAATTTATTCAGATAGAGATATAGAGTGCCTCCAAAGGGATCTAGATACCTTACACGAATGGTCAGTAAATTGGCAGATGAAGTTTAACATTGACCAATGCAAGGTATTAAAGATAGGGAAGATGCATACAAATGTTAAATATAAACTAGCTAATATGGAATTAGAAAACTCGAATTGTGAGAAAGATCTAGGTGTGTTTGTTAGCAATGATTTGAAGCCTAGAAAACAGTGTATACGCGTTCGAAACAAGGCAAACAGGATTCTCGGGTTCATCTCTAGGAGTGTGAGTAACAGAACTGCTGATGTTATCTTAAAACTTTACTTGTCATTAGTGAGACCCCATATGGATTATGCTGTCCAATTTTGGTGTCCTTATTACAGAATGGACATAGATTCATTGGAGAGAGTACAGCGTAGAATGACAAAAATTATCCATAATATTAGAAATCTTTCGTATGAAGAAAGGTTGAAGAAATTAGGTTTACATTCGTTAGAGAGACGCAGAGTTAGAGGGGATATGATAGAGGTGTTCAAGTGGGTTAGTGGGATTAACAAAGGGGACATGACAAATGTACTAAAGCTCAGTGATAGCGAAAGAACTCGTACCAATGGTTTCAAATTAGATAAATTTCGTTCAGAAAAGATATAGGCAAATATTGGTTTGGTAACAGAGTTGTAGATGGGTGGAATGGACTACCAAGTGCTATAGTGGGATCTAAAACGGTAGGGAGCTTTAAGATAAAATTGGATAAGCATATGGACGAGAAGGGTTGGGTGTGAAGGGGGATCAGCCGGGTTGGGCCAATCAGCGCTCTGCAGACCCCCGTAATCCTGCGTTAATCTCTAACCGTTTTGGTAAGATGATCCTCAGGGTATTAGAGTGTTGAGCCTATAATTGGGCTTTGTAATTGGGGTTGTGTGGGACATGGATCTGCCTTGCTTAGGCCAATCGGCTTTCTGCAGACTCCCATTTTCTTATGTTCTTATGTTCTTATGTAATTGATTATTCTCAAAAAGTAATCATAATCATGATTACTCTTACGATTACACCAGTAGCCTACACAGTACCGGTACTTTATTGGCTCAGCGACAGAAAGCAAAGAGTAGTCATAAACGGTAAGGCATCTAAATGGACCAATGTAAGTAGCGGGGTACCCCAGGGATCGGTACTAGGACCAATTCTTTTTCTAATTTACATCAACGACATAGATGAGTAGTCGGGGATCTACTGATCCAAAAGAGCCTTATTTTAGGAGTTACCTGACACCACTTAATACACTCGGCAGACCTAATTTTTTTATTTCTTTGATGCCTCTAGTTCAATAATCAAGAGGCCTGCTCGGTCGTTTCTCTTGCGAAACTTCTCAAATCTCCACTTGAACATGGGCACCCCGCTAAAATCAGACCCAGCGAAGGCTAACAATGTGATATACGTTTTGACCTATATCTCAGCTTATAGGACACCTAGGAACTTCATTTTTGTGTCTAAACATGTACAATGACATATTCTATTCAAATATAATTAAATTAAAACAGTAAGCCTACCAACCGCCATGGAAAATCAAAATATCCGTTGCCGAAATTGATTTATTCCTGTAAAACTATAAAAACTTTCTTTATTTAAGTTCTTCATAAGGGCATTATCATGAAAATAAATGTTAAACAACTGAACAAACAATATAATATGATGCTTTGTGAGGTTTGCATCCAATTATCCCGCAAAATAATCATTTTCATCTGCAAAATTATTAAAGAAATTGTCTGCTCATAAATGACACTGATCCTACTGTTTTCCAATATGTATAAGGTGCATTATAGCAAACTCTCACATTGCAATAAAATATACTATTTAACCAAACCTGTCATTTTGTGATCAAAATGGCTGCCAACAAAACATATTTTTACCAGAAAGTATAAGCAATACACTTATGATTATAAAACTCTCAGTATATGCTAATATCCTGTTACTGGTGGTGTAATGGTTAAGGTGGCAAAAATATGTGTGTGATAACCCGGGTTCGAATCCCGGTGGATCATATATACTTTAATTAGTTTCATTGGGGGTGTGGTGGTGAGATTAATAAAAATAATATTATACTTCTAATGTTTTAGCAGTCTTTCTTAGAGCTCCGTTTGTATTTACTGGCCATTGTAATTGAGATTTTCTATTAAGTCACTGGTAAAATACTCCATATGCTTTAGATTAACATTAAATTTACCCAAAAAACTAATAGTATTTTATTATTTCACTCATCTTCACTATCAATGTCACTGTCATAGTTATAGGTACGAGCACACTTTTCTGGGTTACCATTACATTGACAGGCCACAACACATTTAACTCCTGCTGTAGCACAAGAGCAGTTTCTCACACATTTGCTCTTCTGGCACTGACAATAGTGCTTTTGCCTAGTTGATGGAGGTTTTGCAGGTTTGATCATCATAACAGGAATTAACTTATCATTTTGAATCACTCTTCCAAATGAAGTTGGGTCCGGTAATTCAGGACTACATTGGTACGCAGTCTTACATACTGCAATTTGCATAAGACCTCTAAGCATGTGCTGGTAAAAGGAATCTTGTGTGGGAGGTAGGCATCTTAGGTCACCTTTGGTTTTTCCAAATATGTAGACTCGTGCTTGATCAAGTGTATCAGTGAAGCAACCATATAAGTGAAGGAAGAACTTACGGCAAGCTTGTGTCACTGCATCATCTACCACATAGGACTTGTCAGCAAACTGTGTCACTCCAGTGAATTCATTAGCAAATGACATGGCAACCTTATATGACTTTCGTTTACCTTTTCTAAAGGGGTAACTTACAGTATCACACCCACTCATGATGTGGCAACAGAGAAGTGTTGATGAGGCTTCAGATACAGACAATCCATTAATCTCAGCTAGCTTCTTGGCAATAGAATGACAAGGAATATATACCTGGCCCTTTTGAATCCACATCTCTTTTAACCCAGGTGTGCGAACACTGTAGTAGATAGCCATGATTATAACGTCTGTATCTGTTGCTTGTATCACAGCATACTGATAACCATATTTCTGCACACAATATGAGATATGAGCCAATATTCGTGTGTCTGCTTCCTCGTGAATCTCACACGACAATTCAGTACAGGTTTGCGCACCTTGTTCATCAATAATGATTGTCTTCTTAGTCAGTCCACCAAGGACAAGTTTAAGTCCAGGTAGCATGGCACTGTTATCATTTGTCCAGGAATCAGCCAGGTAAGCTTGCAGAGCCTCCTTGTTCTTTGGGTTGTTGATGAATGGCTTCCATGCTGGTATGGCCAAGTTATCTTTAATTTCATAGGTTTTGCTATAAGAGTGTGTTTTCTGCCTTCTTCCTCTTTCTTCTCCTTTTAAGCTCTTCTTGGGATCATAATCGTAGCGATCACCAACAATATTTATACAAGTACAAGATATTGGACGTGAAGACACTATTTTCTCTAAGTATCTAGATTTCAAATCTGAGAACTTCTGACAGCCATAATTTTGGTGTCGGTGAATAAAAGCCATGGCATCAAAAACCATGAGAACATCTCCATCTGTGATTGGAAAGTGATCTGCCTCTATCCATGACTCAGCCAGCTGCTCTTTCATGGCAGTTATGTAGTCAGCTTTGTTTCCCTTTCTCATTATGTAGCCTTGAGGTTGGCTCTCAATATTTGGTTCAAAGAGAGAAGCTGGGTACTTTGTCCATTCATGACTGAAGGTGTCGCTGTTCATATCCCTGATGAAGTGCAAACCACGTAGAACATTTGTCTCTTCTTGCATTATTTTTGTTTGATTGTTTATGTGTGTTTTTTTGCGTCTGTCTTGGAAAGTATGGAGATGAATGGGGGACACGTTGTAGCTCTGATCTTCTTTAGCCTTCACGAGTGCAGCACGCCCAATTTCTTCTGCATCAGTCAGTTCAGTAGAGCTACACTTCTCTCCTGTTGCTATATTCAGTAGATCAGATGAGGTAGTGGTGAAGGGATTTATCATTGAACATACCATGCTTTTGATGTTATCTACCAATTGTCGATCTTTTCTTGGTTGTGCGCATGTGCGCGCAAAAACATGTTTTTTGGGGGAAATTGCCTTAAATTTTTTGCTCTTGTAAAATCCGTTTTCGGGGGCTCTGTAGGACCATTTTTTGAGCTTTTTTATTGTTTTTTCGTGGTTTTTCCTTCATTCCTAACCCATTCGCTATTGTTTCTGGAGAAAAAAAATCAAAACCTGCTGGGCCCTGGTGGTACATTTATTAATAACTAGCTGGGGCTCAGCGGGTTAAGAACAGATTATAATTGACTAAACAAACTTAGACAATGAGTGCTCTGGAAAAATAGCGTAAAGTGATAATTAATACAACATTAATTATGAAAAGAAAGTAACGCAAATGACGAAGTTGTGCTAAGGAAATACTCAAAACAAAACCAAGATGTCTGAACGAGTTAACAGAGTCTTAAGAAATATACACCATAATACGGGGTGTATGATATATGATGAATAACTAAGTAATAGAAACTATGCAATGCTAGAATTCCTAGGCATGAAGAATCAGAATTACTTACATCAGTAATCAAATGAACTTAAATACTAATTTATAAAATAATTACAACGGCTTTATTCTTGCCTCTCATTTACAGGGGCTCAAAGTCATAGGGATATGGGGAAATTGGTTGTGATGAAGTTGTGAGGTAAATACTTATCGTAGACATACATAATAGCTGTTTATATTGGTACATATATAATAGGTAGTTTATTTATTACTTAGGTGCTAGTTACTTAGCCTAATAATGGAGTAATCTGATTTATACGGAATCGTCCATAACTCTTAGACAAACGTTATTACAGCTCGTCTATGAGTTATTCTTCTTAGAGGGTTATTATATCTCCCGGTTTGTCATAATTTGTCTTCCTGTACATCCATTTATATCTGTAGACTTCGGGCAGTTGATGTTTTATTTGCATAAACATTTCTTCACTGTACTGCATATCCGGGAGCTGAGGAAATGCTGCTCTGTGGTTGGCTGTGAGGGTTGGAGAGCAGGGCGTGGATTGGTTGTGAGAATTTCCCATACTTGTGGCTGGTGGCTATTGTCTTAGAGCACGGGGAACCAGGGGTCGCTCCTGTATTTGTGCGGTGATTAGAGCAAGGGGAAACAGGGGTGGCTCTTGTATTCTTCTTCTTCTCTCCTTACGTTCTCCTGTCTTCTTTGGGTCTTTTAGTTGCAGACTGGCTATTCTGCAACTGTTCTCTGCAGGGCTTGTCTTCAGACCCGTCATTTCATGTATGGAGAACAAATGAAGACTTTGTGCTAGATGCTAGAGTATATAGGGGTATGGGGAGGGGTTGTTGTTTGACCATTATGTAGTAGTAGCTAAACTTAGGCTACAGAAGAAATGGGTGAAGAGAAGTAGAGTAGGGCGGGAAGGAGGTAAAGTGGTGAAGAGGGTGGAAAGGTTATAGGAGGAGGAGTTCAGGGAAGAGTTCAAGAGAGCAGTATATAGACAATTAGGTAGGTCGACTTGGAGGGTATGGAGTAAGTGGAAGAAGTGATCAAAGTGTTTAAGGAAGAGATTGTTGCAGCATATGAGGAGACATGTACAGTTAGGAGAAGAAGGAGAGGAGTGAAGTGAACAGCATGGTGGACTGAAGGGGTGAAACTAGAAGTTGAAGAGAAGAAAAAAGCATATAGAGAGTGATTAGATAGTAGAGGGAATGAAGATTTGGAGAGACAGAAAAGGGAAAGGTACTTGGAGAAGAAATGAGTAGTGAAGGAAACCTTTCCACCCTCTTCACCACTTTACCTCCTTCCCGCCCTACTCTACTTCTCTTCACCCATTTCTTCTGTAGGTGAGTTAAATAACTTATCTTACTCTTTCTATCTCTAACGCTACTCATAGGATGTTTACATTTTCACCTTTATCGGGCAGAGGCTCGTCCCTTAGGAAGAAATGATAGATAGACTCAGTATTAGGGAATAGGTAGGAAATTATGATAATAAGACAAGATGATATTAACTCGGTCCCAGTCGAGGAATAATCCTGATGACAGACAAAACGCAGTGAGAGATGCAGTACAAATGAACCGTGAAACAGACAATGAAGTTAATGGAGATGTACAAGCAAACCCTGTTAGAGAAAATGCAGAAAATAACAATCAACAACTGCAGCCCGCAGAAGAAAACGCAGGAATCAATAATTCGCAAGACAACAGAGGTGTGGAACAAAATAATGAAAATAGTGTAGGCCTAAACGAAGTTAATGAGAGTGAAATAATCGAAAATCGTGAACAGAACGAACGACCTCGTAACGTAAACATGAATGGTGGAGAATGGATGGGACATTCTGGTGACGGACTCACAACATTAGTGAATGAAATCTATACAGAAGTGATACAATGGCAACATAATAAGTTTGAACTACCGATTTTGTGAAGCCGCAAAAGACATGCTGGGGGAACTCAGACGTATGATCCTAAAGTATGTTCAGGATGCCCCTTTGGTGCACGTGGCAATCAAGATAGCTTCTTTCATTCCTCAGTTGTTCCTTCAAAGAAAAAGACCAAAGGGAAAACTGAATGAGAACATTAAAGCGCTGAAACAGAGAATGGAGTGGTGGAAAAATGGGGAGTTAGACAAAATTCTTAGCCAAGTACGAGCAATCCAGCAAAGACTGAAAACAAAACAACGAAGAAAGAGGAAGCCAGATGATATGGCACGATCAGTGGGAAATAGCATGAGGATTGGTAAAGTGGCACAGGCAGTCAGAATGGTCACTGGGGAAGCCTCAAGTGGGGTGCACGAAGTGAATCGACGCATCTTGGACCAGCTGAAGGAGAAACACCCAGAAGCAAAACCAGCAAGTGATGAGGCCAAACTAGACGGGGAATATGTTCCTCCAGACCCGGTGATATATGAGAATATAACTGGAGACCTCATATGGAGAAAGGCGCTGAAAACACAGGGAGGAGCAGGTCCATCAGGAGTAGATGCTAAGACTTGGAGGATCTTCCTAAGTCAAAACAAGTTTGGTTCAGCCGCGGGTGACCTTTGTGAAGCAATAGCAATGCTGGCAAAGAAACTTGCATCGTCACCATGCGTGAACATAGAAGCTCTTGACAGCATGTCGCCTGATACCTTTAAATAAGAATCCAGGAGTTAGACCAGTAGGCGTTGGGGAAGTTCTTAGAAGGATTATTGGAAAAGCAATCATGTCTGTATTTGGAAAAGATGTACAAAGAGCAGTGGGCAACTTACAAGTATGTGCAGGACAGCAAGCCGGAGGAGAAGCAGCAATACATGCAATGGGGAAGGTGTATCATGAGGAAGATTGTGAAGCGGTACTGCTAGTGGATGCAACAAATGCCTTTAACACCATTAATAGGGAGGCAGCTATTCACAACATCAAGATCAAATGCCCGAGCATCGCAAAGTACATAGAAAATACTTATAAGGAGCCAGCTAACCTGTATATAGTTGGAAGCACAAAGAAGGAAGAAATGAACATTCTCAAATCAAATGAAGGAACAACGCAAGGAGATCCAGTGGCAATGGCAATGTACGCACTGGCACTATCAATTCTGCAGCAGAAAATAAAACATGAGGTAACCCGAGTGAAACAAGTGGCGTATGCAGATGACCTCACAGGTGCAGGAAAAATAGGGGATCTCAAAGAATGGTGGCGGAGAGTACAATCGGTAGGCGAAGTCATTGGGTACCATCCGAATGCTAGTAAATCTGTACTAATAGTGAAAGAAAACAAGTATGAAGAAGCGGTGCGGACTTTTGATGGGACAGGAGTGAAGATTACAAAGGAGGGTCAACGCCATTTGGGAGCAGTAATAGGCACAGAAGAATGCAAGAGAGACTATGTGCGAAAAAAGGTAGCAGAGTGGGTAAAGGAAGTGAAAACCCTGGCAGACATTGCGAAATCTGAACCACATGCTGCATATACTGCCTTCACATATGGTGTTAAGCACAGATGGACCTTTCTTATGAGAACAGTGCCTGGCATTAGACAGATGCTCCAACCGCTTGAAGAAGCAATCAGAGGAACATTCATACCGGCCCTAACAGAGATGGAAGGTGTCACGCAAGAGCTAAGAGATCTATTAGCTCTTCCGCCAAGGTTCGGAGGTATGGGGATCATAAACCCAGTGGAGGCGGCACTACATGAGAACCAAAATTCCCTTAAACTTACTACGTCTCTGACAGAAAAAATACGGGAGCAAAATGAAAATGATGAGGTGGACGAAGAGGAACAACGAAATGCAAGACAGGAAATTACAAAGAGCAGAGAAGAGAGACAGAAACATAGCCTAGAACAAATTAAGACCAGATGTAGGGAAGAACTGAAAATGAGAGTTGAGATGGCACAAGACACGGGGCTTCAAATTGGCTCACATCATTACCAATAAAGGAGAAAGGCTTCAGCTTAAATAAACAAGAATTCAATGATGCCGTAGCCTTGAGGTATGGGTGGCCAGTTTCGAACCTTCCGCTGAAATGTGCATGTGGTGAAATAAACAACTCAGACCACTGTATGACTTGTAAGAAAGGAAGATTCATCTGTATCCGGCATGATGAAGTACAAGACATCACTGCACAAATGCTGGACGAGGTGTGCCATGATGTCAGAATCGAACCGGAACTTCTGCCTATGGACGGACAGCACTTGGCCCACAATACTGCAAATACTTCAAATGAAGCAAGAGTGGACGTAAGTGCTCGAGGTTTTTGGACGAGGGACAACGGGCTTTTTTCGACATCAGAATCTTCAACCCAAGAGCACAAACATATCATGAGCGAGGACACAAGGCGGCATACTTGAGAAACGAAAGTGAGAAAAAACGCGCTTATGAAGAAAGAATTTTGAACAGGGATCAAGGAAGCTTTACTCCTCTGGTCTTCTCATCGTCGGGAGGTATGGGACCTTCTGCAAGTGTATTCTATGCCAGATTAGCTGAACAAATATCGGAGAAAAAGCGCCAGCATAGAAGCCAAGTCATAACTTGGATGAGATGCCGGCTCTCTTTCTCTCTTCTCAGGTCTGCACTCCTATGTCTCAGGGGTACAAGGTCCTCCCCACTACAGAGGACAAGAGTGAGAGACTTGGACTTTGAAATGGTCGTGGCGGAGGGACGAATTGGGGAACAACTAGGTTGATTGTAGGGAGGTACTGGTACAATAAGATAAACTACAATGTAACTAGAATAAGATAGATTGTACACCACTTTGTAACTGTCACCTTAACAAAAAAAAAAAAAAAAAAAAATAGAAGGAAACATGCTTACATTACTGAAATGTTTGTGGACATGCAGTAATGCAAGTAATGGTCACTTCTGTAAATCTAAAATGGCTTACTTAAGAATGGGAAAGGGGTGGGACCTATTTTTTTTTTTTTTTTTTTTTCGTATTAAAAAAAATAAGTGAAGGAAAACAAGGGACCAGTAGATGAGGAATTTGGAAGGATTTAAATTGGAGGGAGTGTAAGAAACTGTTCTGGAAAGAGGTCAATAAAGTTAGGGAGGGTAGCAAGGAAAGTAGTAAGGGTGTGAAAGGTAAGAATGGGCGAGTGCTAGCAGAGAAGCAAGAGAGAGAGGGAGCACCTCAACGAATTGTTGAACGTAAGGGATGTAACGCCAGCAAACATAGTTGGATGGGGTATGAGAGGGAGAAGAAGAGAAATAGCGGAGGAGGAGGTGGGGATCAGGAGGTCAGAAGTGTGTGAGGCCTTGAAAGATGGGGAAAGTATCAGGAATAGATGGAGTGTGTGGGGAAATGCTGAGGTATGGTGGTGAGATAGTGATTGAATGGGTATGGACAATGTGTAAACTAGCATGGGCAAAGGGAAGTGTGCCTGATAACTGGAAAACAGGCATATTAGTCCCCCTATATAAGGGTAAAGTGGAGAGAGGAGTGTGTATGTAGTCCATTATTAAGTGCCCTTGTTTATTTCGTAGTGCCGGTCGTAACAAAAGTTTCCTATTTCATGTGTTGTTACGTTTGTTTCTGAAGTAGTTATTTTCTTCCTTAGTAAAAACGGAACAAAAGTATTCATTAAAGCAAATTAGCAATGTTTTTATCTCCTGTTACTGTCTGGTCATTACTTATTAATGGCCCTATTCCGGTTTAAATATTTCTATTACCATTAAAGCAACCGTAAAATTGCTTTGGATTGTTTACACTTTCCTTTGCTATATAACTTGTAATTATGCTTCACTGTCCTAATTAATGTTTTTACTCTTTTCTACTTAATTTGAATAGATAGCTCCAGTGTTCATTATTTATGGCATTTTTAGTTAGTTTATGTTATTTATTCCTTTCCCTTAGCGCCTTGCAAATATTCTTAATGAACCAGGGAGGCTTGTTTTTACCTGTATTTACTTTAAGTTTAGTGGGTATGTATTTATTCTGAGCACTCATGAATATATCTTTAAATGTGTCCCATATTTCACTTGTTTTGTCAATATTGCTAAGCTGTATATGCAAGTCACTGAGGCCTTTCCTAAGTTTGTTGTAATTTGCATTTTTTAAATCTGGTATCTTCATTTCCTGTTTTTTAATAGTATATTTGCAATTTATGTCGATTCTAATGAGCTTGTGGTCAGAGGTGGATAGGTGCTCGCCAATGTTAAATTTATATATAAAGTTTTCATTTGTACTGATTTCGAGATTTAAGCCACTTTCACACATTCACGATGTTGGTCCCGATGTAGCCCGAGGTACACAAATTGGTACATCGGCAGAGACAGTGACACGATGTATGCGTTTTGACGACGAAGCCTCGACGGTGACACGTCGTGCTACGACGGGCCAGATGGTACCACGGTTGCAACACGACGGTGCCACGTCAATGCTGTAACGGTCAAAATTCCGGTCAAAACCGTACCCCGACGTACCCCGACGTGGCAGGAGGGGAACACGACGAGGGGTGATGGACTTAAGCCACTTTCACACATTCACGATGTTGGTCCCGATGTACCCCCCGATTTGAATATCGGGACACAACGTGGTGCAATCCCCAACGTGTGTCGGGGTCGTCGGGGAGCGTCGTGTTACCCGCGGTGCGGGACGTGGCAAATCGGGCTTGGCCACCAAAGGTTTGGATTTGTTCAAACATTTCGCACGATGTACTTTTGGCGTGGTACCATCGGGTAACGTCGGGTACAACGTGTCGATGGCGTGGGTCTCGCGTGTCTGCATCCGGTTACATCGGCATCGACGTGGCGGCGTCGGGGTATAAATAGTTATAATATATTACAGTAAAAGTCATGTAATCCGAATGGCAGCGGATCGACAGTGCTTCGGATTAGTGGAGTATTCTGACAACACTATAAATACGCACATGATGAATAAATAAAGACCTGATATGGTATACGGTAGGCCTATACCGTATATAATATTCCATAATCAACTTACATTAAACGAGTTAATAAGTTCAAATGAAAAATCAGTGTACCGGTATGATTACCGAAACACGTGTGTGTTAATTGTCGAGTGAGTGTGTGTGCGTGTGTGTGTGTTATTGTTCTTGTGTGGCTATATCGACCGCCACTGATACACGGTATGCAATAAATGTTATTATAATTATGCTCTATGGAATTGAATTTCATTTTACCTAATACAGTAGTGTTTATAATAGTAAAAGACAAAGGAAATACTAAGTGTTATTGATTAATTTAACACAAGGTAGTGTTTGTGTGGGTGGATGGGTTTAGATAGAGGAGATTGTTCCTGTGTTTTCGACGATTCCATCCTTACACAAGATATGTTATATCGATCCTTTTGCACAAGATAGGTTTATATGAATACATTTTACCGTCCACAATTAGAGAAAATATGATTCATCACGAAGTGTAGCCTACCTGTGGAGATTAAACGCACTGTTATATTATATACTATATGAGATATACCGGTACCGGTATATCGTTTTTTTATCGTTATTTTTATTTGCATAATAAATCACAACAATTTTTTTCCGCTGAACATGATGGCGGTGTTTAGAATATGCTATCATCAATATTGGATTTTATAGAAATAAATCTATAACGATAGTTTTTTGTTATTATAGAATCCCAGCCGCACCAAAATATTCGCTCTCAATTGGTTTTCACCCATAATAATTATTTTTTTAATTATATTTTTTATGAACGGCAAGAGGAAAGGTTAGTATATAAGATTTCAACAAAACAATAAATAAAAATAATAATATGTGGAATTTCACCGTAGGTGAAGGTTACTGTTCAGTCCGCCCGTACTTTCCCTCCCCATCTCAGTTGGTTTTCACCCATAATAATTGTTTGTTGTTATTTAAAAAAAAATTATGAACGGCAAGAGGAAAGGTAATTATATAAGATTTCAACAACAAAATAAATTAAAATAATAATATGTGGAATTTCACCGTAGGTGAAGGTTACTGTTCAGTCCGCCCATACTTTCCCTCCCCATTTTCACCGATAAAATATGGGACAATGAATATTCTGTAAGCAAGTGATATATTGGATTTTTCATTAGCTTTCTAATGGTACATATATGGCCTATGTACGATCAAAACTTTAATTTTTCCTGAATATTTTTTGTCCGTCGCCGCTGTCACCCGTAAATATTTTCGCTTCACTTCATGGTCTATTTTCATATAATTTAACGTTCGATACAGGTTTTAGATATTAATTTCGTATACCGGCAATGAATACAGATTGTTATTTACGAAGAACCAGCTCTCTACGACAAAAACTTGATTTTATATAAAAAAATCATACGCCTATACCTTACAAAGAAATAATTCGACCTTATCTTACCTTAAACTTAACCGTTGAACGTAATACCTTTAACACCATATGTATTGATGATATCTGTCAGGCTGCCTGACGTTGTGGCGTCGTCCTCGTCGGGTCGGCCACGTGTCAACATCATAAGTCCATCGCCCCTCGTCGTGTTCCCCACGTGCCACGTCGGGGTACTTCGGGGTACGGTTTTGACAGGAATTTTGACCGTTACAGCATTGACGTGGCGCCGTCGTGTTGCTACCCTGGTACCATCTGGCATGGCGTGGCTACGACGTGTCACCGTCGAGGCTTCGTCGTCAAACGCGTACATCCTATCACTGTCTCTGCCGATGTACCAATTTGTGTACCTCGGGGTACATCGGGACCAACATCGTGAATGTGTGAAAGTGGCTTTATGATGGTGACACGTGGCCGACCCGACGAGGAGGACGACGCCACAATGTCAGGCAGCCTGACATATATCGTAAATACATATGGTGTTAAAGGTATTACGTTCAACCAACGGTCAAGTTTAAGGTAAGATAAGGTCGAATTATTTCTTTGTAAGGTATAGGCGTATGATTTGTTTTTATATAAAATCAAGTTTTTGTCTTAGAGAATTGGTTCTTCGTAAATAACAATCTGTATTCATTGCCGGTATTCGAAATTAATATCTAAAAACTGTATCGAACGTTAAATTATATGAAAATAGACCATGAAGTGAAGCGATATTTTTTACCAGTGGGTGACAGCGGCGACGGACAAAAAATATTCAGGAAAAATAAAAGTTTTGATCGTACATTGGCCATATATGTACCATTAGAAAGCTAATGAAAAATCCTATATATCACTTACTTACAGAATATTCATTGTCCCACATTTTATCGGTGAAAATGGGGAGGGAAAGTACGGGCGGACTGAACAGTAACCTTCACCTACGGTGAAATTCCACATATTATTATTATTATTATTTTTTTTTTTTAATTTTATATAATAACCTTTCCTCTTGCCGTTCATAAAAAAAAAAATATATATATTATGGGTGAAAACCAATTGAGAGCCAATATTTTGGTGCGGCTGGGATTCTATAAAAACAAAAAACTGTCGTTATAGATTTATTTCTATAAAATCCAATATTGATGATAGCATATTCTAAACACCGCCATCATGTTCAGCGGAAAAAATTGCTGTGATTTAGTATGAAAATAAAAATAACGATAAAAAAACGATATACCGGTACCGGTATATCTCATATAGTTTATAATATAATAGTGCGTTTAATCTCCACAGGTAGGCTACACTTCGTGATGAATCATATTTTCTCTAATTGTGGAAGGTAAAATTTATTGATATAAACCTATCTTGTGCAAAAGGATTGATATAAACATAGCTTGTGTAAGGATGGAATCGTCGAAAACACAGGAACAATCTCCTCTATCTAAACCCATCCACCCACACAAACACTACCTTGTGTTAAATTAATCAATAACACTTAGTATTTCCTTTGGCTTTTACTATTATAAACACTACTGTATTAGGTAAAATGAAATTCAATTCCATAGAGCATAATTATAATAACATTTATTGCATACCGTGTATCAGTGGCGGTCGATATAGCCACACAAGAACAATAACACACACACACGCACACACACTCACTGAACAATTAACACACACGTGTTTCGGTAATCATACCGGTACAGTGATTTTTCATTTGAACTTATTAACTCGTTTGATATAAGTTGATTATGGAATATTATATACGGTATATACGGTATAGGCCTATACCATATCAGGTCTTTATTTATTCATCATGTGCGTATTTATAGTGTTGTCAGAATACTCCACTAATCCGAAGCACTGTCGGTCCGCTGCCATTCGGATTACATGACTTTTACTGTAATATATTATAACTATTTATACCCCGACGCCGCCACGTCGATGCCGATGAAACCGGATGCAGACACGCGAGACCCACGCCATCGACACGTTGTACCCGACGTTACCCGATGGTAACACGCCAAAAGTCCATCGTGCGAAATTTTTGAACAAATCCAAAACGTTGGTGGCCAAGCCCGATTTGCCCGCGGGTAAAGCCACTTTCACACATTCACGATGTTGGTCCCGATGTACCCCGATTTGAATATCGGGACACAACGTGGTGCAATCCCCAACGTGTGTCGGGGTCGTCGGGGAGCGTCGTGTTACCCACGGTGCGGGACGTGGCAAATCGGGCTTGGCCACCAAAGGTTTGGATTTGTTCAAAAATTTCTCACGATGGACTTTTGGCGTGGTTTCATCAGGTAACGTCGGGTACAACGTGTCGATGGCGTGGGTCTCGCGTGTCTGCATCCGGTTTCATCGGCATCGACGTGGCGGCGTCGGGGTATAAATAGTTATAATATATTACAGTAAAAGTCATGTAATCCGAATGGCAGCGGACCGACAGTGCTTCGGATTAGTGGAGTATTCTGACAACACTATAAATACGCACATGATGAATAAATAAAGACCTGATATGGTATACAGTAGGCCTATACCGTATAATTATACCGTATATAATATTCCATAATCTATCTATCTATCTATTGCCTGACGCCGTGATCCCCGAAGGGGTGGCCACGAACGAACCGCCCCATGCACCTCTGTCCCCAGTCAGTCGACGCCCCTCCCCCCAACCAGCACCGCCTTCGTTCATGTAGTTCCTCACTCCATCCTTCCACCTCATATTCGGTCTACCTCTCCCCCTCTGTCCCTCCACCTCGCTCTCGTACACCCTCTTAGTCATTCTCTCGCTTTCCATACGTTCCATATGGCCGAACCATCTCAAGTTGTTCCTTTTCACACTTTCCAGCACATCTACCTCCACACCACACCTCCTTCTTACTTCCTCATTAGTCTGTCTATCCCTCCATGTAACTCCGCATGCACTCCTTAAGTAATTCATTTCCACTGCTCTCACTCTTGGTCTGAGTCTCTCAACCAACGTCCATGCTTCGCTTCCGTAAGTCAGTGTCGGGATTACCACACTGTCATGCAAGGACTTCTTCACTTCCATACTGACCACCCTATTTCTTGTTACTGCTTTTAGCGTTCCTACAACCCTCTTCCCCTGTTGTACCCTCCCCGCACCTCTTCATCCATAGTCCCATCTTTACTCAACACACTGCCCAGATACTTAAAAGAGTTGACGATCTCCATAGCCTGACCGTTCAGCTTCACCTCACACTCTGTGACTTCACCCCTTTCGAAGACCATAACCTTGCTCTTCCCCGTATTTACCTTCAAATTCCGTTTTTCGCACACTGTTCCAAACTCATTTACCAGACCCTGCAACTCCCATTCATTATCACTCATCAGAACTGTATCATCCGCAAACAGCAGTATAGGTAGCTTCCACTCAATTCCCTCCCTTTTCAGCGATACACCAACATCCACTGCTCTTGATAGTATTTCTTTCATGACTCCATCCATATATACAGTAAACAACCACGGGGACATCACACACCCCTGTTTCAAACCAACATTCAGGTCAAAGAACTCGCTCTGCTCACTCTCCACACGTACTGCCGCCTTTGCACCCTCATACATGCTCTTCACTGCTTTCAGCAACTTGCCCTCTACTCCGTATATTCTAAGTACTTTCCACAAACCTTCTCTATCCACTCTGTCATAGGCCTTCTCCAAGTCCATAAAGGCAACATACACCTTTTGTTTCTTCTCCAGATACTTCTCCACAACACAATTCAGGGTAAAAATCTGATCTACACATCCTCTTCCCTTCCTAAAACCTCCCTGCTCGTCGCCTATCCATTTCTCCGTTCTCACTCTCACTCTCTCAATCACTAACCTACTGTATACCTTCCCTACTACGCTTAGAAGACATATTCCTCGGTGGTTACCACACACTCCTCTTTCCCCTTTGCCCTTATATAGGGGGACTATTATGCCAGTCTTCCAGTCATCGGGTGCACTCCCCTTCTCCCATGCTAGTTTGCACATTTTCCATACCCATTCTATCACTATCTCGCCACCATACCTCAACATTTCCCCACACACTCCATCTGTTCCTGGTGCTTTCCCCAACTTCACTCTTTTCATGGCTTCCCACACTTCTGACCTCCTGATCCCCACCTCCTCCTCCACTACTTCTCTTCTTCTCCCTCCCATACCATATCCAGCTATGTTTGCTGGCTCTTCATTCCTTACATTTAGCAACTCACTGAAGTACTCCCTCCATCTTTCGACTCTCTCTTGCTTCTCGACTAGCATTCTCCCATTCTTATCTTTCACACCCTTACTGTTTCCCTTGCTACCTTCCCTAACTTTCTTGACTTCTTTCCAGAACAGTTTCTTACTCTCCCTCCATTTTACACTCAGATTCCTTCCAAATTCCTCATCTACTCTTCTCTTACTTTCCTTCACTACTCTCTTCACCACCCTCTTACTCTCCACGTACCTCACTCGTTTCTGTCTCTCGGAATCTTCATTCCCTCTACTACCCAACCACTCTCTATATGCTTTCTTCTTTTCTTCCACAGCTATTCTTACCTCTTCTGTCCACCATGCTGTACCTTTCACTCCCCTCCCTCTTCTCCTCACTCCACACACCTCCTCACATGCTGCACAGATCTCATCCTTAAACACCTTGCTCATCTCCTCCACTTCCTCCATAACTTCCAGGTCGAACCCACCTAGTCATCTTTCCACTGCTCTCCTGTACTCCTCCCTGACTTCCTCCTCCTGCAACCTCTCCACCCTCCTCACCATTCCACCCTCCTCTCGCCTCCCTCCCGCTCTCCTCACCCACTTCTTTTGTATCCTAACCTTAGCTACCACTACATAATGATCAGACAGACCCCCTCCAATACCCCTATACACCCTAGCATCCATCACATATTTCTTCATTCGTTCATCCACACATACATAATCAATCAATGACTTTCGTTCCACCACTGTCTTATCCTTCATCGTCAACATCCGTTTCCACGTGTACCTGTGGATCATTCTGTGTCGGAAGAAGGTGTTGGCTATCCACAGCCTCCTCCCCACACATACGTCCACAAGTGCACTACCATTCCCATTCACCTCTGATGGCACCCCCCACCCTCCCACCACTCCCTCAACTTTCCTATCACCCACCTTACCATTCATATCCCCAATCAGAAATATTCTTTCGTTCTTGTCAAACTTCTCCAGGCACGCCTCCACATTCATCCAGAACTCCTCTTTCTTTCTTTCAAGTATATCCTCTGTCGGGGCATACACGCATACAATCACCCACGTTTGTATTCCTACTTTCATTCTCACCCACACAATCCTTGAACCCACAGACCCATACTCTCTTACACATTCCTTCCATTTGCTACTTACAAACAAACATGCACCTTCTCTCGCTGTTCCTTCACTCACTCCAGCACACACCCATTCCACACTCCCACTCTCTCACATCTGAACCTTTCCATTTGGTCTCTGTCATTCCACATACATCCAGCCTGGCATTCACTAACACTTCCAGAACCTCTCTCTCTTTTATGCCATCATTCATGCCACTAACATTCCACGTAGCCATTCTCAGAATGTCCGAAGGCATGTTCTTAGTCGGTCGTAGTTCGTCAACGTTGGTTCTGTCCGCATCCGAGGCTGTTCGTTCGTTTTTCTTTGCTTAGACATTTTTTCCGGGTGGGGGTCGCAAGCCCACCGACCCAACCTCTTTAGTCGCCTCTTACGACACACACGCAGAAGGCACGTGGGGCATATTCTATTCCCTAACCCCCAGGGGGGTTAAACGAGTTAATAAGTTCAAATGAAAAATCAGTGTACCGGTATGATTACCGAAACACGTGTGTGTTAATTGTCGAGTGCGTGTGTGTGTGTTATTGTTCTTGTGTGGCTATATCGACCGCCACTGATACACGGTATGCAATAAATGTTATTATAATTATGCTCTATGGAATTTAATTTAATTTTACCTAATACAGTAGTGTTTATAATAGTAAAAGCCAAAGGAAATACTAAGTGTTATTGATTAATTTAACACAAGGTAGTGTTTGTGTGGGTGGATGGGTTTAGATAGAGGAGATTGTTCCTGTGTTTTCGACGATTCCATCCTTACACAAGCTATGTTTATATCGATCCTTTTGCACAAGATAGGTTTATAATTATCAATACATTTTACCTTCCACAATTAGAGAAAATATGATTCATCACGAAGTGTAGGCCTAGCCTACTTGTGGAGATTAAACGCACTGTTATATTATATACTATATGAGATATACCGGTATCGGTATATAGTTTTTTTTTATCGTTATTTTTATTTTCATACTAAATCACAGCAATTTTTCCCGCTGAACATGATGGCGGTGTTTAGAATAATTATGCTGTCATCAATATTGGATTTTATAGAAATAAATCTATAACGATAGGATTTTTATTTTTATAGAATCCCAGCCGCACCAAAATATTCGCTCTCAATTGGTTTTCACCCATAATAATATTTGTTTTTATTTATTTTTTCTTATGAACGGCAAGAGGAAAGGTTATTATATAAGATTTCAACAAAACAATTAATACAAATAATAATATGTGGAATTTCACCGTAGGTGAAGGTTACTGAAGCCATACGAGAGTGATTTGTATGACTCCCCTGTAGCCAGGTAACGTAGGGTGATAGCCAGGCGCATACCAGGTGGGACGGGTTTCCTCCAAAACGTATCGTGCTTCTCCACCAGTGGGCCAACACGTTCAAGCAGCTCTCCGAACATGGCTTTATCCACCCGCAGGAAATGTTTGTAGGCGCTGGTGTCTTCCACAGCCAACTCCTTCAGCAGGTTGTCATAGTGGCCGTACTGCCCTCGCCTCAAAAGCCACTTCCGGGTCCAGACCTGCCTTCTCCGTATCCTGGGTGGCCCCTGGGCATCCTGCACATTCTGCATGGCTCTGTACAGGGAAACATCTAATCTTGCCTGATGTGCTGCCAGATCTACCTGCAGCTGCAGGACCTTGAGTTCATCCATGGTGTAGGGTAGGGCGATTGGTGCTGACGTGTGGCCGTGGCTTGGGAGGTGTGTAGAGTGAGGTACAGGTACCAGAACCGGCCCCTTTTATATAAAATTGTGTCTGTCACCCCGTCGGTGTTCATCGTGTCACGCTGGTAACACCATCGTTAGTCCATCCCCCCTCTTCGTTTTCCCCTCGTGCCACGTCGGGGTACGGTTTTGACCGGAATTTGGACCGTTAGGGCATTGACGTGGCGCCCTCCTGTTGCCACCGTGGTACCATCTCCCCCGTCGTGGCTACGACGTGTCACCATCGAGGCTTCGTCGTCAAACGCGTACATCGTGTCACTGTCTCTGCCGATGTACCAATTTGTGTACCTCGGGGTAAATCGGGACCAACATCGTGAATGTGTGAAAGTGGCTTAACACGACGCTCCCCGACGACCCCGACACACGTTGGGGATTGCACCACGTTGTGTCCCGATATTCAAATCGGGGTACATCGGGACCAACATCGTGAATGTGTGAAAGTGGCTTTAGTTTTCGCGTGTGTGTCGGTTCTAAAACACTTTGATATAGAAAACGGTCTCGTGTGAAATTAATAATTTGTCCCGAATTGTAACTATTTCCGGTCATAAGGCACCAGTCAATGTTAGGTAGATTATATTCTCCGAGTATTATGTTTTCGTTAGCATTATGGGTTTGTTGCAATATTTCGTATAGGTGATTATCATCGACCTCATTTTGAATTGGAGGTCAGTATGCAGTAGTGATATTCATGTTTGAGTTTTTCAAGTTCAATTTGACACACTATTATTTATTATTTTCGGGGAGTGAAACCTAAGTTGGATTTAGATGACAGGCAATCCACATAGCCACACCACTTCTCGATTTTACGTTACACCTATCTTTATGAACATTTTGTGTAAGAATCGATATGGTATTCAGAAATTATATCTGTTTTTAAAATCGAGGTGAGTTTCTGTCACACTAATTACGTCTATTTTTTTCTGTTAACGCACGGCATTTTAGTTCATCTATCTTGTTTCTAATCGAACATGCATTGAAGGATAATACTTTTACTATACTGAACTCTTGATTGAGGGAGGTGTATGATTTTGGTATTGTTTGAGTTAGTCATATATTTTGGGCAAATGTTGTCGGTCTGTTTTTAGTTTGAGAGTTCAAGGTCAAGGAGCGATTATTTACGGTCGATGGGTGGGTGCGATTATTAACGGTCGGCTGATTCGGTGGGTGGGTAATTACAGTAGTTGCGGGGGCTGAGGGCATGTATTTAATGGGTTGGAGAGGGGGGGGGGGTGGGGGGGGGGAGGTCTTTAGGTCAATAATCCTCCAGATTAATTAGAAAAGAAGAGAGAGAGAGAGGGCATGAGTATTAATGAAATGCAGTTTGGGTTTATGCCAGGCAGAGATATGACTGATGCAATATTATTATCATAGTCTAGCAGCTGCAAGAGAAATACCACAGGGAGAATAGAAAGCTGGATTTGACATTTGTGAACACAACGGCTTTAGTTGGAGTACCAAGGGTGGTAGTACAGTGGAATAAGAGAAAGTTGTGATTTGAAGCGTGGATGCATATAGATTATCTATGAAAACATACAAGGGTGAAAGTCTGATAACAATTGTGTAAATAAAGGGGCATATCAGGGATGGGTAGTGAGCCTGGTATTGTTTATCATGGTGCCCTAAACATTGGCAAGAGTGGCTGATCCATTATGACAAGTGTATGAATTAGGTGGAAGGGACACACAGGAAAGAGCTTGAATTCTTATATTCAGTCTCTCTGAAGATGGGTTCTGGTAGCCCGAAACATAGGAGAAATAAAGAATTCAAGTTCTTTCCTGTGTTTTCCTTCCACCTAATTCATCCAATTGACAAGTGTTTGGAAGTGGACTGCCTTTCAAACTGTTGTTGCTGACGTCGGGTTATAGTGGCTGAAAACATGGATAAGGCAAAGGAGTAGCTTGAGAGGTGGTTAAGGGGGGATGGATTTATTTATTTGCTAATTTATGTAGCGAGGTGGTTACATTTAATAAAACCAAAATAACTTTAATTAAACCAAAGGCAAAATTGGTAATCGCTAGTACAAACGAGATAAAACAACCAAGTGCAACAAGGAGACTTGCCCTCTGCCGGATGTAAAATGCATGTTGGGTGGAATTCAGTTGCATGTAGTTTGTAATAGATGGGGACACAAAAGATGCACTGGTATTAAAAATAATTACAAAATATAGATAAATTTCTTTGGGAAACACGCAATGGTGGTCAAAGTTTGGAAGGAGTCGTAATAGGCGAGGAACGCTTGGAATATGTAGAAGCATTGTAATTTGAGTGATATTCTAAGTGTAAGGGAAGGTGTGGTGGAGTGGTCTTGCGACTGGACTGGTAATCCAATGAACCCGGGTTCGAATCCCGATATGTCAATGGGAAGATATTATTGGGATGGAATTTGTGCTGTACCTAGTATCAGTGCATTACCACAAAGCCCACCGAAACGCCAAATAAATACCCTCATCGTTCCCTGATTAAATATCACTGTATGAATAGTCCCAGATTCAAAATATGCTACAGGGAAGCAATGCCTAGTGAGTTAATTGCTCAATAGGTGGCGTTCTTAGAGTGAGGGTCCGAGTCTAGGAGTAAAGACAGTGAATAACTGGAATGAGGCAGCTTCAGAGATGGGGCTGCTTCGAGCCATGAGTGGGTAACTAAGCCCTATGCATCCTGCGAAGCCTTGATGGCAGGGGCTGGTTGCAGCTGAAAGTGCTTCACATGTCTCACCCCCTAAACTGGAACGAAACCTCACAGGCTTCACCGTTCAATGTATAACGGTTGAATTTACAGGCTCTCAGCTTATGCCCGAGGGAGTAGTTGGAATATTGAAAACAAAAGTGGAAGAGCAAACAGCAGTAATAAAGCAGATGTTCCAGTAGATAAACAATAACTTTGGCAGCATACATCATCTTTATAGTGACTGTCTTGTCCCCTACACAATACTAAACAGGATGGAAGGCTGATGCTCAATAAATTTGACCTTTGGGCCAAAGTCAATGTCAAGTTGATTGTACCCCCCTACTCCTTGTTGGCTTAACCCCTTCTGTACCGGCGACGTCTTTTTAATTATATTCTAGCTGTATTTAGATGATTTTGTGCAGCAAAAGAAGGATCTGTGGTAGTAAAAATAGGATAGTGAGATATATTGAAGCCTGTTAATTGCTCGAGGCCCTTTCTAAACATAATAAAATCGTCTAATAGTAGCCAGCGTAAAGTTAGCTGAACGTCACCGGTACAGAAGGGGTTAAATAAACTGTGCTCAATAGAATGTGGTGTTAGATAAACTCTTTCGGGACAATGGCATAATATTCTCAATTGCCCCCACATTGCCCTTCACAACCAACCACTCCCCCACAAGTTACCTCTCAGCCACCTCCGCCCCCTCCACCCTCTATCTGCCCAACCGAGACCCTTATGTCACCCCAAACCACCACCCAGGCAGGACTTTATTTTGTACCCAACTCCCCTGAGCAACAACAACGTAAGATAAATGAAGAGGATAGCCCTCAAAATCAAAACCAACAGCCATCTACCACAACCACGGCAGTACAGGGTGCTCCAACCACAACCAATCAAGAGACAGGTAGTGCCACTCGGGAAGTATCACCAATATGCAGATATTATCTGAAAAGACGGTGCTATTTTGGGCAAAATGGTGATATTGGAGGAAGATGTAGATTTGCACACCCACAAATTTGCAACATAGGCCTACTGATAAATGATGGAAACTGCAGATTTGGTGGAAAATGCAGATACCACCACCCATCCATCTGCAAGTCGTCACTTAAAAACAAGACCTGCTATGATACTAAGTGCCATTATTTTCATATTATAGGTACATGGAGGTATGCAAGAAACACAACAAATGGTACTGGTAACCAAAAAAACTCTCCAGCTTCGCAAGGACGAGACAGAGGAAGAAATCAAGGAGGGAAATGGCAGATGAAGATGAAGAGATCGAGGGAGATGGAAGAGCTCATAGAATACATAGAGTACCTCCTGGCCCCCCCAAACAGTGGCGAATACTTCCCGAAGACTATTAGAAACACATAGAATACATAGAGCACCTCCTGGCCCTCAAACAGTGGCGAATACTTCCCGAAGACTATTAGAAACACATAGTACTCCAAACAATCTCTCCCCACTCTTGTTTGCAAATATACAAGGCCTAAAAAACAGAACCACAAACAAAGTACCATTTATTAGGGGCCTGCTAGAAGAAGGAAACGCTATATTTGCGGCTCTCACAGAAACTCACATTAAAGATCAAGAGGATAGTGAAGTATGGATTCCTGGTTATAACCTACACAGGGTGGACAGAACGCATAGAACACGTGGAGGTGTAGCCTTGTATATACATGACTCACTGATATGTACTGAATTCCTAAATAACAGTAATGAAATGGTGGAAATACTGGGAGTTAAAATAGAATCCATAAATTTAGCAGTTATAGTAACATACAGGCTCCGGACTCATCCCTAGAAGAATTAAAAACCCAGCTCAACAAAATAAAATCAGAAGTGGAAACCCTGGGGAACCCAACACCAAATATTATGTGGCTAGAAGACTTTAACCTACCAAACATTAAATGGAGACATCTAGAAAACCAGGTAGTGGCAAATAACAGGAGAAGCAAATACAAATACGAGAGAGCTTTTTAAACTTTGCGACTTTTTTAGTCTTACCCAGCATATTGCCGAACCCACACGGGAAAACAGTATCTTAGACTTAGTCTTCACTAACAACGACTCTCTAGAACACAGCATTAACATATCGGACACAACATACTCAGATCATAATCTAATTGAGATCAAAACAACCTTAGCAAGTGTACAGACTGCCTCAGAATCGAGCCCAAAAACCGGCCCTTTCAGTAAATTTAACTTCAATAACAAAATTATTAGGTGGGAAGAGGTAAATCAAGAAATGGAAGAAATAGACTGGGAAGATTTAATGAATAACCTGACACCCGCAGAATGTCTAGTCCTAATAACAGAAACCATGACCCAAATTTGTAACCACCATATACCTGCAAGACAAACAAGACGAAGAAGCAAACAGGATCGGGAAAGAGGAAGCTGTACAGAAGAAGAAAATTACTCACACAAAGGCGCACACATCAAAAACTATAGGATAGACAACATACCAAAATAGATAGAGAAATTGTGGAAATTGAACAAAGACTAAGAATATCATATGAACTACAACATATGGAAGAAGAGAGGAAAGCTATTGCAGGTATAAAGGAAAATTCCAAGTACTTCTTTTAATATGCCAAACAAAAGGCTAAATCAGCATCAAAAATAGGCCCACTAAGCAAAGGGGATGGTTCATTCACAGGGGACAAAAAGGAAATGAGCGAACTCTTACGCCGGCAGTATGAAATGGCCTTCAGTGAACCTGATGAAACAAAAGCCATCAGAGACCAAAATATATTTTTCATGGAAACCTCCCTCACGAAAACCCCCCAGATGCTGGATATTGATTTCGGTCCAAAAGACATAGAAGAGGCCATTTCCAACATGCCATCCCACTCGGCACCAGGCCCGGACTCATGGAATTCGATCCTAATGAAGAAATGTAAGGAAAACCTCTCAAAACCCCTGGCTATTATATGGAGGAGTCTAGACACTGGTGAAATACCAGATAGCTTAAAAAATGCAATAATTGCCCCACTGCATAAAGGAGGGAGTAAAGCACTACCAAAAAACTACCGCCCGGTAGCTCTAGCCTCCCACATCATTAAAGTTTTCGAGAGAGTCCTGCGAAGCAAAATCTCAGCATTCATGGAGGCAAATGAACTACACAACACCGGTCAACATGGGTTCAGGGCAGGAAGATCATGTCTCTCACAACTTTTGGAACATTATGACAAAATTCTTAAAGCACTAGAAGAAAAGAAAAGAGTTGATGTCATCTACACCGATTTTGCTAAGGCATTTGATAAATGTGACCATGGTATAATAGCCCACAAACTAAAAGCAAAAGGTATAACGGGGAAAATCGGACGGTGGATATACAATTTCCTCGTAAACCGGAAACAATCAGTAGCAGTAAACCAAGTCACATCTGAGCCTTCGGATGTAAAAAGCTCAGTGCCCCAAGGAACAGTGCTAGCGCCCCTTCTGTTCCTCATTCTAATTTGCGACATAGATACCAACACCAGACACAGTACGGTGTCGTCTTTTGCGGATGACAAAAAACTAAGCAAGATAGTAAACACACAAGAGGGCAAGTTGCAGGAAGACATAAATGTAGTGTTCCAGTGGACCAGGGAAAACAACATGCAATTCAATGAAGAAAAATTCCAATTTATAAGGTATGGAGATAATAATGTTGTTAAAGAGAACACAAACTACCTAACAGAATCTAACCACATAATATAACGGAAAGACAGTGTGTGAAAGACCTTGGGGCGTTAATTTCTGAAAATATGGGTTTCAAAGAACATAACCAGGTCAAAGTTGCGGCTGCAAAACGTTTAACGGGTTGGATTCTGCGTACCGGTACATTTAAAACACGCGGTGAATTACCTATGATAACGCTCTTCAAATCTCTAGTGCTACCGCGGCTTGAATACTGTAGCGTATTAACATCCCCATACAAAGCATGTGAAATAAATGAATTAGAGAGTGTACAAAGAAATTTCACTTCGCATATAAGTTCGGTAAAACAGGTACACTATTGGGATCGTTTAAGAGCACTGAAACTGTACTCGCTGGAACGTAGAAGAGAACGTTACCTAATAATATACACATGTGTGTATAATATACACAGGAGGTGTGGTGGAGTGGTCTTGCCACTGGCCTGGTAATCCAAAGGTCCCGGGTTCAAATCCCGATGTATCAATGGGAAGATATTATTGGGATGGAATTTGTGCTGTACCTGGTATCATTGCATTACCACAAGCCCACCGAAACGTCAATAAAATACCCTCATTGTTCCCTGATTAAATAGCACTGTATGAATATTCCCATATTCAAAATATGCTATAGGGGTGCAATGCCTGGTGAGTTATCTGCTCAACAGGTGGCGTTGTGTGTGTGTAAGTGTGAGAGTCCGAGTGTCGGGGATGAGACAGTGAAGCACGGGAACGAGGTGGCTTCAGAGATGGGGTCGTTTCGGGCCATGAGTGAGCACCGTGCCTCATGTGAAGGCAAGATGGCAGGTGCTCGTTGTACTCTACGTGCTTCACATGTCTCACTCCCTAGACTGGAACAAGACCTCACGGGCTTCACTGTCCATTGTAAAGCGGTGAATGTTAAGGCTCTCAGCCTATGCCCGAGAGGAAGTAAGTTGGAATATAGAAAAACAAAAAAAAAAAAAAAAAAAACATGGAAAATCGCAGAGGGTTTAGTACCAAACCTACATACTCCGATAGTCATGAAATTCAGTGATAGGAGAGGCTGGGAATGCAATATCCCCCGGATGAATAACAGGGGTGCTATGGGCTCTCTGCGAGAGGGCTGGTTATCACACAGAGGCCCACGTTTCTTCAACAAACTCCCACGGCGAGTAAGAGACATGAGGGGCGTCTCTTTAGACAACTTCACAAGAGCCCTCGATGTCGAACTGCAAAAAGTGCCAGACGAGCCCATCTTCGCAAGGGAGCGTGCTGTCTCTTCAAACAGTCTGCTGCACCAAAACACAACCCACAACAAGGGGCAACGTGCTCCTCGGTGCTGCGAGGAGAGTGGCGAACACAATCTTAGGTAACCTTAGGTTAGGTAGGTATTAGAGGATTTAATTCAGCCTAAACAGGTCCTCTATGAACGAAATACATGAATAATAGACTATTTCTAATAACATTTGAGTCTCACAGGCACTTTTTAAACTACACTAAACTAACTAAACTAAATATGCCAGAAAGAAGTAGAATGGGGTGTCACATTAGGTTACATTATATTGTCTTCGTTTACCAATTTAAAAACAAATTATAAATTAACAGCTTAGATTAGGGTACGTTAACCTAGAATGGGTAGTAGAAAGTTGCATTGTCCAAGAGTTGTAATGCAAGCAAAGAGTAAGCCAGAGTAGGCTACCCAGCGAATGTCAATGTGATCTAACAATCGAAACTAATAACAGCAACTGAATTGAAATGCTTCCTCTTTTACCTCCATGCCTCCACTCTCTCTCTCTCTCTCTCTCTCCAAACTAAAGCTACATGTGGCTATTGTATTTCTTCCATGAATGTCCTCTATTTTTTCTCTCGTCATTGGCATTTTTGTTTGATTTTTCTCAAACGGTAATCAAGCTACCTAATCGCTACGCCCTTTGCAATATTTTGTTTCCTTCAACCAAATTTATAATGCGTAATCGTTACCGTTACCTATTTAAAAAAATCTCTTTCAATCCAATTTAAGTTATATAAATATTATAACCACTACCGGTACACTCTCATAATAATTCCCTATTTTTCTCTCTCTCAACCAAATTAATGGTATTGCTGCTGAGTGTATTAAGAAGGGTGGAGATGTGATAATAGATTGGCTGGTGAGACTATTCAATGTGTGCTTTGTTGTGTCAAAGGTACCACTAGACTGGAGGAGTGCATGCATTGTGCCTTTGTACAGCACAAGGGGAAGGGAGATCGGCAGGAGTGTTCAAGTTACAAAGGTACTAGTTTATTATCAGTTGTTGGAAAGTTGTATGGCAGGGTGTTGATAGATTGATAGAGAGGATAATAAAGGGTACAGCGGGTGCAATAGGAGAAGAGCAGTGCGGATTTAGGAGGGGAAGAGGGTGTGTGGATCATATTCTTGCAGTATCACAGCTGTGCGAGAAATATTTAGAGAACAGTAAGGAGATTGTTTGGGCTTTTATGGATTTGGAAGAAGAAAAAAAACGTATGATAGTGTGGATAGAGAAGCAATGTGGAAGGTGCTAAGGATTTACAAAATTGGAGGAAATTTGTTAGGAGCAGTATAGAGATTTTATGAAGAGAGCAGAGCGTGTATTAGGGTAGATAATGAGTTGAGTTAATTGCTTGAGGTAAATGTAGGTGTGTGACAGGGTTGTGTAATGTCGACCATGGTTGTTTAATGTATATATGGATGGTGTTGTGAGGGAGGTAAAATGAGATCTATGGGGAGAGGATTGGGTTTCGTTGGAAAGAATGGGAGAGATTGGGAATTGAATCATTTGCTGTTTGCTGATGACACAGGACTGGTGGCGGATTCTGAGAAGGTAAAGCAAGTTGTAAAAGAGTTTGGTGTTATATGTGGGAGGAGGAAGCTGAGGGTGAATGTCAATAAAAGTAAAGTGATGGTGTGTAATATAGAGATGCTCGTAGGGTAAATCTAATTGTATGACTGGATGGGGAAATGCAGGAACAAGTGGAATGTTTAAAATATCTACGAAGAGTGATAAGCAGGGACGCAGGTGTGGGAATGGAAGTAAGACAAAGAGTGTGTGAGGGAAGGAAAGTTTTCAGAGCAATGGGTAAGTGCAATGTTTCAAGGGATAATTGTACCAACAGTGATGTATGGGGCCGAGACATGGGGGGTTTGAATGTACAAGAAAAAAGAAGGTTGGAAGTGATGGAGATGAGCTGCTTGAGGAGTATGTATGGAGTGATGCATAGACAGATTGAGGAATGGAGGGGTACGTAGGAGAGTGGGACAACAGGAACCCTTATCGGCCAGAGTGGAAAGAAGGGTGCTATGCTGGTATGGACATGTTGAACAAATGGGTGATGAAAGGCTTAAACAGAGAATGTATGAGTAAGAAACAAGGGGAAATAGATTGAGAGGAAGACCTCGGAGGTGATGGAGAGATGGTGTGAAAAAAGCTTTGGAAGATAGAGATGACTGAAAAACAGGCAAGAGAAGTAGTGGTGAATAGGAATGAGTGGAGAACGCTTGTGAATAGACGAGTGATAACGGGGTCGTATGGAGTGGGGATCGGGCGCCAGGTGGACGAGATACTAGTCCGTCAGGCACCCAGTCCGGGGAGCCGGTTTACATAATTATGAAGAGCCCTGCCTGGAAGTATGTGGGCAGGCATTTTGGTGTAGTTCCACTGCGTGTCTGCCTGCTGTGACCGGAACCTCTCCAGGAGATCTGGGACCTGGGAATCATTTGCTGGAGACCCCTCATTGTCCTTGGTCTTTGGGTCTTCTCTTGGGCGACCTACAGTAGATGTTTATTGTATTAAAATTATTTTTTTCTGTTCATTCAGGCTCTGTCTGGAGTTGGCCACCCCCAGATATGGGGTACCGGTATGTGCCTGAGTATATACATACATACATACATACTCAACCAAATCCAAAACACATAATCGCTATAGTTTGCAATATTCTTTCTCTGTCAACCAAATTCAAGGTAATGCATTGCCTTTTCACGTCTCTCCACCAAATCCAAGCTATGTAATAGCTACTCTTTTTGCCATAATACCCTTTTTGTCCCCTTACACTACCATTTACAGTCCCCGGTACGCCTTTGTTCTCTGTTATTATTCTTCACGAACAGGTTCTCTTTCACATCATCTGCCTTTCAACCAGGCTTGCTCTCTCGCGCTCTCTCTCTCCTGTGAACGAGGTTTATCTTGGACTCTTATCACAAGGAACTGCACTGTCTATATTGCTCTTATGATTAGAAAAATAGGCCCATGTTGCACATGGGCCAAAATATTGATATATTGTGCCCAATTGTAACTGAATTATTGTATAACAAATAATTATTGTATCAAAATGTATTATTGTATGCCCGTATCCACTATGTGAGGCGGTAAATAAAGGTTATTAAGTCAATTATGCTGACCCATTATGGTGTTGCTCCTGGTGTACACAACAACTGTTCTTCCCTGCATAGTCAAACTTTTCTATCTCTGTTTTCCTCTAATATCTCTCTTTTTTGCTTGTAGTTTGCTCTCATTCAACCTGTCCCAAAGAAGGGTGACCACTCTCAGCCCTCCAACTATCGACCAATTGCTCTCATATCTTGCGTCATTAAATTATTAAATTTATTCTTAGTTCAAAAATTTCTGAAGCGTTTGTATTTCCATAATACTTTGAGACTGCCAGTTTGGTAGTCCTTCTTTCACTACTTCGGCGAAACTTTTTCTATTGTGCTGACATATCTAATGCCTTCGATAGAGTCTGGCACAAATCCCTTGTTATTAAGCTACCATCCTTCGGTTTCCATCCCTCTATTTGTGCCTATATTTCTAATATAATTTCTGACCGTTCCATAGCTGCGGTTGTGGACGGTCATCGCTCATTCCCTAAACCTATCAACATATCTGGTTTACCGTCCTATCTCCAGTTCTAATTCTAGTACAATATTCATTAATGATTTTTTCAATTCTACCTTACACTATTCAACTACCTTTCCACAGAGACCCTCCATGCAGTCACTTCAAAACTCACGTGCTGAAGCCAAAGCAAACCTATCATCTGAGCTATCAACTATTTCTAATTGGGGCTGAGATACCCTTGTTGCTTTCAATGCTTCCAAAACCCCATTTCTCCATTATTTACTCATCACAATCACTCACACTGTCACACAACACTCCCTTACTCTTCAACAAAACAAATCAATCCTTCCTCTACTCTCAATAGTCTGGGTATTTGTTTTCCCTCTCATCTTATGCTAAGCAGCTTCTCAGAACTTATGCTAAAGCAGCTTCTCAGATCTTATGCTAAAGCAGCTTCTTAGAAGTCAGGTGTGCTCAACTGGCTCCATGGGTTCTTCCCCCATGCACAGCTTCATTCGCTATACAAGGGTACTGTGCATCCGTGTATCCAGTACCGTTTGCATGTACAGCGAGGTTCCACACATACCGCACTTCTCGAAAGGGTAGAGTCATAGGCATTTCGTCTCATCAACTCACCTACTCTTACCAATTCTCTACAATCTCTCTACACGCTGCAGTGTTGCATCTCACTCTCTCCTCTACCGCTAATACAATAATTAGCGTTTTTCCGAGCTTTCTCAGCGTATACCGGTACCTCCACCATTTATATAGAGTAGGTGGCACCTTCCTTTCAACACATCCCACCCCTATTCTGTCCAACTTTCTAACCCAAAAGTAAACCGATTTTCACAATATTTCTTCCACTCACCAAATATAATCTGGAACTAACCCCCTCATCTTATGACTTGAACTGCTCCAAGCTCCGTGTCCAGGCATTTTGACTCTAACGTACCTTGAATTTGGCACTCTGTCACTCTTTCAGTTTTGCCTTTTGTCTCCTTCTTACACACAGGCTAATATATATATATATATATATATATATATATATATATATATATATATATATATATATATATATATATATATATATATACCGGTATATATATATATATATATATATATATATATATATACTGTATACAGTATAATACAGTATAATGCCTGTGTTTTCATTAATACAAAAAGCTCTGTTGCCGTATTCTGTGAATAGCCTGCAGTCTTGTAGCAAAACTGACAATGGTAACGCATTGTTGGGAATATACTCAGTTATAATTCTGTACTCTCCTAATTCCTTTATTAATTTAGATATTTCCCTTCGTTGCACTTTTATCATAATTGTTGCTTAGTGTTCTCTATCATATATTTCCCTTCGTTGTACTTTTATCATAATTGTTGCTTAGTGTTCTCTATCATATATTTCCCTTCGTTGCACTTTTATCATAATTGTTGATTAGTGTTCTCTATTATATATTTCCCTTCGTTGCATTTATCATAATTGTTGATTAGTGTTCTCTATTATATATTTCCCTTCGTTGCACTTTTATCATAATTGTTGATTAGTGTTCTCTATCATATATTTTCCTTCGTTGTACTTTTATCATAATTGTTGATTAGTGTTCTCTATCATATATTTCCCTTCGTTGTACTTTTATCATAATTGTTTTTTTTTTTTTTTTTTTTTTTTTAAAGATCTCCGTCTACGTATTGTGAAAAACCTGTTATCCTCCGGCAAATTGTGGGGTTCAGTGAGTGAAGGGGGGGACATTGAATGAAGGAGGATGCATGTTTTTCATAATACGTGTTGCTAGCCCCAAACGCGCGAGCAACTGTGGCTTTTAACCATCCGACACATCCCCTTTTATTAATGTGCATCACACATGTTACATACAAATAAAGTTTATGTTTTGTTTTACCCTACTGTGGAAAAACTACGGATACACCACTCCTGCCGGGGCCTCACGCAGTGGCATGACCCAGTCCTGTCGAACTGAGCTCATGACGCTGGTGGCATTGCCCCGGAGGATAGCCATCCCTAGTCTTTGCTTGAGCCAGAGGGTTTCCCGGGGTTCTCCTGAAACTTCTCTGATTTTACGGCCTATTTCATTCACCATCTTAAGGGTGGTAGGGCCGAAGACTCCTGAAGTTTCGAATGCCAGGGGCTCGAACTGATGAATTCTGGCGATGGCTTGATATTTTTCTCGCTTTTTATTTTCTGCTATCCGGGCGGCTTCACCTGCTTCGTCGGCGTTTCTGGCGGTGTTGGTTGTGGAGAAAGTGTCAACACATGTGGCATCCCACACGAGGCACCGGCCATTCTTGTAAGGGTAAGTGGTCATCCCATCTGGCCGTTTGCCGTCTTCTCTGTGAAGTCCATGTGGTTCGAGGATTGATGCACAGTTAGCACTCTGCAGGGCCCGTTTTATGACATCATTTAGTGCAGAGTGTCTTGGCAGGCGGCCTGCGTTGTAATTACATGACAAGGCATGGTGACCTTGAGCATCCATCCTCCCATCACACTTGCAAGTGTGTGGGTGACAAACTGCCGCACCCACTCTGAGCGCGATGGCGACCCGGAGCGCTTCAGCATCCAAGTGAGTTTCAAGAGGTGGGATGGGGATGGCGTGTAACCACAAGCCACTCTCCGAACGGGCGGCTGCCTGGAGGCGTGCTTTTGCAACCTGGTCTGCATTGGTTAGGAGATTTTCTTGAGTTTTCTTCGCCGAGATGGTATCCCACGCTTTCTGCTTGCTCCTGGAGGTACCATGAGGCTCCTCCTCTACTCCTGTACTTCCCTTCCAGGTGTTAATCGCTGCTGTTACGTCCCCGTTAAGTGTCATTCCGGGTTTAGAATAAAGGATGGACAATACGAGGTCGTTGGTCGCGATGAGGAAAGAGATAAAGGCTGGGGAGGCAATATCCGAGGCTCTCCGTATGCCCAAGCCCCCGAGGCGGACAGGAAGGGTGGCTTGTGTCCAGGCCCGTTCTTTAAATTCCACGTTGGTGATGCTGGTCACTGCATCTCGGATTATGCTGTCTAATTCTTGGAGGCCGCCGTTGTTCGTGTAAGTCATCGATGTGCGCAGGAGGTATTGGAGTTTTGGGATGGAGAAACAGTTCTTGAGCAGGGCCAGAGCTGAGTGGGCATCGATGTGTATCAGGCGACTCACGAGACGTTGAAGCTCCTCCTTTTTAACTTGAAGTGCTGGTGGGATTGCTGCCAGAGTTAGTGGGTAACCTAATAGGGTTTGCTGGTGCTCCTGAAGGATCTTTACATCTGGCAATATGTTTCGGAACAGGGCCTGAGTCTCTTCTCCTTGTTCACGTGTGTGGTTGAGGAGAACAAGTTCACATTTGGTGTCATTTATCACTAGCCCGGCCTGGCCGAGGTCAGTTATGATGTTATTTAGGTCAGTTAGAACGTTCTCTACTGACCCACCCAAGGTTGCATCGTCCAGGTACCATACATTCAGCTCTGACCTTACTTTGTTAGCTGCTGCATCCACCCCTATTGAGAAAAGAGCAGGACCACCTGGATCTCCCTGCTGTAACCCGGTCTCTGATGGGATTACCGTCTCGCCAAAAATCAGGATTGAAGGTTTGGAATAAGCCTGCCAAAGTAGGGGGTACAGAGTGGGGATGTGTTCTTGAGCTGCACGGAGGAAGACATCCCTGCGAATGCTGTTGAATGCGTTCCGCATGTCAATCTTTAGAAGCACTCGTTTTTCTTGGGCTTGGCTGAGGTAGGTGCGGGTTGCGTGTACAGCAGCTTCACACACCCCTGGAGTTCCGAAACCTAGTTGAACTGGTCTTAACTAGGCCATTCGAGAGTGGTTTCAAACCCACCTTTGTGGCAAGGCGGCGGAAGGTGTTCCCTACTGCTATTGGGCGCACACCGCCATCTTTTTTTGCCAGTGCACAGAGTGATGCCCCAAAAAATAGGGGTGTGGCACAGTCGGGTACTTCCCCTCTTAAAACCATGTTGATGAATTTGGTGAGGGTTTCCAAGAGTGCCTCCCCAGCAGCTCCTGATCCCTGACCTAAGAGGCCTTTGAGGTGGGCGGGTCGGATACCATCTGGGCCCGCGGCTGAGCCTGCTGGGAATGAAGTCACTGCGGCGACCACCTGCTCCTTCGTGACAACTAAAGGTTGGCGCATCTGGTCATTTGGGGCAGGGGGGAGGTTTAGGTCCCTAGGTGTAGGTGGGTGCTTTTCTTGTAGGGCTTCAACAACTTCGGTGCCTTGACCAGCAAAACCTTCTGAAGAGGACAACAGTCTGACGGCCCCTTTGATGTCACTATCCGCCAGCTTCGCCGCGACCCTCTTACGTAGCTGTTCAGCCTCTTCCTCTTCCTTGTCCTGGTGCTTCTGGGCCCTGTTTGGTTGCTGTTCAGGGGGTTCCACCAGTTTGTTTCCATCCATATACTGTGCTACTTGACGTTTCACTCTGGTGGCTAGTGAAACCTGAAGATGGTCTTGTATGTTGGTTCTGGGTGGTTTTCGGAGGGCCCCATAGGAGAAACCCAGGAGCCGTGCCGGGGTGCCGGGGTGTCTTGAGCTGTAGGGCCTGCTTTATGATGGTTGTAAGGGCCTCCGCCACTTGGATTCTGGCTCCTTTAGGTACCCGGGCAAGGACCTGGATCCGCGCTTTCCATTTGGTCACCAGTTGGGTCAAGTCGGCGACCGGTGTTGCCCCGGTTGGCTCTGCAGTGGGCCCTGGGCATGCGAGACATTTCCAGTTTGGTTGTTCTCCTGATGTTTTCTTTGTCAGCTTAGCACAAGATAAATGAATAGATCTAAGACAGCCGGAACATTTTCGCGAATTCTTTCTTGCATTGGTTGTTCCGCACTTAAGACACTTAGTATCTGCTAGGCCATAGTCTTCCAAGATTATCCGTTCCTCTGCCTCTACCAAGCCGTCCTCTTGATCTTCCCGTGGTGCTTCCATCTCTACCATGTCTCCCTTGTTTCAGAAACCCCGGGAAATCTCTCCTGGCACATATCTAGATTATTGCTGTTGTTATTAATGTATAATTGGCTGGATGCATAACAATTCACTTATCATAGTCAACCTTTCTGATGGGATATGTAAAAAAAACAAAAAAAAAACAAAAAAAAAACATCACATATCATAGTCAACCTTTCTGATGGGCAATTGGCCTGCTTCTCCTAAAGCTAAGTGGTTAAATGTATAAATCCTCGGCACTGGGCACCGGTACAACTAAAAGATCTAACTGATTGAAAGGAAGCACGCCAATTATATCCTATGATTACTTACACTGGCGACGCCACCCTGATGTTGAGTATTAATAGATGCTTAGGATATTAATAATGCTGTCAACATCAAGATAGGGAGAGAGCCAGAGAGTGAGCGAGAGCCAGGATCTGAGTGGGTAACCGGATCTAGGGCAGCAGTTATGGAAAAATTATTAAATTGTACAAAATGTTAAGAGAGAGAGAGAGAGAGAGAGAGCAGGGGCGGGGGCGAGGGAGAAAGAAAGCGAGCTGGAGAGGGGGCTGGCCTGGTTGGGTATGAAAGATGTTAGAGGAAAACAAATACCGGTAACTAAAATGATAAAAAGCGATCTGAAGTTATAGATAACCAAAAAAATAATAGCAATGAGTGCGGTGATTGAAAGTGGATGGAAAGATGTTAAGGAGAGAGAGAGAGAGAGAGAGAGAGAGAGAGAGAGAGAGAGAGAGAGAGAGAGAGAGAGATAAATGAAAATGGACCTTGTAGCAAGTATTTCCTAAATGGTTAGAGAGAGAAATGAAAATGGACCTTATAGCAAATACTTCATAAAGGTTAGAATTGTTTGAGAAGTTGAAGGACCGAGGGTCAGGTCCTTGGGGTAGATGGAAGATGAGGCCTATGGTGGGGAACCATAAGGGTGAAACTGCCTGCCCTATAAACGGTCACCTCACTCACCTTGTGGTCACTGCTGGAGGTTTATGGTGCCTGGGCAGGGCTGGGCTAGTGCCTGACGGCTCCTTGTCCCCTCACTGATACTGGTAATAACACTCTCAAGATTAAACTAAATATGCTTTGTGGGCGATGTTTAAACAAGAAACCAGTTCTGTTTACTATGTGCCGAAAGACCGTATCATCGCCGATCTTCTGATACGTATATGGGTCACTCAGCCCCACGATACCCCTCCGAAAATCCCCTCTTTTGAGGAGCTCAACGGACCCGTGTGCTCTCACTGTGCTCTCACTCAACTCTCATAATTGTTGATTAGTGTTCTTTATCATATATTTCCCTTCGTTGTACTTTTATCATAATTGTTGATTAGTGTTCTCTATCATATATTTCCCTTCGTTGTACTTTCATCATAATTGTTGATTAGTGTTCTCTATCACATATTTCCCTTCGTTGCACTTTTATCACAATTGTTGATTAGTGTTCTCTATAATGTATAGACAAATGTGAAAAAGGAAATCCACAAAAGACGTATTAGCCTTTACACAGTATAACCCAAATACACCCATAATATCTCATTCATAGGACTAACGAACACATTTATAAAACCATGATTTCAAACCAATATCTGCTTACATACTTAAAAAACGAAACTGATTTAATTTGAAACCATTCGAAGGAGTTCATCTCGCAGTAATTCAGTTTCAATACTTCATTAGCGTCCTCTTAATTAATTCCCGTCATCCATTTAAACATTTCTTTCATATCCCCTATAACTCTTTGTCAATGCTGTCTTTCTAATAAATGCAACCAGCGAGTATTCAACCTCTTCTCGCAACATAGCGTCAGGTCAGGTCAGGTGAAGGTATTGAGGGATAAGCCTTTACAACGGCACCTCTATTTCCTGAAGAGTGTAAAGAGGGGAGAAAGGGTGTTGGAGAGAGAGGAAGCTGTGTAAATGCACACTAAAGACCCAATATACTGTATAGTAAAGGAGATCAGCCCCATTCCCATAATAAACTTTGGGTCGTACTGTTACACGAAATATAGTTTGGTCGTTGAATCAGTATTGTAAATAATCAACACTAAAATAACACCCACACCGGTGTCAAACCGGATCAATTTTGTTTGAAGACTTGGATGGTTATGAGAAGGAAGACAAGCACATTAACATAAAATAACAATGTGTTGGCCTTTTTATCACTTCCAAGACAAAATTGAAACCATAAACCACAATTGTATCTATGCATATACAAAAATAATAACTAAAACAAATGGACTTGGCTTTCCTTTGACCCTGCCACCCCATACTTTTGGAACACTATGACAAAATTCTTAAAGCGCTAGAAGAAAAGAAAAACGTGGATGTCATTTAGACCGATTTTGCTAAGGCATTTGATAAATGTGACCATGGTATAATAGCCCACAAACTGAAAGCAAAAGGTATAACTGGGAAAATCGGACGGTGGATATACAATTTCCTCGTAAACCGAAAACAATCGGTAGCAGTAAACCAAGTCTCTTTTGAGCCTTCGGATGTCAAAAGCTCAGTGCCCCAAGGAACAGTGCTAGCGCCCCTTCTGTTCCTCATACTAATTTGCGACATAGATACCAACACCAGCCACAGTACGGTGTCGTCTTTTGCTGATGACACAAAATTAAGCAAGATAGTAAACACACAAGAGGACACGGGCCGACTGCAGGAAGACATGAATGTAGTGTTCCAGTGGACCAGGGAAAACAACATGCAATTCAATGAGGAAAAATTCCAATTAATACGGTACGGAGATAATAATGGTGTTAAAGAAATTACAAATTACTTAGCAGAATCTAACCACATAATAGAACGGAAAGACAGTGTGAAAGACCTTGGGGTATTAATGTCTGAAAATATGGGTTTCAAAGTACATAACCAGGTCAAAGTGGCGGCTGCGAAACGTCTAACGGGTTGGATTCTGCGTACTTTTAAAACACGCGGTGAATTGCCTATGATAACGCTCTTCAAATCTCTAGTGCTACCGCGGCTTGAATACTGTAGCGTATTAACATCCCCATACAAAGCAGGTGAAATAAATGACGTAGAGAGTGTACAAAGAAATTTCACTTCGCATATAAGTTCGATAAAACATCTACACTATTGGGAGCGTTTAAGAGCACTGAATCTGTACTCACTGGAACGTAGAAGAGAACGTTACCTAATAATATACACTTGGAAAATCGCAGAGGGTTTAGTACCAAACCTACATACTCCGATAGTCATGAAATTCAGTGATAGGAGAGGCTGGGAATGCGAAATCCCCCGGATGAATAACTGGGGTGCTATGGGCTCTCTGCGAGAGGGCTGGTTATCACACAGAGGCCCACGTCTCTTCAACAAACTCCCACGGCGAGTAAGAGACATGAGGGACATCTCGTTAGACAACTTCAAGAGAGCCCTAGATGTCGAACTGCAAAAAGTGCCAGACGAGCCCATCCTCGCAAGGGAGCGAGCTGTCGCTTCAAACAGTCTACTGCACCAAATCACCACCCATAACAAGGGGCGTCGCGCTCCTTGGTGCCTCTAGAAGAGCGGCGAACACATCTAAAGGTATCTAAAGGTAAGGTATTGTTTGATAATTACGACAGCATCATGGCGTCCAAAGAAAAATCCCAACCAATAGTTTGTTCCTAAAAGATCTCTAATGCACACCAGTTCATATTTGACAACACTTCTTTATTGGTGGCTTCCTTTTCTTACCTCCTGTCTTCACCTGCCTAAAATGATATTGTTAACCCGGTACTATTAACCCTCTCAGTATCTGGGCATTACTTGATTAAGTTATTGATATATTTTGTTTTCATTAAATCAATTGTTTATCCAGGCAGATCCCTTATGGCGCTCCACCAAATTGTTTAGTATTGCTCGTCATCCACCCACAATTATCGACTTAACGGTACTCTACTATACATCAGAAGATAAGGGGAAGGCAATAATACAATATTACTGCAAGAAAAAATATGAACCTCCAATGATTATCGTGAAACACATATAGTGTATTAGGAATATTTCCCAAATATAATGGTGATTTTCCACACTTTAACTCAAGATATTTTAGAAACTCACAAAATAACTATATGCGTTTGAAATATGAAATCACAAATATTTTTTCCGCTCTTTTCGATAGTTCATTCATAAATATTGTACCATGAATATTGGATTCTATATAAGCATTCTAAAATTATCGTTTTTTGCTTACATAATGCGGCCGTCAGACCGAAAATATTAACTCTCGGTGGGTTTTAGACTATGAATTACTTTTTATACACTTTATTATATATACATACAACGAGGAAAGGGTATATTCCATAATATTCAGGTAGAAAAAATACCAAAATCTCGGATTATCATCGTGATAATGTATGCCGAAAAAAACACTCCATCCGTGCGTAATTGGAATGCCAATTTCAAGGACATTTTCAGTGACATCATAGGTTTTTCAGGAGTGCACTAAATAGTTTTTTATTTTATGCTCTGTCCATTGGTATCATAAAAATGTATGTCCAATAAATACTTTATGTTATATGAATATTTTCATTCCCGTCATGCGAAGAGCAATCACGAAAAAATCTCTTCATTCAATGGACCCATTAGGCCTCTCTGGTAAATTATGAGGCTATGAATTATAGTTCCATAACTATGGCAATGAATAAGGAAGCTTTGAAAAAGAGAAGCAAGTCTCTACCACTAAACCCTTGATTTTATATTAATATTTTCGTATCCGTATATACCAATGACAGTTAGAACATGACTAAAATATGATAGCTTACCGTAAATAGTGTCGTGGACAATAATATGATAGCTTACCGTAAATAGTGTCGTGGACAATAATATGATAGCTTACCGTAAATAGTGTCGTGGACAATAATATGATAGCTTACCGTAAATAGTGTCGTGGACAATAATATGATAGCTTACCGTAAATAGTGTCGTGGACAATAATATGATAGCTTACCGTAAATAGTGTCGTGGACAATAATATGATAGCTTACCGTAAATAGTGTCGTGGACAATAATATGATAGCTTACCGTAAATAGTGTCGTGGACAATAATATGATAGCTTACCGTAAATAGTGTCGTGGACAATAATATGATAGCTTACCGTAAATAGTGTCGTGGACAATAATATGATAGCTTACCGTAAATAGTGTCGTGGACAATAATATGATAGCTTACCGTAGTAAATAGTGTCGTGGACAATAATATGATAGCTTACCGTAAATAGTGTCGTGGACAATAATTGCTTAACTCCTTCTGTACCGGCGACGTCCTTTTAACTATATTCTGGCTACCATTAGATGATTTTATTCAATTTAATAAGGGTCTCCAGTAATTAACAGGCTTCGAACTATCTCACTTAACCCTTTTTACTACCACAGATCTTTCCTAAGCGGCACAAAATCGCCTAAATATAGCTAGAATAAAATTAAAAAGCCGTCGCCGGTACATAAGGAGTTAATCACTATGGTGACGAAATTCAAACATTATTTTTGTTTGTTCATATGTGTTTGAAGGAGAAAAACGGCAAAGCTGGCTGTAACAACTGTCTCCCCCAAAGGTTGAAAGATTGACAGAGAGCCAAAATCAAGGTACATTATAGGTAATTTAGATGCTTTGGAAAGATGCCTGGTGTGCTTGTTTAAGTGTAGTGAAATGAATACGAGGTGTTTGTGAGAGTTAGCTTGATTACTGCCTATGTAGGTGAGGCACAAATAGAAACAGCGGGGTAAGCCAGGTAAATTAACCAGGAGTTCCAGCAACTGTTTATCATATGCCTAAGTGGCCTACCTTGGGTACTGCCCTGTTTGATAGGTGCCTAATCACATATTGACACAAATTGTACGTAGAAGCTGCTGTTAATTTTTTTTAAAGCCCCCAGCACAACGAAGTTCCCGGTCTGAGGAAGAAAAAATACTGAGAAAAAAATTACCGCTTAGTATTTAATTATAAAATTCTCTTAATCTCAAAATTAGCTCTCCAAAATTATTTTTCTGCCAATAGGCTTGCTCAAAGACAACTGCAGGGGTTGAAAACTAAACTAAAGGTTTCTAAACTCCCCTGATGGCCACATAGGATTTCAAATATTAAGTTCTCAGACTCAAGTTAATCATAATAATTAAGGTAATAGCATGAGAGTAAAACTACAATGTACAGACATATACTGTATATACAATATTCACAACACAGCCTTATATACTGTATACCTTCCAGCAGTGGCCAGGTAGTACGGGTACCTAATCTCTCCCTCCCGGTGATTAATAAGTTATTAGTTCTGGTCATGATTAAAAAGTTATCAGCTCTAGTTCTAGCATAGAGGGAAAGAAAACAGGGGAGTGAGGAGAAGGGGGGGGGGGGTGAACAGGTAGTGTGGGCGATCAAAGGCGGCCGAACAAAGGGGTGTCATGTGACCTTGAGGAGGCAGTGGCTGGCACGCCGGGGAGGCTGGAAGAGGAGTAATGTGGGAACCATGCCGTACCTCTGTATGTATTCTAAACGGGAGGCTGGGGCGAGCCTATTCTTGTGAAAAAAGGGGGAATACACATTAACTTTGTTACTATAACATGCACACTGGGGGACTATTATTAAACTTGTACTTAATTGATATTACAAAATCGTTTATGGGATGTTGTTAAACACTAGCTCACTAATGCTAGCCCTCACTAATTTGTCAAGGGTGTGAAGTGGTTTGAATGCACTTATTCTTGTTGCGGCAATCCCGCTAAAAATATGACTCGCAGAACAGGATAAAAGATACATCAAAGTATTTTAAATAAATCCACTTATCCACCACAACAATATTTCTTTGTACAGAAATTATGCAGAAATGGCGATGTTGTGGTCAGTAGTTGCAAGATTGGTCTGCGTAGGCAATCAAGTCAGAGGGTGGAGGATTTTTGTAACATCCCCAATATATCTCCCAATTAAAGCAATATTATTACGCCACATGAGCATTGGTTTAAATAATAAGGCACCTTTGAAGAATTAGTACCCAGAAATTAGGTGTAAATAACCTTTTCATAAGAATATTAGTCAAATATACACAAGTGGGTGTAGGAGTGGGAGGAAGAGAGATGGTAAACACGCACACATCCACACTAAGAGGTAAAGGTCAGTCACTAGAGGTCGCTAAGGACACGTCCTTCCACTAGCTGGGTCGGGCAGGTAATGAGCTGTGTCGGACAGGTAATCAGCTGGGTCGGGCTTTCTATCCTCACATTAGATGGGCTTATCACTACCAATAATCCTTTAAAGGGTAAATAATTATGGACAATTGAAGTACCATTTTCATACCTTCTTTAAACTCATTTTTATATACCGGTAGTGTACAGAGGTCACAGAGAAAACAACGTCGTAAATGTTTGAATTATCCGGGCTCCCAATCTAGAAGTTGCTCTCCACATCCCAGTTATCTATCCTCTCTCCACATCCCAGTTATCTATCCTCTCTCTCTCCACATCACAGTTATCTATCCTCTCTCTCCACATCCCAGTTATCTATCCTCTCTCCACATCAGTTATCTATCCTCTCTCTCTCTCCACATCACAGTTATCTATCCTCTATCTCCACATCACAGTTATCTATCCTCTCTCTCCACATCACAGTTATCTATCCTCTCTCTCTCCACACCACAGTTATCTATCCTCTCTCTCTCCACATCACAGTTATTTATCCTTTCTCTCCACATCACAGTTATCTATCCTCTCTCTCTCCACATCACAGTTATCTATCCTCTCTCTCTCCACATCACAGTTATCTATCCTCTCTCTCCACATCACAGTTATCTATCCTCTCTCTCTCCACACCACATTTATCTATCCTCTCTCTCCACATCCCAGTTATCTATCCTCTCTCCACATCCCAGTTATCTATCCTCTCTCTCCACATACCAGTTATCTATCCTCTCTCTCCACACCACAGTTATCTATCCTCTCTCTCCACATCACAGTTATCTATCTTCTCTCTCCACATCACAGTTATCTATCCTCTCTCTCTCCACATCACAGTTATTTATCCTCTCTCTCCACACCACAGTTATCTATCCTCTCTCTCTCCACATCCCAGTTATCTATCCTCTCTCTCTCCATATCACAGTTATCTATCCTCTCTCTCCACATCCCAGTTATCTATCCTCTCTCTCTCCACATCACAGTTATCTATCCTCTCTCTCCACATCCCAGTTATCTATCCTCTCTCTCTCCACATCACAGTTATCTATCCTCTCTTTCTCCATATCACAGTTATCTATCCTCTCTCTCCACATCCCAGTTATCTATCCTCTCTCTCTCCACATCACAGTTATCTATCCTCTCTCTCCACATCCCAGTTATCTATCCTCTCTCTCCACATCACAGTTATCTATCCTCTCTCTCTCCACATCACAGTTATCTATCTTCTCTCTCCACACCACAGTTATCTATCCTCTCTCTCTCCACATCACAGTTATCTATCCTCTCTCTCCACATCCCAGTTATCTATCCTCTATCTCTCCACATCACAGTTATCTATCCTCTCTCTCCACATCCCAGTTATCTATCCTCTCTCTCCACATCCCAGTTATCTATCCTCTCTCTCCACACCACATTTATCTATCTTCTCTCTCTCCACATCCCAGTTATCTATCCTCTCTCTCCACATCCCAGTTATCTATCCTCTCTCTCCACATCACAGTTATCTATCTTCTCTATCCACATCCCAGTTATTTATCCTCTCTCTCTCCACATCACAGTTATCTATCCTCTCCACATCCCAGTTATCTATCCTCTCTCCACATCACAGTTATCTATCCTCTCTCTCTCCACATCACAGTTATCTATTTTCTCTCTCCACATCACAGTTATCTATCCTCTCTCTCTCTCCACATCACAGTTATCTATCCTCTATCTCCACATCCCAGTTATCTATCCTCTCTCTCTCCACATCACAGTTATCTATCCTCTCTCTCCACATACCAGTTAGCTAACCTCTCTCTCTACATCACAGTTATCTATCCTCTCTCTCTCCACATCCCAGTTATCTATCCTCTCTCCACATCCCAGTTATCTATCTTCTCTCTCTCCACATCACAGTTATCTATCTTCTCTCTCCACATCAGTTATCTATCCTCTCTCTCTCTCCACACCACAGTTATCTATCCTCTCTCTCTCTCCACATCCCAGTTATCTATCCTCTCTCTCTCCACATCACAGTTATCTATCCTCTCTCTCCACACCACAGTTATCTATCCTCTCTCTCTCTCCACACCACAGTTATCTATCCTCTCTCTCCACACCACAGTTATCTATCCTCTCTCTCCACACCACAGTTATCTATCCTCTCTCCACACCACAGTTATCTATCCTCTCTCTCACCACACAACAGTTATCTATCCTCTATCTCTCCACACCACAGTTATCTATTCTCTCACCACACCATAGTTATCTATCCTCTCTCTCTCCACACCACAGTTATCTATCCTCTCTCTCTCTCCACACCACAGTTATCTATCCTCTCTCTCCATACCACAGTTATCTATCCTCTCTCTCTCTCCACACCACAGTTTTCTATCCTCTCTCTCCACACCAAACTTATCTCTCTCTCCACACCACAGTTATCTATCCTCTCTCTCCACACCACAGTTATCTATCCTCTCTCTCCACACCACAGTTATCTATCCTCTCTCTCTCCACACCACAGTTATCTATCCTCTCTCTCTCCACACCAGTTATCTATTCTCTCACCACACCATAGTTTTCTATCCTCTCTCTCCACACCACTGTTATCTATCCTCTCTCTCCACACCACAGTTATCTATCCTCTCTCTCTCCACACCACAGTTATCTATCCTCTCTCTCTCCACACCACAGTTATCTATCCTCTCTCACCACACCACAGTTATCTATCCTCTCTCTCTCCACACCACAGTTATCTATCCTCTCTCTCTCCACACCACAGTTATCTATCCTCTCTCTCTCCACACCACAGTTATCTATCCTCTCTCTCCACATCACAGTTATCTATCCTCTCTCTCACCACACCACAGTTATCTATCCTCTCTCTCTCCACACCACAGTTATCTATCCTCTCTCTCTCTCCACATCACAGTTATCTATCTTCTCTATCCACATCCCAGTTATCTATCCTCTCTCTCTCCACATCACAGTTATCTATCCTCTCTCTCCACATCCCAGTTATCTATCCTCTCTCTCCACATCACAGTTATCTATCCTCTCTCTCTCCACATCACAGTTATCTATCTTCTCTTTCCACATCATAGTTATCTATCCTCTCTCTCTCCACATCACAGTTATCTATCCTCTCTCTCCACATCCCAGTTATCTATCCTCTCTCTCTCCACATCACAGTTATCTATCCTCTCTCTCCACATCCCAGTTAGCTATCCTCTCTCTCCACATCACAGTTATCTATCCTCTCTCTCTCCACATCCCAGTTATCTATCCTCTCCACATCCCAGTTATCTATCCTCTCTCTCTCCACATCACAGTTATCTATCTTCTCTCTCCACATCAGTTATCTATCCTCTCTCTCTCTCCACACCACAGTTATCTATCCTCTCTCTCTCCACATCCCAGTTATCTATCCTCTCTCTCTCCACATCACAGTTATCTATCCTCTCTCTCCACACCACAGTTATCTATCCTCTCTCTCTCTCCACACCACAGTTATCTATCCTCTCTCTCCACACCACAGTTATCTATCCTCTCTCTCTCCACACCAGTTATCTATCCTCTCTCTCTCCACACCACAGTTATCTATCCTCTCTCTCTCCACACCACAGTTATCTATCCTCTCTCTCCACATCACAGTTATCTATCCTCTCTCTCACCACACCACAGTTATCTATCCTCTCTCTCTCCACACCACAGTTATCTATCCTCTCTCTCTCCACACCACAGTTATCTATCCTCTCTCTTCACATCACAGTTATCTATCCTCTCTCTCCACACCACAGTTATCTATCCTCTCTCTCTCCACACCACAGTTATCTATCCTCTCTCACTTACACCACAGTTATCTTTCCTCTCTCGACACCACAGTTATCTATCCTCTCTCTCTCCACACCACAGTTATCTATCCTCTCACTCTCCACACCACCTACCTATGTTCACCTATGTGGAGTTCGCCACTCTTGCTAGTGGCACCGAAGAGCGCACCGCCCTTCGTTGTTGTTTGAGAATTGGTGAGCAGACTATTCGAAGAGGTGGAGCGCCCCCTTGTGAAGATGGGCTCGTCTGGCACTTTTTGTAGTTCTACATCGAGAGCTCTCTTGAAGCTGTCTAACGAGACACCTCTCATGTCTCTTACTCGCCGCGGGAGTTTGTTGAAGAGACGTGCTCCTCTATGTGATAACCAGCCCTCTTGCAGAGAGCCCATAGCACCCCGATTTTTCATCTTGGGGATATCGCATTCCCAGCCTCTCCTATCACTGAACTTCATTGCTATTGGGGTATGTAGATTTGGTACAAAACCCTCTGCGATTTTCCCCGTATATATTATTAAGTATCGTTCCCTTCTACGTTCCAACGAATACAGCTTTAGTGATTTTAAACGATCCCAATAGTGTAACTGTTTTACTGAGTTTATGTGTGAGGTGAAGTTCCTTTGGACACTTTCTAAGTCCTTAATTTCACCTGCTTTGTATGGGGATGTTAATACGTTACAGTATTCTAGCCGCGGTAGCACCAGGGATTTGAAGTGTTATCATAGGCAATTCACCGCGAGTTTTAAATGTACGTAGAATCCAACCTATTAGCCGTTTCGCAACTGCAACTTTGACCTGGTTATGTTCTTTGAATCCCATATTTTCAGACATTATCACCCCAAGGTCTTTCACATTGTCTTTACGTTCTATTATGTGATTGGATTCTGTTATGTAACTTGTGGTCTCTTTAACAAAATCCTCATCTCCGTATCGTATTAATTGAAATTTGTCTTCATTAAACTGCATGTTCTTTTCCCTGGTCCACTGGAACACCTTATTTATGTCCTCTTGCAGCCGGCCTGTGTCTTCCTGTGTCTTTACTATCATACTCAGTTTCGTGTCATCCGAAAAGGAGGATACTGTACTGTGTCTTGTGTTGGCATCTGTGTCACTTATTAGAATGAGGAAAAGAAGGGGCGCTAGTACTGTTCCTTGGGGAACTGAGCTTTTGACGTCTGAAGGCTCATATGTTACTTGGCTTACTGCTACTGATTGTTTTCGGTTCACAAGGAAGTTGTACTGTATATCCACCTTCCGATTTTACCTGTTATCCCTTTTGCTTTAAGTTTGTGTGCAATAATACCGTGATCACATTTATCAAATGCCTTAGCAAAATCGGTGTACAGTAGATAACGTCCACGTTTTTCTTTTCTTCTAGGGATTTAAGAATTCTGTCGTAGTGTTCCAATAGTTGCGAGAGACATGATTTATCCTCCGGGGCAATGCCACCAGTGTCATGAGCTCAGTTCGACAGGACTGAGTCATGCCACTGCGTGAGGCCCCGGCAGGAGTGGTGTATCCGTAGTCTTTCCACAGTAGGGTAAAACAAAACATAAACCTTATTTGTATGTAACATGTGTGATGCACATTAATAAAAGGGGATGTGTCGGATGGTTGAAAGCCACAGTTGCTCGCGCGTTTGGGGCTAGCAACACGTATTATGAAAAACATGCATCCTCCTTCATTCACTGTCCCCCCCCTTCACTCACTCAACCCCACAATTTGCCGGAGGATAACAGGTTTTTCACAATACGTAGACGGAGGTCTTTTAAAAAAAAAAAAAAAAAACAAAAAAAAAAAAAGAGACATGATCTTCCTGCTCTGAACCCATGTTGACCAGTGTTGTGTAGTTAATTTTTGTCCATAAATGTTGTGATTTTGCCTCGCAGGACTCGCTCAAATTTTGTAATGATGTGGGAATTCAGAGCTACTGGGCGATAGTTTTTGGTAGTGCTTTACTCCCTCCTTTATGCAAAGGGGCAATTATTGCGTTTTTCAAACTATCCGGTGTTTCTCCAGTGTCTAGACTCCTCCACATTATAGCCAGGGGTTTTGAGAGGTTTTCCTTACATTTCTTTATTAGGATTGAACTCCACGAGTCCGGGCCTGGTGCCGAGTGGGATGGCATGTTGGCGATGGCTTCTGTTATATCTTTTGGTCCGAAATTAATGCCCAGAATCTGGGGGGTTTCCGTGGGGTGATTATTCATGAAAAATTAATTTTGGTCTCTGATTGCTTTTGTTTCGTCAGGCTTACTGAAGGCTTTTTCATACTGTAGACGTAATAGTTCACTCATTTCCTTTTTGTCCCCACAGTTATCTATCCTCTCTCTCCACACCACAGTTATCTATCCTCGCTCGACACCACAGTTATCTATCCTCTCTCTCTCCACACCACAGTTATCTATCCTATCTTTCCACACCACAGTTATCTATCCTCTCTCTCCACACCACAGTTATCTATCCTCTCTCTCTCCACATCCCAGTTAGCTATCCTCTCTCTCCACACCACAGTTATCTATCCTCTCTCTACACATACCAGTTATCTATCCTCTCTCTCCACATACCAGTTATCTGTCCTCTATCTCTCCACATCCCAGTTATCTATCCTCTCTCCACACCACAGTTATCTATCCTCTCTCTCTCCACATCACAGTTATCTAACTTCTCTCTCTCCACACTGCAGTTATCTATCCTCTCTCCACATCACAGTTATCTATCCTCTCTCTCTCTCCACATCACAGTTATCTATCCTCTCTTCTCTCCACACCACAGTTATCTATCCTCTCTCTCTCCACACCGCAGTTATCTATCCTCTCTCTCTCCACACCACAGTTATCTATCCTCTCTCTCCACACCGCAGTTATTTAACCTCTCATTCTCCACACCACAGTTATCTATCCTCTCTCCACACCATAGTTATCTCTCCTCTCTCTCCACACCATAGTTATCTCTCCTCTCTCTCCACACCATAGTTATCTCTCTCTCTCCATACCATAGTTCTCTCTCCTCTCTCTCCACACCATAGTTCTCTTCTCTCTCTCCTCTCTCTCCACACCATAGTTATCTCCTCTCTCCACACCATAGTTCTCTCTCCACACCATAGTTCTCTCTCCACATCATAGTTTTCTCTCCTCTCTCTGCACACCATAGTTCTCTCTCCTCTCTCTCCACACCATAGTTCTCTCCTCTCTCTCCACACCATAGTTCTCTCTCCTCTCTCTCCACACCATAGTTCTCTCTCCTCTCTCTCCACACCATAGTTCTCTCTCCTCTCTCCACACCATAGTTCTCTCTCCTCTCTCTCCACACTACAGTTCTCTCTCCTCTCTCCACACTACAGTTCTCTCTCCTCTCTCCACACCATAGTTCTCTCCTCTCTCTACACCATAGTTCTCTCTCCTCTCTCCACACCATAGTTCTCTCTCCTCTCTCGCTACACCATACTTCTCTCTCCTCTCTCCACACCACAGTTCTCTCTCCTCTCTCTCCACACCATAGTTCTCTCTCCTCTCTCTCCACACCATAGTTCTCTCCTCTCTCTCCACACTACAGTTCTCTCTCCTCTCTCCACACCAGTTCTCTCTCTTCTCTCTCCACACCATAGTTCTCTCCTCTCTCTCCACACCATAGTTCTCTCCTCTCTCTCCACACCATAGTTCTCTCTCCTCTCTCTCCACACCATAGTTTTCTCTCCTCTCTCCACACCAGTTCTCTCTCCTCACCATAGTTCTCTCCTCTCTCTCCACACCATAGTTCTCTCTCCTCTCTCTCCACACCATAGTTCTCTCTCCTCTCTCTCCACACTACAGTTCTCTCTCCTCTCTCTCCACACCATAGGTCTCTCTCCTCTCTCCACACCATAGTTGTCTCTCCTCTCTCTCCACACCATAGTTCTCTCTCCTCACTTCCTCGACCCACTTATCAGGATTATCTGTGTGTCCAACTTTCTAAATGCATTGATCTTATTACTATAAAAAAAAAATATATCCATTGCTGATTTACAAAAGTGTCGTTAATATCCATAGGGCATACTTGAAATTACACATGAGTAGTCAATACTGTAATCATTATAATGTGTGACAATACATGTATATGTAACTTTCACCTTCTGGTACCTAACACATTATTGGCATACCGGTAGTTGGTTTCTTTTCAACTGACGGTAAATTGCAAAGTTCCCATCAAGATTTCTTAGTTATTTTGAAGATTTTGTAGTGCAATATGGTTCTAATTATATAAACCTGGTCTTAGTATGATGCAGAGACATAGTAATTTCATATTTGTCCATTAAGTATCGAAAAATTAGCTGCTAAGGGATTCAATATATCTATCTATCTATCTATCTATATGCTCAGGCCCAATCCCCATTTTGGGGGTAGCCGACTCAAGACAGAGCAAGAACAGGGAAAACACAAAAACAACATAAAACAAAAAATAAACACAGATAAAAAACACAAACTCTCACACATCCAGGTCACCCAGGAGAAGACCCAAAGACCAGGGTTACCAAGGTCGCTCCAGCACTCCCCCGGCCCCTGACCACCAGGAGAGGTTCCGATCTCGGCAGGCAGACATGCAACGGAGCCAAAGCGACAAGCCCTCCCACCACACTTCCAGGCACACCCTTCATATTAATCGTCTCCCCGGGCCAGGCGCCTGATGGACTATTATCTAGTCCAACTTGCGCCCGACCCCTTACTCCAAATGACCACGTGTTCACTCAACTATTCACAAACATTCTCCATTCACTCCTGTCCACCACCACTTCCCCTGCCTGATCTATAGTCATTCCTCTATCATCCAAAGCCTTTCTTACACAGTCTCTCCATCTCAATGGGGGTCTTCCTGCCCTTCTATCTCCCCTTGTACCTGACTCACATATTCTCTTTGTATCGTCAGATGAAAATAAACAGAGTAGTAGTTGGGTTATTCACAGAAAAAACATTATTCGTCCAATACCTTGTTTACCTTGACTCATTGTTGATGTTTAAAATTATTCTATGATTCAATTCCTAACTAATTGTATTATCAAATGCTCGAATAATTCATACAATACCTAATTTACCTTGACTAATTCTGGACGTTTAAAATGTATCTATAATTCAATTCCTAACTAATTAATAAAGGTTCGACTAATTCTCAATGTTTTTAAGACCTACAAGTTGGTTTACTTACAACACAGTTCGTAAAATATAACTCCGCCAGACAATTATCCAACCAGCGTCATTATAAAATCCTAACCTAACATAATCTAACAGTACTGGTTGAGACTCAAGTTTGTACAGATTGAAAGACACTGCTTGAGTTGTCCAGTCACCTTTTGTGGGCGTTGGCTTAAGGGGGGATGGGCGTACTCATTTGCTCATTTATGTATCTCTTATATTGTTGTATTAGTTTATGTATCTCTTATATTGTTGTATTAGTTTCCTCTCTAGACCTCCATGAAGCTCATTTATGTATCTCTTATATTGTTGTATTAGTTTCCTCCCTAGACCTCCATGAAGCTTAAAGAAACCCGCCCAAGGCCCTACTTTAAGATAAATTCGTACATTTTTCGATAGAAAAATTTCCCGGCCGAAGGCCGGTTTCTCTTAAATTACAGGCTCGCTTTCGCTCGCCAGGAAAAAATCGACACCAAAATTACATGAAAAGTCTTAATATTGACAAAGTAATGGGAAGCAAGGTCTTAAAATCGACACACTAACGTCTTATAATCTCTAAACTAATGGAGATAAACATGAGGGAGAAGGAGGTCCAGAAAAACGGCCCATCTCCTCTTAATAAATTATGTGTTCTGTGTAAGAGGAGAAAAGGCAAGAACTTGGGGGGGGGGGGGGAATGTGGGATTGTGTTTACGGCCGAGTGGCACAGCAGGGAACAATTACAGACTATCGGACAACGGGCACTGTTCTGATACTGAGGGGAAATATGTGTTTGCTACCGTCCAAGAAGCCTCAGTAGTTCCCTAGCGTGGGACCGAGAGAAGCCGTACAATGGTAGCTTGTTCCTAGTCTGCTTGTGAGGCTCGCTCACCTCAGTATCAGCCTCTATAACTGGAATCATTCATATTTTTTCACCAACCCAACTTTACTTGTAAACTCAATTAATTAAATCAACGAATACATGTGGCACTCCAAGGACTCGAACCTAGGATGCTCACACCGAAATTCTTCGCATTTATGCAAATGTATCAAAAGGTAAAGGTAAGGCGGCTTCTGAGATAGAGCAAGGCAACCATCATTGGTGTGCAACGATTTAATAATCTGGGTACTAAATGTTTGTTAATCTTGTTCATGTTCTATGAGAAGGAAGGCAGCGAGTTTTGCCAGTGATTGAAAGTAACTTGCAGAGACTTTCATATATGGCTTTAGTGTATTTAGTCTATCGTAGTGATATACACTATATAGTCATTGAACACAATTAGATACACAACCAACAGCTTCATCAAGCATACCAAAAGAATACCCGGTACTGAATATTTTTAAAACTCTCCTGCAAAATGTTAGGACGACTACACACATACTATACCGGGTAGCTGACGAATAATTGGCTTGGAGTATTTGAATGCCAATAAAGTACGGTACTATCATCAATGTATACTGGGTACATTTATTGTCTTTTAAACCAGTTAATTTTTTTCTGATGATTAACACAGAATCCTTCATGAATGCAGAGGCTACACAATTAACATCATGTGTATTTCGCTGTGCAGCGAAATACAAAATACACAGTTGGACTGAAAAGCACAGAACTCTTCAGTTACCCTGATATAATTTGGTGCGGGGCTTTCAGAAATTCAGCATTATATCATGATACCGGTACCGGTACATCCCCTTTAAGACGGGAGGAAGTGACGAGTGTTGAAGGCCAGCTGGTGACAGGACTATCTGATATAAACTATTCTGCGCCACCACTATGGCATACCGGTACCTCTCTAACTGTATTGAAGGGGTCTAGGGAACAAAGCAAAAATATTACTTGAATAAGTAACATCCCATTCTTTAACATTAATATCAAATACAAACCCCAATGTACTTGAATAAACTAATGAAAACATGATTGCAGAAGCAATCCAAACTCTTAAAGTAAAGTGTCCTGCACTAAGGCCTGGTCCTGTAACTGTATGTGTGTTGGACCGGTGCATCAGCTGGCAGGAGGCAGTCGTTAAGCTGAAGGTTGTGAGGCTTGCCCACTAGACCGTCACTTGCAGGATCCAGAGTAGAAATAATGTTTTACGGTACAACATAAAACTAAGGAACTTTGCTTCAGCCCGTGCTTCACATATTATTGCAGATCCCCATTCATCATCATCAGCAGTCTGAGTTAGTCCTCTGCAGAACAAAGGCCTCTCCCAAACGTTCCCACTCTAACCGGTCAGATGTTAGTCTGTTCCATCCCACCCCCATAAGCTTTCGGATCTAATCCCTCCATCTGGTTCTCTGTTTACCCCTTCCTCTAGCTGCATCTCCAGGTTCCCATCCGGTTGCTCTAGTTGTCCATCTGATATCATCTCTTCTAAATACATGATCTGCCCCAGACCAATTCCGCTTTTTATAGTAATTGAGAATACATCCTACTTTTGTTTGTCCTCATATCTAAGAGGGTCTCTTTTTGTATCTCCAAGTTATGCCTAATATTATCCTCTCCATTCCTCTTTGGACACTCCTAAGTTTACGTTCTAGACACTTTCTGATACAGGAAGGCCACATTAGTTATATAAATTTATCTTTAATGAAAAGGGTAGCTTGCTTTTCATACTAGAGTTCGGCTTACCAAATGCACTACATCCCATTTGGTACCTATCCTTCGCTAGTGATTATAGAGTGATCTGGGTTTGACTTAATAACCTGGTCTACGTATATGTGATCCAAGAGGTAAAGCTAACCTTCTTGCGGATATTTTTTTCCACCAACTCAACCTTAGATGAAATAAATCAAGATGTCCCTGTACTTAATTTAAATTCGACTGAAATTCCCTCACTTAAGATCCACACCAGACATGTTAAAACTATTTTGCAGAATCTCTCAGTAGATAAAGCTCCTGGTCCAGATGAAATTCCTCCAATAGTACTTAAAAATTGCTCCTTGGTGCTCGCTCCTGTATTGGCAAACATTTTCCGTCTGTGTACTCATACCTCATGCTTCCCAGTATCCTGGAAAGAAGCAAACATCCATCCAGTTCCTAAAAAAGGTGCCTCTTCAGATTCATCAAACTACAGACCAATAGCTATAACTGCCACTCTTGGTAAAGTCTTTGAAATTATATTAAATAATCACATAATTAAGCATCTTGAAAATAATAAATTAATCAGTGATAGGCAATATGGTTTTAGACGATGTCGATCAACTGCAGACATTCTTTGCCTTCTTACGCATCAAATCAACCAAGCTACAGACCAACATGGTGAAACACATACATTAGCACTGGATATATCAAAGGCATTTGATAGATGATGATGTCTGGCATCAGGCATCTGGCTCTTCAAATCTCTAGTGCTACCGCGGCTTGAATACTGTAGCGTATTAACATCCCCATACAAAGCAGGTAAAATAAATGACGTAGAGAGTGTACAAAGAAATTTCACTTCGCATATAAGTTCGATAAAACATCTACACTATTGGGAGCGTTTAAGAGCACTGAATCTGTACTCACTGGAACGTAGAAGAGAACGTTACCTAATAATATACACGTGGAAAATCGCAGAGGGTTTAGTACCAAACCTACATACTCCGATAGTCATGAAATTCAGTGATAGGAGAGGCTGGGAATGCGAAATCCCCCGGATGAATAACAGGGGTGCTATGGGCTCTCTGCGAGAGGGCTGGTTATCACACAGAGGCCCACGTCTCTTCAACAAACTCCCACGGCGAGTATGAGACATGAGGGACATCTCGTTAGACAACTTCAAGAGAGCCCTAGATGTCGAACTGCAAAAAGTGCCAGACGAGCCCATCCTCGCAAGGGAGCGAGCTGTCGCTTCAAACAGTCTACTGCACCAAATCACCACCCATAACGAGGGGCGTCGCGCTCCTTGGTGCCGCTAGAAGAGCGGCGAACACATCAAAAGGTATCAAAAGGTAAAGATAAGGTATCAATCCTTATTGTCGAAGATATCACACTACGGCCTTGCATCATTAGTTCCACTAATTTCTTCTTATCTTCATAACAGAAAAATACGTGTAATGGTAGATGGCCTTTATTCTCAATTTCACTCAATAAATGCTGGTGTTTCCCAGGGATCAGTTTTGGCCCCAACGCTGTTCCTCATTCATATCAATGATCTCATATCTACCACTCATAATCCAATACATTCCTACGCAGATGACTCAACACTCCACAGTTCCTTCACATTTACCAATTCTTTCACCCAACCCGATCTTATAAATTCAAAAATAAACACTGCAATTTCTCTGAACCAGGACCTTTCTTGAATTAATGAACGGGGACAAAAAAATCTAGTTTCCTTTAATGCACAGAAAACCAAGTACTGTACATTCAATTTTCTAACCGACAGAATCTCACTGACTCCCATATATATTTTAATGATGTAAATATTCCCACTTCCCCTAAAATTGACATTCTCGGTGTAACATTAACTACTAACTTGAGCTGGACACATTATGTTAGAAGCATTGCTAAGAATGCCTCTAAAAAACTGGGACTCCTGTACAGAGTTCGAGAATTCTTCACTGACGAGCAGTTGGCCGTAATACCGGTATATAAAAGTCATGTGCGTTCTCAGATGGATTACTGTTCACCTCTGTGGAGTGGAAGTGGAGTGGTTGCATTGAGGCAATTGGACAAAATTCAAAATAAAGCTATTAGATTAATCAATAACCCTGCAATCACACAGGACCTTCCTACATTATCCATACGAAGAACCGTTGCATCCCTTGCATTATTCTACAGATATTTTCACAGCAATTGTTCCGAAGAACTTGCTTCAATTGTGCCGCCTCTCCACATCTTTCCCCGTAGAACTAGGGCAGCTGAGAGCGCCCATGAATTTACACTTTCTCCTCCACAATGCAGAACTTCTGCTTATCAAAATTCATTTATTCCCAGAACTACTACTCTTTGGAATTCACTTCCCTCGAGTTGCTTTCCACAAACTTACAATCTACAACAGTTTAAATCCAGTTGTTACAAATATGTTATGAATGGAGGATGCCTTTAGGCACATTTTTGTGTTATGTGTTTTTCCTTCCTCCGTTCATTGTCTCAAAAAAAAAAAAAAAAAAAAAAAAAAAAATATATATATTCTTCAATTGCTTCTATCACCTCATATTGTATCTGTATTTGTTGCGGTAGCAAAAGATTATTAAATATATTCTTGGTTTTGTTTCTATTCATTATCACTCCTACCTTAAGGGGGGTGACCTGTTTTTGTTCTGTCCTTTTCTATCTTTCTCTGGCTTGTATCCATTTGGCCCCATTCAGCCTACTGTTTTAAGACGTTTATCCCCATCCAGGTGTCAATTTTTTACTGGTGAGCGGTAGCGAGCCAGCATATTTTTTTTTTTTTTTGACAGCAGGCTAAATTTGTACATTTTTCGATAGAAAAATGTCGCCGGCGAAGCCGGATTTCTTCATATAATGCTGGCTCGCTATCGCTCGCCAGGAAGAAATCGACACCTAGATGGGGATAAACGTCTTAAAATAGTTGGCTGAATGGGGCCGAATGGATACAAGCCAGAGAAAGAGAGAAAAGGACAGAAATAACAAAAAGCAGGTCACCCCCCTTAAAGCTTTCACTGTTTAAATCTTCCAACATATGTTGTAGCTGTTCCCCTGAGATCCTCGTTAGTATACCAAATCCATCTAGCCATGTGACTAGTTAATTTAACCCTTTGAGTACCAGCGACGTGTTATATTATATTTTAGCTGTATTTAGATTAGATTATGCAGCTTAGGAAGGATCTGTGGTAGTTAAAGGGGCTGGTTGTGTTAGTTTGAAGCCTTATTATGGTTACAGGTCCTTGTTAATCTGAATAAAATCGTCTAATAGTTGCCAAAATATAATGAAAAGGACGTCACCGGTACTGCAGGGGTTAAACTCGATGCTCACCACGCCTAATAAGCTGATTAGTGTACCGTACCGATACGAGCCTTCCCCAACCATTGTAGAACTAGAAGTACAGTGAGTCAGTTATCCAGTTTGTGACATGTTACGTGTGAATTTGAGCGGTGCCTGTACATTATCTGTTAGCCCACAAATAAACCATTGTTCTGGAGTTCAATATATACAGTATTATAAATGTGTATTAAAATGTATGTCAGGATGCTGCATGATAATAATAATAATAATAATCGGTTTATTTCAAGCCGGCAGCCAATGGGGCTGAAAATACACAGACTTAACCTAGATCTTATCCTAATGGATCAACAGACTGATCCTGGCAGCTAACTAGAGCGCCTACATACTCCCAAGGGAGTAGGACGTGGGCAGGAGACTTTGTGGGTCCCCCGAGACGATCCGCCCAGATCTTGCCTTCACGGCCAGGGAAAGTTTTTGAGAGAACTTCCCCTGCCGGCGCCTGGGATTGAACCCCCGACACCAGAGCTAGCGCTCCCAATACAGAGTACTAAGCGCGCTCGGCCACCGTGACCTTATGATGTGTGTGTGTGTGTGTGTGTGTGTGTGTGTGTGTGTGTGTGTAATAATAATAATAAACGGTTTATTAAAGAATTGCAGCCTCATGAGCTGAAAATACACATTTTACAATTTAGTGGATGAACATGAGATGTACAGATATGAAAATGGTAAGCTCAGTTTACAATGTGAGTATAATATACTTTACATTAAAACAAAAATTAATACAATAATTATGCTAGTGTAAAATACAAATTATCATAAATTAACCATGAGAGTAAGTGATTTACAGTGCATATAGGCTACAGTACACATTTATTTTACTTATATATATACAGAACATACATATATACACATACGTACACACATACATACGCATATATATACATACATATATAAGAACATAAGAACATGCAGTAAGTGTGCACATGCCCGTATACATAAACGCTCACGTATGCAAACAAACATACATACATACAACAACTGTTCTGGTAGGGTCAGGTGAGGCTAATAATGAGAGTTAAATCCTTGGGAGAGATTAAATGAGGGAATTGGAAAATGGTTAATGGGTCAACGGACTGTAGGTCAGGTAAAGCCAATTAGAATGGAATGTCAAACGTCGGAAGAGATCAAATGAGGAGTTTGAAAAGGGTAAAGGCGAAACGGCCTACGGGTCCGTACAGGTAGGGTCAGGTAAAGCCTACTACAATGGGAGGTAATCCTCGGTAGAGAACAAAAGAAGGATATAAAATAAGTAGAGACAGCTGGGGGGAATTATAGTATATGGGACATTCTTTAGTGTAGGTGTGTGTGTGTGTGTGTTTGTTTGTTTGTTTGTTTGTTTGTGTGTGTGTGTGTGTGTGTGTGTGTGTGTGTGTGTGTGTGTGTGTGTGTGTGTGTGTGTGTGTGTGTGTGTGTGTGTGATAGAATACTCTCAGCCGGGCTCGAGCCTCGAACCACAAACAGTATACACTATAGACACATACATATATAGATAATTAACGCACACATACATACACATATACGCACACATACATACACATATACTGTACATACATAAATGCACATATACATAAACAAACTCAAGCAAATACATACAATATATTCTAATACAGTGTGTGTGTGTGTGTGTGTGTGTGTGTGTGTGTGTGTGTAATAATACCGGTACATAATAATAATAATAAACAGTTTATTGATAATTGCAGCCGTTGGGTGCAAATGTACAGAGGAACAGTTTGTAGGTAAGGTCAATATTGTATTATCGTATACCGGTAATAAGGGTCAAAGCAAGAGGTTCCATACTAGCTATTTGACGAGTTAAATGTAATGTACGGTACTAGGTTAGCAGATGATTTTCGAGTTGAGATAATATATTGCATAAGAGCTATTTGACCAGTAAACATTTTGTACTAGGTTTGCAGATTGAAATAATAGTTGCACATTTTCGAAGGGTTTGTTGAGTGCTATTGAGTTGATTTACTGACTATGTTTACTGTTCGCCTAGTTACTATGTAAAAACATAAAATAAAATAAATACTACTAATAATAAAAGGATTATTTAGAATTATAGCCAGAGGCTGAAAATATAAAAGTGAGAAATACATACCAGTAGCTGTGCTGACTTACTGTATATGTAACTGCATTATTGTAGGCTTAAGGGGACCAAACGCCTGTAAGAGGGTGAATTTCGGACAAAAAGCAGATTTTCATATTGTTACCCCATGATATAGTGCTATATGTGTCCTGCTTTCAGTAAAGGTTTGAGAGCCATATGGCAATATTTTCACTATTAAGATCATTATTATATACAATTAATCTACAGATTAATGCACCCCCCTGCAAAAATGTCAATTTTCTATGTGGTGTTTTGTTATATATATAAATTTGCCGTTACCACCTAATAAGACCACCATGTCATCTAATAAAATACCATATCATCATCTAATGTTGTTTTATAACCTAACTTTACAGGGTACTGCATGAATTCTACCTCCCTACAGAAAACGGGCCATGTCTCGAAACCACAGTTATTGGTACTTGGAGCGATATTACTCCAATAATTTGTAACATATTGGAATTCTGATGATAGCTCCAGAAAGAGGATTAAATATGGAATATTATGACAAGATATGTTTTTTTATTTATGGTACATAACAATCATTACTGTGATTTATTTTGCGAGGGAAAAGTCGGGGGAAATTTGTAGGCTACGCATTTTTTGCAACTTTATTTCTTGGCAATGGAGATAAATATATAAAATCTGACTAACCAATTTATAGCTGTGGGTTTAGTTAGTACAGGGATTAAATATGATTGGAATCGGACGGACACCAATCTCTCGGTTTCTATTTTAGTGAACGTAATTTTTTTTCCTATTTTTTTCTTTTTTCAAAACTACTCGGCCAAATTCTATCAAACTTGGCCAGAAGTGCCCTTATCCAATCCCATACAACATATAAACAATCATGCAAATAGACAAAATATGAATGTCACCACTTAAGTAACTGCAGTTTGGTTTAATTAAACTAGATAGATACAACCGTGCTGTATGTTTGCATAGTATATGTGCATGTACGTACCACTACATACACATACATCTAAGCCTATCAATATAATATGCAGTATATGCATTTCTATACATATATGCATACATATACACAGACATACACATATATCCACATATACTGTACATACGTATGCACATACTGTGAGCACGCACAACCAAATACCCCCACATATACATATCTGTACCTGTATACACATACATATACACACGTATATACTCGTGCGTGAGTATATAATTATACACAAACATACATTATACATAACAGAAAACATACAAATATTTATTTGTTATTATTTTTTATGTTGATCTACTTTTGACGTTTATTGCATTACAAATAGTTTATTTAGCGTAGCTATGTTAGCACGGGAAAGAGGAGAAAAAACATTTACTTTAGTTTTAATGGGTATGAAGTGTTTTTGCTAGTGTTGTGATCGTTGGCTACTTTACTTATTATTGATCAAGTTGACGATGTAAGGGATGGGGCTGTTTTGATACCTTTGGGTTCTCGTTCGGATAGGAACGAGTTTGTTGTTGTGTCTTGTTGCTCGGCTCTGTGGGGGGGGGGGGGGGGGGGGTAGGAGCTGTTCTCCAAATTTCTGGGTGAGGTTCAAGTGCATGCTGGATAGTGATTCTAGACCCAAAGTGACTAGTGCCTCGTGATAATGTGTGTATGCAGGACCAAGGATGATCTTATATGCTCTCTTCTGTACTTTTTCTAATTGATCTTTTTGTCTTGCAGTAAGTGGCCTAGGTGAGTTTTGGCAGAATGAATAGAGAGCGTACATATGTGAGATCAGATGAGGGGACGGCGAGTGATTTAACACTTACAGTGCGGGCATGTTTCCGCCTATTTCCGCCATATTAGGGTTCATTCAGGCACTCCTGAGTGATTAGGCAAGTGTATGTATGAATTAAATATATTCAGGGGAAAACTAGAAGAAAATAGCTTCAAAATGACGCCAGAACGAGCTTCGTAGCTCGCGGGGTTCACCCGCAGTGCTACCATAGACATTCGCTAAAATTAGCAATTCTCGCTAATGTCGCGGTATTTTTGCCTTTGGCAGCATTGTATATCTAGTGAGACTCTGACTCAGACCCTTCAGTGTACCAGGTGGCTGCCTGGGAGGAGGACGGTTGGCCTGTCGCGCTCTCGCTGCCTCGCACTCAATTTTACAGGCTTTATGAGACTTTAAAAGCCTGTAGACTGCTGTAAATTACCATGGCGTTCCGGAACGTCTCCCGCAGGGAAAGGGTTAAGGCGATGGAACAGGTATAGATTGAAACCAGAGACCTTGATTACTTCACTGATATGGGGTTTCCAGTTTAGATTAGTGTCTATGTTTGTATAATAGTCTGAACATGTTCACTACCTGTAGGACGTTTGATCCGAGTGTGATGAGAGTGTGATGTGTTCTTTGAACCTACACTGGTGTACATCACTACCGTTTTATCACTATTGATGGTGACGTCGTTGGCTGAAGTAAACTCCTGAAGTCCGTTTACGTTGTCCTGAAGTGTGCTGAAGTCGGGGGTGGTGTTATCAATACTGACTCTGATGGTCGAGTCATCCACATATTTCCTCCGTAGGTCTGTGTCATTCATAGCGTCGTTGATAAGAACAAGGAAACAAAGGGGGCCCCTTCTTGCACACTGCCGCATGTTAGCAGGAGGATAGCGAAAGTTTTGCCCTGGCACTGTACTGCCTGGTGCCGGCCTGTGAGGAAGTCTGCTAGCCAGGCAACTAGATACAGTATAGGCGTAACCCTAGCTCCACTGCTTTCCTGATAATTATGTTGTGATTTACCAGGTCGATAGCTTTACTGAAGTCGAAAAATGTGAGGGCTACTGATGTTTCTCTTTATTCTACGTTGCGATACATGAAGTCAAGGAAGCTCACTAAGCAGTGTGTGGTGGAAGAAGTTTTCATATTGCCAAATTGCTGTACATCAATTGATGGGGCTATATCTGTGTATGCCCACTCGAACACGAAACTCTCGCAGATGAGGCTGGGGATAAGGGTGATTGCTATCGGACGTAGTTTGTCTAGGGATTCCGGGCTTGTGTTTTTGGGCAATGGTGTGACAAATGAGCTTTTCCATGCCGTAGGACACCTGCAATGTGATAAAGATACGTTTAATATGGAGGTGAGGGGCTTGGCTAATTCGTATGCAAATTCCTAGTAGAGTTTTGCAGGGATTACGTTTGGAGTGACAGATCATCTTGTTTTCAAATGTTTAAGGCAACTCATAACCTGATATTCTTCCACAGTTTCCGAAGGCGTTGGTGATGGAAGGAAGCCGGGGAAATGTTGTGGTTGTAAAGGGGGGAGACATTGACAGATGTCCACGAAATGCTGGTTGATTTTTTTTTTCCGTTTTTGTTGTTGTTGAGGTTGTTTAAACAGGGAAAGAATGGGGTCTGTTTCTTGTTCAAGCCGGTAAATTTCTTTGCACCTTCATACCATTTACTGATGTTTGCCTGTTTCAGATGCTGCAGTTTGTTTGGGTAATATGCCTTTTTTGCTTTACGTATTTCCCGGATGACTTAATTGCGTAAGATTCTGTAGAGATTTATTTCACATTGCTGAAGGGTCAGGTTTGAATGAATGAATGAATATGGGGATAGAAAAGTGTGAAGGATATAAGACTTGTAGTAGAAGATATAGGTGGGGGAGATATGGAAGTAAAGTAGTAGGTAAAAGCTTGCAGGCGGTCTGCGTTGCTGTCTTTTCATTTTAGTTGAGTGTGTTTTCACTGTAGAAGATTTCTCTGGCGCAGACACTCTGAGAACTGTCTTTGGATCTCTGGTGAGGGACATTTTCCTTCTGCCGCAGCTGCCTTGATCTTCTTGGTCAGCTCGGCGAAGGTCTTCTGGAGCTCGTCAGCAGTGGCCCCCAAGTCGACATCTCCATCATCTTCCTCGATCCCCTCGACGTCGATTTCTTCTCCGATGGTGGACTCGGTGTACTCCGTCGACGCAGGGGAGGAGGCTGCCACCGGATGGTCAGTGGTGGTTGGTGATGGAGTGGAGGCTGCTGCAGGTCCTGCACAGTTGGTTGGTGATGGTGGTGGAGAGTTAGAAACTGCTGCAGCAGGAGGTGGTGGCGTGGGCTTTGAGAGAGGCTTCTGGAGATCCAGTCGCCTTCTCTGGTGGCTTCTTGGTCTCATAGCTTGAGTGGGAATGAGGCTGGGTGGTGAAGATGGTCCTGGAAGAGGCGGGATGATGATGGGAGGGAGGTTGTTTGCCTTCAGGAGTGTAGGTAGGTACTCCTGAAGCAGCTTGTGATCCCCTTTGCAGAGGGTCACTGTAGTTGTAACAACAACCTGGATCAAATCCGGTGTTGAACAACTGACTGCTGCTGTGGCTTGGTGGTAGTCCTCCCTCTTGCCTCTTCTACCGTGTCTTGAACCCTTCAGGATCTCTCCATCAGGGCCCATGACATTGATGGCCTCATCTCCTCTCCTCCTCTTGATGGTGAATGATACCCTCTCATTGGTGGCAAGAGAGGGCACATGATGGAGAGGATTAGGTTTGGAGATGCCAGTGAAGTGAACAAAGATGTCCCCTCCACTATAGGTGATGAAACCATAGCCTTGTTTAACATTATACCACTTAACGTGGCCAGTGAGCTTGGTGGTGGCACTGGGAGAATCAGGCATGTTGATTGGCTGGCTGATCTCTGCTGGCTGGAGGAGAGGCCAGGTTTCTTTGATGGATAAGCCCTTTAATATGGCGGGTGATCCAGGTTGCATCAGAGGGGTGGAGTTGCGTGGTTTTGATTGGGAAGTGCTGTTCATATGCTTGGGTGAGGGTGACATTGAAATTATTCCACTTAGTGTCCACATCACCATGTGTTATTACTTCTGACCAAGGGTGGTGGGTAATTCATTGGTCAAAACTTCTGATGCCAGAATCGGTGAGAGGATGATAGCTCTTGGAGGTATCAGGTGGCGGTGGTTTGGAGATGGGGGGGGGGGGAGGGAGACGAGAGGACAGACATAAGTGGGCTCCGACCTAGGGGTAACATGGGTTGTGACATGTCACACATGTCAGATAGGATTACATCCAGAGTACGTTCACTATGGATATGAAAATCAACTACTTGTTTTAGATGAAGTTGGTCTTGAGGGGAAGTGCTATCGATTTCATTGAAATCTCCACAGATCACGAGTTTCGCACAGGGGTAAGTTGTCCTTAGGCTGTCGGCTGTTTCAGTGAGATGTAATATTATATCTTAGGTGGGTTACCTTACCTTTTGATACCTTTTGATGTGTTCGCCGCTCTTCTAGCGGCACCAAGGAGCGCGACGCCCCTCGTTATGGGTGGTGATTTGGTGCAGTAGACTGTTTGAAGCGACAGCTCGCTCCCTTGCGAGGATGGGCTCGTCTGGCACTTTTTGCAGTGCGACATCTAGGGCTCTCTTGAAGTTGTCTAACGAGATGTCCCTAATGTCTCTTACTCGCCGTGGGAGTTTGTTGAAGAGACGTGGGCCTCTGTGTGATAACCAGCCCTCTTGCAGAGAGCCCATAGCACCCCTGTTATTCATCCGGGGGATTTCGCATTCCCAGCCTCTCCTATCACTGAATTTCATGACTATCGGAGTATGTAGGTTTGGTACTAAACCCTCTGCGATTTTCCACGTGTATATTATTAGGTAACATTCTCTTCTACGTTCCAGTGAGTACAGATTCAGTGCTCTTAAACGCTCCCAATAGTGTAGATGTTTTATCGAACTTATATGCGAAGTGAAATTTCTTTGTACACTCTCTACGTCATTTATTTCACCTGCTTTGTATGGGGATGTTAATACGCTACAGTATTCAAGCCGCGGTAGCACTAGAGATTTGAAGAGCGTTATCATAGGCAATTCACCGCGTGTTTTAAAAGTACGCAGAATCCAACCCGTTAGACGTTTCGCAGCCGCCACTTTGACCTGGTTATGTACTTTGAAACCCAGATTTTCAGACATTAATACCCCAAGGTCTTTCACACTGTCTTTCCGTTCTATTATGTGGTTAGATTCTGTTAAGTAATTTGTAATTTCTTTAACACCATTATTATCTCCGTACCGTATTAATTGGAATTTTTCCTCATTGAATTGCATGTTGTTTTCCCTGGTCCACTGGAACACTACATTCATGTCTTCCTGCAGTCGGCCCGTGTCCTCTTGTGTGTTTACTATCTTGCTTAATTTTGTGTCATCAGCAAAAGACGACACCGTACTGTGTCTGGTGTTGGTATCTATGTCGCAAATTAGTATGAGGAACAGAAGGGGCGCTAGCACTGTTCCTTGGGGCACTGAGCTTTTGACATCCGAAGGCTCAGGTTAGCGGGGTGGATGGTACACCACACAATAAATTATAAAAGTGGCCTCTCTGGGACTGTCTCGGTGTAACTCTAACCCATAGTGACTACATTTTGTGGTACTTGAACTGTCAGCCGGGTAGGGCATAGATCTTGGTAACAGTAAAGTGCTACATCGCCACCACGTTTGTTTGTGCGTAGGCGGGAAAATGGATGGTAAATATCTCTAGATCATATCTAGGGAGTAATTTGCCAGGCTTTTGATAAAGGATACTTAACCTTTACCTATTTATATTCAGGAGAATGGAAATCCTACTTGCAGAATGTATTTCAATTTATACACAAGTCGTAGGATCCATATTCCAGGATACCATACAGGGATTTTTACAAGAACCCCCACGCAACTCAGGTTTAAGTGATTTCATTTAATCCTCACCCAGCCAAACAAAAGTCATTAATATCAAGTACAGTATATCTCACAAACACAAGTGAGCTACTAAATTAATTATTCTCGTGTTTGGCTGGTGTGAATGAAATTAAATGACTTGAACCCGAGCTCTGGCAGCCAGGGAGGAAGTAATGAAGAGAAAATGGGGGGAAGATGAGGACAAAGAGGAAATAAGTGAGAGTGAGTGTGAGGCTGCCATTGTTGGGGAGCCTTTGTTCTCGGCTCCTTTGTCCGCAACCCAAGCCCGTCGGTGCCCCAAGGCGCCCGCCACTCTTCCCCACCACAGCCAAGTCAAAGTGGGGTTGAGCAACCAGTGCTTCCTCCAATACGATCACAGAGCCTCGCCAAGACATTGCCTCACCTTCAACTCCTTCCCCACCTCGCCCACGCATCCATCATTCCCCGCCGGACTATGAGGACAGTGATGAAGAAGACGATGAAGAAGACATCCCCGAGGATTCTGGGTCTAGCGATGGCTACATTGGGCCCCCGAGTGGACATGATGACTTGTCTGATGATGATGAGTTTGTCGACGACCCTGTTCCCCGCCACCCCACCCGTGGTTGTAGTGCTCAGGCCCGCCCTAGTGTGCGCGCTTCCTGTGTCGGCCATGGGCATGCACAGGCCGGCCGAGTGCAGGGGTATGGGCGTGGGCGTTGCCAAGACCAAAGCACCCAATATACTGTATTTCAGTGGGAAGATGGTGAAAGCTTCGACCCTGAGGTGCCTGTTTTTGAAAAGGCATAGAAGTGATCAGGAATTTCCCTCACATTTCCTGCTGGGCCCGACTCATCACCGGGAGAACTCGTTGAGGCCTTCTTTGATGAGGAGGTGATGAGCTTCGTCGTCGGGGAAACGAACAAGCAGCACGACATCCAGGTAAACTTTTTTGACAGAGTAACGAAGGGCCACATGATGCAGTGGACCTAACGGACTGTCGTGGAGTTCTATGTCTTCCTTGCTCTGATGATGCTGATGCCACATGTCAAGAAACACGCGTTGCCAGAGTACTGGATAACAGGGGACCTCATCGCAACCCCTGCCTTTGGCAAGTACATGTTACGTGATAGATACCTGGACATCCTCTCCCGACTCCATCTTGTCACAAACATCGGCATCCACCGCCCAGACAAGCTGTGGAAGATTCGAAAGAGTTATGGAATGATGCGGCAATGGTTCACCTCGTTCTTCAGGCCCTTCCAGAAGGTTGTCATTGACGAGTCTCTAGTACAGTTCCAGGGGAAGCTCCACTTCAGGGAGTACATCTCCTCAAAGAAACATCGCTTTGGCAACAAGCTCTTCATGTTGTGCGACTGTAAGACTAGTTATGTCCTGGACTTCCTGGTCTACAGCGAGAAGGAAGGGGATGTGCTTGCGGACCCAAGCACTGGCTTTGGCAGAGCAGTGGTGAAAGCCATGATGGACCGCTATTTCGACAAGAACCACATCCTATACACGGACAACTACTACACGTCCCTCACTCTCACCAAGTACCGTAATTCCACAACAAAACCGGGACTGTAGGCAGTGTGAGAGAGAAGGGCATGCCATCTTTCCCAAAGAAAACAAATAAGAACGATGTGTTCTGAAAGAAGTCTGGGCCCATTCTTGTGATCCACTGGCATGACCAGCGGAAGGTCAACCTCTTCACCACCATCCACTAGGGGGACATGGTCGAGACTGGCAAGGTGGATCACCGCACCAACACCAGGGTGAAGAAACCTGACGCAGTCCTCAACTACAATATGAACATGAGGCTCATCGACACAACGGATATGCTTCCCATACGTTCCACATGTGCTTGCGGAAAGAAAAAAGAAAAAAGTAGTTACTTCAACTGTTGGACCGTTAGTCGATGAAAATGGAGAATACACCAAAGACGAAGTACAAATGAGTAATGCCCTCAATACCTTCTTTGCATCAGTTTTTACAACAGAAGACCTCAGTGATATCCCTACACCATCGCCGATTCAGATTGATAATTCAGATGTTCTAAGCAATATCACCGTTACAGAGAGAGAAGTATTGAATTGTTTAGATAAACTCAAGGTAAATAAAACGCCAGGACCTGATACAATCTCGCCTAGAGTTCTAAAGGAAGCTAAGGATGAGCTCTCCAAACCACTGACATTACTATTCAATAAATCCTTGCAGTCTGGAACTATGCCTGATCAGTGGAAGCTAGCCAACGTAACACCGATATTAAAAAAGGCAGCAAATCCCTACCCAGTAACTATCGTCCAATTAGCTTAACCTCAGTTGTATGTAAAATGCTAGAAACGGTCATACGAGACAGACTCGTAAATAACTTAGAGGAAAATAACATACTTAAAGATACTCAACACGGTTTTCGTAAAAAACGTTCCTGTTTAACAAACCTCTTAGACTTCTTCCACGATATCCTCAACCTCTACGATGAGAGTAAAGCTGTAGATATTATATACCTTGATTTTCAAAAGGCCTTTGACAAAGTTCCCCACAAACGTTTACTGCTAAAACTAAAAGCGCATGGAATACAAGACGGTGTGTTGAAAAGGATAGAAAATTGGCTCAGCAACAGAAAGCAAAGGGTAGTCATAAACGGTAAGGCATCTAAATGGACCAATGTAAGTAGCGGGGTACCCCAGGGATCGGTACTAGGACCAATTCTCTTTCTAATTTACATCAACGACATAGATGAGGGTCTCACCTGTACAATCTCAAAATTTGCTGACGATACAAAAATTGCAAATAGCGTACTCTCAAAAGAACAAGTTGACGATATGCAACACAATCTAGATAAATTGTCATGTTGGACCCAAATTTGGCAAATGAGTTTCAATGCGGATAAATGTAAAGTACTACATGTCGGATACCTAAATGAGAAAGCAAACTATTCGATGAAAGGCACTCAGCTTAAGAATGTAAACAGAGAAACCGATCTGGGAGTAACAATATCGAGTAACCTAAAACCGAGTCAACAATGTTCAGAAGTTGTTAAGAAGGCAAACAAAATAATTGGCTTTATAGGCAGGTCATTTGAGCATAAATCCAAAGAAGTTATCCTAACCCTTTACAATTCCTTAGTCCGCCCTCTTCTGGAATACTGCGTTCAATCCTGGTGCCCTTATTACCAAAAAGATATAAACAAGCTAGAACGAGTTCAACGTAGAGTTACCAAAATGATACCTAGCCTAAAGAACAAACCATACGAAGAGCGTCTTAGAGAATTAAATCTATTTCCTTTAACCCAGCGCAGATTAAGAGGTGACTTAATTCAAGTGTTCAAAATCATCAAAGGCATCGACAATATGAACTGTAGTAAGTACTTCACTATCGACCAATCTAATTACACGCGGGGAAACGGTTGCAAAATTATTGGTAAATCTTTTAACTCGCACGAATCTAAGAATTTCTTCTTCAATCGAGTTGTCAACTTGTGGAATGGGCTTCCCCGAAACGTTATAGACTGCATCACCGTTGATTCATTTAAACTCCGCATAGACAAATATCTCTCATCAAACCCGCGACTGACTGCGTTTGTAAATGAATAACTTTATTTTATCCCCCCTCAGTTACTAACCCATCTGTCCTCTACTAACTTCCTAATCCTGCCACGGACATTAGTTCCAGGGCAGTAATTCCCTTTCCAATGTTCCCTTACCCACTCTAAACCACTGTTTGGACACTTGATCCTCAGTGTTTTGGAGGACAAGCAACCTAGAAGGGTCACTAGATCTGTTGTTGCTTGATTTCCTTTGTACTCCTTTGTACACATGGCCGAACCATCTCAAGGTGTTCCTTTTTACACTTTCCAACACATCCACATCCAGTTACCAACATGATACCTTGCCTAAAGAACAAACCATACGAGAAGCGTCTTGGAGAATAAAATCTACTTCCTTTAACCCAGCGCAGATTATGAGGCGACTTAATTCAAGTGTTCCAAATCATCAAAGGCATCAACAATATGAATTGTAATAAATATTTCACTATCGACCAATCAAATTACACGCGGGGAACGGTTGCAAAATTATTGGTAAATCTTTTAACTCACACGAGTCTAAGAATTTCTTCTTCAATCGAGTTGTCAATTTGTGGAATTGGCTTCTCCGAGATGGCATAGACTGCAGCACCGTTGATTCTTTTAAACTTCGCATAGACAAACACCTTGCATTTAATCCACGACTGACTGCATTTGTAAATGAATAAATTATTTAGTTTTCCTCTATTATATTACTAACAACTGTCCCCTACTAACATCTCATAATCCTGCCACGGACATTTGTCCCAGGGCAGTCTTCCCTTTCCATTTTTCCCTTACCCAATCTAAACTACTGTTTGGACACTTGACCATCAGTGTTTTGGAGGGCAAGCACCCTTGAGTGGTCGCTGGAGCTGTTGTTGCTTGATTTCCTTTGTACCCCTTTGCACTCCATTTGTACACCTCACCACTCTCGTACTTCCTCATTCGTCTATATATCCCTCAAAGTAGCTCCACACGCATTTCTCAAGTAACTCATTTCCACCCCTCTCACTCTTGATTTGTGTCTCGCCAACAACGTCCATGCTTCACTCCCGTACATCAATATAGGAATTACCACTCAATCATGCAAGGACTTCTTTACTTCCTTACTGACCACCCTATTCCTTGTTACTGCTTTCAACGTTCCTATAACCCTCTTCCCGTTGCATTCTCTCTCGCACGTCTTCATCCATACTCCCATCTTTACTCAATACACTGCCCAAATACTTAAATAAGCTGACATTCTCCATAACCTGACTGTTCAACCTCATCTCACACTCTGTGACTGCACCCCTTTCAAATACTCTTCCCCACATTTACCTTTATATTCCGATTTCACAAACTATTCCAAACATATTTACCCGACCCTGCAACTCCCACTCACTATCACTCATTAGAACTGTATCATCAGCAAACAGCAGTACAGACAATTTCCTTCCAATATCAGCGGTAGACCAACATCCACTGCTATTCCTTGTATTTCTTTCATGACTCCATCCATATACTGAATATATTGAACAACCATGAGGACATCACACACCCTTGCTTTAACCCATCATTCAGATAAAAGAACTAGCTCTCTTCATTCTCCACACGCACTGCCGCCTTTCCACCCTCTTACATGCTCTTCACCGCTTTCAGCAATTTGCCAGATACTCTTATATTATATTCTCAATACTTTCCAGACCTTCTCTATCAACTCTGTCGTAGGCCTTCTCCAAGTCCATAAAAGCAGCATACAACTTTTGTACCTTCTCCAGATATTTCTCAACAACACATTTCAAGATAAAAATCAGGTCTACAAACCCCCTTCCCTTCCTAAGCCTGCCCTGCTCTTCACCTAGCCTATCCATTTATCCATTCTCGCTCTGACTCTCTCGATCACTACCCTACTGTACAGTCTGTCAACGATCCAGCTGACCCATTAACCCTCTCACGTTCTTGATGCAATTTTGAGCCTATTAGGGATACTTTAAAGCCTTTGTTACCATCAGGGGTATTTAGAAACTTTTAGTTTAGTTACTTCAACCTCTGCAGTTGTCTTTGAGTTAGCTGTGGGCAGAAAACTAATTTTGGAGGTAATTATAAGAGTGAGAGAACTCTTATTTATTATTGCTAATCTGGCAACCTCTGCACCATAAAAATGTGAAAGGGTTAACAGAAGACAATCAATAGCAGTAAATCAAGCGGTATCGGAAGGTTCAGAGGTTAAAAGCTCTGTTCCCCAGGGTACAGTGGTGGCACCCTTACTCTTCCTAATACTAATAAGTGATATAGATGCTAATGTACAACACAGCAGTGTCTCATCATTTGCAGACGACACAAAACTAAGTCTAGGAATAACCACAATAGAAGACAAAGAAATCTTGCAAGCGGACATAAACGCTGTATTTCGGTGGACCAAAGATAACAACATGCAATTTAACGAAGAGAAATTTCAGCTGATAAGGTATGGAGGAAATTAAGAGATTAAAGAAACCACAACCTACCAGTACTTAACAGAGTCACTCCTGCCAATCCCACGAAAATCAGAGGTTAAAGATTTTGGGGTAATGATGTCAGAAAACATGTCTTTCAAAGAACATAATCAGGCCAAGTCAGTAGCGGCGAGGAAACTTGTAGGTTGGATACTGCGCACTTTCAAGACACGAGAAGAACCGCCAATGATAACACTTTTCAAATCGCTGGTGACCCCACGACTGGAGTATTGCAGTGTGCTAACATCTCCACACAAAGCCGGGGAAATAAACGAAATAGAGAGTGTTCAAAGAAGCTTCACGTCCCACATCAGCTCAGTAAAATATCTTCATTACTGGGATCGGCTGAAGGCTCTTAACTTATATTCAGTGGAGCGAAGAAGAGAGAGATACTTGATAATTTACACATGGAAAGTTATCGAGGGTCTAGTTCCAAACCTTCACACCACAATATCATGAAACTGGAGCGACAGAGGGGGTAGGAAATGTAACATCCCACCCCAAAAGTGTAGGGGAGCTCTGGGCACACTGAGGGACTCGTGGTTGACAAATAGGGAACCGAGCCTCTTCAACAAAATGCCAGAGAACGTGAGAAACCTGATGGACGTGCCGACGGAAGTATTCAAGAAAGCCTTGGACAACCATCTCAAGTCGGTGCCTGATCAGCCATACGGTACTTCGCGGGGGTGAGAGCTGCCTCCTCGAATAGCCTGCTGCATCAAGCACTGGCAGCAAACATACTTGGGGGGAGCAACTCTCGCCGAGGCCACTGATGGACGGCCAAAACAACTCCAGGTAGACCCTCGCTCTGAGACTCGCAGTTTTATCTGGCAATATTTTGTGTAGTGAGGAGTTTTTTTTTTACAGGGATTGTGATTGGTCGATCTGATTTCGCCTACCGGGTATATCAGTGTCAGAAGACATATTAAACAAGGCAAAGGAAACAAATAGCTTAATGCAAATGTATACATCGCAATATATGATCATGAAATGTCGCCAAAAGTTTGTAGATATGCTTAAACAATTAAGCACATTATATTGATTGGTTGGCTATGCATATAAAACCCGTTGGCTGCCACAGCTTACTCGAGTTTCAAGAATATATATTCGTGTTTTAATTGAACAAAGGTTAAGAATATCATATGAACTACAACATATGGAAGAGGAGAGGAAAGCTATTGCAGGTATAAAGGAAAATTCCAAATACTTCTTTTCATACGCCAAACAAAAGGCTAAAACAACATCAAACATCGGCCCACTAAGCAAAGGGGACGGCTCTTTCACAGGGGACAAAAAGGAAATGAGCGAACTCTTAAGCAGGCAGTATGAAATGGCATTCAGTGAGCCTGATGAAACAAAAGTCATCAGAGACCAAAATATATTTTTCATGGAAACCTCTCCCACGGAAACCCCTCAGATGCTGGATATTGATTTCGGTCCAAAAGACATAGAAGAGGCCATTTCCAACATGCCATCCCACTCGGCACCAGGCCCGGACTCATGGAATTCGATCCTAATGAAAAAATGTAAGGAAAACCTCTCAAAACCCCTGGCTATAATGTGGATAAGGAGTCTAGACACTGGTGACATACCAGATAGCTTGAAAAACGCAATAATTGCCCCACTGCATAAAGGAGGGAGTAAAGCACTACCAAAAAACTACTGCCCGGTAGCTCTAACCTCTCACATCATTAAAGTTTTCGAGCGAGTCCTGCGAAGCAAAATTTCAACATTCATGGAGACAAATGAACTACACAACACCGGTCAACATGGGTTCAGAGCGGGAAGATCATGTCTCTCACAACTTTTGGAACACTATGACAAAATTCTTAAAGCGCTAGAAGAAAAGAAAAACGTGGATGTCATTTACACCGATTTTGCTAAGGCATTTGATAAATGTGACCATGGTATAATAGCCCACAAACTGAAAGCAAAAGGTATAACTGGGAAAATCGGACGGTGGATATACAATTTCCTCGTAAACCGAAAACAATCGGTAGCAGTAAACCAAGTCACTTCTGAGCCTTTGGATGTCAAAAGCTCAGTGCCCCAAGGAACAGTGCTAGCGCCCCTTCTGTTCCTCATACTAATTTGCGACATAGATACCAACACCAGACACAGTACGGTGTCGTCTTTTGCTGATGACACAAAATTAAGCAAGATAGTAAACACACAAGAGGACACGGGCCGACTGCAGGAAGACATGAATGTAGTGTTCCAGTGGACCAGGTAAAACAACATGCAATTCAATGAGGAAAAATTCCAATTAATCGGTACGGAGATAATAATGGTGTTAAAGAATTTACAAATTACTTAACAGAATCTAACCACATAATAGAACGGAAAGACAGTGTGAAAGACCTTGGGGTATTAATGTCTGAAAATATGGGTTTCAAAGTACATAACCAGGTCAAAGTGGCGGCTGCGAAACGTCTTAACGGGTTGGATTCTGCGTACTTTTAAAACACGCGGTGAATTGCCCATGATAACGCTCTTCAAATCTCTAGTGCTACCGCGGCTTGAATACTGTAGCGTATTAACATCCCCATACAAAGCAGGTGAAATAAATGACGTAGAGAGTGTACAAAGAAATTTCACCGCATATAAGTTCGATAAAACATCTACACTATTGGGAGCGTTTAAGAGCACTGAATCTGTACTCACTGGAACGTAGAAGAGAACGTTACCTAATAATATACACATGGAAAATCGCAGAGGGTTTAATACCAAACCTACATACTCCGATAGTCATGAAATTCAGTGATAGGAGAGGCTGGGAATGCGAAATCCCCCGGATGAATAACAGGGGTGCTATGGGCTCTCTGCGAGAGGGCTGGTTATCACACAGAGGCCCACGTCTCTTCAACAAACTCCCACGGCGAGTAAGAGACATGAGGGACATCTCGTTAGACAACTTCAAGAGAGCCCTTGATGTCGAACTGCAAAAAGTGCCAGACGAGCCCATCCTCGCAAGGGAGCGAGCTGTCGCTTCAAACAGTCTACTGCACCAAATCACCACCCATAACGAGGGGCGTCGCGCTCCTTGGTGCCGCTAGAAGAGCGGCGAACACATCTAAATGTATCTAAAGGTATAATGAAGGAGGTATTTGTCTTCACAATGTGAACATTGCATAATATAATTTGCCGTAATATACGGGACAGACACATGTGACCCAGTAATGGCTAGTGGTAACAGCGAACGGGTGTGTGCAGAGTTAAATTATTTTCCTTCATGAACAAAAATTGTAGAAACAAAGTGTTACCTCGAAGAATCTGTCTGATATGAAGTTATCTTTCACATAATAACACTCGGTCTCACTTTGTCATCATTCATTAAGCAGTAGACAAGACGTAGGCATGACTAGAAATACGGTCCTATTTGTTGTTCTACCTATTGTCAATGACGATATTAGTATTTACATGAACAAAACAAAAACCATAGACGGTGCAAGACATACTTTAGTGAGACACACTTGTATAAATTATGAAGAGCCCTAAGCTGGTTAGGGCTCTCCGCTATGTAATATGTTGATTTGGTTAACGATATTTATCTTCCATCTAATCGCTGGTAATTATTCTTCACACCACGCCATTTGCAATCATATTGAAATTTGATAGTCTGAATACAAATTAGCATAATACTCTCTCTCTCTCTCTCTCTCTCTCTCTCTCTCTCTCTCTCTCTCTCTCTCTCTCTCTCTCTCTCTCTCTCTCTCTCTCTCTCTCTCTCTCTCTCTCTCTCTCTCTCTCTCTCTCTCTCTCTCTCTCTCTCGGAAGAACTGGGCAGGGTTCTCCAGTCATACCAACACATTTCTACTATAGCCTATGTTTGTAATTATTGTGTCTATTGTCTTCCAAGTTAGCAAATACGTATTATTAATGTTCATATTAAGTGGAAGTTAATCAGAAAGAACCAGATTAGTACTGAAGCTGAATAGTTTAGGTCATAGGGTTTATCCTGCGACATGTTGGTAGGTCTTACGAGTAAGAAATGTGAAATTTAACCGTAGGAGTGTTGTTGGTGGAGGAATCTGTATAACGAATCATGTTAATCTCATCCTAGTGTCAGAGAGCAACAAAGGCTAAGATACTCAAAATATACAATGGAGGAGGGAGGGGGGTGAGGAAAGTGGGTAGTTTGACAGGAGCCACACAGGAAAATCGACTTTATATCATCATGAATAGAGAAGAATTTGATATCTAAAGTTCAAACACGGTTGCCAGCTGGTCTAATTATACCGGTGATCATGAGGGAAACGTTTGATCAAGAAATATGCCTCGATGTAAATCAATAGTTTAATATATAATCAGAAGTATCATAACTATAATTTGGCTAAATACAGTAAAATATAACATCAACTGCAATGTTCCTTTCTGGCTACTGGTAATTTAGAATAATAATGAACCTATGACTGTCTTACCTACAGTATACATGCAATTGATTTTACAAAACATCGTGAATCATTATAACTTTAATCAATATTTAACAAACTCATTATCAACTGTGACTCTCAACACATTTTCCCAACACAAAGATAATTTATCTAATTCATGATATTTCATATCTTGTGTTAATTTAATTGATGTAATAATATTATTTACCGTATGTATAAAACATTTTAAAACTGTTTACGTAATAATAATTTAAAATGTAATATTCACTACCGGTATATGTATTAATCAACAATACTGTATAATGGTACTGTTGTTAATTATGTGTATATTTACATATAAAATGGAATGCAGTAATTACCGTATGCAATAGTGTATTTAGTTTCACAAATTGTGACTGTTCAATACCATTGTCATTTGTCACCATGTCTATTGAGGTATTATATGACCTTAAGTGTAGGTTAATACACATATTTTTCAGTCTGAATTAACGTTGTTTCAGATATTTTCGTCAAAGCGATTGTTATTTTCAGCAATTGTCATATGAATTCGTCATGCATTAGGTGATGTGCGTAGGTAATGAAGAGCTTAAACGTGAACAACAATAATAACTGATATTTGGCGAATATATATATATTTCAATTCATACTGGAGGAGGCGTATGGGTCTTCTTCTTCTTCTTCTTATTGTTTAAATGTGCAGTTTGCTTGGAGGGTTGTGGTGTCTCCAGATTACTGCACAGGCGTTTTAGGAGGGGTGAAAAGAACAATTGTTAGTATAATAGGGGTTAGGAGAGATAGTAAAGGTGGATTTTATACTACTGTACTGTATATGGGGGGTAAGTTTGTCGTTGTCTTTTGAGGTCAGGGTGATTTAAGTCTAGGTGAGGGTGAGGTCAGAGATGATGATCAGTTGTAGTACAGTACAGTACTGCTCTATGTGTACTGTGTGATTCAAGTCAAGGTGAGGGTGAGGTCAGAGATGATGATGATGATGATGATGATCAGTGGTGGTATAGTAGATTCAGTTGGATGGTAATTTTATATGCTTGTGATTTTGTTTGTTGTTCTGATGTAGGTTCCTAGGGCTGATGCGATGACATGTTTACTGTGCTGTGGTAGGTCTCCTCCACCTAGGATATGCTTGATGTTGAATGTTCCTCCTTGTTGGGTTACTACACTTCTGAGGTGGGTGCGGGCACCGTAATGTCTGTGGCGTATGGGTCTCTCTCTCTCTCTCCACGCTCCTTTATACCTCACATTGTCTCTCCCTGTCTTATAATAATGTGTTATTAATAGCATTGTAATACTATATGCAGTTAGCAGAACAACAAATACCCACGTTAGTGTTTTACCACTCCCCCCCCCCCATCCACGCAAAATCGTTCGCCTCTATTTAATGATACCACCTGCCATTATAGTGTCAATTTATTTAAGAACATCTACGAACATTTGGAGAAATTTCATTATATTATATAGCAATTTATGCATTTGTATTACATATATGTTTCATTTGTCTTGTTATCAGTATGACACTGATATAGCCAAAACAGATCTACCAATCACGCCGCCTTACTACACCAAGTATTGCCAGATACAACTGTGAGTCCCAGAGCGAGGGTGGGTCAGCTGGATCTTTGACCCACTGTACATCTTCCCTACTACGCTTAGAAGACATATCCCCCGTTGATATCTGCAACAACGGTACGCTAATTCCAAAACCCTCCAACTATTACGCCGGTGAACAAAGCACTTAAACCCTCCAAAGTTAATCTCCTGGATAACGGGGTATCAATTAACTAGGTTTTAGTGCACTTCTACAAAGGCTTTCCGGTGACGGCAAAGCCTACTCACAACAGGAGTACTTTACGTTAATAAAATGCTCTTAAGTAATAACAATGCTTGAATAAACTATAACAAGATTTAATAAAGGAGTATATGCTTACGTTAACTTTAGTGTGAGTCTGTACTCAACACTAAACTCTTCAATGCTCTATGAAAACACTGAAAGTCTAGTCCTACAGCAAACAGATATGGAATCTTCTGAAAACGTCTGATGCTCTAAGATGCTCATTAATATAGAACAGAAATAATGCAGGGGCAGGACACCAAAGCGTGTATCTTAAATACACCAATAAGTAGGATACATATATATAACAAGGGAGTGCAACAACTCTGTGACAGCACTAATAATAGCCACTCAAAACAGTACTTCCTTAGCCAAAGTAACAGCCATACTGGGTTGTGCGCCAAGCATCAACCTAGGCTAAAATAATACGTGAATTCCTAAAGCATACACAGTTAAAATTAATAAACACAATGCTGTCTTTATTACTAATAAAGTCTAGCAGCGGCATAAAAGGTACCAGGAGGCTAGGCAGAGCGCAAGCATGCTCGTAGCCTACTGTCTCCCCTTGAACAGATTTCCCTTATGTTACGTTAAGTGACTAGGAGGCTCTCTTGGTAAGTCCAGATCTCAAGTATCTGGTCTTACCCTGGCGCTCCACAAAGGTCAACACAATGAGGTAGCGAGCATACAAGTAAGTGTAGGCAAAAGCCCTTCGCTTGTATACAGCTACACTCGCAAAGGAAAAATATGCACAAGGGTCACAGGCACCTAGCTCCGTCGAAGTCGTACAGGCTCTGACTTGCCATGTACATAACTCAGACAACGACTAAAAATACCCTCCACTTGTCTAGCATTAAATAGTAACAAAGAACAACTCAATAATTAGAAGCACCCAATGATAATATGACTCATGTGACTATGACTAATAATCCCTAAAGCTAGTGCAAAACATATATGTGAGAACTGGTGCTGGTAATACGACTGGCCGACTATGGAAGTCGTATGCAGAACCAGAAGGGATAAGTAATTGAATAAAGATGAGAAGTAATGGAAAAGAAGAAGTTCAGAGAGAGAAACAGTAGTACAGGGGGACAGATTGCAAGGGACGTCTAGAACCAAGCACACTATGCCAAGCTCTGCAGGAGACACGCGGCGGGGACCCCCCCAGCACCAACACTAGGACAGCGGCACCCAATCACAGACCACTATGTCATGAAATGCAGGCGTCCTAGGACGCGCCAGGCCCGCCAGCCAATCAAGGGCGTGGGAAAGCCCGCGCGAGCGAGGAAGGCACACGTACATACACACGCATATAATACAACCTCGCTGCCTACCTCGCTCTTTCTCCTTAACTTCACACTGCATATCTTATACTCTATCACTGATATAAAATACTTCCATGTGTCACAGACAAGAACAAAGACCACCACTGATCTGGCTGTGACTACATGAATACTAGGAAAGAAAGAACATCGTTCTACGATTATTATAGCCCATTTCACTGCCCTGGCGAGTGCTAGCGAGTACGAGCACATTCTGGCAAGCTGGCCAGCGTAACACTTTACCATAAGCAAAAGTGAAATGTTATGTAAGCTGAACAATTTAAATACTAATAAAACTCCAGGTCTGGATAATATTCACTCAAAAATTCTGAAAAACGTGAAAGAAGAAATAGTTCAGTCCTTGACTAACATATTTAACTTGTTGCTCAACCAGAAAACCGTACCTAGTGATTGGAAAACTGCAAATATTACACCAATATTTAAAACAAAGGAATAAAGCCCAAGCAAGTAATTATAGACCAATCAGTTTAACGTCAATCATAGGAAAAATTCTGGAAACAATTCTAAGAGACAAGATAGTAGATTATCTGGAGACAAACAAGTAAATCAGAGACAACAAACATGGCTTTAGATCCAGTAAGTCATGCCTAACAAATTTGATATAATTTTATAATATACTATTTACATATAACGACTTTACTAAATCATTAGACATAATTTACTTAGATTTCCAAATGGTGTTCGATAAGGTACCACATGGAAAATTGTTGAATACATTGGAAATGTTGGGCATTAACCCGTCCAGTACCAGCAACGGCTCCCTGCCGTCAGTAGATAAATCACTCCCCAGTCCCCGCAACGGCAGGGAACCGTCAGTAATATACTTTCCTTGTAACTGCCAGTATCAGGCAGTGCCTGGTACCACGACTGTGTGAGCACTGCTCTAGAGTTGGCAACACTTCTCAGCTTATATGCAAGCCTCTACAGGCTGGGAGAGCCAGTATTCCTCCATCTTTTGAGGTGGGAGGTTGTTATATCTTGTCATTTTAACCACATTGCTTGGGACTGGGTTGGGGGACTTTTATTACTGTACCCTATGGTACAGTAGGGGTTAAAGGAAAAATTCATGCATGGATAAAAAGCCGGCTGACAAACTGAAGGCAGAGAGTTGTGATAAATGGAGTAGAATCTGAGTGGGAGCCAGATTATAGTGAAGTGCCTCGGGGATCGGTCCTGGGGCCAGTTTTGTTTCTAATCTATATGAATGACATCGATGTTGAACTAAATAATACTATCTCAAAGTTCGCTGATAACACAAAAATAGGAAATTCAGTATTAACCGAAGAAGACAAATAAACTGCAATCTGATTTAAATAAAATAGTTGAGTGGTCGGAAAAATGGCAAATGCCATTCAATGTTGACAAATGCCAGGTCTTGCAAATAGGTAATAGAAACCAACAAATATGAATACAAGATGAAAGGCCAGCCAATCAAAACAAAGTGCATTATTTAAAGACCTGGGGATTCTTATATCTGAAAACCTAAAGACCTCCTGCAGCGAACAAGGCCAATCGAGCATTGGGATATATTAAGAGAAATTTTACTAATAAAAATGAGAACATTAAAGTACCTTTATTTAAAAGCATAGTGAGGCCCCATCTTGAATATGGCGTGCAATTTTGGTCTCCTTATCTGAACAAGGACATTAAGAAACTCGAGTCAGTGCAGCGTAGAGTGAAAAAGTTGATTCCGTCACTAAGAAATACATCTTATCATGAAAGACTAAAACAAAAACAACAAAAATTAACTTAAGAAAAGAAGATTGCTAGGTCAATTAATCGAGTGTTTCAAGATACTAAAGAGATTTGACAAAATTGATGTAGATTCACTTTTCAAAATAGAAAATAGTGCATTAACTCAGAAAATGGAATGAAATTTTAAACCATGAGGGCGAATCTCACTGTCACAAAACACTTCTTCACCTACAGTGTGGTCATCGAGTGGAACAAATTGCCAGAGAAAGTGATACAATGTAAGACAATTGACACATTCAAAAGAAGTCTAGACATCCATTTAGAGGAGTCTCTCTCTCTCTCTCTTTTTTTGACTCATTCCATAATCTTTGTGTTTGGTCTAACCGTTTCAGCTGACTGGCAATATATCTATGTATAGTATCCTCCTTGCATATATAAAAGTTCATGATCACCCTCCACACTCTCGTTTCTTCGTCACCTATGTTACTATCAGACTTTCCAACCGTTTTAACCCCTTCTGTACCGGTGACGTCTTTTTCATTTTATTCAAGCTACATTTAGACGATATTGTGCATTTTAAGAAGGATCTGTGGTAGTAAAAAGGGTTAAGTGAGATAGTTTGAAGCCTTTTAGTTGCTAGAGGCCTATTATAAGCTGAATACAGTCGTCTAATAGTACCCAAAGTCAAGTTAAAAGGACGGCACCGGTACAGAAGAGGTAAATAATAATGATCTGGCAGTATTCCTGACGTTTATGCTGCCTTGCTTATCTTCATCCCATCAGCTACCCAACTCACAACATCCTCCTTAACCCCTACTGTACCGTCAACGTCTCTTATTTATTTAATTTCAGCTACATGTACACGATTATATTAAGCTTTGGAAGGATATATGGTACCGTAGCTGAAAGAATGAATTGAGATATTATGTACCCTTTTTATTGGTAGATATCCTTCTTAAGCTGAATATAAACCTTTAATAGTGGCCAGAATATATGGAATAGGATGTCGCCGGTACTATAGGGGTTAAGGGGGTAGTGATTATTTGTTGGTGTACTGTACTTAGCATAGTTATATATGTATATATTTTATAGTAACCTCGCTAGACCTTTATCAAGCTTATAACAAAAAAACTAGACCTCCCTTACAGATAAATTTGTACATTTTTCGGTAGAAAAAAGTCCTGGCCGAAGGCCGGTTCCTCTTAGAATTACAGGCTCGCTATCGCTCGTCAGGAAAAAATATCTACACGTAAATGGCACGAAAGGTCTTGACATTAACAAAGTCATTTTGCAAAAGGTCTTAAAATCGCCAAACTAAGGGTTCTACCGCCTTAAAATCTGAAAACTAATGAGGCTAAACATGAGGGAGAAAAATCAACTAGCTCCCCCTTAATAATGTAGTGGGTGTCTTTGCCTGGGTCTACTGTGCCGAGTCGCTTTCTATCCACGTTTAGTAGGTGACTGTAGTAGTGTTCGTGCATTGCTTACTGTATCCCCTTCAGAACTAAAGAGTAACTTTCATTATATTCTGGCTTGATTTTAACTAGCTTAAAAAGGTCCTGTATGAATCAAAGAGGATACAAACTATCTTCATTAAGGCTGTTTTTTTATCTATGAATTCATGTATTAATTTATTTTTTAGTTTCCTCCCTAGACCTCCATCAAGATTAAGAATAAACACCCCTAGACCCCTTTCAAAATAAATTTGTACATTTTTCTGTAGAAAAATATCCCAGCCAAAGGCCGGTTCCTTCTTAACCCCTTCTGTACCAGCGACGGCAGTGAGCCGTCAGTAGATAAGTCACTCCCCAGTCCCAGCGACGACAGGGAGCCGTCAGTAATGTACTTTCCCTGTAACTGCCAGTATCAGGCAGTGCCAGGTACCACGACCGTTTGAGCACTGCTCTCGAGTTGGCAACACTTCTCAGCTTATATCCAACCCTCTGCAGGCTGGGAGAGCCAGTATTCCTTCATCTTTTGTGGTGGGAAGTTGTTCTATCTTGCCATTTTGGCCACATTGCTTGGGACTGGGGGGTACTTTTATTACTGTATCCTCCGGTACAGTAGGGGTTAAATTACAGGCTCGCTATCGCTCGCCAGGAAAAAAATTGACACCTAAATGGTACGAAATGTCATAATATTGACAAAGAAATAGAGCGAAAGGTCTCAAAATCGCCAAACTAACGGAAAGAACGTCTTAAAATTTCAAAACTAATATGCTTTACATGAGGGAGAAAGGGATCCAGAAAAAGCGACTACCTCCCCCTTAACCTTTCGATTTCCGTTGGCAGAATATAATATTGTCAATTCTCACTACCATGGATTGTTTGGAGTCGTCATCTGAAGCTATGGTATAAACTATAGGTCTTTGCAACTAAATATCTATACTCGTCGATATCGGCTTATATATATATATATATATATACAGTATATACCCGGTATATATATATATATATATATATATATATATATACTGTATATACCTGTATATATATATATATATATATATATATATATATATATATATATATATATATATATATATATAAAATCATACATCTCCATAACTATTCATATGTATTGAACTAATCTATATAATATTTTCGATTGTCTGTGTGTGTGTCTGTTCTTAATAGGCGGCCGCAGTTTTGGACCTGGGGAGCTAAAACTTTGCATGTGGGTGTCAATTGACCTGGGTCAGGTCATAGAGGGGGCGAGGCCACGATCGGAGGTCGTTTCGAGGCCGAAATTGAAAACAAATTGAAAAAATTGCCATTTGGGGCAGAAGGAGGCCTCCGATCGAAAAGGTGTATGGAACGAAAGTTGTTCGCAGCCCCCCCAAAATGGGGGTACGGATGAGGTCAGATAAAAAATCGGAGGTCATTTAGCGGCCGAAATCGAGGTCGCCGTTTAATGAGGCACAGGGAGGTCGAGGCCGGTGATTATGGTAGTAGTAGTATTGTGATGATTGTGGTAGTAGTGATTGATGATGGTGATTATGGTAGTAGAATTTAAACCCGGGCAACGCCGGGTACCCCTGGTAGTATTTTATATAGACAATCCAATTACGGTACCATATATAAGCCATAACTCACTTATTATGACACTGAGTTAACTTTAACCACCATAACCTTTATGCACATAACTTACACTATATGTTTATAATATTATCTCAATTATTTAGATTATATGTTTTAGGTGAGGGCTGGTCCTATCCAGAGTGAGGTTTGGCATCCTCTACCTAACCTTAGCTGTTATGTCTGTCTCTTTTACTGTCCTACTTTTCCGTCTGGGGGCAGGGGGCTAGGAATCCTTCTCCCCTTGTATAATTCTGCTACTCGACGAGACAGAGAAACGGGCGAGAGAAACCGAAAGTGGTACCGGATCATGATAATAGGAACTTTAAATTTTGTTTCTGTTCGAGCTCTGTCTCGTGTTGGCCACCCCCAGCAATGGGGTATGTGCCCTGAGTAGGCTATATACATACATATGTTTTGTCTGGAACTCATTCTGCCGTTGTGTGCACACTGAGCTACACTCCAGACATGCCACATAACAGCTACCGTACTTACCTTTGGATACCTTTGGATGTGTTCGCCGCTCCTCTAGCGGCACCAAGGAGCGCGACGCCCCTCGTTATGGGTGGTGATTTGGTGCAGTAGACTGTTTGAAGCGACAGCTCGCTCCCTTGCGAGGATGGGCTCGTCTGGCACTTTTTGCAGTTCGACATCTAGGGCTCTCTTGAAGTTGTCTAACGAGATGTCCCTCATGTCTCTTACTCGCCGTGGGAGTTTGTTGAAGAGACGTGGGCCTCTGTGTGATAACCAGCCCTCTCGCAGAGAGCCCATAGCACCCCTGTTATTCATCCGGGGGATTTCGCATTCCCAGCCTCTCCTATCACTGAATTTCATGACTATCGGAGTATGTAGGTTTGGTACTAAACCCTCTGCGATTTTCCATGTGTATATTATTAGGTAACGTTCTCTTCTACGTTCCAGTGAGTACAGATTCAGTGCTCTTAAATGCTCCCAATAGTGTAGATGTTTTATCGAACTTATATGCGAAGTGAAATTTCTTTGTACACTCTGTACGTCATTTATTTCACCTGCTTTGTATGGGGATGTTAATACGCTACAGTATTCAAGCCGCGGTAGTACTAGAGATTTGAAGAGCGTTATCATAGGCAATTCACCGCGTGTTTTAAAAGTACGCAGAATCCAACCCGTTAGACGTTTCGAAGCCGCCACTTTGACCTGGTTATGTACTTTGAAACCCATATTTTCAGACATTAATACCCCAAGGTCTTTCACACTGTCTTTCCGTTCTATTATGTGGTTAGATTCTGTTAAGTAATTTGTAATTTCTTTAACACCATTATTATCTCCGTACCGTATTAATTGGAATTTTTTCCTCATTGAATTGCATGTTGTTTTCCCTGGTCCACTGGAACACTACATTCATGTCTTCCTGCAGTCGGCCCGTGTCCTCTTGTGTGTTTACTATCTTACTTAATTTTGTGTCATCAGCAAAAGACGACACCGTACTGTGTCTGGTGTTGGTATCTATGTCGCACATTAGTATGAGGAACAGAAGGGGCGCTAGCACTGTTCTTTGGGGCACTGAGCTTTTGACATCCGAAGGCTCAGAAGTGACTTGGTTTACTGCTACCGATTGTTTTCGGTTTACGAGGAAATTGTATATCCACCGTCCGATTTTCCCAGTTATACCTTTTGCTTTCAGTTTGTGGGCTATTATACCATGGTCACATTTATCAAATGCCTTAGCAAAATCAGTGTAAATGACATCCACGTTTTTCTTTTCTTCTAGCGCTTTAAGAATTTTGTCATAGTGTTCCAAAAGTTGTGAGAGACATGATCTTCCCGCTCTAAACCCATGTTGACCGGTGTTGTGTAGTTCATTTGCCTCCATGAATGTTGAAATTTTGCTTCGCAGGACTCGCTCGAAAACTTTAATGATGTGAGAGGTTAGAGCTACCGGGCGGTAGTTTTTTGGTAGTGCTTTACTCCCTCCTTTATGCAGTGGGGCAATTATTGCATTTTTCAAGCTATCTGGTATGTCACCAGTGTCTAAACTCCTTCTCCACATTATAGCCAGGGGTTTTGAGAGGTTTTCCTTACATTTTTTCATTAGGATCGAATTCCATGAGTCCGGGCCTGGTGCCGAGTGGGATGGCATGTTGGAAATGGCCTCTTCTATGTCTTTTGGACCGAAATCAATATCCAGCATCTGAGGGGTTTCCGTGGGGGAGGTTTCCATGAAAAATATATTTTGGTCTCTGATGACTTTTGTTTCATCAGGCTCACTGAATGCCATTTCATACTGCCTGCTTAAGAGTTCGCTCATTTCCTTTTTGTCCCCTGTGAAAGAGCCGTCCCCTTTGCTCAGTGGGCCGATGTTTGATGTTGTTTTAGCCTTTTGTTTGGCGTATGAAAAGAAGTATTTGGAATTTTCCTTTATACCTGCAATAGCTTTCCTCTCCTCTTCCATATGTTGTAGTTCATATGATATTCTTAGCCTTTGTTCAATTTCCACAATTTCTCTATCTATTTCGACCTTTTGCCTATCCTGTAGATTTTGATGTGTGCGTCTTTGTGTGAGTAATTTTCTTCTTCTGTACAGCCTCCTCCTTTCCCGATCTTGTTTGCTTCTTCGTTTTGTTTGTCTTGCAGGTATATGGTGGCTACAGATTTGGGTCATGGTTTCTGTTATTAAGACTAGACATTCTGCTGGTGTCAGGTTATCCATTAAATCTTCCCAGTCTATTTCCTCCATTTCTTGATTTACCTCTTCCCACCTAATGTTTTTGTTATTGAAGTTAAATTTACTGAAGGGGCCGGTTTTTGTTCTCGATTCTGAGGTTGTCTGTACACTTTCTAAGGTTGTTTTGATCTCAATTAATTTATGATCTGAGTATGTTGTGTCCGATATGTTAATGCTGTGTACTAGAGAGTCGTTGTTAGTGAAGACCAGGTCTAAGATATTGTTTTCCCGTGTGGGTTCAGCAATATGTTGGGTAAGACTAAAAAAATCACAAAGTTCAAAAAGCTCTCTCGTATTAGTATTTGCTTCTCCGGTGTTATTTGCCACTAACTGGTTTTCTAGTTGTCTCCATTTAATGTTTGGTAGGTTAAAGTCTCCTAGCCATATAATATTTGGTGATGGGTTCCCCAGGGTTTCCACTTCTGATTTTATTTTGTTGAGCTGGGTTTTGAATTCTTCTCGGGATGAGTCTGGAGGCCTGTATGTAACAATAACTGCTAAATTTAGGGGATTCTATTTTAACTCCAAGTATTTCCACCACTTCATTACTGTTATTTAGGAATTCAGTACATATCAGTGAGTCATGTATGTACAAGGCTACACCTCCATGTGATCTATGCGTTCTGTCCGCCCTATGTAGGTTGTAACCAGGAATCCATACCTCACTATCTTCCTGATCTTTAATGTGAGTTTCTGTGAGAGCCGCAAATATAGCGTTTCCTTCTTCTAGCAGGCCCCTAATAAATGGTACTTTGTTCGTGGTTCTATTTTTTAGGCCTTGGATATTTGCAAACAAGATTGGGGAGGGATTGTTTGGAGTACTATGTGTACCTAATAGTCTTCGGGATGTATTGGCCACTCTTGGGAGGCCAGGAGGTGCTCTTCCGGTGGTTGACATTCATGTCCTGGGTTACACACTGGAATAGGATGTCACCGGTACTGTGTGGGTTAAGAGGGTAGTAATTATTCTTTGGTCTACTTAGTTATTTATGCATTAATTTTATAGCAACCTCGCTAGACCTTAATCAAGCTTATAGAAACACCTCCTAGACCCCCCCTCCCCCCCTTCAAGGTGCCTTAAACCTATACTCCAACTATACTCCTCATCACGGCTATACACCAGCCAAGAGTTAATGTAATCTCACTCTGTCACCATTAAGGGGAGATGGGCCGGTTTTTCTAGCCCCCCCCCCCCCCCCCCCCTATCTCCCTCATGTTTAGCCCCATTAGATTAGATTTTATGACGTTCGGCTCATTTGTTTGCCTATTTTAACACCTTTCACCCCATTGTACTGTATTGTCAATATTAAGACTTCGTGTCATTTAGGTTTCGATTTTTTTTTCCTGGCGAGCGAAAGCGAACCTTTAAATTAAGAGGAATCGGCCTTTGGCCGGGACATTTTTCTACCGAAAAATTTACAAATATATCTTGAAGGGGGATTCTGGGGTTGTTGTTTTTAAAGTTTGATAGAGGTCTATAGAGGAAACTAGAAAAATAATATATAAATGAAAAATCAACCAAAAAGTGAACCATCCCCCCTTAAGTCACGCTTTTATTCAATACTGACTTACTGTATAAGTATAAGTAAGCTTTCAAGTAGACACCTTTAGTCGAGTTACTTAATAATAGTCAGACTCTCACTCTTATAAGTTTTCATAATGTACATGTACTCATTTGTGGAGTTCTCATATATACACGAGAGACTCGGTTTACTTACCTATTACTGATATAACTAAGTATTAAGCCACACATATTATACCTTAGTATATTGAGAGCATAATTATCCTTAACTGATGGTATTTTATCTTACCACTTATGTTAAACTCAAACCTACCATTATTATAACCAATATTAATTGAGAATTGTAGTATTTCAACCTCATTGATATATACACCGATTTTGTAATATCACACTTGAAATATCGTATTACACAAAGAAAAGTTTATTCGAAATGTTATTAAACCAGTTTTATTTGCATAATGAAAATGATGGGTGGTTCAGAATAAATGTCCATGACTGTACGTGGTTCAAGATATTCCTCTACCCCCCCCCCCCCCCCATATGTAAGTGACTGCTTACCTAGCTATTTAGGTCCAAGATTATTATTACCTCCGTCAACGAAGTTGGACGGAAGTTATGTTTTCGACTCCATTTGTCTGTCTTTTTTTTGTCTGTAAGCACCTATATCTCACAATGTTATGAACCTATTGTCACAAAATTTGGTGGACACATCCGATATGCGCCAAGGAAGAAGTGATTCAATTTAGGAGGCGATCCGGAGATTTTCATGAAATGTAGTGGTCAGATATTCGTTAAAAAGAGCACAAGTTACATAACAGAATCTAATCACATAATAGAACGTAAAGACAATGTGAAAGACCTTGGGGTGATAATGTCTGAAAATATGGGATTCAAAGAACATAACCAGGTCAAAGTTTCAGCTGCGGAACGGCTAACAGGTTGGATTCTACGAACATTTAGAACTCGCGGTGAATTGCCTATGATAACACTCTTCAAATCCCTGGTGCTACCGCGGCTAGAATACTGTAACGTATTAACATCCCCATACAAATTAGGTGAAATTAATGACTTAGAAAGTGTACAAAGGAACTTCACCTCACATATAAACTCAGTAAAACAGTTACACTATTGGGATCGCTTAAAATCACTCAAACTGTCTTCGTTGGAACGTAGAAGGGAACGATATTTAATAATATATACGTGGAAAATCGCAGAGGGTTTTGTACCAAATCTACATACCCCAATAGCAATGAAATTCAATGATAGGAGAGGCTGGGAATGCGATATCCCCAAGATGATAAATCGGGGGGCTATAGGCTCTCTGCGAGAGGGCTGGTTATCACATAGAGGAGCACGTCTCTTCAACAAACTCCCTCGGCGAGTGAGAGACATGAGAGGTGTCTCGTTAGACAGCTTCAAGAGAGCTCTCGATGTCGAACTACAAAAAGTGCCAGACGAGCCCATCTTCACAAGGGTGCGCTCCACCTCTTCGAATAGTCTGCTGCACCAATTATCAAACAACAACGAAGGGCGGTGCACTCTTCGGTGCCACTAGCAAGAGTGGCGAACTCCACATAGGTGAACATAGGTAGGTGAGATAGGATATAGGCTAAGGAAGAAGTTAATTCAATTAAGGTGATTCAGAGATTTTCTCGAAATTTGGTGGGCAGATAAGATATGCACCAAGGAAAAAGTAATTCCATTTAGGAGGTGTTCCGGATCATATCCTGGAACCCGGATCCAGACGAAAATATAGACCTATGATATTAATGATAAAGAACCAGCCAGTCCAGGTGGGGGTATGCGCTCTACCGAGTGCCCCGCTAGTTTAACATATTATTTTACACATAGGCCTAGAACCCGAAGCAACTGCCAGGAAAAAGGTCCAACAATTAAATGCTGTGGAAGTTGTCTAATGAGCAGTTTGTATTATGATGTGGGGCATGAAGGCAATCTAGAGCTGTTCAAAATCATGTTATGCTCTTCTGTTCTGTCAAATCTGTAGAAGGGATAGATTGGCCATAGCATTGCAATTTTTTTTTTTTTTTTTTTTTTTTACTGTATTCCTTCTCATGTTCATGCCAGTTTTAACACTATCTCATCCGACATCTTGGAGGATATTATGATACTTTAAAACAATATTATTGATGGTTTATATTGCTTTTGCCATTTCTGAGCAATATATTTTTTAGTTTGCCTCATAACAAACCCCGCCTTCCCAGACCCCCATCAAACTACCCCCCCCCCCCACCCCTTTCAAGCTAAATTTGCAAATTTTTCTGTAAACAAATATCCAGCCCGAAGGCCGGTTTCTCTAAAATCGCCGTCGCTCGCCCAGAAAATATGGCACCTGGATTTGATGAAGCGTCTCATACTATTACTATCTGTAAAATAATAGAGTGAAATATGGAGTATGGAGGTCCAACAAGACACCTAGCATCAGATGAGAGTGAGGGGGGATGGTTCACTTTTTGGTTGATTTGTTCATGTATTTATTATTTGTCTAGGTTCCTCCCTAGACCTCCATCAAACTTTAAAACATAAAAATCCATTAGATCCCCCTTCTACATTAATTTGTACATTTTTCGGTAGGAAAATGTTCTGGTCTACAGGCTCACTATCGTTCGCCAGGAAAAAAAATAGACACCTAAATAGCACGAAAGGTCTTAATATTGACAAGGTCCCTTACAGTCATATTGTCCCGGTATGTACGGGTGGCCAAGTAAGTCATGTCTCCGCTGTCATTACGTTTTGCTCGCTGTGTGCTGTAGTAATATCTCAGATGTTAAATAGGGTGTGTAAAGATAGGAACAGGTTTATATATCTCACTCGAAACGATGAATTAAACCTTAGATAGTGCTGATACCAATTATTGATCGAAATATACTTGGTGCCCCATCATCACTTATTCGGCCTAATAAGTGATGTCTCGGCACCCATTTTGGTTTGATCAATAATTGGTATTAGCAAAATTTCAACATGATTTTTTTTTTTTTGAGTGAGATATACAACCATGTTCTTACACTTACCCACCCTATTCAACATCTGACAGACATTAATACAGCACAGAGAGAGCCAAACGTAATGACAGCTGGGACATGACTTATTTGGCCAACTGTACACCCTGATGATGTTGTGGGGTAATAAGGGACCTTTTGGAACTAACAACTGTCAACAACTATTGACCGTGACTGTACTCTTGTTGGCAGGTTGAGCTGAGCCTGTGTGCCAGGTATTTGGCCGACTGTACAATCGCGCTAATAAGTGATGTCTCGGCACCAAGTATGTTTTGATCAATAATTGGTATCAGCAATATCTAAGCTTCATATCGAGTGAAATATACAACCATGTTCCTAGACTTACCCACCCTATTCAACAACTGACAGCCATTAATACAGCACAGAGAAAGTAACAAGGGACCTCCTGGAACCAACAGCTGTCCACAACTCTTGACCGTGACTGTATTCCTGTTGGCAGGTTGAGCTGAGCCGGTGTGCCAGATAGACCTTAAGTGGCTGGTTTTTGGTAGGCCTATATTAATTCATGTATTCATATAGTTTGGTAGGCCTATATTAATTCATGTATTCATATAGTTTTTAGTTTCCTCGCTAGACCTCCATCAAGATTAAAAACTACCCGCCCAAGATAAATGTGTACATTTTTCGATAGAAAAATTTCCCGGCCGAAGGCCGTTTCCTCTTAAATTACAGGCTCGCTATCGCTCGCCAGGACAAATTTGACACTAAAAGTCTAAATATTGACAAACAAATGGGGCGAAAGGTCTTAAAATCGCCAAAACTAATGGGTCAAACGTCTTAAAACCTAAAAACCAATGGGGCTAAAAACGAGGGGGGCCTGAAAAACCAGCCCGTCTCCCCTTAATTGCATCATAGCTGAATTATTGCATTTTTACATCACTAGAACTTATATATTGGCTTGGACCATAAACACTTATGTACTACTTGGAATGATAAGCACATTTTCAGCCTTTGGATCATAAACGCATCTTTTCTCTTTGGATTATAAGTACCTCCCTCCATAGAACGTAATTACTGACCTTTTTGTTATGGGATTATAAGGACTTGTCTTCTCTTTGGGTCATCGGCTAGACCCAATTCCAAGTAAGTAGGCACACACTCTTGAACATTAACCTATATAACTCACAAACGACTAGAGTATTCCACCTAATATTTATACCATTTGGGAAGGATCAGCCAGGGGATAGGTGTGGAAAGTTACAGCCCATTTGCTCGAGCCAGTTTTTAGTTACAGAGGTTAGAGTCCACGATTTCTGGTCTAGTTATTTGGCACAGGGTATAGTTGCTGCTCTTTAAGCCCCTCTTTCTTCCTTGTGCAAAGCTCTAAAGATGCCGCGTGTACAGACAGACCAACAAGGGAGAGCACATGTGGCTCCCGGATGATATTATGAGGGAGGTATTAAGGCCCATTAGCTTGGCGATTTTAAGACCTTTCACCTCATTTCTTTGTCAATATTAAGACTTTTCGTGTCATTTAGGTGTCGATTTTTTCTGGCGAGCGATAGCGAGCCTATAATTATAAGAGGAACCGGCCTTCGGCCGGGAAATTTTTCTACCGAAAAATATACAAATACATCTTGAAGGAGGGTCTTGGGAGGTGTTTTTTAAGCTTGATGGAGGTCTAGGGAGGAAGATAAAAACAAAAATAATAATAATTATAATAATAATAAAAAGATACACCAATGAGTATATAAATGCGCCCTCTTTCATATGTGTGCAAAATTCTGAAGATGCCGCGTGTACAGACAGACCAACAAGGGTGAGCAGATGTGGCTCCCCGATATTACGAGTGAGGTAATACATATGGACGCCCGGGCCATATTAGACCATTCCTGGGCACACCCAACCAAGCCTTACCATGGCCAGGAGAGAGAGAGGAGAACAATGCCACTCCAACAGCTTCCTCTCTCTCCAACATCCCTTAATTCTCCCCTCTCTACACTCTTCAGACAATCGGAAAAGTAGAAGAGGTGCCGTTTTAAAGGCTTATCCCTCAATACTTTCACCTTCACCTTTAGGAGTCTGGGAAGGCGTTTTTGTTAGCCAAGGGGGTAAACTAAAATACATTGCTCGAAAATGGCTAAATCAAGTAAAATCCTCAATATTGAAATAATTAAACGAAATATCATAATAACCCCCAAGAAGTCGGAGCAGTTAGCGTTAAGGAGGGGTCACCGTTTTGTTTTATGTTTCTCTTCTTTTCTCTCTTTCCCTGGCTAATATCCATTCGGCCCCATTCAGCCAACTGTTCTAAGACGTTTATCCCCATCCAGGTGTCGATTTTTTCCTGGCGAGCGATAGCGAGCTAGCATTGTATGGAGAAATCCGACTTTGCCGGAGACATTTTTCTATCGAAAAATTTACAAATTTAGCTCGCTGTCAAAAAAATATATATATATATGCTGGCTCGCTAGCGCTCGCCAGGAAAATATTGACACCTGAATGGGGGTAAACGTCTTAAAACAGTAGGCTGAATGGGACTGAATGGATACAAGCCAAAGAGAGAGGGAGAGAAAGAGAAAAAAAAAGCGAGGTGGGCTCCCTTAAGACAGGTTCACACGAGCCCTTTTTCCGGTAGTTTTCTGGGCATCTCTGGTAAGTTTGTATAAGGCCATCTAACACACCAGGATAGTTAATGACGCCCTGAGAAAGAGACCCTCCATTTGGTGCCCAAAACAAAGATGGTGCTCGGTAGTCGTGGGAAAAAGCGCTCATGTTAAGGGGGGTGACCTGCTTTTTGTTATGTCTGTCCTTTTCTCTCTTTCTCTGGCTTGTATCCATTCGGCCCCATTCAGCCAACTATTTTAAGACGCATATCCCCATCTAGATGTCGATTTCTTCCTGGCGAGCGATAGCGAGCCAGCATTATATGAAGAAATCCGGCTTCGCCGGAGACATTTTTCTATCGAAAAATGTACAAATTTAGCCTGCTGTCAAACAAAAATAAAAAATATGCTGGCTCGCTACCGCCCACCAGTAAAAAATTGACACCTGGATGCGGATAAACGTCTTAAAACAGTAGGCTGAATGGGGCCAAATGGATACAAGCCAGAGAAAGATAGAAAAGGACAGAACAAACACAGGTGACCCCCCTTAACCCGGGTTTATCCTATAAATAACCTATAGTGCCTTTAGTGTAATAACCTATAGTGCCTTTAGTGTAATAACCTATAGTGCCTTTAGTGTAATAACCTATAGTGCCTTTAGTGTAATAACCTATAGTGCCTTTAGTGTAATAACCTATAGTGCCTTTAGTGTAATAACCTATAGTGCCTTTAGTGTAATAACCTATAGTGCCTTTAGTGTAATAACCTATAGTGCCTTTAGTGTAATAACCTATAGTGCCTTTAGTGTAATAACCTATAGTGCCTTTAGTGTAATAACCTATAGTGCCTTTAGTGTAATAACCTATAGTGCCTTTAGTGTAATAACCTATAGTGCCTTTAGTGTAATAACCTATAGTGCCTTTAGTGTAATATACTCATGTCAGTCTATGTTGTATGGCACTTAGTGTGTTGTGTGTGAATGATGGCTAGGAACGGAGCATTGTGATCACAGGGGAGGTGTGGTGGAGTGGTCTTGCCACTGGCCTGGTAATCCAAAGGTCCCGGGTTCAAATCCCGATGTATCAATGGGAAGATATTATTGGGATGGAATTTGTGCTGTACCTAGTATCAGTGCATTACCACAAGCCCACCGAAACGTCAATAAAATACCCTCATTGTTCCCTGATTAAATAGCACTGTATGAATATTCCCATATTCAAAATATGCTATAAGGGTGCAATGCCTGGTGAGTTATCTGTTCAACAGGTGGCGTTGTGTGTGTAAGTGTGAGAGTCCGAGTGTAGGGGGTGAGACAGTGAAGCACGGGAACGAGGTGGCTTCAGAGATGGGGTCATTTCGGGCCATGAGTGAGCACCGTGCCTCATGTGAAGGCAAGATGGCAGGTGCTCGTTGTACTCTACGTGCTTCACATGTCTCACTCCCTAGACTGGAACAAGACCTCACGGGCTTCACTGTTCATTGTAAAACGGTGAATGTTAAGGCTCTCAGCCTATGCCCGAGAGGAAGTAAGTTGGAATATAGAAAAAAAAAAAAAAAAAAAAAAATCCAAAACCCTTCCCATGTTTACCTACTGATCTTTCATGTCCTCGATGCGGAATTATAAGCCTTTGGGTGGTCTTACTCCAATTGTACCAGGTACCCCCCACAAAAGAAAAGCGTAACCTATCCAGGGTTAAGGGGAGGTTTTCACTTAAGGGATATTTTTTTCGAACCTCCTTCTCCCTCATGTTTAACCCCATTAGTTTTCAGATTTTAAGACGTTCGATACATAAACGAGCCAATAAATACGCCCAGGAGCACCTGTGTCTCATCTCACGTACAACAACACATGATTCAGACACAATACCATAGTCAAACAGTTCTTCTTATTATTGAACGAATTATTTATATATATACTGTATATTTATTTTAAGTTTTAGGGAACCGGTTGATATGCCGATCTCGTTAAGGGGGGGGGGGGGGGCTGTGCGTATTTATTTCCTAATGTATGTATATTTTTATGATGTGTTTAGTTTCCTCCCTAGACATCCATCAAATTAAATAATAAATCATCCATTACATCCCCTTCTAGATTCATTTGTACATTATTCGGTAGAAAAATGTCCCGGCCGAAGGCCGGTTCTTCCAAAATTACAGGCTCACTATTGTTTGTCAGGAAAAAATCGACACCTAAATAGTACAAAAGGTCTTAATGTTGACAAAGAAATTGGGCGAATGGTCTTAAAGTCGCCCAACTAATGAGCCGAACGTCTTGATATCTGAAAACTAATGGGGCTAAACATGAGGGAGAAGGGGGTCTAGACAAACGACCCACTTCCCCTTAATAATGAATAACTGGTCGTTAAATAGTGCATTGGCAACCCCCTTGACACCTGTTCAGGAGTTGTGCTGGGTGGCTCTGGTCTGGCGCACTCACACCGCTGACTCTAATTCGTTTTAAGGGGGTGACCTGCTTTTTTTTTCTCCTTTTCTCTCTTTCTCTGGCTTGTGTCCATTCGGCCCCATTCAGCCTACTGTTTTAAGATGTTTATTTCTATTCAGGTGTCGATTTTTTCCTGGCGAGCGATAGCGAGCCAGCATTGTATGGAGAGATCCGGCTTCGCCGGACACATTTTTCGATAGGAAAAATGTACAAATTTAGCCTGCTGTCATACACATTAATTAAAATATGCTGGCTCGCTACCGCTCGCCAGGAAATAAATCGACACCTGGGTGAGGATAAACGTCTTAAAACAGTAGGCTGAATGGGGCCAAATGGATACAACCCAGAGAGAGAGAAACACACACACACACACACACACACACACACACACACACACTCAAATCACTTGTGCCTGTCCAAACTTATACCATTCAATAAAGTTCTCTAGCAAATCTCCCATGTTTAGAAGGTATACAATATCTTCGTGTACACTTAATTTTGACCTAACTTCTAACTGCCTAGCCGTATCTTCATATTCAGATAAATGTGTACACCTTTACGATTTTGGTGAGGGCTCGTCCATTCCAGAGTGAGAATGGGCATCCTCTACCCAACCTTAGCCGTTTCTGTCTGTCTCTTTTACTGTCCTAATTTGTCCTTATGGGGGCAGGGGGACAGGAATCATCCTCACCTTGTAAAATTCACCTACTAGACGAGACAGAGTAAGGGCGAGGGAACGCGAAACTGGTCCCGGACCCTAAGAATTGGAACTTTAAATGTTTCTGTTCGGGCTCTGTCTCGAGTCGGCCACCCCCAGTTATGGGGTATGTACCTGAGTACATACATACATACATACATACATACTGTACATACATACATACATACATACATACATACATACATACATACATACATACATACATACATACATACATACATACATACATACATACATACATACATACATACTGTACATACATACATACATACATACATACATACATACATACATACTGTACATACATACATACATACATACTGTACATACATACATACATACATACATACATACTGTACATACATACATACATACATACATACATACATACATACATACATACATACATACATACATACATACTGTACATACATACTAAACCTTATGTGCTTCCTCAGTAAAATGTGTGTTCTCGTCTCCCCTGTGTGGTAGGCATGAGCTGTACTGAACGACAAGTTGCAAGGGCGTTGTCTGTACCTTAGCAAACAAACACTAAAGCCGCTATCACACGAGCGCCTTTTCCATCAACATTTATCCTCAACACTCGTCTGGCAGCTTAGGAGTTCAACTTTTAAAATAGTTCTGTTACCTAAAATCATGTATCATCAGTCTAGTTTCCGATACCAGTGCCACATATTCCAGAAATGTTGTCAGAAATATGTTGACTAAAAATGCTGTCGTGTGATACCGGTTTAAGAAGGTAGGGCTTGTTTTTTTGGGCTAGTTATTCATATTTTTATTTAATTTTGAGTTTCCTCGTTAGACCTCAATCAAGCTTAAAAAAAACACCCCTATACCCCCTTTCAAGATATATTTACATTTTTCGGTAGAAAAATGTACCGGTCGAAGGCCGATTTCTTAAAAAATATCAGGCTCGCTCTCGCTCGCCAGGAAAAAATCGACACCTTAATGGCACGAAAGGTCTTAATATTGACAAAGTAATGAGGCGAAAGGTCTCAAAATTAACAAACTAGTGAACGAACGTCTTAAAATCGCAAAACTAATGGGTGTAAACATGAGGGAGAAGGGGGGCCAGCAAAAGCGAGTACCTCCCCCTTAAGGAACAGAGTGTTGGTATAAGGAAGATAGTATGATATCACCCAGTATATTAACCCCTTCGAACAGTCTGCTGCACCAAATCACCACCCAGAACGAGGGGCGCGCGCTCCTCGGTGCCGCTAGAAGTGTGGCGAACTCAACACACACGGTAACCCCTTCTGTACCGGTGACGTCTTTTTCTTCTGACTTCAGCAACTTTTAGATAATTTTATGAGGCTTAGGAAGGATATGTGGTAGCTAAAATGATTGATTGAGATAGTTTGTAGCCTTTTGATTGGTAGACATCTTCCCGAAGCTGAATCAAATCGTCTAATAGTTGCCAGAATATAATGAAAAGTACATCACCGGTACAGAAGGGGTTAATAATTACTATGGTGTATATTTGTAGTAATTTCGTTGATGAGTACGTCGGACCTGACTGTAGTAAGGTATTAATATAGCCGTCATTCTTGTTATAGTACGTCGGACCTGACTGTAGTAAGGTATTAATATAGCCGTCATTCTTGTTATAGTACGTCGGACCTGACTGTAGTATGGTATTAATATAGCCGTCATTCTTGTTATAGTACGTCGGACCTGACTGTAGTAAGGTATTAATATAGCCGTCATTCTTGTTATAGTACGTCGGACCTGACTGTAGTAAGGTATTAATATAGCCGTCATTCTTGTTATAGTACGTCGGACCTGACTGTAGTAAGGTATTAATATAGCCGTCATTCTTGTTATAGTACGTCGGACCTGACTGTAGTAAGGTATTAATATAGCCGTCATTCTTGTTATAGTACGTCGGACCTGACTGTAGTAAGGTATTAATATAGCCGTCATTCTTGTTAATCACTACTACCCAGACATTTCCCTTGTCATTATTCCTCGCCTTAAGGGGGCCCGCCTGTTTTTTGTTCTTCTCTATCTCTCCCTCTCTCTCTGGGTTGTATCCATTCGGCCCCATTCAGCCTACTGTTTTAAGACGTTTATCCTCATCCAGGTGTCGATTTTTTTCCGGCGAGCGGTAGTGAGCCAGCATATTTTTAACATTGTTTTTGACAGCAGGCTAAATGTGTACCTTTTTCGATTGAAAAAAAATTCCGGCGAAGCCGGATTTCTCCATACAGTGCTGGCTCGCCCAGGAAGAAATCGACACCTAGATGGGGATAAACGTCTTACAACAGTTGGCTGAATGGGACCGCATGGATACAAGTCAGAGAAAAAGACAAAAGGAGATAACAAAAGCAGGTGACCCCCTTAAGGCTGTTATAGGGATTCCGTCCCCACTGATAACCCACCTTTATTATAGTTTCAAATAGCAGGGCAACATTATTCAAGGGGCAGGTAGTCGCTTTTTCTTGGTCCCCTTCTTCCTCATGTTTAGCCCCATTAACTTAAGATTTTAAGACGTTCGGCCCATTAGTTTGGCGATTTTAACACCTTTAGCCCCATTTCGTTGTCAATTTTAAGACCTATCGTGCCATTTAGGTGTCGATTTTTTCCTGGCGAGCGATAACGAGCCTTTAATTATAAGAGGAACCAGCTTTCGGCCGGGATTTTTTTAGAAATGTTTAGAATGTGCATGGTGTTGTTGTTGCCTTCAACTGTGAACCTTTGTATATACTGAGCATCAGGGAGGGTTTACAAACTTGTCGTCCAGCCAAGGTCAACTTAGTCACCTGTACAGCTTGGGGCCTCTAGCCCTATTCACTCATTTGCTGACGACTCTACCTTACATTATTCAACTAGTTTTCCTCAACGACCCATCACGCAATCACTCCAAAACTCCCGTGATGAGGAAATAGCACGCCTATCTTCTGATTTATCAATTATTTCTGATTGGGGCAGAGAGAATGCTGTTACTTTCAATGCATCCAAGACCCAATGTCTCCTTCAATCTACCTGTCGCAATCTGCCACAAGAATATCTCTTACTCTTCTACAATACACAAATTAACCCTTCATCTTTTCTCAATATTTTTGGTGTATCTTTTTCTTCTGACCTTTCTTGGAAAGACATTTCCACGCTTGCTAAAACAGCTTTACAGAAGTTAGGTGTGCTCAACCGTCTCCGTGGGTTCTTCAACTCCGCACAGCTTCTTGCTCTGTACTGGGGCACTGTGCGCCCATGTATCGAGTATTGTTCGCATGTGTGGGGAGGTTCCACCCATACCACACTTCTCAAAAGTATTTTGTCTCATCAATTTCATCTTATCTTACTAATTCCCTACAATTTCTCTCTACAGGCCGCAGTGTTGCATCTGTCTTACTTTTCTACCGGTTTTACAATAATCAGTGTTTCTATGAGCTTTCTCAGTATACACCTCCTCCCTTACGTAGAGGGGGGGGGGGGACACCTGACTTTCAACACATGTCCACCCCTAATCTGTCCAATTCTCTAACCCAAGATTGAGCCAAATTTCCCAGTCTTTCTTCTACTCAATAAGTAAGCTCGGGAACTCTATCTTCCCCTCATCCTATTACTTAAACTACTTCAAACTCCGTATGTCCAGACATTTTGATTCTTAACGTACCTTGATTTCTGACCTCAGTCACTCTTTTAACTTCGAGGGGGACACTTGTTATAGGCAGCTTTGCCTTTTGTCTCATACAGATAGAAGAATTAAATTGAGTTGGTATTTCTTATTGTGCGGCTATTATTAACCCATTGGCTACGGGAGACGTTCTGGAACGTCCTGGCAATATAAGCCAATTTACAGGCTCTTAAAGCCTGTGGGAACGAGTGTAAGAGAGCGGGAGGCTCCCCTCTGCTCTCCAGCATGGCTGCTGGGGAACTGAGACTCGGGCCTCACATCTCGCGAGACAATGCAGCGCTTCCAAAGGCAAATGTAGAGCAACATTACTCATAATTAGCGAATAATTGCCGATGTCTATGGTAGCGCTGCGGGTGAATCCCGCGCGCTACGAAGCTCGTTCTGGCATCATTTTGAAGCGATTTTCGTCTAGTGTTTTGCTGAATACATTTAATTTCATGCAGACACTTGTTTAATAATTGAGTAGTGCCTGAATGAGCCCTAATATAGCAGAAACAGGCAAAAATATGCCCACAATGTAAATGTTAAGGCCAACTTGGGTTCATTTGTGACTACCGGGTATAGAACAATTAGATCATAAGGACCATAAGGACACAGACAACAAAGAGGCTACCTGAGTGAACTCATTTAGGATACTATAAGGGGGAGGGCAGGGTCCAAAGAATAAATTATTTTTATTCTCTGGACCCTGGGGGAGGGTATACGCCCGTGGCGTGGGGAAAGAAAGAGATCAAGAATCAGACAGGTAGGCTGTGTCATTAGGGCGGGGTTACCTCGTGGGTACTAATCTGCCTTAATTGGTTGAATAATGGAGCCCAGACTCTCAAATAGGGAATGGAAGGGGGGGGGGGGGGGGAATGTCGCACTAATAAACTCGAAACAAGGTGGGCGGCGTGATCGAGTTAATTATTATAGAACAACAGGTTAAGGGGGCTGACCTGTTTTTGTTCTGTCCTTTTCTATCTTTCTCTGGCTTGTATCCATTTGGCCCCATTCAGCCTACTGTTTTAAGACGTTTATCCCCATCCAGGTGTCAATTTTTTACTGGTGAGCGGTAGCGACCTAGCATATTTTTAATTTTTGTTTGACAGCAAGCTAAATGTGTACATTTTTCGATAGAATTTGTTTTCCGGCGAAGCCGGATTTCTTCATATAATGCTGGCTCGCTATCGCTCGCCAGGAAGAAATCGACACCTAGATGGGGATACACGTCTTCAAATAGTTGGCTGAATGGGGCCGAATGGATACAAGCCAGAGAAAGAGAGAAAAGGACAGAAATAACAAAAAGCAGGTCACCCCCCTTAAAGATGGTTAATTTGTGCCTCCTGACGCCCTCCTGTGACTTGTACGTGTATGTAAAATACATTTTGAGAGTGTTATGCAGTATTCAAGTAATTATTTTTCGTAATTATAATTAGAGTATCCTAATAATAGTGTATTGTGTGAAGAATTTGAAGAAGTGATCTGTGCCCCATAAAATATTTTTTCCTTTCGCTTAAGCATTAGGCTATTTTTAGTGCAGTTGGGTGCGGTACATGGTTATATTAATATCCAGTATTCGATAAATGTATATCAATCATGGTCATGTGCTGTACTTATAACTGTCTTGATGGTGTACTGGTTAGAGTGTTTAAGATTTGTATGTGATAATCCAGGTTCGAGTCCCGGTAGAATCAACAAATAATTTAGATTATTAAACTGGTTGGTCAGTGTTACTCATATTTGAGGAATGCGTATTTATAAATATTTGTAGCACAACATTTTTTAGGCCTAGAAAGTTTGTTGATGTTTTATTCTCTTTCTCATACAATGAGCTATACGTATAACTATAATACATAGCTATAAACCTCATAACAGAACATTAAAACGAATATAATGTACCAGTAAACCGTTTTTTGTGAAGGTTTACCAAATTTTATATTCATAAAAATAATGATTGATGATAAACAAATTCTGATGACACTTTTGGAAAGAGCGTGAAAAAAAATCTCATTTCATATGTATAAAGCTAGTGTCATCACTTGAATTTGTTTTAATAAAAGCCATGGAAATTCGGATGTTGTTGGGAAATTGATATTTTATTAGTTGGGAAATTTTTTATCTATGGTTATTCGAGGTTTTGTGTGGTTTTCTATGTCATATTCTGGATTAGCGTTTCCTCTATCTATAGAGACATAAGTGATTGAAGTAGACGCAATTATTGTGGGTAAAAATCGTTCATGAATTAATATTTTGAGTATGGCATCCGCACTAAAAATCGTGGGAATAGTTTACGATTATATTCATATAAAAATATATATATTGATTTTAAAAAAATTCTGATGATTCCGTTCGAAAACCAGTGAATTTGTTTTATGTAATTTAAAGAATTATTCTTGATCAGCATATATCGCACTTGTGACAAGTTGAATGCCGAAGAGCAATGATTTTTTTTATTAGGAAACAAATTTCAGTATGAAATATCAATTTTTTTCCATGGTTAATGTATATATATGTATTGTAGTATGAGCTTTCCTCTTTTTTGTCATGTATAACTAATTACTGCAGACGTGATTATTGTTTCTATGCATGCCATCAATTAGGAGCCTGATAAAACCCAAGCCGATGCGGCTTGTGTTTTATCAGGCTCCTAATTGATGGCATGCAAAGAAACAATAAGAAAGAAACAGTCAGGTCACACGACCCCCTATAAATAGGGTGAGGGAACCCAGGAGCGTGCGCAATAAGCAACTTGGTTGAGCCCGAGAACTTTCAGTCTTCTACTGTACTTCTCACTTCTCAGCTTGTTCTTCCTCTGTCCAATTACTCTTCTTTCTTACTTTCCTCCAGCCATCTGGTCTGGTATGGTGTGTTCTCCTTACGACCACGAGTTCTAACCTCACCTCTAGGCTCGGAGTTCTAACCTCTGCCACCCTCCTCTACTACTGGATCGTGAGTTCTAACCTAGGCAGTAGACCAGTACCAAATCTGGCCAGTTTAGTTCCAACTAGGCCTAACTGTAAGCGATTACCAGAGCCCTGTGACCTGCACCAGCAGCAGAGATTCACCCCCCAGCATACCCTCACCCAACAGGGACGCCCTTCATCACGCCCACCGAGCCCCTAGGACCAACCGAGACAACCGATTACACAAAGATTCTGGTGACGTACCCTGTACTCCGGGCAAGATTATTATTGATTTAATTACTGTATAACGCACTCACTTCATACCCTTTTGTTCTTTGTACTTTCATATTTAAAAAGAAACAATGTACTTTCTTATTTAAAAAGAACCTACACTTTCCCTCTATCCCCATGTTCGGAATTTATATGTTCGATAGTCTCCTTAACCCCTGTCCAACGGGGATGTTTGTAATTTCTGCTACCTGTGTGGCGGGCATATTTACCCTAAACGAGCTTCATTCCATGCTCTTTTTCATGCATAAACAAGAGCCAGAGCGTAATACAATTATGTATCCGTGAAAGGGCGATAATAGAGCTTTCCAATGACACCTGAATCATCCTTGTACGACCAAGGGTTCGCTTGCAACGATCGTGCAACACGAGTGGAAAAACCCTAAAATACGGTAATTTCCCGCGATATTACCTTGCCTCGCGAGGCCAGGCAAGTGTAGGGGTGTAATAATGACACCAGTTACCTCGCTAGGTCCAGGCCAAGCGGTCAGAGCCCCCCTGCGGTCCTCCCAACGCGTGGACTCTCTCTCAGAGCCGATAATGTGCTCAAAATCCCACCCGAATATTCTCGGGACCCGCTGAATAGGCCATGGTTCTCTCACCCGACAATTGTCGAGACCCGCTTGAGTGTTAACGTTCTATGCTAAGATTCTATCTTGCTCATATATAATTCCCATTCGTTATAATTATCCCCCTACTTGTTACAGTTCTTGAATACTTAAAGTCACGCTGCCCGTGAGTAACACTAAGGGCCATCATATTGATTACCATTGTGATATCCATATATACTCTTATCTATATATATATATATATATATATATATATATATATAATTATACAGCATATATACTGTATATACAGGTATATATTTATATATATATATATATATATTTACACCGATTTTGCTAAGGCATTTGATAAATGTGATCACGGTATTATTGCACACAAACTTAAAGCAAAAGGGATAACAGGTAAAATCGGAAGGTGGATATACAACTTCGTCGTGAACCGAAAACAATGAGTAGCAGTAAGCCAAGTAACATCTGAGCCTTCAGACGTCAAAAGCTCAGTTCCCCAAGGAACAGTACTAGTGCCCCTTCTTTTCCTCATTCTAATAAGTGACAGGTCAAAGTTGCAGCTGCGAAACGGCTAACAGGTTGGATTCTACGTACATTTAAAACTCGCGGTGAATTGCCTATGATAACACTTCAAATCCCTGGTGCTACCGCGGCTAGAATACTGTAACGTATTAACATCCCCATCCATACATAGCAGGTGAAATTAATGACTTAGAAAGTGTACAAAGGAACTTCATCTCACATATAAACTCAGTAAAACAGTTACACTATTGGGAGCGTTTAAAATCACTAAAGCTGTATTCGTTGGAACGTAGAAGGGAACGATACTTAATAATATATACGTAGAAAATCGCAGAGGGTTTTGTACCAAATCTACATACCCCAATAGCAATGAAGTTCAGTGATAGGAGAGGCTAGGAATGCGATATCCCCAAGATGAAAAATCGGGGTGCTATGGGCTCTCTGCGAAAGGGCTGGTTATCACATAGAGGAGCACGTCTCTTCAACAAACTCCCGTGGCGAGTAAGAGACATGAGAGGCGTCTCGTTAGACAGCTTCAAAAGAGCTATCGATGTCGAACTACAAAAAGTGCCAGACGAGCCCATCTTCGCAAGGGGGTGCTCCGCCTCTTCGAATAGTCTGGTGCACCAATTTTCAAACAACAACGAAGGGCAGTGCGCTCCTCGGTGCCACTTGCAAGAGTGGCGAATTACACATAGGTGAACATAGGTAGGTATATATATATATATATGTGTATATATATACAGTATATATATGTATATATATATATATATACTGTATATATATATATATATATATATATATATATATATATATATCTATCTATCTATCTATTGCCTGACGCCGTGATCCCCGAAGGGGTGGCCACGAACGAACCGCCCCCATGCACCTCTGTCCCCAGTCAGTCGACGCCCCTCCCCCCAACCAGCACCGCCTTCGTTCATGTAGTTCCTCACTCCATCCTTCCACCTCATATTCGGTCTACCTCTCCCTCTCTGTCCCTCCACCTCGCTCTCGTACACCCTCTCTTTCTCATTCTCTCGCTTTCCATACGTTCCATATGGCCGAACCATCTCAAGTTGTTCCTTTTCACACATTCCAGCACATCTACCTCCACACCACACCTCCTTCTTACTTCCTCATTAGTCTGTCTATCCCTCCATGTAACTCCGCACGCACTCCTTAAGTAATTCATTTCCACTGCTCTCACTCTTGGTCTGAGTCTCTCAACCAACGTCCATGCTTCGCTTCCGTAAGTCAGTGTCGGGATTACCACACTGCCATGCAAGGACTTCTTCATTCCATACTGACCACCCTATTTCTTGTTACTTGCTTTTAGCGTTCCTACAACCCTCTTCCCCTGTTGTACCCTCTCCCGCACCTCTTCATCCATAGTCCCATCTTTACTCAACACACTGCCCAGATACTTAAAAGAGTTGACGATCTCCATAGCCTGACCGTTCAGCTTCACCTCACACTCTGTGACTTCCACCCCTTTCGAAGACCATAACCTTGCTCTTCCCCGTATTTACCTTCAAATTCCGTTTTTCGCACACTGTTCCAAACTCATTTACCAGACCCTGCAACTCCCATTCATTATCACTCATCAGAACTGTATCATCCGCAAACAGCAGTATAGGTAGCTTCCACTCAATTCCCTCCCTTTTCAGCGATACACCAACATCCACTGCTCTTGATAGTATTTCTTTCATAACTCCATCCATATATACAGTAAACAACCACGGGGACATCACCCCCCCCTGTTTCAAACCAACATTCAGGTCCAAGAACTCGCTCTGCTCACTCTCCACACGTACTGCCGCCTTTGCACCCTCATACATGCTCTTCACTGCTTTCAGCAACTTGCCCTCTACTCCGTATATTCTAAGTACTTTCCACAAACCTTCTCTATCCACTCTGTCATAGGCCTTCTCTAAGTCCATAAAGGCAACATACACCTTTTGTTTCTTCTCCAGATACTTCTCCACAACACAATTCAGGGTAAAAATCTGATCTACACATCCTCTTCCCTTCCTAAAACCTCCCTGCTCGTCGCCTATCCATTTCCCTCACTCTCACTCTCTCAATCACTACCCTACTGTATACCTTCCCTACTACGCTTAGAAGACATATCCTCGGTGGTTACCACACACTCCTCTTTCCCCCTTTGCCCTTATATAGGGGGACTATTATGCCAGTCTTCCAGTCGGGTGCACTCCCCTTCTCCCATGCTAGTTTGCACATTTTCCATACCCATTCTATCACTATCTCACCACCATACCTCAACATTTCCCCACACACTCCATCTGTTCCTGGTGCTTTCCCCAACTTCACTCTTTTCATGGCTTCCCACACTTCTGACCTCCTGATCCCCTCCTCCTCCACTACTTCTCTTCTCCCCTCCATACCATATCCAGCTATGTTTGCTGGCTCTTCATTCCTTTCATTTAGCAACTCACTGAGTAGTCTCCCTCCAGCTTCGACTCTCTCTTGCTTCTCGGCTAGCCTCCCATTCTTATCTTTCACACCCTTACTGTTTCCCTTGCTACCTTCCCTAACTTTCTTGACTTCTTTTCCAGAACAGTTTCTTACTCTCCCTCCATTTTACACTCAGATTCTTTCCAAAATTCCTCATCTACTCTTCTCTTACTTTTCCTTCACTACTCTCTTCACCACCCTCTTACTCTCCACGTACCTCGCTCGTTTCTCGTTTCTGCCTCTCGGAATCTTCATTCCCTCTACTATACCCAACCACTCTCTATATGCTTTCTTCTTTCTTTTCTTCCACAGCTATTCTTACCTCTTCTGTCCACCATGCTGTACCTTTCACTCCCCTCCCTCTTCCTCACTCCACACACCTCCTCACATGCTGCACAGATCTCATCCTTAAGCTCCTTCCTCATCTCCTCCACTTCCTCCATAACTTCCAGGTCGAACCCACCTAGTCGTCTTTCCACTACTCCTTGTCCGCCCCTGACTTCCTCCTCCTGCAACCTCTCCACCCTCCTCACCATTCCACCCTCCTCTCGCCTCCCTCCCGCTCTCCTCACCACTTGTATCCTAACCTTAGCTACCACTACATAATGATCAGACAGACCCCCTCCAATACCCCTATACACCCTAGCATCCATCACAGATATATATATATATATATATATATATATATATATATATATATATTAGAGATGGACCAAATATTTGTTTCGTATTCGTATGTCCGCATATTCGCTATGTTTTTCAATATTCGTATTCGTATTCGCATATCCATTCATAGTTATTTGCAAATATGCGAATATGTTCACGAAACCAATAGAATATATACAAAAAATTTATATATTAAATTTTAAAATTAACACAAACGAATAAATAACAGTGTAGATGTGCGTTGGGGCCGCTAAAGTGGAATGAAGGAGGACTGAGCAGTGTTGCTACTTAACTGTATTTAATAGTACCAGATCAAACTAGTGAAAAGTAGGCCTACCAAATTATTCTATAGTGGAATCACTGCCCGGTAAACGAACGTGGCTGGACCTGGACATTTGAACCGTCACAATATTGCCATTTCAGACATATCCATTGTAATAGCATGTCACTAAAATATATTCCATCATATTTCCTGACTGATTTTGTATTTAGTACCAGATATGGACTATTTTATTGGAAAATGTATAAAATGTACTTGAGAGAGTCAAATGTACCAAATCTGGTACTTAACCCTTCTTTAGCGGGGCCCGACTTAAGTCCGTATAGAGAACACCTGCCCAAAGAGCGGGGCCCGACTTAAGTCTGTGTGCAATTTTGGAGCAATATTGCCTCTGAGAGAGAGACGAGCGGTGGGCGGAGCGTAGGTCGGGCTCTGACCGTTCGCCACGGTTCCCGCGGGCCTACTGACGTTTACTCCACACACATCCACCCTCCCTCCCTCACTACACAGGGTATTATGTCAAGAAATTACCGTATTTTAGGGATTTTTCCTTCATCTTGCACGATCGTTGCAAGAGAATGCGTGGTCGTAGGAGGATGGTTCTGGGGTCATTGGAAAGCTGAATTAACGCCCTTTCAAGGATACATAATTGTATTACGCTCTGGCTCTTGTTCATCCATGAAAAAGAGCACGGAAACAAGGCCATTTAGGGTAAAACCACCCGCTTGGCGGATAGTAGAAATTCCTTACGGGCCCGCTCGTAAGGCGTTAAGTACCAAAAGAGTGGCAACATTGGGACTGAGGACTGGAAACATAGAAAATTGAATGGATTTAATTTTAATTATTCAATTTTCTACGGCTGAACTCTTACAATATATTAAACATTAATTCATACATTTCATTTATGATATTTAAGAAATTACACATTCACATCTTCAATAACTTCTGGTAATTAATTTCATAGTAATTTAATTAACATTTGTTGGTGACATAAAAATAATTACCAGTTCTTGAAGGATGAAATAAGGATTGAAATATTCGCTATTCGTATTCGCAAATTTTACAAAAAAAAAATTGTATTCGTATTCGTATTCGTATTCGCAAATAGTGAAAATTTATATTCGTTCCATCTCTAATATACATATATATATATATTGTTACGCTGGCCAGCTTGCCAGAATGTACTCGTGACTCGCTAGCACTCACCGCGGCAGTGAAATGGGCTATAATAATCGTAGAACGATATTCTTTCTTTCTTGGTATTCGTGTTGTCACAGACAGATCAGTGTTTGCCTTTATTCTTGTCTGTGAGACTTAGAAGTATTTTATATCACCACCCATAACGAGGGGCGTCGCGCTCCTTGGTGCCGCTAGAGGAGCGGCGAACACATCCAAAGGTATCCAAAGGTATATCCATAGTAGTGATTATAACATGCAACGCGTGAGCAAGAAAATGAGAGAGAGAGGGGAGAGCGAGGCGGTAGTGTGTGTGCGTATGTACGTGTGCATTCCTCGCTCGGTGGGCTCGCTCGCTCGCTATTGGTCGGCATGCCTGGCGTGATCTATGACGTTTGCTTTTCTGGTGACCTAGTGGCCTGTGGTTGGTCGCCGCCCTCCTTTGCCCAGTGGTGGGGCTCCTACCCTCTTCTCTCCTCAGAGCATGGTATGGTGCGTTTGGTCCTAGACGTCCCTAGCATTCTGTCTCAAATTTAACCCCCTTTACTGCTGTTCCTCTCTCTGAACTCCTTCTTTCCAATACTTCTTATCTTTATTCAATTACCCATCCCTTCTGGTTCTCGCATACGACTTCCATAGTCGGCCAGTCGTATTACCAGCGCCTGTTCTCACATATATGTTTTGCACTAGCTTTAGAGGTTATTAGAATCATAGTCATATGGATTCATATTATTGGGTGCTTCTACTTATTTGGTTGTTCTTTATTACTATTTAATGCTAGACAGTGGAGGGTATCTTTGGTCGTTGTCTGTATTATGTATATGGCAAGTCAGAGCCTGTACGACTTCGACGGAGCTAGGTAGCCTATAAGTACACCCTTGTGCATATTTTCCTTTGCGAGCTTAGCAGTATACAAGCGAAGGGCTTTTGCCTACTCTTGCTTGTATGCTGACTAACTCATTTTGTTGACCTTTGAGGAGCGCCAGGGTAAGACCAGATACTTGAGATCGGGACTTACCGTACTAAGAGAGCCTCCTAGTCACTTAACGTAAGATAAGGGAAATCTGTTCAGGGGAGACAGTAGGCTGCGAGCATGTTTGAGCTCTGCCTAGGCTCCCTGTACCTTTATACCGCTGCTAGACTTTATTAGTAAGAAAGACAGCATATTGTTTATTATCTTTAACTGCGTATGCTTTAGGAATTATTCACGTATTGTTTTAGCCTAGGTTGATGCATAGTGCACAACCCAGTATGGCTGTTACTTTGGCTAAGGAAGTACTGTTTTTGAGTTGCTGTTGTTAGTGCTGTCACAGAGTTGTTGCACTCCCTTGTTACAGCTCATTGGTATTGGTGGCAAATTTTTAAGGATCTTTGAAGATTTTTTGACGAAAAGATCTCAGTCTGTGGTCATTGATGGGTGTCATTCCCCTTCTGTTACTGTTGTTTCTGGTGTTCCACAAGGCAGTGTCCTTGGGCCTTTGCTTTTTATTATTTTTACTGCTGACCTGTGTTCCGAGCTTGAAAATAAACTAATCTCCTATGCTGATGATACAATTTTATATGCGTCAATTGCATCACCAATAGATCGACACATAATTGCTACTGCTCTGAATAGGGATTTAGCCAAAATTACATCATGGTGTGAACTTTGGGGCATGAAACTTAATGCTAGTAAAACACACTCCATTATCATCAGCAGATCTCGTACCTTGGATCCTCCCCATCCTTATCTACAAGTTTCTGGCGAGCAAATTGAGAATGTGAATACTCTGCGTTTGTTAGGAGTTACTCTTGATCCTAAACTTACTTTTGAAAAGCATATTCGTTCTTTCTCCTCTTCCATTTCCCAAAAAATTGGTCTGCTTCGCAAGGTTTATAAAACATTTGCTTGTGACGCCACAGTTATCAAGTCTTTTTATGCTTTTATTTTGCCACATTTCGAGTACTGCTCACCTGTCTGGTTGTCAGCAGCTGACTGCCATCTCAAGTTGCTTGACAGGTCGCTAAATTCCATCAGTTTTATTCTACCTAATTTGTCTCTTGATCTGTGTCATCAACGTAAAGTTGGTGCCCTTAGTCTTTTATTTAAAGTTTTTAACAACCCTCAGCATCCCTTACATGGGGTTCTGCCTGGGCCCTATGTCCGGGCTCGTGCAACTAGATTCACAAGCAATCTTAATGATCTTGCCATGAGCCGTGTTAATTTTTCTACTACACAGTTTTCACAGTGTTTTGTGCCGGCCATGGTTGACTTGTGGAATAAGTTGCCAAATGAGCTAGTCAATTCAGCTAATATCTCCATTTTTAAGTCTAGAGTTAATGCTTTTTTGCAGCATTAATTCTAATTTTTAAACTTATTTTATTCTATTTTATTGTATTATATTTAAGCTTGATATCCTCCACTGCATAATATGTTATCTGTGTTTAATATGTGTATAATTATGTACAGTACAGTATACAGTGTATGTTTTTATTTTGTCCTAAGTTGCCATAGTCTCGCTCCAGTGCCTCCGGGTGTTTTGTGTGGATTGATCTTGATGGTGTTTCTGCACCCTGGTTGGAGACTTCGGCATCTCATATAATAATAATAATAATAATTGTTCCATATATATGTATCCTACTTTTAGGTGTATTTAAGATACACGCTTTGGTGTCCTGCCCCTGCATTATTTCTGTTCTATATTCAACGAGCATCTTAGAGCATCAGACGTTTTTTAGAAGATTCCATATCTGTTTGCTGTAGGACTAGACTTCAAGTGTTTTCATAGAGCATTGAAGAGTTTAGTGTTGAGTTCAGACTCACACTAAAGATAACGTAAGCATATAACCTTTTATTAAATCTTGTCATAGTTTATTTAAGCATTTTTATTACTTGAGAGCTTTTTATTAACGTAATTACTCTTGTTGTGAGTAGGCTTTGCCGTCATCGGAAAGCCTTTGTAGAAGTGCACTTAACCCAGTTAATTGATAACCCGTTATCCAGTAGATTAACCCTGGAGGGTTTAAGTGTTTTGTTCACCTGCTTAATAGTTCGAGGGTTTGGAATTAGCGTACCGTTGTTGCAGATCTAGCCTATCTTATAGTCCAATATTAAGTGCCCTTGTTTATTTCGTTGAGCCGGTCGTAACAAATGGCGACCTTAGTCCAGTATATAGTGAACCGAATTTTGCAGGTTTTTTGGAGAAATCTTATTGCCATTTGGGTTGAATTTATTTCTCGCAGTGTTGGCAGTGGACATTGTTTTGAGGATATATGGAACTTGTTGGAGTTTATTGGTGACCTAGTATTGCACTTAAAAACATCTTCGAATATTTTTTGTGAATAAAGCTACGTGAGAGTTTGGCTACTTTTGTCTTGACTTGGGATTTTTTTTTGTTTACTCCATCATGTCGTCACTGGACGGGTTTGAGGATAGTGAGGGCACAGAGCGAGAGACAGGCGAGAAGGTAGAGTTGTCTGACGGCGTTCGGGTGGTGAACGGTGAGGAGGATGCTCGGAGGTTTTTGGAGGAACCTGTGTCGGCGGACCGGGTGTCGGGGCTGGACCGGTACGGACTGCAGTGTATAGCCACGGTCTTAGGGTTTTCTTGCACTAGCGGTTTGTCAAGAAGTGAGCTGGTTGCCTGTGTGCTGGGTAGGGTGCGTGGGGCTTCGGGTGGAGCGGGAGCTGGGGCACCTTCGTCCCAGCCCCCATTCCACTCAACTCCTATCATGGCGCCCCCTCGGGTTCCGGAGCCGAGTACGTTCCCGCAGGCCGATGTCCGCTGGCAGTTGGGTAAGCCTCTAGGTGACTCACTGGGTGGGTCCCCGGTAGTAGCACCCCCTCCTCAGGGTTTATCTTCCGAGATGTTGTTTCAGCTCGAGCTCGCCAAACTCGAGCAGCGAAAGCATGAGGCTGAGCTCAAGTATAAGTATGAGGCTGAGCAGCAGCAGTGAGAGGCTGAGCTCAAGTATAAGTATGAGGCTGAGCAGCAGCAGCGAGAGGCTGAGCTCAAGTATAAGTATCAGGCTGAGTCTGCAAAGTATTGTGCCGATGTTGACCTAGAGAAAACTCGTATAGAGGTGACAGGGAACCGTTTCGTCCAGGGGAGTCGACCCCATGACCAGTCCCTGTCGCATCTACTAAAGTTGGTTCCAGTGTTTGATGAGTCAGGAGTTACAGAATTCTTTCTCCGTTTTGAGAAAAAGTGCCGGGAGCACCAATGGCCCGAGGACATAGATACCAACACCAGACACAGTACGGTGTTGTCTTTTGCTGATGACACAAAATTAAGCAAGATAGTAAACACACAAGAGGACACGGGCCGACTGCAGGAAGACATGAATGTAGTGTTCCAGTGGACCAGGGAAAACAACATGCAATTCAATGAGGAAAAATTCCAATTAATACGGTATGGAGATAATAATGGTGTTAAAGAAATTACAAATTACTTAACAGAATCTAACCACATAATAGAACGGAAAGACAGTGTGAAAGACCTTGGGGTATTAATGTCTGAAAATATGGGTTTCAAAGTACATAACCAGGTCAAAGTGGCGGCTGCGAAACGTCTAACGGGTTGGATTCTGCGTACTTTTAAAACACGGTGAATTGCCTATGATAACGCTCTTCAAATCTCTAGTGCTACCGCGGCTTGAATACTGTAGCGTATTAGTATTAACATCCACAAAGCAGGTGAAATAAATGACGTAGAGAGTGTACAAAGAAATTTCACTTCGCATATAGTTCGATAAAACATCTACACTATTGGGAGCGTTTAAGAGCACTGAATCTGTACTCGCTGGAACGTAGAAGAGAACGTTACCTAATAATATACACGTGGAAAATCGCAGAGGGTTTAGTACCAAACCTACATACTCCGATAGTCATGAAATTCAGTGATAGGAGAGGCTGGGAATGCGAAATCCCCCGGATGAATAACAGGGGTGCTATGGGCTCTCTGCGAGAGGGCTGGTTATCACACAGAGGCCCACGTCTCTTCAACAAACTCCCACGGCGAGTAAGAGACATGAGGGACATCTCGTTAGACAACTACAAGAGAGCCCTAGATGTCGAACTGCAAAAAGTGCCAGATGAGCCCATCCTCGCAAGGGAGCGAGCTGTTGCTTCAAACAGTCTACTGCACCAAATCACCACCCATAACGAGGGGCATCGCACTCCTTGGTGCCGCTAGAAGAGCGGCGAACACATCCAAAGGTATCCAAAGGTAAGGTAAGGAGAAGTGGGCAGCCCTTGTTTCTTCACGATTGACGGGGAAAGCACTCAAGGCGTACGATGCTTTGCCCCTAGATTCCTGTGTGAATTATGAGTTGTTGAAAGAGGCTGTCCTGAGGGCGTATGAGTTGCAGCCAGAGACCTATAGGCTGAAGTTTAGGGTGGTTCCTAAGAGAAAGGAGAGTACTTTCCAGGAACACGCTAGAGAGCTGTCAGATGCATTTGAGAATTGGTTGAGGTCGGAGAAAGCAACTACTTTTGATGCGGTAAAGCCATTAGTGTTGTTAGATTTTTTTGTTAAATGCACTGGCAGTGACTTGACTCTTAACCTGAAAGAAAAGCAACCTAAAACTCTGCAGGAGGTGGCTGAGTTGGCTGACCTCAGGTTGTCATTAATTCGTGGGTGCGGGTCTGCCCAGAGAGCTGAGGCAGGTAACAAGGGGCGTACCACCCCACCCCCCCCGAACTAATGATACAACAAATTATCCTACTAAGAGCACTGTTGCCAATTTTGAACCCAAGTCGAAATCCTTCTCTTTAACACCTTACGAGCGGCCTATGCGGTTTATTTATATGTACCGCACAGCGGGGTGTTTTTAGCCAAAATAGGGCTGTTTACGTGATCATTTTCATGCCTAAATAAGACCCAGAACGTAAAACAAGTACCTATCCCTGAAAGGGCATAAACAGAGCTTTCGAATGACACCATAACGATCCTTGTATGATGGATAGTTTTCTTGCAATAACCGTGCAAGGCGAGTGCAAAAAGCAGGTAATTCGGTAGTTTCGGTACATAATTGAGTATGTAGCGAGTGAGAGAGGGAGGAGGGAGCTGAGATTTGTGTCAGTAGGTTCGCCGCGGTGGGCTGGAGCAGTCATACGCTCGCTAGTCTCCTGCCACCACTTGTCTCTCTCTCTCAGCCACATTACGTGCTGAAATTGCCACTCGACCTATGTCGAGCGCCGCCACATAGTCCAGCTTTTTTTAACTCGACTTATGTTGCTCGCCGCTAATTAAGGGTTAAAGAAAGGCCAGGGCCCTTCCTCACCCCAGGGGAAGTCAATGAGTGAGGTGGAGTGTTTTAAGTGCCATAATAAGGGGCATATTGCGCGCTCTTGTCCGAGCACACAGTCTACAGCGGTGGTGTCTCTAGTGAGCAACATCGGGGTGTCTTTGAGGTCTTCCGCGTTTGCCCGGGGTAAATCGTCGGTTGCGAAGTCACAGTCGGTGAAGAAGCATGAGGAGGGCTCGCTACCCATCCGAGATGCTTTTTGTGGTCATAGGGGACATGGCACTGTGAGGTGGGCTGGTGTGGAACATAGGCTTGAGTTGTTGCGTGATACGGGTGCCTCCCAGACGTTACTTAAGAACTTCACTGGTAAGCCTATTAACGCAGCTCGGGTTGTAGTGGTTCAAGGCATCAATGCTGTGCGGTCTTACCCGCTGGTGAGAGTGGAGCTTGTGGTGGATGGTGTGACACGGGAGTTGGATGTGGGAATTGTAGAGAAATTGCCAGTTGAGGGGGTCGACCTCCTTCTCGGTAACGACTTTGCGGTGCCTACTTCCGAGGTTCCACCCTTAGTCGTTGCCGAGAGGGCGGCCGACACGAGTAGGGAGGGGCAAGAGGGGCTCGAGAGGTGCCAGACGCAGCAGATGGCGTGTGCTGACACCAGATCTCAGTCCGCTCAGGTGTCACAGCCTAGTACCCAGGTTTCAGACCGGCGGAGGAAGGGTCGGAAGGAGAAAGTCGAGGCTGGTGGTCGGGTTAAGAGTTTGGACCCAGCGACACTCCTTGGTGACTCGGTATTTGCACCACTTTTGAGGTTCGGAGTGGCCCCAGAACCTGTCCCCCCTAGTGACATGGTAGGGCGTGATAGCATTCCGCGACAGAAATGTTCCCAGGTGAACAGATTAGGCTTGAGCAACCCAGTATCGGGGGTGGCCACAAGTTGCTCCAGGAGCCCTTGGACAGGTTGGCACCCTCTGATATACGACAGATGCAACTAGAAGATCCTAGTCTTGAGAGTTGTGGGAACGGGGTTATTGAACTAGATGAGGACGGGGAAGCATGTCATGTGAACCTGTTGAAGGAGTTTGTGAGGCGCCCACCTGAACAGCCTACTGTCCCTGTGTTGGTCTGCAGTGGCCAAGGTGGAGAAGGAGAGGGGGGCAGTGAGGCACAGGTGGAGGAAAGTTGGGATTGTCATGTCTCGGCGGATCAGTGGGCGGGGAACACGAGTCAGGTGGCTGTGGAAGCGCTTGAGCACCTGCCTGAGCAACAGTGTGCAGCGATCCAGCACCTGTTCTGTTTATACCCCACTGTTTTTGCCGAGCACCCAGGCCTCACAACTCATGCGGTGCACGATGTTCCGCTGGCAGGTCACTTGGGTGTGAGTAAAACGTTGGCCCCGTTGTCTAAGTTGTTCAAGGTGGGCGACAAGGCTTTGGCATGGTTGTCAGTTCAGGGTCGACCCATGGCTACTAAGGGTGGTGGTCCGTATCGGGACATTAAGCAGATTGGTGAGGTTAACTATGGAATAGATACGCCTGACCATCGCATAGCCTCCCAATGCTGCCCTAGTAAAATGCAACAGCCCTACCATAGACCGACTGTATCTGGCCGTGGCGCTGAAGGCGGTGATACTGCGCAGGCAGGTGTAGTCGCAAGGAATGCGGGGGTGCGCATGTACGGTATCGGCGGGGAAGCCTTAGCACTTATGAACTATGGGAGTGACTGCACAGGTGGTACAGATTGTCCCTCTCATGACCTGGCTGTTTTAGGGACAGAGGTGGAGAAGGAGGGAGACTATAGTTTAGAAACTGCGGTCCCGGCTGGGTTGTGGGAGGGCAATGAGCATGTTGTTCTTCGAGATAAGTTGCAACCTCTTGTTTCTAAGCGCCAAGAGAAGTTGTTTACTAGGCTGTGGCAGTATGTCCGCATGGTTGTTGATTCTCCAGGCCTGATGTCTGGGGGGGCACCCGACATAGAAGCTGGAGACAGTGCAAAGCTCAAATTGGCTCCCTACCATATAAATCCTGCTCAACAGCCTGTCGTGAAAGCAGAGCTAGACTTCATGTTGGAGAAGGGTCTGAGGGATAAAGGATATCGTGAGTGGTCGTTGCCAGTGACTTTGCAACCTGAGTTGAGTGGCAAGATCCGTGTTTGTGTTGATTGCAAGAGTGTTGGTGCATTATCTCTGACAGACGCCTATCCATTACCCAGAGTTGACGACCCCATAGACCGCATCGGGGCTGCCTCGTTTATCACTAAGGTGGAAATAATGAAGGGTTATTGGCAGGCCCCGTTGCCGGAGAGAGCGAAGAGAAGTGCCAGTCTTGTGATGGACTGGGCAGTTTATCAGTGTCAGGTGTTGTTTTGCTGCCGGAACACAAGTTGGATGTGTGGCATGTTATGGGCACTGATAATGTTCTGGCTGATTGTTTGTCACGGGAGGGTATATTTTAAGGAGAACCCTCGCCATTCAGTCAGTGTTGGTTTGAGTTTGGAGAAAAATTAGGCTTGCCCCTGTAGTGCAAAGCTGCCAAAAACACTATTAAAATAATACAAAAACCTCACATAAAAACTCTTTCTTTTGATAGTATATAAGTGCAGTATGTTACAGCAAGAATCTAAGACATTCTGAGTTTTTGTTCTTAGTAGGCTAGGCTTGGTGAAGCTTGCTCGTTGAGCGTAATATTGTTAAGTGATACTATTATTTTGGGGAAGTGTTGTGTAGATTTTTTTTATATAATGAAGTGTTTTTACGTTTGTGATTGTGCCTTGTTTTTCACAACTTGGGAAGTAGCTGGGTGATGCGGGGTTTGTGGGCATTCTGTCTGGTCAGATGTGGCGTTTACCTGAGGTTAAAACGTCCCACATCTTGGGCGGGGTGTTACGCTGGCCAGCTTGCCAGAATGTACTCGTGACTCGCTAGCACTCGCCGCGGCAGTGAAATGGGCTATAATAATCGTAGAACGATATTCTTTCTTTCTTAGTATTTGTGCTGTCACAGACAGATCAGTGTTTGCCTTTATTCTTGTCTGTGACACTTAGAAGTATTTTATATCCATAGTAGTGAGTATAACATGCAGCGCGTGAGCGAGAAAATGAGAGAGAGAGGGGAGAGCGAGGCGGTAGTGTGTGTGCGTATGTACGTGTGCATTCCTCGCTCGGTGGGCTCGCTCGCTCGCTATTGGTCGGCATGCCTGGCGTGATCTATGACGTTTGCTTTTCTGGTGACCTAGTGGCCTGTGGTTGGTCGCCGCCCTCCTTTGCCCAGTGGTGGGGCTCCTACCCTCTTCTCTCCTCAGAGCATGGTATGGTGCGTTTGGTCCTAGACGTTCCTAGCATTCTGTCTCCAATTTAACCCCCTTTACTGCTGTTCCTCTCTCTGAACTACTTTCCAATACTTTTTATCTTTATTCAATTACCCATCCCTTCTGGTTCTCGCATATGACTTCCATAGTTGGCCAGTCGTATTACCAGCGCCTGTTCTCACATATATGTTTTGCACTAGCTTTAGAGGTTATTAGAATCATAGTCATATGGATTCATATTATTGGGTGCTTCTACTTATTTGGTTGTTCTTTATTACTATTTAATGCTAGACAGTGGAGGATATCTTTGGTCGTTGTCTGTATTATGTATATGGCAAGTCAGAGCCTGTACGACTTCGACGGAGCTAGGTAGCCTATAAGTACACCCTTGTGCATATTTTCCCTTGCGAGCTTAGCAGTATACAAGCGAAGGGCTTTTGCCTACTCTTGCTTGTATGCTGGCTAACTCATTTTGTTGACCTTTGAGGAGTGCCAGGGTAAGACCAGATACTCGAGATTGGGACTTACTAAGAGAGCCTCCTAGTCACTTAACGTAAGATAAGGGAAATCTGTTCAGGGGAGACAGTAGGCTGCGAGCATGCTTGAGCTCTGCCTAGGCTCCCTGTACCTTTATACCGCTGCTAGACTTTATTAGTAAGAAAGACAGCATATTGTTTATTAACTTTAACTGTGTATGCTTTAGGAATTATTCACGTATTGTTTTAGCCTAGGTTGATGCATAGTGCACAACCCAGTATGGCTGTTACTTTGGCTAAGGAAGTACTGTTTTTGAGTTGCTGTTGTTAGTGCTGTCACAGAGTTGTTGCACTCCCTTGTTCCATATATATGTATCCTACTTTTAGGTGTATTTAAGATACACGCTTTGGTGTCCTGCCCCTGCATTATTTCTGTTCTATATTCAACGAGCATCTTAGAGCATCAGACGTTTTTTAGAAGATTCCATATCTGTTTGCTGTAGGACTAGACTTCAAGTGTTTTCATAGAATATTGAAGAGTTTAGTGTTGAGTTCAGACTCACACTAAAGATAACGTAAGCATATAACCTTTTATTAAATCTTGTCATAGTTTATTTAAGCATTGTTATTACTTGAGAGCTTTTTATTAATGTAATTACTCTTGTTGTGAGTAGGCTTTGCCGTCACCGGAAAGCCTTTGTAGAAGTGCACTTAACCCAGTTAATTGATACCCCGTTATCCAGTAGATTAACTCTGGAGGGTTTAAGTGTTTTGTTCACCGGCTTAATAGTTCGAGGGTTTGGAATTAGCGTACCGTTGTTGCAGATCTAGCCTATCCTATAGTCCAATATTAAGTGCCCTTGTTTATTTCATTGTGCCGGTCGTAACAATATATATATATATATATATATTGTATATATGTAGAGAGAGAGAGAGAGATCTAGTAAGTCAAGATATACAGTAAGGGTAGTGTTATAAGATACCGTAATTAATGTTTGTTTATTGTTGTTCCAGGTAAGGTGACCAACTCCAGGATACTGGTACTATCGGTAAGTCTGGCTTCTGATTGGCTGTTGTGGAGAGCAGGTGGTAAGTACTGGATGCTGATTGGCTTAGGATCTTTTATGCTGGTGTGGACATTCTATACTGTCTTTGAATATTATTTAATTATTTATTATTTTTTATTTTTTTTTATGTTATTCTATATTGGATATTGGAGTCAGTAAAGTAAGCATTATTATTATTAAGTACAACAATTGATATCATAACGTATATAACCTTCCATACTGCCCATTATAGGTTATTTGTCGTACTTTATCTTGTGCTATAACTTACCTTGATTATTGTATTTTGTGAGTTATTTAGCAATCCACAAATGTGTTTATTATGAGTTATTCCTACTATAATATCTGGCCTATAATATCTTAAATACAGACAACCTATTTTGAGGTGTTCAGTTAATCATAGTAAATCAAGGAACACACTTTTACCCTGAGAGTAATATTTGTATATCTGGAGATAAAGCAAACAAAAATTACAAGATAGGCTATCTATCTATCTATCTATTGCCTGACGCCGTGATCCCCGAAGGGGTGGCCACGAACGAACTGCCCCCATGCACCTCTGTCCCCAGTCAGTCGACGCCCCTCCCCCCAACCAGCACCGCCTTCGTTCATGTAGTTCCTCACTCCATCCTTCCACCTCATATTCGGTCTACCTCTCCCCCTCTGTCCCTCCACCTCGCTCTCGTACACCCTCTTAGTCATTCTCTCGCTTTCCATACGTTCCATATGGCCGAACCATCTCAAGTTGTTCCTTTTCACACTTTCCAGCACATCTACCTCCACACCACACCTCCTTCTTACTTCCTCATTAGTCTGTCTATCCCTCCATGTAACTCCGCACGCACTCCTTAAGTAATTCATTTCCACTGCTCTCACTCTTGGTCTGAGTCTCTCAACCAAGGTCCATGCTTCGCTTCCGTAAGTCAGTGTCGGGATTACCACACTGTCATGCAAGGACTTCTTCACTTCCATACTGACCACCCTATTTCTTGTTACTGCTTTTAGCGTTCCTACAACCCTCTTCCCTTGTTGTACCCTCTCCCGCACCTCTTCATCCATAGTCCCATCACACACTGCCCAGATACTTAAAAGAGTTGACGATCTCCATAGCCTGACCGTTCAGCTTCACCTCACACTCTGTGACTTCACCCCTTTCGAAGACCATAACCTTGCTCTTCCCCGTATTTACCTTCAAATTCCGTTTTTCGCACACTGTTCCAAACTCATTTACCAGACCCTGCAACTCCCATTCATTATCACTCATCAGAACTGTACAAGATATGCACAAAGTCAAAATAGATAGAGAAATTGTGGAAATTGAACAAAGACTAAGAATCTCATACGAACTACAATATGCATAAGAGGAGAGGAAAGCTATTGCAGGTATAAAGGAAAATTCAAAGTACTTCTTTTCATATGCCAGACAAAAGACTAAAACAGCATCAAACATCGGCCCACTAAGTAAGGGGGATGGGTCATTCACAGGGGACAAAATGGAAATGAGCAAACTCTTACGCCGACAGTATTAAACGGCCTTCAGTGAGCCTGACGAAACAAAAACCATCAGAGACCAAAATTAAGTTTTCATGGAAACCTCACTACAGAAAATGCAATTCAATGAAGAAAAATTCCAATTAATACGATACAAAGATAATAATGTTGTTAAGAGAATACAAACTACGTAACAGAATCCAAGCACTTGATAGAACGTAAAGCCAGTGTGAAAGACCTTGGGGTGTTAATTAATGTCTGAAAATATGGAATTAAAATATCATAACCAGGTCAAAGTTGCAGATGCGAAACGGCTAACGGGTTGGACTCTACTTAGATTTTAAACACGCGGTGAATTGCCTATGATAATGCTCTTCAAATCTCTAGTGCTACCGCGGCGTGAATACTGTAGCGTATTAACATCCCCATACAAAGCAGGTGAAATATATGATCTAGAAAGTATACAAAGGGATCCTCGCATTTAAACTCGGTAAAACAGCTACACTATTGGGAGCGTTTAAGATCACTGAAACTGTACTCGTTGGAGCGTAGAAGAGAACGTTACCTAATAATGTACACATGGAAAATCGCAGAGGGTTTAGTACCAAACCTACATACCCCGATAGTCATGAAATTCAGTGATACCGATATCCCCCGGATGAATAACAGGGGTGCTGTGGGCTCTCTGGGAGAGGGATGGTTATCATACAGAGGACCACGTTTCTTCAACAAATTCCCTCAGCGAGTAAGAGACATAAGGGGCGTCTCGTTAGACAACTTCCAGAGAGCCCTCGATGTCGAACTGCAAAAAGTGCCAGATGAGCCCATATTTGCAGGGGAGCATGCTGCCCCTTCGAACAGTCTGCTGCACCAAATCACTACCCAGAACGAGGGTTGGCGCACTCCTCGGTGCCACTAGGAGAATAGCAAACACAACCTTATGTGAATATAGTACACATTTTGTTGATAGGATTCTCGAAATTTACTACTTGTATCCTTAAACAATTATTTCCCTTCACAGCGCAGTTAGTGGACGAAATAATTTGAAAAATCACTTTACCTTTAGAAATAGGAATGCTAATCCGCGTACTCTCTGTAAACAGTACTCATCCCCACAGTATTATTCGTTCGGTATTAGGCGCTGTGAAGAATTGTTTAAGAATACAAGCTAAACCATTTCAATAAGTAGACCATTATAACTAACACCTTTCTTCTACTGCTAATTCAACCATTAATTGTTAGACCATTTCAATAAGTGGACCATTTAATTAGGTAGATATCTGCTACTGCTATTAGATTACCATTATATCAGGTTAGGGATATTAGTTGGCACAGTTTTAGTTGGCCCTGGTAGATATACCGGTACTTACTGGTTGTAATGATCGGATTGGGTTGGCACTGGTTTAGGTCTAGTGGTTGTACTGGTCTTATGGTTGGGTTGGCACTGGTTTAGGTCTATTTTTTTTTTTTCCTATGTGAGTAAGGGAGACAAAAGGCAGAAATGCCTGTAGCGAGTGCCTCCCCCATAGTTGAAAGAGTGATAGGGCCAAAATCAAGGGACGTTCGAGCCAAAAAGCCTGGTCACACGGAGTGAAGCAATTCAAGTCATAGGAAGAGGGAAAGACTGATTCTGGGAGAGAGTTCCAGAGCTCAGCTGTTGAATAGAAGAAAGAATGAGAGTAACGTTTCATCTTGGGTTGGAGAGTTGCACAAAGTAGGGGTGGGATTGTGTTGCAAGACTGGTACCACGTACAGTCCCAGACAGATCAAACAGCAACACCCCGTCCACCAGCTGTATGGTGTGGGGCTCTGCGGATTTGGTAACACTGGCAGGAGGTGGGAGGGATGTGGGTGGGTGGATGATGAGGGGTGCTATGGGCTCTCTGCGAGAGGGCTGGTTATCACACAGAGGCCCACGTCTCTTCAACAAACTCCCACGGCGAGTAAGAGACATGAGGGACATCTCGTTAGACAACTTCAAGAGAGCCCTAGATGTCGAACTGCAAAAAGTGCCAGACGAGCCCATCCTCGCAAGGGAGCGAGCTGTCGCTTCAAACAGTCTACTGCACCAAATCACCACCCATAACGAGGGGCGTCGCGCTCCTTGGTGTCGCTAGAAGAGCGGCGAACACATCCAAAGGTATCCAAAGGTAAGGATGTGGGGGGTTTAGGGGGGAGTGTGGGAGGGTGAAGAGGCAGTAACCATGGTATGGCTGGTGGGAGGGGGCAAACGAGTGACGGGGTAGGGGAGAACAGAGTGACAAGCAAAGTTTCCTATAGAACAAGCTACTCCCACAGGATTTTAAATTACACACACCTACAATATCACTGTATGCTACATTTAACAAATTTAACAGTCTGCTCTCCCCTACCCTGTCACTTGTTTGCCCCCTCCCACCAGCCACACCATGATTGCTGCCTCTTCACCCTCCCAATTCCCCCCTAAACCCCCCACATACCTCCCCTTATCACCCACCCACCCACATCCCTCCTCCTGCCAGTGTTACCAAATCCGCAGAGCCCCTCACCACATAGCGGGTGGACGAGGTGTTGCTGTTTCATCTGTCCGGGACTGTACCTTACGTACAGGAGGTGGTATACACAGGGAGAGCTCTGAGGAGCACTGATTATTGTAGTAGCGATAGAATAGCGAGAGAGATGCAACATTGCGGCGAAGAGAGAGAGTTTGCAGAGAGTTGGTGAGTGGGTGGGAATTAATGATACGAAAGTGGTTGTAATGGTTTTCTGGTTGGTTTGGCACTGGTTTAGGTCTAGTGGTTGTAATGATCTGGTTGGGTTGGTACAGGTTTAGATCTAGTGGTTGTAATGATCTTCTGGTTGGTTTGGCACTGGTTTAGGTCTAGTGGTTGTATTGGTTTTATGGTTGGGTTGGCACTGGTTTAGGTCTATTGGTTGGGTTTGCACTGGTTTAGGTCTAGTGGTTGTATTGGTTTTATGGTTGGGTTGGCATTGTTTTAGGTCTAGTGGTTATAATGGTCTTCTGGTTGGTTTGGCACTGGTTTAGGTCTAGTGGTTGTATTGGTTTTATGGTTGGGTTGGCATTGTTTTAGGTCTAGTGGTTATAATGGTCTTCTGGTTGGTTTGGCACTGGTTTAGGTCTATTGGTTGGGTTTGCACTGGTTTAGATCTAGTGGTTGTAATGATCTGGTGGGGTTGGTACTGGTTTAGGTCTAGTGGTTGTATTGGTCTTATGGTTGGTTTGACAATGTTTAGGTCTAGTGGTTAAAATGGTCTTCTGGCTAGTGTTTGTAATGGTCTACTGGTTGGGTTGGTACTGGTGAATTAATTTTGGTTCAGGAGCAATTTATAGCGAGGCCTTCCCGAGGGTTAAGTGCCCCATTAATTACTCCTTCCATTCGTCTATACATTAGGCTACCATAGCAAAGTTGGAATGTATTTACATGCTCAGATTAATATGCAGGATTCGAAGCTGCATAATAAATCGTAGGCTTATACACAATTCTTTAACTGTCTTGATAGCGTAATGCTTAAATGCGCGGAATTTCGGTGTGAGTATCCTAGGTTCAAGTCCTTCGAGTGCCACATGTATTTGTTGATTTCATTAATTGAGTTTAGAAGTAAAGTTGATTGGTGAAAAAATATTAATTAGGTCTAGTGATTGTAATGGTATACTGGTTGGGTTGGCACTGGTTTAGGTCTAGTGGTTGTAATTGTCTTATAGTTGGGTTGACAATAGCTTAGATCTAGTTGTAATGGTCTACTGGTTGACACTGGTTTAGTTCTAGTGGTTGTTATGGTCATCTGGTTGGGTTGGCATTGGTTTAGGTCTAGTGGTTGTAATGGTCGTCTGGTTGAGTTGTCACTGGTTTAGGTCTAGTGGTTGTGATGGTCTTCTGGTTGGTTTGGCACTGGTTTAGGTCTAGTGGTTGTAATGGTCTACTGGTTGGGTTGGTACTGGTGAATTAATTCTGGTTCAGGAATCAGGAGCAATTTATAGCGAGGCCTTCCCGAGGGTTAAGTGCCCCATTAATTACTCCTTTCATTCGTCTATACACCTCCACAGGTTCACCTAAGGTTGTGTTCGCCATTCATCTAGTGGCACCGAGGAGCGCACCGCCCCTCGTTCTGGGTGGTGATTTAGTGCAGCAGACTGTTCGAAGGGGCAGCACGCTCCCCTGCGAAGATGGGCTCGTCTGGCACTTTTTGTAGTTCGACGTCGAGGGCTCTCTTGAAGCTGTCTAACGAGACGCCTCTCTTGTCTCTTACTCGTCGTGGGAGTTTGTTGAAAAGACGTGGGCCTCTGTGTGATAACCAGCCCTCTCTCAGAGAGCCCATAGCACCCCTGTTATTCATCCGGGGGATATCGCATTCCCAGCCTCTCCTATCACTGAATTTCATGACTATCGGGGTATGTAGGTTTGGTACTAAACCCTCTGCGATTTTCCTTGAGCATATTATTAGGTAACGTTCTCTTCTACGCTCCAACGAGTACAGTTTTAGTGTTCTTAAACGCTCCCAATAGTGTAGCTGTTTTACCGAACTTATATGCGAAGTGACATTTCTTTGTACTCTCTCTAAGTCATTTATTTTACATGCTTTGTATGGGGATGTTAATACGCAATCAGTATTCAATCAGTAATACAGTATTCAAGCCGCGGTAGCACTAGAGATTTGAAGAGATTAGGCTACCATAGCACAGTTGGAATGTATGTACATGCTCAGATTAATATGCAGGATTCGAAATTGCATAATAAATCGTAGGCTTGTGCATAATTCTGTAACTCTCTTGATAGCGTAATGCATAAATGCACGGAATTTCGGTGTGAGTATCCTAGGTTCGAGTCCTTGGAGTGTCACATGTATTTATTGATTTCGTTAATTGAGATTAGAAGTAAAGTTGTTTGGTGAAAACAATATGAATTAGGTCTAGTGGTTGTAATGGTCTACTGGTTGGGTTGGTACTGGTTTATGTCTAGTGGTTGTAATGGTCTTCTCGTTGGGTTGGCACTGATTTAGGTCTAGTGGTTGTAATGATCTGGTTAGGTTGGCACTGGTTTAGGTCTAGTGGTTGTAATGATCTGGTTAGGTTGGCACTGATTTAGGTCTAGTGGTTGTAATGATCTGGTTAGGTTGCCACTGATTTAGGTCTAGTGGTTGTAATGATCTGGTTAGGTTGGCACTGATTTAGGTCTAGTGGTTGTAATGATCTGGTTAGGTTGGCACTGGTTTAGGTCTAGTGGTTGTAATGATCTGGTTAGATTGGCACTGGTTTAGGTCTAGTGGTTGTATTGGTCTTCTGGTTGAGTTGTCCGGGCACTCAATGAAACAAGTAGAAATAAACTACAATATTATATTATGCAACTAGGTGATACAAAGGTGTGTGTGTGTGTGTTTTCCCCCCAACACTGAGAAGTTATTATTCGCCATACACAACGTTTTCCCCACATATTAAGGAGAGACGAGTCGTTTCTCTGGTCCCCTTTCTCCCTCGTGTTAAGCCCCAATTGTTTTGAGATTAAAAGACGTTCGGCCCATTAGTTTGGCGATTTTAACTCCTTTCGCCCCATTTCTTTGTCAATTTTATGACCTTTCGTGCCATTTAGGTTTCGATCTTTTCCTGACGAGCGATAGCGAGCCTGACATTTTAAGAGGAACCGGCCTTCGGCGGGGACATTTTTCTATCGAAAAATGTACAAATTTATCTTGAAAGGGGGTCTAGTTATTTTTGTTAAGCTTGATGGAGGTCTAGTGAGGAAACCAAGAAATAAAGGAATGAATGACCAAACAAACGGCTCGTCTCCCCTTAAGAATACGGCCCTATGTTCACTGATCCATTCCTTCCCTCGGGTTACAAGCTGGTCTTTCCCAGGAGATGAACAAAAAAGGAGTTCACCATTTTCATTCACTCTATGTTGTGTTTATTCAGCTTTATTTACCTGTATATTCTCGTGTACAGTCGCGCTAATAAGTGATATCCCGGCACCAATTATGTTTTGATTAATAATTGGTATCAGCAATATTTATACATGATTTCTTCTTTTTGATTGAGATATACAAGCATGTTCCTACACTTACCCTCCCTATTCAACATCTGACAGACATTAATACAGCACAGAGCAAGCTAAACGTAATGACAACTGTAACATGACTTATTAGCGCGACCGTACTGGAAACGTAAATATCCCCGAGGTTGCTATAGTCTATTTGCTGTAAGTAAGCGAGAAATCATGACCTCTATCCTCTGTAACTCAAAAAGGGCAAGAGCAAATTGGCTGTAATTTTCCACATATATTCCTTGACTGACTCTTCCCAAATGGTAGAAATATTAGCTCGGTTACTCTATTCGTTTTCGAGTTACAGAGGATAGAGGTCATAATTTATTGCCTAATTACAGCGAACAGACTATACCTATACCAAGCTTTATTAAAAAGTAAACGGCTCGAATTGTTGGATGTACATCATTGTTGGATGTAAATCATTGTTGGATGTACATCATTGTTGGATGTACATCATTGTTGGATGTAAATCATTGTTGGATGTACATCATTGTTGGATGTACATCATTGTTGGATGTACATCATTTGTTGGATGTACATCATTGTTGGATGTACATCATTGTTGGATGTACATCATTTGTTGGATGTACATCATTGTTGGATGTACATGGATGTACATCATTTGTTGGATGTACATCATTGTTGGATGTAAATCATTGTTGGATGTACATCATTGTTGGATGTACATCATTGTTGGATGTACATCATTTGTTGGATGTACATCATTGTTGGATGTACATCATTGTTGGATGTACATCATTTGTTGGATGTACATCATTGTTGGATGTACATCATTGTTGGATGTAAATCATTGTTGGATGTACATCATTTGTTGGATGTACATCATTGTTGGATGTACATCATTGTTGGATGTAAATCATTGTTGGATGTACATCATTGTTGGATGTACATCATTTGTTGGATGTACATCATTGTTGGATGTACATCATTGTTGGATGTAAATCATTGTTGGATGTACATCATTGTTGGATGTACATCATTTGTTGGATGTACATCATTGTTGGATGTACATCATTGTTGGATGTAAATCATTGTTGGATGTACATCATTTGTTGGATGTACATCATTGTTGGATGTACATCATTGTTGGATGTAAATCATTGTTGGATGTACATCATTGTTGGATGTACATCATTTGTTGGATGTACATCATTGTTGGATGTACATCATTGTTGGATGTACATCATTGTTGGATGTACATCATTTGTTGGATGTACATCATTGTTGGATGTACATCATTGTTGGATGTAAATCATTGTTGGATGTACATCATTGTTGGATGTACATCATTTGTTGGATGTACATCATTGTTGGATGTACATCATTGTTGGATGTACATCATTGTTGGATGTACATCATGTTGATGTACATCATTGTTGGATGTACATCATGTTGGATGTAAATCATTGTTGGATGTACATCAGTTGGATGTACATCATTGTTGGATGTACATCATTGTTGGATGTACATCATTGTTGGATGTAAATCATGTTGGATGTACATCATTTGTTGGATGTACATCATTGTTGGATGTACATCATTGTTGGATGTAAATCATTGTTGGATGTACATCATTGTTGGATGTACATCATTTGTTGGATGTACATCATTGTTGGATGTACATCATTGTTGGATGTAAATCATTGTTGGATGTACATCATTGTTGGATGTACATCATTTGTTGGATGTACATCATTTGTTGGATGTACATCATTTGTTGGATGTACATCATTTGTTGGATGTACATCATTGTTGGATGTACATCATTTGTTGGATGTACATCATTGTTGGATGTACATCATTTGTTGGATGTACATCATTGTTGGATGTAAATCATTGTTGGATGTACATCATTGTTGGATGTACATCATTTGTTGGATGTACATCATTTGTTGGATGTACATCATTTGTTGGATGTACATCATTTGTTGGATGTACATCATTTGTTGGATGTACATCATTGTTGGATGTACATCATTTGTTGGATGTACATCATTGTTGGATGTACATCATTTGTTGGATGTACATCATTTGTTGGATGAACATCATTTGTTGGATGTACATCATTTGTTGGATGTACATCATTTGTTGGATGTACATCATTTGTTGGATGTACATCATTTGTTGGATGTACATCATTTGTTGGATGTACATCATTTTAGACATTGATTGAAATGAAAATGCTGTTGAATATTGTTGTGTTTTGACACGGATTCATTCAACATGTCCAAACCATTATGATTCTCCATTTACCAGTGTTATAATGCAGGAATCATTAAAAGTACAGTTGCTTACCAAACCATTATGGTTCTCCATTTACCAGTGTTATAATGCAGGAATAATTAAAAGTACAGTTGCTTACCAAACCATTATGGTTCTCCATTTACTAGTGTTATAATGCAGGAATCATTAAAAGTACAGTTGCTTACCAAACCATTATGGTTCTCCATTTACTAGTGTTATAATGCAGGAATCATTAAAAGTACAGTTGCTTGCCAAACCATTATGGTTCTCCATTTACCAGTGTTATAATGTCCAAACCATTATGGTTCTCCATTTACCAGTGTTATAATGCAGGAATCATTAAAAGTACAGTTGCTTACCAAACCATTATGGTTCTCCATTTACCAGTGTTATAATGCAGGAATCATTAAAAGTACAGTTGCTTGCCTCTCGCTTTAAGGGGGGTCACCGGATGTTTTTTATCTTTCTCTCCTTTTCTCTCTTTCCCTGGCTTGTATCCATTCGGCCTCATTAAGCCAACTGTTTTAAGACGTTTATCCCCATTAGGTGTCGATTTCTTCCTGGCGAGCGATAGCGAGCCAGTATTGTATGGAGAAATCCGGCTTTGCCAGAGACACTTTTCTATCGAAAAATGTACAAATTTAGCTTACTGTCAAAAAGAAAAATCTATATGCTGGCTCGCTACCGCTCGCCAGGAAAATATTGACACCTGGATGCGGGTAAACGTCTTAAAACAGTAGGCTGAATGGGGCCGAATGGATACAAGCCAAAGAGAGAGGGAGAGAAAGAGAAAACAGCGAGGTGGGCTCCCTTAATTTAACCCACACTGTACCGGTGACGTCCTTTTCCTTATACTCTGGCAATTAGTAGACGATTTGATTCAGCTTAGGAAGGATGTTAACCAAATAAATGGCTTCAGACTATCTCAATTATTCCTTTTAGCTATGTACCACATATCCTTCCTAAGCTTCATAAAATCCTCTAAATGTAGATGAAATCAAATGAAAAAGACTTTGCCGGTACAGAAGAGGGTAACAAAAACATTTGCAGCAGTCTTACAATCATGAGCCCAGTTCATATGCTTTACCTGACCTTACAGCTGACCTTTACCTGACCTTACAGCTGACCTTTACCTGACCTTACAGCTGATCTATACATTCATTACAATCATGAGCCCAGTTCATATGTTTTACCTGACCTTACAGCTGACCTATACATTCATTACAATCATGAGCCCAGTTCATATGCTTTACCTGACCTTACAGCTGACCTTTACCTGACCTTACAGCTGACCTATACATTCATTACAATCATGAGCCCAGTTCATATGTTTTACCTGACCTTACAGCTGACCTATACATTCATTACAATCATGAGCCCAGTTCATATGCTTTACCTGACCTTACAGCTGACCTTTACCTGACCTTACAGCTGACCTATACATTCATTACAATCATGAGCCCAGTTCATATGTTTACCTGACCTTACAGCTGACCTATACATTCATTACAATCATGAGCCCAGTTCATATGCTTTACCTGACCTTACAGCTGACCTATACATTCATTACAATCATGAGCCAAGTTCATATGCTTTACCTGACCTTACAGCTGACCTATACATTCATTACAATCATGAGCCCAGTTCATATGCTTTACCTGACCTTACAGCTGACCTATACATGCATTACAATCATGAGCCCAGTTCATATGCTTTACCTGACCTTACAGCTGACCTATACATGCATTACAATCATGAGCCCAGTTCATATGCTTTACCTGACCTTACAGCTGACCTATACATTCATTACAATCATGAGCCCAGTTCATATGCTTTACCTGACCTTACAGCTGACCTATACATTCATTACAATCATGAGCCCAGTTCATATGCTTTACCTGACCTTACAGCTGACCTATACATTCATTACAATCATGAGCCAAGTTCATATGCTTTACCTGACCTTACAGCTGACCTATACATTCATTTCAATCATGAGCCCAGTTCATATGCTTTACCTGACCTTACAGCTGACCTATACATTCATTACAATCATGAGCCCAGTTCATATGCTTTACCTGACCTTACAGCTGACCTATACATTCATTACAATCATGAGCCCAGTTCATGTGCTTTACCTGACCTTACAGCTGACCTATACATTCATTACAATCATGAGCCCAGTTCATATGCTTTACCTGACCTTACAGCTGACCTATACATGCATTACAATCATGAACCCAGTTCATATGCTTTACCTGACCTTACAGCTGACCTATACATGCATTACAATCATGAGCCCAGTTCATATGCTTTACCTGACCTTACAGCTGACCTATACATTCATTACAATCATGAGCCCAGTTCATATGCTTTACCTGACCTTACAGCTGACCTATACATTCATTACAATCATGAGCCCAGTTCATATGCTTTACCTGACCTTACAGCTGACCTATACATTCATTACAATCATGAGCCAAGTTCATATGCTTTACCTGACCTTACAGCTGACCTATACATTCATTTCAATCATGAGCCCAGTTCATATGCTTTATCTGACCTTACAGCTGACCTATACATTCATTACAATCATGAGCCCAGTTCATATGCTTTACCTGACCTTACAGCTGACCTATACATTCATTACAATCATGAGCCCAGTTCATATGCTTTACCTGACCTTACAGCTGACCTATACATTCATTACAATCATGAGCCCAGTTCATATGCTTTTATCTGACCTTACAGCTGACCTATACATGCATTACAATCATGAGCCCAGTTCATATGCTTTACCTGACCTTACAGCTGACCTATACATTCATTACAATCATGAGCCCAGTTCATATGCTTTACCTGACCTTACAGCTGACCTATACATTCATTACAATCATGAGCCCAGTTCATATGCTTTACCTGACCTTACAGCTGACCTATACATGCATTACAATCATGAGCCCAGTTCATATGCTTTACCTGACCTTACAGCTGACCTATACATGCATTACAATCATGAGCCCAGTTCATATGCTTTACCTGACCTTACAGCTGACCTATAATTTTTTATTTATTTTTTTCTATGTGATTGAGGGAGGCAAAAGGCATAACTGCCTATAGCGAGTGCCTCCCCCATAGTTGAAAGAGTGACATGGCCAAAATCAAGGGACGTTCGAGCCAAAATGCCTGGACACACAGAGTTTGAAGCAATTTAAGTCATAGGAAGAGGGAATGACTGATTCTGGAAGAGAGTTCCAGAGCTCAGCTGTTGAGTAGAAGAAAGTTTGAGAGTAACGTTTCACTCTTGGGTTGGAGAGTTGCACAGAGTAGGGGTGGGATTGAGTTGCAAGACGGGTACCACGTGCCCTACGTAAAGGATGTGGTATGCACTGGGATAGCTCTGAGGAACACTGATTATTATAGTAGCGATAGAATAGCGAGAGAGATTGCAGAGAGTTGGTGAGTGGACTGGAGTTAATGATACGAAAGGCCTTCCTTTCAACTTTATCTAGGAGAGCGGTGTGAGAGAGGTTCCCCACACATGTGAACAATACTCAATACAAGGGCGCACTATGCCCCTGTTCAGAGCAAGAAGCTGTGCAGGGGAAAAGAACCATCTAAGGCGGTTGAGCACACCCAGCTTCTGGGAGGCTGCCTTAGCAAGACTGGTAATATGGTCCTTCCAAATGAGAGCAGAAGAAAAAGAGACACCAAGAATATTGAGAGAAGATGAAGGGTTGATTTTTGTATTGTTGAAGAATAAGGGATAGTCCGCTGGGAGATCCTGACGGGTAGATAGATGGAGAAATTGGGTTTTGGAAGCATTAAAGTTAACAAGGTTTTCTCTGCCCCAATTGGAAATAGTATTTAGATCAGAATTTAAGAGTTCTATGGCTTCATTACAATTGTCGTTGAGGGATTGCTGGCTGGGGCGTTCTGAAAAACTAATGGAGTAGTGTAAGGTTGAGTCGTCTGCGTATGAATGGATGGGAATTAAGGTACAATTAAGGAGATCATTTATAAAAATTAGAAAGAGAATAGGAGATAGGACAGAGCCCTGAGGAACACCGGAGTTTATAGGGTGAGGAAGTGAACAATGGCCGTCCACAACCGCGGCTATGGAACGGCCGGAAAGGAAATTAGAGACAAAGGCACCGAAGGAGGGTAGTTTAGAAATTAAAGATTTATGCCAGACTCTATCGAAGGCTTTCGATATGTCTAGTGCAATAGAAAAAGTCTCACCGAAGTCCCGAAAGGAGGATGACCAAGAGTTAGTAAGATATGAAAGAAGATCACCAGTAGAGCGACCCTTAACCCGTACAGCCCCAGCGACGCGCCTGACGCGTCGGCGATGTATGTAACGCACAGCCCCAGAGACGCGCCTGGCGCGTCTCCCTAATTGCGCCGACCGTAACCTCAGGTGTAGCCACTCAAGAGGGCTCAGATTTGTATGGGAACTGTGTACGTATCCCACGCAACCGTGCCGATGGTTGAAAACTCTCAAAGTCCACGTGTGTGCACGTGAGCGTGCAATAACCTGGTTTTTTGGGGTAATTGCCTTCAATTTTTTACTCCTGTGAAATACGTTTTCGGGGGCTCTGTAGGACCATTCTTTAAGCTTTTTGAGCGGTTTTTCGTGGTTTTTCCTTCATTCCTAACCCATTCGCTATTGTTTCTGGAATAAAAAAAAAACATGAAAACCGGCCGGGTTCTGGTGAACAAACATTACAAAACTAGCCGGGGCTGGACGGGTTAAGGAAGCCATACTGGCGATCTGAGAGCAGATTATGAGAAGAGAAATGCTTAAGAAATTTGGAAGCAAGAATAGTTTCAAAAACTTTAGAAAGACAAGAGATGAGAGCAATTGGACGATAGTTGGAGGGTTGAGAGCGGTCACCCTTCTTTGGGACAGGTTGAATGTGAGCAAACTTCCAGCATGAAGGGAAGACGTTAGAGGATAGACAGAGACGAAAGAGTTTGCCTAGGCAGGGAGTCAGCACGGAAGCACAGTTTTTGAGAACAACAGGAGGAACACCGTCCGGACCGTACGCCTTATTAGTGTTAAGCCCAGAGAGGGTAGAAAGTACATCTTTAGAAGTGATTAGGATATTAGGCATAAGTAAGAGAGAGGAGGGCGGAGAGGGAGGAATAGCACCGGAATCATCCAAGGTGGAGTTTCTAGCAAAAGTTTGAGCGAAGAGTTTAGCTTTGTCAGAGGAAGAAGTGATGGTTGTGCCATCAGAGTGGGAAAGGGGAGGGAAAGACGAGGAAGAGAAATTGTTGGAAAGGTTTTTGGCTAGATGCCAGAAAGCTTGGGAAGAGCTAGAGTTGGATAGTTCAGTGCATTTATTATTGATGAAAGAGTGTTTGGCAAGTCGAAGAACAGATTTGGCTTGATTCTGGGCAGAAACATATGAAGAATGAGAGTCTTGAGTTTTAAGGCGTCGGTACCGTTTGAATGCTTCCATCTTATTGCGGACAGCAGTAGAACAGGCGTGAGTAAACCAAGATTTTTTAGCATTAGTCTGAGAGAAAGAGAATGGAATGTATGCTTCCATGCCCGATAGGATTACCTCGGTAATGCGTTCAGCACTCTCCGAGGGTCCTCGGCCACGGAAGCAGAAATCATTCCATGGGAAATCAAAGAAGTACTGCTGAAGAGCCTCCCAGTCGGCAGCGCCAAAGTGCCACAAGCGCCGCCGGCTAGGAGGATCGGGTGGCCGTACTGGAGAGATAGGACAGGTGACAGAGATAAGTTTATGGTCGGAGGAGCCCAAAGGAGAGAAAAGATCGACAGTATAAGAAGAAGGGTTAGAAGTTAGAAACAGGTCAAGAATGTTGGGCCGATCTCCGATGCGATCCGGGATACGGGTGGGTTGCTGAACTAACTGCTCTAGGTCATTTAGGATAGAAAAGACGTAGGCTTGTTCACCAGGTGGATCAGTAGTGTCAGAGGAGAGCCATTGGCGGTGGTGAACGTTGAAATCTCCTAAGATGGAGATTTCTGAGAAAGGAGAAATGGATAGAAGTAGGCAAACATATGTCCATCTTATTTTTAGGTAATTCCTGTGTATAATACCACGTTTTTAGTTGTTTAAGGGAGCCACCTCGCTTTTTTTTCTCTTTCTCTCCCTCTCTCTTTGGCTTGTATCCATTCGGCCCCATTCAGCCTACTGTTTTAAGACGTTTACCCCCATCCAGGTGTCAATATTATCCTGCCGAGCGGTAGCGAGCCAGCATATACAGTATATATTTTTGTTTTGACAGCAAGCTAATTTTGTACATTTTTCGATAGAAAAATTTCTCCGGCAAAGCCGGATTTCTCCATACAATGATGGCTCGTTATCGCTCGCCAGGAAGAAATCGACACCTGGATGGGGATAAACGTCTTAAAACAGTTGACTGAATGGGGCTGAATGGATAAAAGCCAAAGAGAGAGGGAGAAAAAGAGAAAAAAAGCGAGGTGGGCTCCCTTAACTCATGTCACCATTTGGTAAGATAGAGACGTGGCAATGTCTCGTCTGTTTATGGTGAACAGAGTAGAGGGTGTTGACCTATCTATCAGTACCAGAGTGTCAAACTGGGACCATTTGGTATTTAAGGGGGAATGGTTCCTTTTTCTGGCGCTCATGTTTAGCACCATTTGTTTTCTGATTCTAAGACGTTCGCCCCATTAGTTTAGCAATTTAAAGATTTTTCGCCCCATTTCGTTTTCAATGTTAAGACCTTTCGTGCCATTTAGGTGTCGATTTTTTCCTAGCGAGCGATGGGGAGCCTGTAATTTTATAATGAACCGGCCTTTGGCCGGGCATTTTTCTACCGAAAAATTTACAAATTTATCTTGAAGGGGGGTCTAGGGGGCGTTTTTTAAGTTTGATGGAGGTCTAGCGAGGGTACTAAAAAATGAATGAATATATGGTATGTAAATAGACCAAAGAAATAGCCACTACCCCCTTAAGACTGGAATGAATAAGAGAAGGGATACAGGAAAAAACACATTGTGTTGGATATTTCATCACTTTCAAGTACATAGTAAGAACTGTAAGGCATACATTTAACTGTGTTGTGTATTTTAAATAATAATGATTAAAACGGGACAGCATCAATTTAATTATGTGTGTAGGCCTAGTTTAGATTTAATACTAATGATTAAGGGGAGTCACCGGTTTTTTGTTTTTGTTTTTTTTCTCTCCTTTTCTCTCTTTCCCTGGCTTGTATCCATTCGGCCCCATTCAGCCAACTGTTTTAAGACGTTTATCCCCATCCAGGTGTCAATTTCTTCCTGGCGAGCGATAACGAGCCAGCATTGTATGGAGAAATCCGGCTTCGCCGGAGAAATTTTTCTTTCGAAAAATGTACAAATTTAGCTTGCTGTTAAACCAAACATATACTGTATATATATATATATATATACATATACAGTATATGCTGGCTCGCTACCGCTCGCTAGGAAAATACTGACTCCTGGATGGGGGTAAACGTCTTAAAACAGTAGGCTGAATGGGACCGAATAGATACAAGCCAAAGAGAGAAAGATAACAACAAGCGAGGTGGGCTCCCTTAAACCATGGGAGTGTTTTATGAGTGGTGTTGAATAGTCTCTCGTTTGTCAACCAGCTCTACGGCCAACCAGTGCACTAAATCACCTCAACCCAAGGATTTATGCCCTAAGATGGATAATATCGTCTGCTGATCTATCTATCTATCTATCTATTTATATATCTGTCTATTTATCTATTTGTCTATCTATCTATCTATCTATCTATCTCTATCTATCTATCTATCTATCTATCTACCTATCTATCTCTATCTATCTCTATCTATCTATCTATCTATCTATCTATCTATCTATCTATATATCTATCTATACCCAGGCACATACCCCCCCCCCTTATTTATTTTATTGTATTTGTATTTATTTGTTAGCTGTGGGACGGCCGACTCGAGGTGATAGATGTCAGTAACCTGCAAGATGGAGAACACTGAGGCTCGCAGCGTGATTAAGTTCCTGCATTTGAAGGGTTACAGTGCCCGGATAATCCATGATGAAATGAAGGCAATTCCTTTTCCACCTCACAACAGTGTCATATGACGGGCAATCATCACCATAGACAGCCTTTTCCACCTCACAACAGTGTTATATGACGGGCAATCATCACCATAGACAGCCTTTTCCACCTCACAACAGTGTTATATGACGGGCAATCATCACCATAGACAGCCTTTTCCACCTCACAACAGTGTTATATGACGGGCAATCATCACCATAGACAGCCTTTTCCACCTCACAACAGTGTTATATGACGGGCAATCATCACCATAGACAGCCTTTTCCACCTCACAACAGTGTTATATGACGGGCAATCATCACCATAGAGAGCCTTTTCCACCTCACAACAGTGTTATATGACGGGCAATCATCACCATAGACAGCCTTTTCCACCTCACAACAGTGTTATATGACGGGCAATCATCACCATAGACAGCCTTTTCCACCTCACAACAGTGTTATATGACGGGCAATCATCACCATAGACAGCCTTTTCCACCTCACAACAGTGTTATATGACGGGCAATCATCACCATAGACAGCCTTTTCCACCTCACAACAGTGTTATATGACGGGCAATCATCACCATAGACAGCCTTTTCCACCTCACAACAGTATTATATGACGGGCAATCATCACCATAGACAGCCTTTTCCACCTCACAACAGTGTTATATGACGGGCAATCATCACCATAGACAGCCTTTTCCACCTCACAACAGTGTCATATGACGGGCAATCATTACCATAGACAGCCTTTTCCACCTCACAACAGTGTCATATGACGGGCAATCATCACCATAGACAGCCTTTTCCACCTCACAACAGTGTCATATGACGGGCAATCATCACCATAGACAGCCTTTTCCACCTCACAACAGTGTCATATGACGGGCAATCATCACCATAGACAGCCTTTTCCACCTCACAACAGTGTCATATGATGGGCAATCATCACCATAGACAGCCTTTTCCACCTCACAACAGTGTCATATGACGGGCAATCATCACCATAGACAGCCTTTTCCACCTCACAACAGTGTCATATGACGGGCAATCATCACCATAGACAGCCTTTTCCACCTCACAACAGTGTTATATGACGGGCAATCATCACCATAGACAGCCTTTTCCACCTCACAACAGTGTTATATGACGGGCAATCATCACCATAGACAGCCTTTTCCACCTCACAACAGTGTTATATGACGGGCAATCATCACCATAGACAGCCTTTTCCACCTCACAACAGTGTTATATGACGGGCAATCATCACCATAGACAGCCTTTTTCCACCTCACAACAGTGTTATATGACGGGCAATCATCACCATAGACAGCCTTTTCCACCTCACAACAGTGTTATATGACGGGCAATCATCACCATAGACAGCCTTTTCCACCTCACAACAGTGTTATATGACGGGCAATCATCACCATAGACAGCCTTTTCCACCTCACAACAGTGTTATATGACGGGCAATCATCACCATAGACAGCCTTTTCCACCTCACAACAGTGTTATATGACGGGCAATCATCACCATAGACAGCCTTTTCCACCTCACAACAGTGTTATATGACGGGCAATCATCACCATAGACAGCCTTTTCCACCTCACAACAGTGTCATATGACGGGCAATCATCACCATAGACAGCCTTTTCCACCTCACAACAGTGTCATATGACGGGCAATCATCACCATAGACAGCCTTTTCCACCTCACAACAGTGTCATATGACGGGCAATCATCACCATAGACAGCCTTTTCCACCTCACAACAGTGTTATATGATGGGCAATCATCACCATAGACAGCCTTTTCCACCTCACAACAGTGTTATATGACGGGCAATCATCACCATAGACAGCCTTTTCCACCTCACAACAGTGTTATATGACGGGCAATCATCACCATAGACAGCCTTTTCCACCTCACAACAGTGTTATATGACGGGCAATCATCACCATAGACAGCCTTTTCCACCTCACAACAGTGTTATATGACGGGCAATCATCACCATAGACAGCCTTTTCCACCTCACAACAGTGTTATATGACGGGCAATCATCACCATAGACAGCCTTTTCCACCTCACAACAGTGTTATATGACGGGCAATCATCACCATAGACAGCCTTTTCCACCTCACAACAGTGTCATATGACGGGCAATCATCACCATAGACAGCCTTTTCCACCTCACAACAGTGTCATATGACGGGCTATCATCACCATAGACAGCCTTTTCCACCTCACAACAGTGTTATATGACGGGCAATCATCACCATAGACAGCCTTTTCCACCTCACAACAGTGTTATATGACGGGCAATCATCACCATAGACAGCCTTTTCCACCTCACAACAGTGTCATATGACGGGCAATCATCACCATAGACAGTCTTCATTTCATCATGGATTTTCAGGGCACTGTAACCCTTCAAATGCAGGAACTTAAGGGGTGGGTCACTGGCTTTTTTGTCTCTCCTTTTCTTCCTCTCTCTGGTTTGTATCCATTCGGCCCCATTCAACCAACTGTTTTAAGACGTTTATCCCCATCCAGGTGTCGATTTCTTCCTGGCGAGCGATAGCGAGCCAGCATTGTATGGAGAAATCCGGCTTCGTCGGAGACATTTTTCCATCGAAAAATGTACAAATTTAGCTTGCTGTCAAAACAAAAATATATATTGACACCTGGATGGGGTAAACTTCTTAAAACAGTAGGCTGAATGGGGCCGAATGGATACAACCCAGAGAGAGAGGGAGAAAGAGAGAAACAAAACACGAGGTGGGCCCCCTTAATCACGCTGCGAGCCTCAATCGTCTCCATCTTGCAGGTTACTGACATCTAGCGCCACCTGTAAAGAAAGTAAACGAACTTAGGAGAACATTTTTGCACCATCATGCGCATAAGGACCAGTCATTACACTGACACAATGTCATCGACATAGCTCAATAACCTCTGGGTGATAATTAAAACTTTACGATATCCCCTCGTATATTATCAGGCAACGTTCCCTTCGACGCTCCAATGAGTACAGCTTCAGAGATTTCCAATGCTCCCAATAGTATTGATATTTTACGAGTTTATAAATGAGGTGAAGTTTCTTTGTACACTCTTATAATAATTTATTTTTGCCTACTTTGTATGGGGATGTTAATAGTTTACAGTATTCTAGCTGTGGTAAAACCATGGATTTTAAGAGCACTACCATAGAAAACTAATTACATGTATTAAATGTACGTAGAATCCAAACTGTTAACCGTTTCCCAGCTGCAACTTTGACCTTGTTATAATGTTTGAATCCCTTATTTTCAGACATTATCACTCCAAGGTAATTAACTCTGCCCTTACATTCTGTAACATGTTTGGATTCTGTTATGTAATTGGTGTTCTCTTTAACGACATTATCCTCTCCGTATTGTATTAATTGAAACTTATCTTCATTTATTGTAAGTGCATTCGCATTCGCAGGTGGTCCGCATCTTCCTTTGTGTATTAGTTTTGTGTCTTCTACAATAGATGATACTGTACTGTGTTTGCATCTGTCATTAATTAGAATGAGGAAAAGAAGGGGAGCCAGCACTGTACTTTGGGGAACTGAGCTCTTGATATCCATAGGCTCAGAAAGAAGGGGAGCCAGCACTGTACTTTGGGGAACTGAGCTCTTGATATCCATAGGCTCAGAAAGAAGGGGAGCCAGCACTGTACTTTGGGGAACTGAGCTCTTGATATCCATAGGCTCAGAAAGAAGGGGAGCCAGCACTGTACTTTGGGAACTGAGCTCTTGATATCCATAGGCTCAGAAAGAAGGGGAGCCAGCACTGTACTTTGGGGAACTGAGCTCTTGATATCCATAGGCTCAGAAAGAAGGGGAGCCAGCACTGTACTTTGGGGAACTGAGCTCTTGATATCCATAGGCTCAGAAAGAAGGGGAGCCAGCACTGTACTTTGGGGAACTGAGCTCTTGATATCCATAGGCTCAGAAAGAAGGGGAGCCAGCACTGTACTTTGGGGAACTGAGCTCTTGATATCCATAGGCTCAGAAAGAAGGGGAGCCAGCACTGTACTTTGGGGAACTGAGCTCTTGATATCCATAGGCTCAGAAAGAAGGGGAGCCAGCACTGTACTTTGGGGAACTGAGCTCTTGATATCCATAGGCTCAGAAAGAAGGGGAGCCAGCACTGTACTTTGGGGAACTGAGCTCTTGATATCCATAGGCTCAGAAAGAAGGGGAGCCAGCACTGTACTTTGGGGAACTGAGCTCTTGATATTCATAGGCTCAGATGTGACTTGGTTTACTGCTACTGATTGTTTGCAGTTTACGAGGAAGTTGTATATCCACCTACATGTTACCTGGTATCTCTGCTTTAAGTTGTGGGCGATTATACCATGGTCACAATTATCAAATGCCTTACCAAAATCAGTGCATATGACATCCATTGTTTTCTTTTCTTCTAGGGATTAAAAACAAATCATAATGTTCCAGCAGTTGTGAGAGGCACAATCTTCCCGCTCTTAAACCCTGTTGACCGGTATTGTGTAGCTTGTTTTCTTTCATAAATTGTGAGATTTTGCCTAGCAGGACTTGCTCGAGAATTTTAATGATGGGAGAAGTTAGGGCTACCGGGCGATAACGTTTGGATAGTGTTTGACTTCCTCCTTTATGTAGAGGGGCAATTATTGCGTTTATAAAACTAAACGGTATAAGTATTTTTCCTGTACCTAGACTCCTCCACAATATAGCCAGAGGTTTTGAGAGGTTTTCTTGATATGTCTTTATTAGGAATGCGTTCCATGTGTCTGGGCCTGCAGCCGAGTGGGTTGGCATTTTGACAATAGCCTCTTTTATATCTGTTGGCCCGACTTCAATATCAAGGGTCTGGGGAGTACCTTTCATAAGGTATCATAAGGTACCAGACGAGCCCATCCTCGCAAGGGAGCGAGCTGTCGCTTCAAACAGTCTACTGCACCAAATCACCACCCATAACGAGGGGCGTCGCGCTCCTTGGTGCCGCTAGAAGAGTGGCGAACACATCATAAGGTAAGGTACCGTTTCCATAAGGGGTTCCCCATGAAGAATGCATTTTGGTCTCTGGTGGCTTTTTTTCTGTCAGGCTCACTGAAATCCGTTTCATAGACGTAAGAGTTCACTAATGTCCTTGTAATCTCCCGTGCATGACCCATCCACTCTCCTTAGCGAGCTTATGTTTGATGCAGTTTTAGACTAACGCTTGGCATATGAAAAGAAGTACTTGTCATTTTCTTTTATACCTGCAATAACTTTCTCTTTTTTTTTTTTTTTCTATGTGCATGAGGGAGACAAAAGGCATAACTGCCTGCAGCGAGTGCCTCCCCCAGATTTCAAAGAGTGACGGGGCCGAAATCAAGGGACGTTCGAGCTAAAATGCCTGGACACACGGAGTTTGAAGCCATTTAAGTCATAGGAAGAGGAAAAGACTGATTTTGGGAGAGTTCCAGAGCTCAGCAGTTGAATTGAAAAAAGTCTGAGAATAGCATTTCACTCTTGGGTTGGAGAGTTGCACAGAGTAGGGGTGGAATTGTGTTGCAAGGCGGGTAGTACATACCCTACGTAGAGGAGGTGGTATACACCGGGAAAGCTCCAAGGAACACTGATTATTGTAGTAGCGATAGAATAGAGAGAGATGCAACATTGCGGCGAAGAGAGAGAGATTGCAGAGAGTTGGTGAGTGGACGGGAGTTAATGATACGAAAGGCTTTCCTTTCTACTTTATCTAGGAGTGCGGTGTGAGAGGATCCTCCCCACACATGTGAACAATACTCAATACAAGGACGCACTGTGCCCCTGTACAGAGCAAGAAGCTGCGCAGGGGTAAAGAACCCCTTGAGGCGGTTGACCACACACAGCTTCTGGGAGGCTGCCTTAGCGAGACTGGTAATATGGTCTTTCCAAGTGAGAGCAGAAGAAAAAGAGACACCGAGAGCATTGAGGGAAGATGAAGGGTTGATTTTTGTATTGTTGAAGAATAAGGGATAGTCCTCTGGAGGTTCCTGACGGGTAGTAAGATGGATAAATTGAGTTTTGGAAGCATTAAATGTAAAGGTTTTCTCTACCCCAATTGGAAATAGTAGCTAGATCAGAAGATAAGCATTTTATGGCTTCATTACACTTACTTTTGAGGGACTGCTGGCTGGGGCGTTCTGGAAAACTAATTGAATGGTGTAAAGTAGAGTTGTCTGCATATGAATGGATGGGACTAGATGTACAGTTGAGAAGATCATTTATGAAAATTAGAAAGAGAATAGGAGATAGGACAGAACCCTGAGGAACACCGGAGTTGATAGGATGAGGAATTGAGCGATGGCCGTCCACAACCGCAGCTATGGAACGGCCGGAAAGGGAATTGGAGACAAAGGAACAGATGGAGGGACAGAAACCGAAGGAGGGCAGTTTGGAAATTAAAGACTTGTGCCATACTTTATCGAAGACCTTCGATATGTCTAGTGCAACGGAAAAAGTCTCACCGAAGTCCCTAAAGTTGGATGACCAAGAGTTAGTAAGATATGAAAGAAGATCACCAGTAGAGCAACCCTTAAGTAAACCATACTGGCGATCTGAGAGCAGATTATGAGAAGAGAAATGCTTAAGAAATTTGGAAGCAAGAATCGTTTCAAAAACTTTAGAGATACAAGAGATGAGAGCAATTGGACGATAGTTGGAGGGTTGAGAGCGGTCACCCTTCTTTGGGACAGGTTGAATGAGAGCAAACTTCCAGCAAGAAGGAAAGACGTTAGAGGAGAGACAGAGACGAAAGAGTTTGCCTAGGCAGGGGGTCAGCACAGAAGCACAGTTTTTAAGTACAACAGGAGGAACACCGTCCGGACCGTACGCCTTCTTAGTATTAAGCCCAGAGAGGGTAGAAAGTACATCTTTAGAAGAGATTAGGATATTAGGCATAAGTAAGAGAGAGGGGGGTGGAGAGGGAGGAATAGCACCGGAATCATCTAAGGTAGAGTTTCTGGCAAAAGTTTGAGCAAAAACTTCAGCTTTGTCAGAGAAAGAAGTGATGGTTGTGCCATCAGAGTGGAAAAGGGGAGGGAAAGACGAGGAAGAAGAGTTGTTGGAGAGGTTTTGGCTAGATGCCAGAAAGCTTGGGAAGAGCTAGAGTTGGATAGTTCAGTGCATTTATTATTGATGAAAGAGTGCTTGGCAAGTCGAAGAACAGAGTTGGCTTGATTCCGGGCAGAAACATAGGAAGAATGAGATTCTTGAGTTTTAAGGCGTCGGTACCGTTTGAATGCTTCCTCCTTATTGTGGACAGCAGTAGAACAAGCGTGAGTAAACCAAGATTTTTTTGCATTAGACTGAGAGAAATAAAATGGAATATTCTGTAGTTAATAGGAGATTCTTAGTATTTTATAATTTCCACAATATCTCTATATCTTGACCATTTGTCTGTCCTGTAAATTATGTTGTGTGCTTCGTTGTGTTATTCTATTTCTTCTGTTGAGCCTCCTTATGTCCCGTTCTTGTTAGTCTCTTTGTCTTTCAGATACCGGGTATGTCATGGTTTCTGTTATTAGGATTAGACATTCTGATGGTATTGGGCTATTCATTAATTAATTCAAGTCTATTTCTTCCATTACTTGGTTTACCGCTTCCCACTCAATATTTTTATTATTGAAGTTAAATTTGCTGAAAGTGCCGGGTTTTTGTGTAATTTCTGCGGTTATGTGGACATTTGCAAAGTTTGTTTGGATTTCAATAAATTTATGGTCTGTGTCAAGTATGTTTATACTGTGTATTAGGGAGTCATTGTTTGTGAAAACAAGGTGTAAAATATTAATACCCTGTGTCGGTTCGACGATGTGCTGAGTAAGACTTAATTAATCGCATAATTAGCTCTCTCGTATTTGCTTCGCTGGTATTATTCGCCAATACCTGTTAGGTAGGTTATAATTTTTTAACCACACAATATTTGGTGTCTGGTTTCCCAGACTTCCACTGCTGTTTTTATCTTGTTGAGCTGGGTTTTTGCATTTTCTAAGGATGTATCTGGAGGTCTCTATGTGTCAATAACTGTTAAATTAATGGATTATAATTTCACTCCCAAGTAATACTACAACTTCATTACTGTTATGTAGAAATTCAGTACATATCAGTGGGTCATGAATGTACAGTGCTACACCTCCACACGCTCTATGCATTCTTTCCGACCTATGTAAATGTTATCCTGGAATCGATGCTTCACAATTTTCGTGGATCTTAATGTGAGTTTCTGTGAGAGCCGCAAATATAGCATTTCCTACTTCTAGGAGACCCTTAACCCCTTTTGTATCGGCGACATCCTTTTCGTTATAATCTAGCAACTATTAGACTATTTTGGTCAGCTTAGGAAGGACGTCTACCCATTAAAAGGCTACAGACTACATAAATAATTACTTTTAGCTACAATATATCCTTCCTAAGTTTCATAAAATCGTCTAAATTTAGCTGAAGAAGTTACCGGTACAGGAAGGGTTAATAAATGGTAGATTTGTGGTTCCATTTTGTATTCCTTGGATATTTGCAAACAGGAAGGGGGAGGGGCTATTTATCCCACTATGTGTACCTAGTAATCTGCAGGATGTATTTGGTGTCCCTCGTAGTGCACATCCTTTTGCCACACTCGGGAGCACAGGAGGTACTCTACCTGGGCTATTTGTTCTTCCATTTGCTATCCCTAATAATAACATTGCAAATTTTGGGTGATCAAATCTACGTTTTACGCCATTAAATTCACCTATTGATCGAGAGTAGCAAATTATTTTCAGGTAATATCTACAAAAATATTCTACATACTGGTGTAGCTGATCCTTGTATGCCTGAGTGTGTTGAGGTGGTGATTGATATAGATCTTTTATGAATCGCGCACATGATATTAAACTTGTAGGGGACTGTGTTTTGGTGACAGAATGAGGTGAAATATTTTCATTTGGTAAGGCCATTCGGATTTTTTGGCTAAATGTCGCCATCACGTTGGTACATTATTTGTTTAGCAAGTCTTTCAGCAATTTATTGAGTTTAAATTCATTGAATATGATTGAATCAATTTACATATGTAAGTCCTTTGCTGTGCTTACTGATTGTGCATTGCTTATGGAATTGCAATCTACATTCGTCACATTTTGCACTTAATTCCTTGGACTCTTGTTTGCATTTATTACATGTATCGGTATCCATAGAGTTATCCCTATCGCATTCCTGCAGAGATGATCAACATTTTTCTGGTAACATTTTTAGAACATTTTACACTGGTATCGGAAAGTAGACTGATGGTAGATGAATTTAGGTAACCGAAATATATTATATTAAATGTTGACATCATATGCTGCCAGACCAGTGTTAAGGATAAATGTTAAGTGAAAAAGTGCTGTGTGATACCGGCTTTAACCCCTTCTGTACCGCGACGTCTTTTTATCTTTAATCTACGGTAGCTATATTTAGACGATTTTGTATAGCTTAAGAAGTATCTGTGGTAGTGAAAAGGGTTAAGGGAGATAGTTCAAAGACTGTAAATTGGTGAAGGTTCTTTTTAAGCTGAATATAATCGTCTAACAGTAACCAGAATAAAGTTTAAAGGACGGCACCGGTACAGAAGGGGTTAAATATTACCTCGAGTAACTCCTTCAAGGCAGAGATACCCATATTTTACTATGTTCTGGCTAACACGAGCGGATTACATTAGGGGGGGGGGTATAGTTTTTTTCTGGACCCCCTTCTCCCTCATGTTTAGCCCCATTCATTCTCAGATTATAAGACGTTCTGCCTATTATTTTGGCGATTTTAAGACCTTTCGCCCAATTTCTTTGTCAATATTAAAACTTTCCGTGTCATTTAGGTATCGAGTTTTTCCTGGCAACTTTTGGAACATTATGACAAAATTCTTAAAGCGCTAGAAGAAAAGAAAAACGTTGATGTCATCTACACCGATTTTGCTAAGGCATTTGATGAATGTGACCATGGTATAATAGCCCACAAACTAAAAGCAAAAGGTATAACGGGGAAAATCGGACGGTGGATATATAATTTCCTCGTAAACCGGAAACAATCAGTAGCAGTAAACCAAGTCACATCTGAACCTTCGGATGTCAAAAGCTCAGTGCCCCAAGGAACAGTGCTAGCGCCCCTTCTGTTCCTCATTCTAATTTGCGACATAGATACCAACACAAGACACGGTACGGTGTCGTCTTTTGCGGATGACACAAAACTAAGCAAGATAGTAAACACACAAGAGGACACGGGCCAGCTGCAGGAAGACATAAATGTAGTGTTCCAGGGAAAACAACATTCAATTCAATGAAGAAAAATTCCAATTAATAAGGTACGGAGATAATAATGGCGTTAAAGAGATCACAAACTACCTAACAGAATCTAACTACATAATAGAACGGAAAGACAGTGTGAAAGACCTTGGGGTGTTAATGTCTGAAAATATGGGTTTCAAAGAACATAACCAGGTCAAAGTTGCGGCTGCGAAACGTTTAACGGGTTGGATTCTGCGTACATTTAAAACACGCGGTGAATTACCTATGATAACACTCTTCAAATCACTAGTGCTACCGCGGCTTGAATACTGTAGCGTATTAACATCCCCATACAAAGCATGTGAAATAAATGACTTAGAGAGTGTACAAAGAAATTTCACTTCGCATATAAGTTCGGTAAAACAGCTACACCATTGGGATCGTTTAAGAACACTGAAACTGTACTCGCTGGAACGTAGAAGAGAACGTTACCTAATAATATACGCGTGGAAAATCGCAGAGGGTTTAGTACCAAACCTACATACTCCGATAGTCATGAAATTCAGTGATAGGAGAGGCTGGGAATGCAATATCCCCCGGATGAATAACAGGGGTGCTATGGGCTCTCTGCGAGAGGGCTGGTTATCACACAGAGGCCCACGTCTCTTCAACAAACTCCCACGGCGAGTAAGAGACATGAGGGGCGTCTCTTTAGACAACTTCAAGAGAGCCCTCGATGTCGAACTTCAGAAAGTGCCAGACGAGCCCATCTTTGCAAGGGAGCGGGCTGTTTCTTCAAACAGCCTGCTGCACCAAAACACAACCCACAACGAGGGGCGACACGCTCCTCGGTGCTGCTAGGAGAGTGGCGAACGCAACCTTAGGAAGGAGGAACCTTAGGTAGGTGTAATTTAAGAAAAATCGGCCTTCGGCCGGGATATTTTTCTATCGAAAAATTTACAAATTTATCTCGAAGGAGGGTCTTGGGCGGGTGTTTTTTAAGCTTGATGGAGGTCTAGGGAGGAAACTAAAACAAACAAAAATACAAAAAGATGCATAAATGAGCCAATAAATACGCTTATACCCCCTTAACGCAGTCCATATACCATAACGTATGCGTTCTTTGTTCTGGCTACTGTTAGACGGTTTTATTAAAATTAGCAGGAGTCTATATAGTAGGTAAAAGAATAATTGAGGTGCATTTCACTCCTTTAATTTTAAGGATCTTTCCTAAGTTGCATAAAATCTTGTAATAAAAGCCAAATAAAAATAAAAAAGAGCGTCATTGTTGTGAAAATGGCCTTGGTAGTTGACGGTGAACATGTCTGGCAAGTGGCTGCTATTGTCGCCAGAGAGTTCCAGTAATCAATGGTCGTAAAGTGAATCAAGCTAACATATCGGTATATTGTTATTTTATTTGGTCACATACATCAAAGACTGCAGATTGTAATAAAAATGTAAACTAGAGGGGTACTCGGGAGAGCGCATACTTCCGCCTACGCTGGTGGAGGTATGGACTTTACCAATAGCCTCGTAAATAGAATCACTTCTTCCTTAGCGCATTTCCTATGTGCCCACCAAGTTTCGTGAACATCGGTTCTTGACTTTGTGAGATACAGTATTTTGTTTACAGGTGGACAGACACACGGAGGCAAAAACATAACCTCCGTCAACTTCGTTGGCGGAGGTAATAAAAGAAAACGATTGATGGGTTAACACATAAGTTTCTTCACATTGTACACTATCTTCACAATGTCTTAGAACATTGTTAATTTTTCAGTTAACCCATTGGCTGCTGGAGATGTTCCGGAACGAACGCCATGGCAATTTACAACATTTTACAGGCTTTTAAAACCTCTTAAAGCATGTAGATTCAAGTGCGAGTGAGCAGGAGTGCGGCAGGCCACCCATCTTCTCTCCAGCCAGCCGGCCGGGGCACTGAGGAGTATGAGCCATACTCTCGCTAGACATACAGCGCTGCCAAAGGCAAATGTAGCGCGGCATTAGCGATAATTGCTCAGTATTAGCGAATGTCTATGGAAGCGCTGCGGGTGAAGCCTGCGCGCTACGAAGCTCGTTTTGGTGTAATTTTGAAGCTATTTTCTTCTAGTTTTGGGCTGAATACATTTAATTTCATTCAGACACTTGCTTAATCAATCAGGAGTGCCTGAATGAGCCCTAATATGACGGAAATATGCCCGCAGTGTAAGTGTTAAACACCGCAATTTCTTTTAATTCAATCTTGGATTGCTCAAAATTTTTAAGTGAGGACAATATAATTTGTCTGCCTATGCATATGTAACTCATTACAAAATTCCACCTGAATTCAATATAACTTGCAATGGGAACAATATTTCTACCTTCAATATTGAGATCCTCGACGTATTTTAAAAGTGCCACCCCAGCTGGACGTCTCTCTTCAGATCTAGGGGTAAAAAGACTTCAGAGAAACTTGGACATCCTCGCAGAGTTAGTGAAATCTCCATTGACGAGCTACAAGCCGTAATAACTAAACGTTACATTTTTAGTTGGATACCGGTAAATGTTTATTCTTGTGGAATAGATAGGATTAAGTGGCACTTGGACAGTTGATTACAATACAATACAGAACAACAAGCTGAATCTTTAGCAGCCCATTAATTGCTAACTTTAAAAAGACACTGGCTGCATGTAATCTAGCTTTATTTTCTCCTCGTTTTGCTTTTATAGAAACGCAATTACAGCAATTCCCTTCCTTAAGTTTTCAAATTGGTGTTGCATCCGTAGCAGTTTTTTACTCATTCATATCGCAAATGTTAAGCTGAACTTTAATAGTGTCCGTGAGGGGAACATTTATCCATAATGCGAAACATCTTATTTTCAAGAATCGTTTGTTTTCCCTATTCTCGGATTAACTTTCGCCAAGCTACAATCCACAACAGTTCAGATTCAGATGCTACAATTGACCACTTTCGAGTTTCAGCCTATAAGAAAATTGGAGCCGTAAACATCGATGTCCAATAGTAATACAATAATAATGTAGGTTTCGGGTAGATAGACAGTATGATGAATTTGTTTTTTTATGTATTTACAAATACAGTAGACTAGGACCGTATTTTAACTGGTAATTCTGTTTAATATCGATGTCTACGGCTCCAACTTCCTTATAGCCTGAAAATTGCAAGTGGTCAATTGTGTTGTGAGCGAGCTAAGGAAGCCATTAGGGAGCTTAAGGGGGGTGACCTGTTTTTGTTCTGTCATTTTCTATCTTTCTCTGGCTTGTATCCATTTGGCCCCATTCAGCCTACTGTTTTAAGACGTTTATCCCCATCCAGGTGTCAATTTTTTACTGGTGAGCGGAAGCGAGCCAGCATATTTTTTATTTTTGTTTGACAGCAGGCTAAATTTGTACATTTTTCGATAGAAAAATTTCTCCGGCAAAGCCGGATTTCTTCATATAATGCTGGCTCGCTTTCGCTCGCCAGGAAGAAATCGACACCTAGATGGGGATAAACGTCTTAAAATAGTTGGCTGAATGGGGCCGAATGGATACAAGCCAGAGAAAGATAGAAAAGGACAGAACAAAAGCAGGTCACCCCCCTTAAATGTGTTCAATCGATTAACCCTTTCATTATCGGTGCCCTTGCTTTAACTTTATTCTGGATACTATTAGACGAGTTTATTAAGTTTAAAGAGGGCCTCCAACAATTAACAGGCTTCGAACTATCTCACTTAACCCTTTTTACTACCACAGATCCCTCTTAAACAGCACAAAATCGTCGAAATATAGACTGGATTTTATGAAAAAGACGTCCCCGGTACATAAGTGGTTGTTGTTGTTGTTGTTCCCTAAGCTGCCTGGCCGAACATCCCCGAGTCCTTAACACCTAAAGAGCGGCCTAGGCGGTAAATAATATGTAGCCACCAGCGGGGTGTTTTTACCCAAAATAGGGCTGTTTACGTGATCATTTTCATGCCTAAATAAGACCCAGAGCGTAAAACAAGTATCTATCCCTGAAAGGGCATAAACAGAGCTTTCCAATGACACCACAACGATCCTTGTATGACCACTAGTTTTCTTGCAACAACCGCGCAACACGAGTGCAAAAACCATGTAATTCGGTACTTTCCCCATACATTTCACTATGTAGCGAGTGTGAGAGGGTGGAGGAGGGTGGGATTCATGTCAGTTGGTCCGCCGCGGTGGTCTGGAGCAGTCATACGCTCGCTACTATCCTGCCACCACTTGTCTCTCTCTCTCAGCAACATTACGTGCTGAAATTGCCACACGACCTATGTCGCGCGGCGCCACATAGTCCAAATTTATTTCACTCGACTTATGTTGCGCGCCGCCAGTTAAGGGTTAAGGGAGGCCATGGCCATGGTCTGGCTCTCCCACAGAGCTCTCAAAGAGTGTAAATTGTGTTGTTGGCATAAGTGGTTGTGTGAAATGCAGTCTTCTATGATGTGTTTAATGGTATGGGGTGCTGTGTTACAACCCGGGCAGGTGTCGACGACGGAGTCATCCAGTCTCTTCTGATAGCTCAGAAGAGCCGGATGGTGTCCGCATCTCAGCCTGGCCAGGTGGACTCTGTCCTCGCGAGGAAGGGAGGATTCAGAAGGATGGATTTCGGGAGGTCGTGCTTGCAGCTGCGTGTTGTCTATGAGTGAGTGGATGGAACGGCGAGTGATATGAGTATGGATGTGCTTCCGGAAGTTGGTTTGGGGTGGGCAGGGAGGGAGAGAAGACAGTATTTGTGTGTGATAGCGTGTGCTGGGTGTTGTTTTGATATTTCTTGGTGTCTGTGGGTGTGTAGCCATGTAGTGTAGTGGGTGGTGTTGATTCGTGGAGGCTGCTGCCAGGAATTGTGTGCCTCTCATGTCTAGATGATCTTTGACTTTGAGGACTTTGGTTTTTTGATGTAGGTGATCTGTGGGTGTCGTAGCTGTGCATCCTGTGATGATTTTCAGGGCTTTATTTTGAATAGTCTGTAAGGTCTTATGATGTGTTTCAGCTAGGTTAGAAGCCCAGGCCGGGCTTGCGTATTCCATAACTGATCTTATGTATTGTTTGTAGAATATGGTGGTGGTTTCTTTGTTGTGTCCAAATTTTGTGTGGGCAAGTGATCTGAGGGCGTTAAGTCTGGGTGCCAGTTTCTTTTTCGTGTTTGTGGTGTGCTGTTTGAATGTCATTTGGGTGTCGTATGTTACTCCTAGGATTTTGTGTGTGTGTGTGTGTTAGGGATGTGTTGTTTATGTTGAGTCCCGGGACGTAATCGTGCTCTCCTGTCCAGCTTGTGAGGAGGGTTGCAGTGGATTTAGGTGGGGCTAAATTGAGTCTGTTTGTAGTGCACCATTCATGTAATGTGTTGAGATAGTCTTGAAGGAGTCTTGTTGCTGTGTCTGGGTTTTGGTGCGTGCTTGTGAGTGTTATGTCGTCTGCGTAGGAGGCTATGGTTATTTGGGGTGAATTTGGTGTATTTATATCATGCATGTACAGATTGAAGAGTGCGGGCGACAGGACGGATCCTTGCAGGACTCCGTTTGGGAAATTTCTAATGCTAGATGACTGACCAGCAAAAGATACGTGTGCACATCTGCCTGCTAAGAAGTTGGCCAGCCATCTTTTTGTGTTGTAGATTTTGTTTGTTAGGTTGTGTCGGGGGATGGCATCGAAGGCTTTACTAATGTCGAGTGTGGCAAGTACTGATCTGTGTGGTGGTCTAGCTGAGTTGATGCCGTCAAAAGCTCTTTGTGTAAGGTCTGTAAGAAGAGTGTTTGTGGAGTGCAATGGCCTGAAGCCGTGTTGTGTTGGAGAAAGGGGTAAGTCAGGTGTCATCAGTTGTAGTACTAGGCACTCTATGACTTTGGAGGGGTGCAAAGGAGTGTGATAGGGCGGTGTGAGGAGGGTAGCGTGGGGTCTTTGTTAGGTTTGGGGAATGTGATGATGATACCATGCTTCCAGATGTCTGGTATTGTGTTGTGTGAGTAGCTGTAGTTTGATATGTTAGTGAGTGCTTGTATGCCTTGGAGTCCCAGGTGTCGGAGGTGAATGTTGCTTATGTTGTCTAGGCCACAGGCGGGTGAGAGCTTGAGATTGTTGATGATATGCTTTGTCTTGCTGTTGGTGAAGGGTGTATAGTCAGGGTCTGTGGGGAATTGTCTTTTTCGTCGGATGACACGTCGGTCGTCTTTGTGGGGTTTTAGGTGACTGACATGAGAGAAGTGATTGATGAGAGTGTTTGCTTGTTGTTTACGTGAAGGAGTAGAGTCTGTTGCTGTGATTGCAGCATGTGATTGTGTTGTGTTGCTGTTGGAAAGTGTGATGCTGTTTAGTGTTTTGTAGAGTTTTTGGGGGTTTGTTTTGTGATCGATTTAGTGTTTGTTGTTCTTGTATTTTGTTATTAATCTGGATGTTGAGTGCTTGAATTTGTTGATTGATGTCTTGTGTGTGGGGTGCTGGGGAGTGTTTCAGTGTGTCGCATTGTATGATGAGGTTTTGAATTTCTGGTGAGAAGTTGGGGTTGTGTTTTTTTATGTTACCTCTTGGAATGTGTTTCTTGTCGGCGTTTTGGATAGTCGTGTTGAATGTGTGTACAGCATTGTTGATGTTAGTGATGGGTGTACTGTTTAAGGTTTCAAAGTGTTGTTCTGTCTCATTTGTGAAAGCTTCCCAGTTAGCTCTTTTATAGTTAGTGTAAGTGTGTCTGTGGCTAGCTGGGGTGAGTCTTATTTTGGTGGTGATAATGATCGGGAGGTGGTCTGAGCCCAAGGTTCTGATCACCCTCCAGGATGTTGTGGGGGCGAGTTCAGGGGAGCAAAAGGTGATATCAGGAGATGATGGGGTGTAGAGGGCTTGGTGGGGAGTATGGGTATGGCGTATGCTGATGAATGTTATTTAGGATATATAGGTTGTCTGTTTGGTGTTGTAAGACCAGCCCTCTGTCTGTGTCGGGGTTGTCGACAAACCAGGCCGACGTCTTTGCATTGAAATCACCACCCAGGATGATGTGTGGGGTGTTTGTGATGTGTTGTATTTGTGGTCTGTAAACGTTTGGTACTGTAGGGGATGTTTGGGGAGGGATGTATGTGTTTATGATGGTATTGTTGGAGCTGTTGCCAGTGCGTATTTTAATTGATTGAATTTCTGTTGTGTTATCGTTTGGGGGGAGGAGGGATTTGGTATGTGCACTGGTGTCTATATATGTTATATCTTTGTGTACCAGGGTGATTAGTCCACCGCCAATGCCGACGGCCCGGTCTTGTCGTATGGTGGTGAAATTGTGAAATGTAGGTGTTTTTTGTGTTGTACAGAGTTTTGTTTCTTGTAACATGGCAATGTGTATGTTGTGTTGTTTGATGAAGTGTGTGAGTTCGTGTTTCTTTGTGTTGATGCCATCTATGTTTAGTTGAAGGATGTTAATGTTGTGTGTGTGGTGTATGTTGGGTGCTGCTGCACGAGGATGGGGTGGGGGTGGGGGTGGGGGAGGGGGAGTGGGTGATGGTTGGGGGTGGGGGTGGGGATTGGGGTGCAGATGAGGGTAGGAATGGATTAGGTTGGGGTGTGGATGGGCTGGGTGGGTTGGGGAGGAGAGGTGGACGGGTTTTAGGAGTGGGAGTGGATGTTATGGGCAGGTTATGTGGATTGGGGAGGAGAGGTGGACGGGTTTTAAGAGAGGGAGTGGATGGTATGGTAAGGTTATGTGGGTTGGGGAGGAAAGGTGGACGGGCTTTAGGGGAGGGATTTGACTGGGAGAGGGAGGGGCATGAGGTACATGTCCAGGTATTTGTGTAGTGTTTCATGGAGGCAAGTGTTGTGCAGGTGAAATGGGTCCAGTTTCCGCATGAGTTGCAGAGAACTGAACCCTTAGTTTGGCGGCTCGAAGTAATGGGTTTTGAGCAAGTTGGACATGTGTATTTGTAGGTGGGTCCTGGGTTGCTCTCAATGTCTCCGGCTAGAAGGAGTCTTCGAGAAATGACAGCCGGAGAGTCATTTCTCGGTGTAGGAAAAACTGTGTAATGTGTGTGTGTGTGGTGTGAGAGGTGTGAGAATTGCCCGGCGCGACCGCAGCCGCTCCAAGGACTCGTGGTTAAGTGGTTAAGGGAGCCCACCTCGCTTTTTTTTCTCTTTCTCTCCCTCTCTCTTAGACTTGTATCCATTCGGCCCCATTCAGCCTCTGTTTTAAGACGTTTACCCCCATCCAGGTGTCAATATTTTCCTGGCGAGCGGTAGCGAGCCAGCATATATATATTTTTTTTTTACAGCAAGCTAAATTTGTAAATTTTTCGATAGAAAAATTTCTCCGGCGAAGCCGGATTTCTCCATACAATGCTGTCTCGCTATCGCTCGCCAGGAAGAAATTGACACGTGGATGGGGATAAACGTCTTAAAACAGTTGGCTGAATGGGGTCGAATGGATAAAAGCCAGGGAATGAAAGAAAAGGAGAGAAAGATAAAAACAAAAAAAACGGTGACCCCCCCTTAAGTGTGTTTCTCCGTCGTCCTCTCTTTACTAAATAAAGAGCAGAGAGCCAGTGATATCCGAGAGTAAGAGAGAGTGTGTGAGGTGGAGCAAATGTGAGAGGGGTGTAGTGACATACGTTGATAACATGGCTGTGAGATTAAAGGGATAGTGCCTGTTTTTTGTTTGTGATTTTTCTATACAGTTATTCATATGATTTTTAGTTTCCTCGCTAGACCTCCAAGCTTGAAAAATTGCCCCCTAGAGGCCTAGACCCTCCTTCAAGATAGATTTGTACATTTTTCGGTAGAAAAACGTCCAGGCCGAAGGCGGGTTCCTCTTAAAACTACAGGCTTGCTGCCGCTCGCCAGGACAAAATCGACACCATCGTACCATTGCACGAAAGATCTTAAAATTTACAATGAAATGGGTCGAAATGTGTTAAAATCGTCAAACTAATGGGCCAAACGTCTTAAATCTCAAAACTAATGGGGATAAACACGAGGGAGAAAGTGGTCCAGAAAACCTGCCCATCTCCCCTTAAGACAGTCCCTGAAGTGTTGTGGTGGTGGTAGGAGAGGTTGAACCGGTAGAGAATAGGGTTAAGGGGGGTCACCGTCTTTTTTATTATCTTTCTCTCCTTTTCTCTCTTTCCCTGGCTTGTATCCATTCGGCCCCATTCAGCCAACTGTTTTAAGACGTTTATCCCCATCCAGGTGTCGATTTCTTCCAGGCGAGCGATAGCGAGCCAGCATTGTATGCAGAAATCCGGGTTCGCCGGAGAAATTTGTCTATCGAAAAATGTACAAATTTAGCTAGTCAAAACAAATATATATATATGCTGGCTCGCTACCGCTCGCCAGGAAAATATTGACTCCTGGATAGGGGTAAAAGTCTTCAAACAGTAGGCTAAATGGGGCCGAATGCATACAACCCAGAGAGAGAGGGAGAAAGAGTGAAAAAAGCAAGGTTGGCTCCCTTAACCCCTTCTGTACCGCGACGTCTTTTTAACTTTATTCTAGCTACTGTATATTTAGACGATTGTGTATACCTCAAGAAGTATCTGTGGTAGTGAAAAGGGTTAAGGGAGATAGATCAAAGCCTGTAAATTGCTGGAGGTTCTTTTTAAGCTGAATATTGGGATCGTTTAAGAGCACTGAAACTGTACTCGCTGGAACGTAGAAGAGAACGTTACCTAATAATATACACGTGGAAAATCGCAGATGGTTTAGTACCAAACCTACATACTCCGATAGTCATGAAATTCAGTGATAGGAGAGGCTGGGAATGCAATATCCCCCGGATGAATAACGGGGGTGCTATGGACTCTCTGCGAGAGGGCTGGTTATCACACAGAGGCCCACGTCTCTTCAACAAACTCCCACGGCGAGTAAGAGACATGAGGGGCATCTCTTTAGACAACTTCAAGAGAGCCCTCGATGTCGAACTGCAAAAAGTGCCAGACGAGCCCATCTTCGCAAGGGAGCGGGCTGTCTCTTCAAACAGTCTGCTGCACCAAAACACAACCCACAATGAGGGGCGACGCACTCCTCGGTGCTGCTAGGAGAGTGGCGAACACAATCTTAGGTAACCTTAGGTAGGTATAGTCGTCTAACAGTAACCAGAATAAAGTTTAAAGGACGGCACCGGTACAGAAGGGGTTAATGTATATGACTGATGCGCAGATTCTACTTCTGTTTATATTAGCCTACTTGTATTAGAACAATATCCATTCTACTTCTGTTTATATTAGCCTACTTGTACTAGAACAATATCTATTCTACTTCTGTTTATATTAGCCTACTTGTACTAGAACAATATCCATTCTACTTCTGTTTATATTAGCCTATTTGTACTAGAACAATATCTATTCTACTTCTGTTTATATTAGCCTACTTGTACTAGAACAATATCTATTCTACTTCTGTTTATATTAGCCTACTTGTACTAGAACAATATCCATTCTACTTCTGTTTATATTAGCCTACTTGTACTAGAACAATATCCATTTAATTACCCTCCCAATTAATGTCTTCCTTATTTCAACCTCAAAGTCATTTAAGGGGAGATGGACCGTTTTTCTGGACCCCTTTCTCCCTCGTGTTTAGCCTTATTAGTTTTGACATTTTAAGACGTTCGGCTCATTAGTTTGTCGATTTTAAGACCTTTCGCCCCATGTCTTTGTCAATATTTAGACCTTTCATGCTATTTAGGTGTCGATTTTTTTCCTGGCGAACGATAGTGAGCCTGTAATTTTGGAAGAACCGGCCCATTTTTCAACCGAAAAATGTACAAATTTAACTAGTAGGGGGATTTAATGGATGTTTTATTAAGCTCGATGGAGGTCTAGGGAGGAAACTAATAACATAAATTCAATTCAAATTCAATTCAAAACTTTTATTGACATGAACATTTTACATAGTTATACAATACTTAACAATAATTAACTCCAAACAGTCCATGGCAATTAGGACTGATACCTATTGGTATAAATGTCCTAAATTATCAAATAAATCCGCTCATTTCCCTTTAATAAGTCGTACCTTTACTCCCTGTATCGTCGTCTTATACAAAATCCCGTTATCAAAATACCAAAACCAATCGTTCTTTGTTTCCTTCTTCCTTATGTTGAACTTTGTGTTTGTCTATCCACCTCCCTTTAAGGGGGGTGACCTGTTTTTGTTCTGTCCTTTTCTATCTTTCTCTGGCTTGTATCCATTTGGCCCCATTCAGCCTACTGTTTTAAGACGTTTATCCCCATCCAGGTGTCAATTTTTTACTGGTGAGCGGTAGCGAGCCAGCATATTTTTTATTTTTGTTTGACAGCAGGCTAAATTTGTACATTTTTTGATAGAAAAATTTCTCCGGCAAAGCCGGATTTCTTCATATAATGCGGGCTCGCTATTGCTTGCCAGGAAGAAATCGACACCTAGATGGGGATAAACGTCTTAAAATAGTTGGCTGAATGGGGCCGAATGGATACAAGCCAGAGAAAGAGAGAAAAGGACAGAAATAACAAAAAGCAGGTCACTCCCCTTAACCATGTAACCCCTTCAGCACGATGACGTAATTTTCCTCTTATTCTGGTTCCCATTAGACGATTTTCTTTAGCTTATAATCTATCTTCAGAACTCAAGGGGGTAAATACGTTCTCAATAAACCTTCTGAATAACATATGTCCTTTTATAACGGTATAGAATCGTCAAATTTTAGCCAAAATCGAAGGTAAGAAGGCGTCATCGTGCTGAAGGGGATAAACCTCATCTATCCTAACTTTCTTATGAGTATCCTGTGGCACATTAGTCAGTGCGTTTGGTTCACAAACGAGACCCAAGAGAACCAAGTTTCGATTCCCGGGTAGGACGAAACAGTTTGGGCAAGTCTTTTAACACCTACAGTATGTTGCACATTACTCGATTTGCATATTTTAAGTTTCCCATTTACAGTATATGGTATTTGTGGTTTACAATTAAATTAAATTGTACACTATGACATTTTCTAAAATATACAGTAGACATCATATATACAGTATATAGACATATAATAACTCTACAACTTATATCTTTATATTAACATACACATCAAATTAAGTAATAATTTGATAATAAAATAAATAATAAACTAACTCGTAAGATCGGAAAACACATATTTACGTTTCATTGAAATGCCTACTTACCTATCTATCTATCTATCTATCTGCCTTATCACTGGTACATCGGCAAACCCAGAAAATCCTATCAATATCTTTATAAGTGCCTTCTTATTGATATTCTTTTTTACAAAAAAATAAAAATAAATAAATATATATTATGTAACAAAAAATACTAATAACATGCGAGCGACGAGGTCCCCCCCAAAAAAGCAAAGTCATGGCGCGCGCCACCTGTCGGAATGCGGTCTGTTTAGTGTGACGATTTCTCCAGCCAAAACTACTAACTTCTTTGCACAGTTCCATATCTCGCACACGAGCTTGGGACGAGAGTTTGACATCCCCGGTGACCTTGAAACCTGTTATTTTCACCAGACTTCATTTAATTTATATAACCGACTTAGTTACCTATTATTTTAACCCGGGAAAGGCGAGGGTTCTTATCAGAGGTTTGGTGGGCCAAGGCATAAAAAAACACTTTCAAAACACCCCACTGGCACTCAAAACAAAGCAATATGTGATTAGGTGAGATAATTCCCCTCCATACCTTCTATCACTCCTCCACATATGTCCCCCTGCTTCCCCCCTCCTCAATTATCTTGCATTTTCCCTATTATTCCCGATATTTATTGAGTATTTTCCCGCGAGGACGGCTGAGAGAGAGGGGGAGAATGGGGGAGTCTTTCTCCTACCCTCTAGCCAGTCTGTGACACCCCCTAGTCTCTCAGTAGCATACGAGACAGGAGAGAGGGAGGAGGTATGTCTCTCGCCGGTCCGGCCCAGATTACGACCGCGGGGCTAAAATATACGTTTTTCTCCAGCCAATTGCTGTTACCACTCCTTTTATTGCTTTTCAACGTGCATATGTTCATATTAAAAGTAAAATATGCGCATATGGAGAAGTAATAATGGTATATAGGGTAAATATGACTATACTCGTCAGAAATTAAGCAAATACCTTCACATGGCGGGCACTTTGAACTACCATGGCTTCGCTCTTTTTGGGATAAGGGGCTTTCCCACATGCATGATTTTGATCTGCAACCCAACCTGATAGCCCCTATTTGTCCATTGTCATGTCATGTTGTGTAAAATTCTTGCATGATCGTATGATGTCTGCCATGGATTCCTGCAGTCTTGAAATGGGTCGTGAGAGTCCTGCTGAATTTTGGAAAGCTCAAACATTTTCTAGAATGCCGGTTATGTGCAAAAATATTCTGCAATGTCGGCAATCTGTCCGCGGTAGGTCTAAGACCAGTCTTGTTGAATCTTGTGTGTTCGCGACGGTGTTGCACGAAAAAAATTGTTACGAACATGCAAGACCTTGCTCGATTATTTGCAGAATCACACGAATAGTTTCAAGATCATTCTGTTACATGACAAAACGGGTGTCGTATGTGTTGCAGAAAGTATACCCGCCCATGGAAAAAGGCGAGTATGCTCGACACTCGACACGAGGGTTTTGTCTACATGAAGGATTTCTCATGGACACTCACATATGTCCGCGACATAATTCGACATGGTCGCCACCACAAGGCCTGGTTTCCGAGAGAATCGTTTTTTTTATTTGCGTTCTGATTAGTGGTAGTGGCTGTGGTAGTAGTAGTCATGGTTGTGGTGTGTGGTGGTGGTGTATGGTCGTGGTGGTAGTGGTGATGGTGTATGGTGGTGGTGGTGGTTGTGGTTGTAGTAGTCATGGTTGTGTAGGTGGTTGTGGTTGGTAGTTGGTGGGGAGAGAGTGTGGTTGGGGTTGTAGGTGTGTCTGTGATGGTTATGGAAGTTTGTTGGGGATGATGCTGGTGAGGTGTGTGGTGGTTGTGATAGTTTGGTGGTAGTGGTGTTTGTGGTACTTTGGTGGTGGTGGTGGTAGCTTGATGGTAATTGTGGTAGTTTGTTCTGGTTGTTGCGGTTCTTGGAGGAGATTGAAGGGAGTGTGTGTGCTCTGTATCGGGGCACAGTGCGCCCCTGTATTGAGTATTGTTCGCATGTGTGGGGAGGCTCCACCCTTACCGCACTTTTCTAAAGAGTAGAGTCCATCAACTTATCATCAACTCACTTCCTCTTACTAGTTCCCTACAATTCTATTACTTAAACTACTTTAAACTTTGTGTGTCCAGGCATTTTGACCCCAACCTCCCTTGAATTTGCCTCTGTCACTCTTTTGGCTTTGGGGAGACACTCGGTACAGGCCAGCTGCCTTTTGTCTCCTTCTTACACATAGGAAAATCATGTGTGTAAGTGTGTGTGTTAAATAGTGCTACTTGTATTGGATGTGGTAGTGACATCTGTGTGAGTGTGTGTATCTGTGGGTGTGTGGGTGGGTGTTATGAGGTAGATAGTAACTGTGTGTGATACGTTTCTGTGTGTGTTTGTTGTAGTATGTGTGTGTAAGGATGTGCATGTTTGTGTAGTAATTGTGTTGGCAGTGGCTGTGATGATAGTGGTGGTGTTGGCAGTGGTTGTGTTGGTAGTGGTTGTGTTGGCAGTGGTTGTGTTGGCAGCAGATATGGTAGAGCTTGAAGGTAATTCAGTCTGCAATCGCAGTAGTTCCAACTTATGTCTTTCCTGCATAAACATTGCAGAGACTGTATGACAAGTACGTGTTAATACGAATGTTGAGGTGAGAATGGTGTGGTGTGAGCCTCCAGGAGGCTGTCATCAAACAGGGGTGGGACCTATTTACCTGATTAAAAGTATATTCTCGCATTACTATCATTCACTGTCCGCGACATCGCCGACATATCCACAACAGTGTCTGCAACAATTTGCAGAAAAAATTGTCCAATGATCGCATGAAATCGTCCTCTAACAGCTTCCTGAAATCCAAATTTCATTGTTGTCCAATGTTGTTGCAGACAATATCCGCGACCAATCGCTTATGTTGCAGACAATATCGCGGATTATCGCAAGACATGTGAATTGCACAGCGACGTTCTTAAAATAACGGTCACCACTAGAAAATCGGGCCAATTTGTTGCGATAGTCAGCCGACAAGCATGCCGCTAACGAAAATTGGGTCGAGTTGTGCATGTGGGAAAGCCCCTTTAGGGTTGTTGTGTCCTGTTGTTCCTGTTCAGGCTCTGTCTTGAGTCAGCCACCCCCAGTTATGGGGTATGTGCTTGAGAATATACATACTTAGTTAACGAGTTATTGTGAGCGATGAATACTGAAATATGCCCGCACAGAGGGAATAAAGTGCCCGCTGTGTTGGAGTTAAATATGCTTAGAATTAATATTTTTTAAATATCATAACCACCACACATTAAATTACTAATCACTTTAATGTATTGTTACTAGCCATACCACCCCTATCTCTGTGACCTGGATACCAGTTGACAAATCCGCCGGCTCCGAAAAGGATATATTTATATTTCAGTCAGTCAGTCAGTAGCCAAACCCCCACTTCCTTAAAGGGGTAGATTGGATCAGTAAGAAAAGGCTTACTGAGTCAAGAGTAATTTCTGGAGGTGGGAATTCCAGTCCCAACCTTCAGGGGCTATCTGTGCCACAAAAGTGACAGGCAATGGGGCCGCTACATACCTACGCCTACCATTATTTATATTTAGTTACCGTAATTGTCTCCACACCACGCACCGCTCATTACATAAATGAATACGTCACCTAACTCTCCCCTCAAAAAAAAAATCTAGTTAACTCTTTATATCATATATTGTATTCGTATAACCAAGTCTTCTACATTGCCATCATTATATGACTTAAATTGCTTCAAACTCCGTGTATCCAGGCATTTTGGGTCGGCTGCTCCTTGATTTTGGCCCCGTCACTCTTTCAACTATTGGGGAGGCACTCGTCACAGGCAGTTCTACCTTTTGTCTCCCTGATCCACATAGAAAAAAAAAATGTGGAGTTAAGAAGTCGGTAGAGCAAAAGGTTGAAGAAAGTGTTCTCAGATGGTATGGTCACATGACAAGAATGCCTGAAGAAAGAATAGTTAAAATAATATATGTCAGTGAAGTGGAAGGAAGCGGAAGCGGAAGGCCGAGAAGAAGATGCTATGATATGGTGTCAGAATGTGTGTCAAAGCGTGAAAGAAAGGGAATGGTTGAAACAAAATAATTAGCAAATGACAGGAATGAATGGAGAGAGTTTGTTAAAGAGAATACATGACGGTATCAGGACCCTTTTAAATGACAAACCTGGAAAGTTTTTATCCCAGATGTTGATGTGAAGAGACCTTGTCCAGAAGTATAACATCTGAGGTGAAGCCATTGATTTAGGGGCTAATTATTGATTGGTGCTGCTGAATGCTTACTTTTTTGTGGGCGAACTGTTATGCGTGTTCTCCTATCACCTCTTTTTTCCTTTCTTGTGTTTCTTGCTGATCCTCCCTACCCCTTGTGGGAGTAAGTGCTGGCTATTGACTGACTGACTCACTACTTCTTATGTAAATAAACTAATATAAACTGTACTTATGTAACTGTTTTACATTCAAGTCCCTCCAGTGGACTAACCTCGGCCATAATTATTATTTAATAATTATATAATCACAGCATTATAAATATATTATAATTCTTCAGCCGATTGCAAGAAGGGCCAATGTTGAGAATTACCAATATAGACTGGCCAATTAAACCCATTTCTAACGATATGGACTATATACTGAAAAAGGTGCCAATCTCCTCTTAATAGCAGCATGAGGGGGGAATTATATATCTTTGACCAATATAAGAAAATATAATTTAGACAGTTTTATCGCATAAAATCTTTAGTGACATTTCTGGACACTAACCCTGCTTGACTGGAGAATTGTGAACTATAGGGTAATGTTCAACTTTACAGAACACTAAAAATAGCCTATGCGGAGTATAAGTATTATCAAAGTTATAAAACTTGAAAATATTGCTATCGATATAATTATATTATGTTTTGAGTCCCCAGATTGTGTAGTAATAGTATTTATTATATAGTATGAGAAAGAGAGAAAGTGTTTTATAGTCATCTCAAGACCTTGCGTACCGTACCATGCCAGGAGATATTCGGAGTGAAACTATATAAGAAAGCACAGTGCACACGCATTGCTAAGTACATAACACCATCTACACTCTTCTTAAACTGCTTAGGGTAGGTGTGGTGGAGTGGTCTGGCTACTGAACTGGCAATTTTCAAGTCACAGGTTTAAATCCCTAAGTCAATGAGAATATATTATTGGGATCAAGTTTGTGCTGTACTTAGTTTCAGTACATTACCACAAAGTCCATCGACATGCCATAATAAACACATTTGCTGTTTCCCGGACAATAGCATAGTATCAATATTCACATATCCAAATATGTTATGGGGGCAATTCCTACTGAGTAAGAAGCAAATATAGGTGGCATGAAGAGTGCCGTCTGATATTACAAAATGAGACGCCAAGACAGTAGGCCTACCGATGCGGTTTCGATGAGTCGAAACTACACCAAGCTAGGAGGAAACGGCCAGTTGCTGTATGTCAGTGAAGGCAGAATTTGAGCAAATCTTTATATATATATATATATATATATATATATATATATATATATATATATATATATTGTTTTCTATGTGTATGAGGGAGACGAAAGGCAGGCTGCCTGTAACGAGTGTCTCCCGCAAAGCCGAAAGAGTGACAGAGAGCCATATTCAAGGTACGTTGGGGTCAAAATGCCTGAACAACGAAGTTTAAAGGAGTCTTAAGTCATACTTAGTTAAAATAGGACTTCAGAGGCTATCAACCCTACAGGATTATTAAGCCAGCACACTGTAAATCAAAAATAACGTCAGGACTGGAGCCTTTCTGCAAGAACTCCAGTCCCTTGACCTAAGTCATACGATTAAGGAAAACATTATTGAGGGAGGGAGCTCCAAAGTTCACTTGTTGAGTAGAAGTAAGACCGAGAAAATTTGTTATCTGTCTCGTCATTTGGAATGGACTTCCTAACTTCGTGTTTAGTTATTCTATATACAAATTATTGGCCTATGTCCAAAGGGAGAGTTTAACCCGTTCAGTACCAGTTCTGTCCTTTTCATAGTATGCTGGCTACTAATAGACGTTTGTATTCAATTTAGTAAGGGCCTCAAACAATTAACAGGCTTCGAACTATCTCACTTAACCCTTTTCACTACTACAAATCCTTCCTAAGCTGCACACAATCGTCTAAATATAGATCGAATTAAATATAAAAAACGTCGCCGGTACAGAAGGGGTTAAGCAAGAAGGGAGAAAACCCCTGGGTACCTAGAAACTTTTATACAAACAACGCAAAGCTTGGCCTTGATATGGCAAATAATATTTGTGATTATATTTGATCATAAAATAATGGTACCGGTACTCTTAATTGCCGAATTCCAGGAATGATTATGCATTGAATAAATATTGAGGCAATTTTTTTTGTTAAACTTTACACACATTGTTTGGTATTAACCAAGTAGCCTACGGCAAATATTTTAAATACTGCACTGAGTTGGCTTTGCAATCGATGCGTTTCCATCCAAGAGGTCGAGAGCACTCACTCGGGCCTTATAGCTATGTTTGTGGTAGCCCAAGCTTGAATATATTTCAACCATTGTATAGTCTCATGTGTGTTGGAGACTCGGAACCCAGAATTACACAGCATATTCCAAAGAGAGAGAGTGAGAAAGAAAGAATGAGCCATGGGAGAGGGGAGGGCCAGAGAAGCAACCCTTGGGGGGTGTCTGTGAGTCAGTCTGTGAGGTAGAAGAGAAAATGGGGAAGTGAAAGAAAAAGGGGGAGGGTTAATGGTAGATAATTGCAGAGAGAGAAACAGAGAGATGGCTGAGGGGAAAGCGAGGTACTCTGAGGTAAAAGAGAAAATTACAAATGAGAGAAAACGGCGGGTAGGTAAAGGACGAAAAGAGAGAGACTGTTAGTGCGTGCGTGTGTAAAGGGCAGGGGAGGAATGGTATGCCAGGGAAGTTAGGGAGACCAGTGCCAGGGCTTGGGATCGTTGCCAGACAGGGGTGCCACACTCTGCCAGTACACGGTCGTTATATCCTACATAAAGAGAGTTATGACAGGACGATTTTTATACACGGGTAACGGACCAATATTGTGAACACTAGAAAATATGGACACATGTTCTTTGGAGTAAATGTTACCATCATATAAAAGGAATCGAGCAACTGCCCTGTTACTCGTTAAAGTAAAAACAGTAGAATAAAATAAAAGAATATCCGTCAAATGTTTGTATTAATGTATCCTTTGTAGTAAAATACACATGACAATATCGGATCCTGTTATTGAATGATAAACATTGTAGCATAATGTCAACTATCACATTATTGGAGTAGGCTGTCCACCGTCATCGTCCAGTGTTGGTTATTGAAGTAAACAGTACTTATTATACAGTATATGTAACTTCTCCATCAAAATAAACAGAACAAAATGCAGTTATTCATAAAAGTAAAATATATCATATCACTTACTACTACTTTTCAAACTCATAGTTATATACACAAATAAATATTCCGCAAATAGCGATCAGAAAATATTATAGTTAAGATTGTGGGTACCGAATTCTCACCACGAACCGTTTTCTGTTGTGCGACGGGCACAGCGAAAAACACGTTGTTTTCTTCTATGCACAGAGAATTGGAGAGGCCATTTTGAATATAAGTCCTGAAAATCAATGGTAACAGGTCCTCCCTTCACCTTTAAGCTGAATAAGCTCAGTGTTTGAAACTAATACCGCGGAGAAGGTACGGTTTTAATTAATTATCATAGGGTTAAAGTAAGGTTGGTATGCTTAAATTTCTGTGTCGGGGTAGGTACAGTACGCTAGTACTCCATTGTATTCCCTATTTTTTTTTTTTTTTAAGCAAGGGTGAGAAGATTGATATATGTATGTGTTTTGTTTTATAACAAAACTTCTCTGTAACCTCTGTTAATTTGGAATTAAGTCTCTTTTCGTATTGCTGGTTATATAATTAGTATACAAAACAAAAACTATAGTATAAACGAAACTAGATCATACGTAGATAGGTTTCGATAAAATTAGTCGAGACCTACCACCTGGCTAACATATGTTAGTAATTGGATTAAAATAAAATTGTGACTAATTGGAATAAACGAATATAATTTAATTTACCTAGCAAATGGAGCGGAATTTTACATTCTTAACGAGGGGTAGAATTCTATACTGGTGCACTTCCTAAATAAGAAATATACTATTACTGGAAGCTTTCATAGTTGATATGAACAAACTAAAGTAATAATTCATGTCCGGTCTATTTATAACAGCCATCTATCAATATTTACATAACTCTACATGGTATTTTGGTATTTTTAAATGTGTTTACATTTGTCTTATTTAGTGTCTTAATAAGGACTGAACTTCCATTTGTGTTCAACTTCTTACAGGGCAGTGGGGAACCTCATCCAATATCCCAGTCTAAATGTTTTCATATTTATTGCTGTTGTACTTAATCTATAGATACGAAAATGTCATAGCAGTATCTACATGGTCATATTTAGTTATTTTCAAAGTTTCATGATTGTGTTGTATGTATTATGCCAGATATTATGAGTTAAAGTTGATAGACTTTAACCACCCAAGATGGCACTAATAATTCCAGAGTTGTTGTTTATTATATTATATCAACATGCATGTATCAGTAATATAGCTGAAGATAAAATAAATTACATCGTGTAATCATTTCTAGTCCACAGACGGCAGAATTTCACTTTATTTGAGAACTGGTTGGAATTCCAATATTTGCGTGGGTCTGGCAGTGCTGCGCGGACTCAGTTGGAAGCCTGCCATCCTCCCTCCTTGTCTGCCAGTGTTGCCCTCTTTGGGTTAGTTGCTTTAACATTTATTACCTAACAATAGCCACGGGACCGATATACTGCTCGGTATATGTTTTATGTAACCAAATCATATCCAATATCACTGGCATGAAAGGCTACCACATAATATGAGACATGTTATGTGATGTGTATTGAACCCATCAGGAAATGTCAGATGATGGCAACGCTGCAGATAGCCGACATGTTCCGCATTGACTAGCGGTTGGCAACACTCCGGCTCCCACCACGTCCCACATCACTTCGCTCACAGCCTCGTTACAAAAACTACACAATTTTGTATTAACACTTTTACGTTGATATTCTTATCCCCTTATCTGTATATAATTATTATGATGTGTAATGATATTTAATGATTTATGGGCAGTGCTTAATAAAAAGATTTTGGAGTAAAAGAAAATGCTGAACGAAATTAGTCGATGATATTTGGAGCGAGTTAAACCTGCTGGGAAACTTGGATGGCGTGCGTTCTCCAGTTCGGCCAATGTTTCTCAATGTTTCGTTTTTTTCACAACTGTTTTACCTCTTTAGTTTTTACTTATATATTCGACATTTTTATATTTGCGAACACTAGCTTTGAATTCCCGTAATCAAGGGGAATAATTGTAACTATGGACGAATGAATTTGAAAGGTAGCAGGACTGTATAATAATGAAGACACAGAACCATTACCACAGCAGTTGAGACAGCAGAGGTAGAGACGCTGTGGCAATCTATTCCGCACCAGTTGTTAGAATTTATAGTCCACCCTTGCAGTTACGAGTGTGCTCTTGTGTTCTCTCTCAGGCTCTTCGCTCTGTTTCACTATGTTCGTTCAAGAGTTGAGAGCACTAGTAGCTGTAGAAATGAAAATGTATTTTGGTAATCTCACTAGTTGGATTAAATTGGATCGTCAGGTTTCCCTCCACCACGACCACCCTCCAACTTCCTCCACTTCCCCCCTCCCCCATTTCACCCTTCACTGGCGTTGACGTCATTGGTCTTTGTTCTCAACTCTTAACTCTTGCCCTTAGCTTCGTGACCTTCAACATGCACATCAACGCCACGAACAAAACTGGGCGCGCGATGAACTTTACACAAAAAAACACCCGAGTCACACGGTTAATTGGATCCCTCAGATGTAATCTAGTCCCAGGCCATTATTTTACTCTTTCCCGCGCTCTTTCCTCTTGTTTTCGTACGCTCTCTTCCCCACTTCCCCCCGGTCCTCTTTGTGAGCGCGGCAACCAAGCCAGCTGCCTCGTTTATTACTGGCTGGGTTGAGTTGGGGAAATAAAGGGGACAATTACTCACTGTCTGTAGAAGCGCCAAGGGCAAACAGAGGTCGTGGTGGCTTGGGTTGAGACCAGGGCTGTTATGGGCCGTTAGGGGAGAGTTGGACCGTTTCTTGGTTGAAGGCTATTGAAGGAGACTGAGGAAGTAACTAGGAGGAACATTATCAGGGACTGGATAGGGGAATGGGAAACCAGTTATAGGAGGAAGGTAGACCGTTTTTGGTTGAGACTTGCAAGTAGAAGACATTGATGAACATTAGGAGAAACGTTTTCAGGGAATGGTTAGGGTGATGATGCAAGGATTGAACCAGAAGATAGCAGTAGAAATTGATTGTAGCTTGTATGGTGTTGGGGCCCCATTTGAACCCTTCCACTTGGCTTTGTGGTCCTCTTGCTTCTGGGGCTGGTGATGTTGATTGGAGGTCCTCTTTCCTCTTCACGCTGGCCTTTTCCTTAAGGTCCTCACAGAGTGGTGAACTAAAATTTAATTGCCGTTTTTCTCTTATATAGGGACGTTGATATTCTATAATTGCCAATTATTTATTTCCATTGCTCTGCTGTAAGGGTCCAAGAACACACTGACATACTGTTCCAAAAATAATATTGCATATTATAAGAATATTGGTTGAGTAAAAAAGCCCAGTTACAGATTCAAGTAGACCTTGATATCTATCAGTTAAAGAGTACCCAACAGTTAGTCAAAGTTCACTATATGAAAACTAACAAGCTAGTGACATCAGTTGAAAATGAGTAAGGACCCATGTTTTCTTGCCACTCGCCAGCTTAGCAATCCTCTGTTGTGGTGGTATTGTATAGCTGTAACAGTCCTGTTGCTGTGCTGGCGGGCTTCAACCTCTTCATCCGGCCCTCACCCTACCGTCCCTTTTCATTGTTCCCTCATGCATCCTTTGAAAGCCTCCTCCTCCCTCTCAGATATTGAAGCCATCCCCCCGCCAACATCTACCTACCCTCCCCCTCTCAGCCCGCCTCTATTCCACCATTGCACACACCCACAGCCCACTTTCACCAGCTGAGCCTAGCCTTTCTCGAAATTCTGTTTCTTTCTCTTGTTTCTCCCACTTTTCAGGATTCTCTAGGAAGCTACTTTCCCCTTGTCAAAATATACGGAATTTTATTTGAATTTCAAATATAATGGAGTCCTCCCCAATTCTAATGAAATATATATTTTTTGTTTTCATATTCGTTTTTACCTATGCTTGTATTTTTTGAGAGGCTATATAACATATATTAGTTTTAGACTTAATAATAAGTTAATCTTGTTATGTAATATTGTATAATTATATTTTCATTTGAACATAGTGGTTGCAAGGTAAATTTAATCAGTGGGAGTTATACAGCTTCACCATTCTATTACCAGTGTGTAGGAGGAATTTAGTTCCCGAATGGTTTAGTTGGTGATCACTAGTTTAATATCGCTATATTGGAAATTCAGTTGAATCGCAGCGGGATATAAATAAAGAAAATTGTAGTCAGAACTACTCGGCTGATTGCATCGATCTCTGACGATGCCATGTCGGAGAACTAAAGCGTGAGTTGAACGAAACTTACTGAATCTTGGTTTCCTTGGTGACGTATCAGCCAATCGTGGGTTACCTCAATCACGTGATTTCTACATGTCGCACCAAGAGACTGCAAAACACGAAAGGAAATGGTAGAGCATTTGTTTGGACGTGAAAAATATCCCTGTAACTTTAGCGTTTACATGAATGTATTGTACTGTATATCATCAGCCTGTTACCTGATGGATTGGTAGGCTATTCTTAATTAGATTCACTAGCTAGCTCATTTGTCTCGGGATTGCTTCAATTATCGTTTTATGAGTTATAAATATGTGTTAATAGCTACTGAACTGGTATTGTCAACCTATCAACAATATGCATGACAAATTGTAAATTATTCGTACACATGAACTAGTAATATTTTAAGCGTATAGGCCTACTACGAATAGTTCGAAACTGAAGGTTCAGTGTTTCATTGTCATCACATAAAATGATGAATCAGATTTGTTTTTGTCTTACCTATCAGTAAGTAAGGTATAATAAGTTGCAGCATGAAAGCGAATTGACTGACACTGAGTATCATTTTTGTGTACGGTACGGTACTAATTGTCCTGCATGTGAAGGCAACAGCATAATTATTGTTATTCGTGGTGCAGATTTGAAGTGTTTGTGGGCTATTAGTGTCGATTGTTGTTTTTATATTCGTTATAGTAACTTGAACAACTGTAAATTACACTTCTGCATTAACTTCGCCACTTGTCTCATGCTTCTAGTTAACTTGGAGACTTAATTTTTCTAGCTTGTTGCCGATTGTGACATCACTATTTACCCAATGTTCACTTATATTGCTCTCGATTGCCTGATTTATGTAGGAGCATCTCTACTAGGTAATGTACACTCGAATACTATATACTCTAGCCCACTCATAAGCATTCGTGGACCCCCATATGTTTTTCTTTATGCAATTATTATTATTATTATTTTATTATTTTTTATTTGTTTTCAATAAATGGTATAATTATATAGTTTTGTAGTTGATTTATAAAATAGTATAATCATACATTCATTTCCAGAGATATACTTCCATAATTAGAAATAGGTTAAGTCCACGAATTTGTATGAGTGGTATCTGAATATACCAACATTAGGCCTAATACTAAAGTTAATTAATCAAACAACAACGAAGGGCGCTCTTCGGTGCCACTAGTAAGAGTGGCGAACTCCACATAGGTGAACATAGGTAGGTGATCAGTGTGATATAATTCGGTGTTTTAATACGCGATTCGAAACTCGATATTGGCTGGTAAAAATGCCGGAAAATGGATGTAGGCTAGTCTTGTCGATCGGCATTCTGTTTTGTTCATGATACAATTATTTGTAATTTTACTTAATGAGTGTTTATTTTGAAATATTGCTATAATATAGAGCAAATGGCCACTCGCATACCTTGCTGCATTGTTAAAGTGAGATGGTATTTATTTGGATTATGCAAATATTTAAATACTATAAAGTTAATTCCCTTAATGAAACTATACTCCATAAAACATATTTAAATTGACATAAAACATCGCCAACGTATCATTATATAGCCGATTTATTTTAAGTCACGGTATCCTACCAGTATTCTTGGATATATTCATTAGTTAGTTGTCATAATATTTATATTGTTTTTTTAGTGTATGAATTATCGTTACAATGAATGAGGACATTTTCGTTGTAGTTAGAGAAACAATATGCTGTTATTTATTAATTTTTCCTTTATTAAATAACCATGAACAAGCTATCGTGTGCAGTTAAATGTTACTCTCTCACATCCACTCATCATCATCAGGTGCGACCACAGCCATTGGGAGTACACTGCTGGACAAAGACCTCGATTAACCTTCACCAATCACCATAACATAAGGCATGAGATATTGCCCCATTGCTGTGTTACTCCTGTATAAGTTCTGTGGACCTTTGTTGTTGTGCTATCTTCAATCCTTGGAAACCTACTATTATAGTAATCCATTTACCTTCTCTTATCTACGTAAATATTTAGAATATCTTTGACTTTGAAAGGGTGTTAAAGGTATCTGCCATGTGTGGGCCAGTCGGCTCTCTGCAGACTCCCATTGTCTTGTGTTCCTATGACTTTGCTTTCTTCTCTTATTTGTTATGATTATCTTCGTATCTCTCAGAGATTCTCTTAACAAGGATTTCTTCATTGCTCTCTGTGAACTCCTAAGTTGAAATGTGTTTTGTATATTCCAAATTTTGGATCAATAGATCATGGTTAGTAGCACGCACGAAATGTTTTGCTTACGAAAGTAGTTTGTATTCAAATTGCTTCAACATTTACCACCAAAATGTTGGTCCAGCGCATACACGTAACACCTGCTATCTCACGGAAAAAAGTCAAATGTTTGTCGTTAGGCGAGTTCAGATCCCTGAAAACGGGGAGATTAGAGAGCATTTGTAATGCAAAGACTGGACAACTCTTGTGGGTGCCATTTTGGGGACTAAACACGTAACATTAAAATAAGTTTGTCGAAATGTTAGATTTTCCATCTTGAAAACAACTCTTGTAGTCCATATCGGTAGTCTATCTACTAGCGTTACTTCAGTTTAGCAGATTGACCCATTAATGAATAGGCACAAATTGCCGTCAAATCTGTTTCATGAAGGGTTTCTAGGGTGGGTTTGTGTGAATACGAAAATCTACCTTCCAGAAAGTATTCGGTAATGTATGTAGGTTTTAGAAACAAGTTATAGTTGATGTGGATGTGACCCATATCAACCGGTAGACACTGCTTTGAGGCAGGTTGGTAGTGAACTCTTCATGTTACTCTTCTTTTTTATCTGACAAATTCTTTCTAACCCATAGTGATTTTAAATTATGTTTGATTTCCAGTATATTTTGTCAGTTTCAATATTTTTATTCCCACCATCTTTCATTTCTATTACAATTGCACTAACCTGGACTTTTATCATTATATAGCCTATATATCAAATTTGCTTATTTCAAAAGTTTCATTGTTGAAGTACGCTAATTTAGTTTTGCTTGTAGCTTTCATTCTTCTTCCAACATTAAAACTAGCATCATCTACTTACCGTATGTGAAATTGTTACTGAACTGCCCACCTATGATTATTCTGTTGGTTTCCTATGAATGTTTTTTATTTATGTCCAAATGGTGACAAATTTGGTTAACATTTGTCTCCCTGTCTTGAGGGGCGTTCACACATTCCAGAGTTTGAGACCGATTGTTGCCGATTAGACATTCAGTTAAATTCGGTTAGCATACTCGTGAAGAGACCGCAACAATCGTACAAAGGTCTGGGACAGTCGTAGGTAGTCTGCAACACGGGTTGGCGAGTTATACTTTCGAACCTGCTAAAAAAACTATGACCCCGAATGGACACATTCGTTTGCATTGGTATGGCGTTGTTACACTCTGTATCAATGGACACATTCGTTTACATTGGTATGGCGTTGTTACACTCTGTATCAATGGACACATTTGTTTGCATTGGTATGGCGTTGTTACACTCTGTATCAATGGACACATTCGTTTGCATTGGTATGGCGTTGTTACACTCTGTATCAATCGGTAACATTCTGCTGCATTCGGATTTATTCTATATCAATTAATTGATGAGTAATAGAGTTAGTCTGTAGCCTTTTAGTGGATAAACGTCCTTCCTAAGCTGAATAAAATCGTCTAATATTTGCAAAAATATAATGAAAAGGATGTAACCGTTACTGAATGGGTTAATCAATGCCATACGGCGAAGTTAAAAAGATAATTGTAAGACCAAAGGCTAACTAACTATCCTATTACCCAGAGCTAGTGCCAATACAATGGGCAAGCTCACAAGTCACAACTAACAACGAACCAAACAAAACCAAAGCAAGTATACAAAATAAATGAGAAGCAAGTATTAATCTTTGGCATTCTAAGAGTTCAAATTGGATAAGTTCCACTTTAGAAGAGATCGAGGTAAGCACTGGTTTGGGAAGAGAGTTGTAGATGTGTGGAATAGATTGCCTAGTGCAGTGATTAACTTAGGAAAGGTAGAAAATTTCAAACACGAACATACATACTGTACATAACATTTTAAGACTGAGTGCTCCACATATACGTGCAGTTTCAGTCTCTTGTCCTAATGGCGGCGTTCCAGGCAACCCTGTTAAGGGCTGCTTCACTTATTAAGTTTTTGGGTTTGAGATCGGCACGTATAGTCCGATCCCAGGTCTTCCTCGGTCCACCCCTTGGTGCAGCTCCCTCCACAATCACAGACCTGCATTTTTTCACCTAATTTTGTTCATCCATTCTCTCCACATGTCCATACCATCCCAGTCTACTTGTATGCATCACCTCGCTAATACTCTGTATACCTAAATGTCTCCTCAGCTCAACATTTGTTATTCTATCCTGCAGCCTGGCCCCACACATCCATCTCGCCATTCTCATCTCATTACGTTCCATTCTGTTGGCATCCTATACTTTAATGGCCCATGTTTCTGAGGCATACATCATTACACTTCTAACAAATGAGGCATACACCTTTCCCTTCAGGGGGAGAGGCATTCTTTTCATGGTCAGAATTGGCAGCAGTTCTCTGAACTTCCCCCAGCCACATCTAATTCTAGCGACAGTGGCAGCCTCGGCCCCACCACCGGCAGAGATGGTATCTCCTAGGTAACAAAACTTGTCCACCAGCTCCAATGACTCACTTCCAAAATTCACAGCCACAGGATCATCAATTAGCACAAGCTCGCCTATGCACACTACGCACTCAAATTTCTCTATTTCTGACTTATCCTTCGGCAAGGGTCCCTTTATTTTACTACAGCGCTTACTCCCATGGTGCACCCAGCGTCGACAGATGCTACATTGAATCGCGTTAGCGCCCACACCCTTCCACACACTGCACATGGGTATGCACCGCTCTTTTCCACATTGCCTCGTCTCAATCTACAATGCATAACCTTGGTTTTGTTAATATTGACTCTTAAACCCTTGCTCGCCATGCCCTCTCTCCATCTTCTGAATTTGTCCTCTGCGTCTTGCATATTGTCAGCTATTAGGACTAAATCGTCTGCATTAAAACAGTTCCAACGGGAGTCCGCCTCTAAAGACTCTAGACAGTGCCTCTAGGACCATACTAAAGAGGAGGGGGCTTAACACTGAACCCTGATCAACTCCAACACGGATTGCGAACTTATCATTCAATACACCCTTCACCCCCACCGCACTTCGCGAATCTTCATACATCTTCATTATTACACGCACCTACCACTCCACCACACCAAGTTTCCTCATAGCCCACTGCACAACATCTCTAGGCACCCTGTCAAAGGCCTTCTTCAGGTCTACAAACACAAAGTAAAGATCCCTGCCTTTTAGTAAGTATCTTTCCTGTATATGCCTGACTATGAAGATAGCATCGGTTGTACCACATCCTGGCATAAAACCAAACTGCATATCATCAATGGAGATGCTTTGCCTGATCAAACCCTCAAAGACTCTCTCACAGACCTTCATGATTTGGTCAAGCATTTTCAGGCCTCTATAATTACCTCTATCTAGCGCATCCCCCTTTCCTTTGTATATATTTACTATTACACTTTTGTGCCAATCCTCTGGGATTTTCTCATCTTTAATAATGGTGTTTATCAACTCAGTGACTAAGTTAACACCAGTCTCCCCTGAGGCTTTTATCATCTCAGCGACAATGTCAGAGCACCCTGAAGCTTAACGTCCTTCATTTTATTGATTGCGTCTCTCACTACAGATAGGCATATGAATGATATGGGTTGGGTGTGAATCTACCTCGTGGGCTGGTCGGCCTTATGCAGATTTCCGATTTCTTATTTTCAGACGTACTGTAATCTTAAAAACTTTACCTAGCGATTGTGAGGCTACAATTGGATTATACTGTTCAATTTTAGTGTCCTTATTACAGAATGGACATATAGTAGAATCGATTCCTTGGAGAGAGTACAACAAATAACAAACAAAAATGATCCATAATATTAGAAATCTTTCATATGAAGAAAGGTTGAAGAAATTAGGCTTACATTCTTTAGAGAGACTCAGAGTTAGAGGGAATCTGATAGGTGTTCAAGTGAGTTAGTGAGATTAATAAAGGGGACATGAATTATGCACTTAAGGGGAGATCTCCACTTGAGGGATTTTTTTCTTGACCCCTTTCTCCCTCATGTTTAGCCCCATTGCTTTTGATATTATAAAATGTTTGCCCCATTAGTTTAGCGATTTTAAGAACTTTCACCCCATATTAAGACCTTTCGTGCAATTCAGATGTCGATTTTATCCTGGCGAGCGATAGTGAGCCTGTAATTTAAGAGGAACCGGCTTTCGGCCCGGACATTTTTCTACCGAAAAATGTACAAATTTATCTTGAAAGAGACTCAAGGGGGTTTAATTTTAAGCTTGATGGAGGTCTAGGGAACAAACTAAATACCTCCCCTTAAGCTCAGTTATAGCGAAAAACTTGAATAAATGGTTTCAAATTAGGTAAATTTAGTTTCAGAAAAGATATAGCCAATATTGTTTTGGTAACACAGTTGTAGATATGTGGAATGCCTATTCCACATATCTACAACTGTGTTACAGTAGTTGTTGAGATCTTTCTTATCGCATTTTTTGTGTAGTAGTCACTATTGCACTGCACCAAGTTTCGGGAACACCCCGCTCATACAAACATTGGGTGAACAGCTGAGATAATCTACACTGGACCTCATCTCCTGTAACCTTCAGGAGATCGATTGTTATCCCATCATCTGGAGCTTTTACCCTTTTCATTTTGTTTAGGGCAGACCTTACCTCATCTACAGATATATGTGGGACCTCGCCTGTGTCTGTTGTTGAATCATTTGATGGAACTGAAATACTTAAATGTATAACTTTTCATAGAACTCTTCGATTCGTGTCACCTTTTGTTCTCTACAGTTTATGATTTCACCCTTACTGTCCCTCAGAGAAGTCATTTGTTGCTTGCCTAAGGCTAGTTTACATTGTGTTATGTTGCTTGCCTAAGGCTAGTTTACATTGTGTTATGTTGCTTGCCTAAGGCTAGTTTACATTGTGTTATGTTGCTTGCCTAAGGCTAGTTTACATTGTGTTATGTTGCTTGCCTAAGGCTAGTTTACATTGTGTTATGTTGCTTGCTTGCCTAAGGCTAGTTTACATTGTGTTATGTTGCTTGCCTAAGGCTAGTTTACATTGTGTTATGTTGCTTGCCTAAGGCTAGTTTACATTGTGTTATGTTGCTTGCCTAAGGCTAGTTTACATTGTGTTAGTTTGAGTTTTTTTCCTTTCCTAATAGTTTCTTCAACTAAGTCCATGTGTCTTTTTCTTTCTTCTTCCCGTCGTCTTTTGTTGATTGACTTCTTTAGTTCTGCTCTCTATTTCATCTCATTTTGTTTTGATTTGCATTGCTTTTCTTTTTATGAGATTTACGACTAGGTGGGTTCGACTGGGAAGATATGGAGGAAGTGTAGGAGATAAGCAAGGTGTTTAAGGAAGAGGTCTGTGCAGCATGTGAGGAGGTGTGTGAAGTGAGGAGAAGAGGGAGGGCAGTGAAAGGTACAGCATGGTGGACAGAAGAGGTAAAAATAGCTGTGGAAGATAAGAAGAAAGCATATAGAGAGTGGTTGGGTAGTAGAGGGAATGAAGATTTGGAGAGGCAGAAACGAGCGAGGTATGTGGAGAGAAAGAGAATGGTGAAGAGAGTAGTGAAGAAAAGTAAGAGAAGAGTAGATGAGGAATTTGGAAGGAATCTGAGTGTAAAATGGAGGGAGTGTAAGAAACTGTTCTGGAAAGAAGTCAAGAAAGTTAGGGAAGGTAGCAAGGGAAACAGTTAGAGTGTGAAAGATAAGAATGGGAGAATGTTAGCCGAGAAGCAAGAGAGAGTCGAAAGATGGAGGGAGTACTTCAACGAGTTGCTAAATGTAAGGAATGAAGAGCCAGCAAACATAGTTGGATGGGGTATGGGAGGGAGAAGAGGAGAAGTAGTGGAGGAGGAGGTGGGGATCAGGAGGTCAGAAGTTTGGGAAGCCATGAAAAGAGTGAAGTTGGGGAAAGCACCAGGAACAGATGGAGTGTGTGGGGAAATGTTGAGGTATGGTGGTGAGATAGTGATCGAATGGGTATGGAAAATGTGCAAACTAGCATGGGAGTAGGGGAGTGCACCCGATGACTGGAAGACTGGCATAATAGTCCCCCTATATAAGGGCAAAGGGGAAAGAGGAGTGTGTGGTAACCACCGAAGAATATGTCTTTTAAGCGTAGTAGGGAAGGTGTACAGTAGGGTAGTGATTGAGAGAGTGAGAGTGAGAACGGAGAAATGGATAGGCGACGAGCAGGGAGGTTTTAGGAAGGGAAGAGGATGTGTAAATCAGATTTTTACCCTGAATTGTATTGTGGAGAAATATATGGAGAAGAAACAAAAGGTGTATGTTGCCTTTATGGACATGGAGAAGGCCTATGACAGAGTGGATAGAGAAGGCATGTGGAAAGTACTTAGAATATACGGAGTAGATGGCAAGTTGCTGAAAGCAGTGACTAGCATGTATGAGGGTGCAAAGGCGGCAGTACATGTGGAGAATTAGCAGAGCGAGTTCTTTGACCTGAGTGTTGGGTTGAAACAGGGGTGTGTGATGTCCCCGTGGTTGTTTACTGTATATATGGATGGAGTCATGAAAGAAATATTAGGAAGAGCAGTGGATGTTGGTGTATCGCTGAAAAGGGAGGGAAATGAGTGGAAGCTGCCAATACTGCTGTTTGCGGATGATACAGTTCTGATGAGCGATAATGAATGGGAGTTGCAGGGTCTGGTAAATGAGTTTGGAACAGTGTGCGAAAAACGGAATTTGAAGGTAAATGCGGGGAAGAGCAAGGTTATGGTCTTCGAAAGGGGTGAAGTCACAGAGTGTAAGGTGAAGTTGAACGGTCAGGCTATAGAGATTGTCAGCTCTTTTAAGTATCTGGGCAGTGTGTTGAGTAAAGATGGGACTATGGATGAAGAAGTGCGGGAGAGGGTGCAACAGGGGAAGAGGGTTGTAGGAACGTTGAAAGCAGTAACAAGAAATAGAGTGGTCAGTATGGAAGTGAAGAAGTCCTTGCATGACAGTGTGGTAATACCGACACTAACTTACGGAAGCGAAGCATGGACGTTCGGGAAGAGACTCAGACCAAGAGTGAGAGCGGTGGAAATGAGTTACTTGAGAAGCGCGTGCGGAGTTACATGGAGGGATAGACAGACCAATGAGGAAGTAAGAAGGAGCTGTGGTTACTCAGTTACTTGTTCGTCAAGGGGAATACACGCAATGCGAGCTAAGCTCATTATTATCGCGCCTCCTTAACTGGGAATGTATTGCGTGAAATGCATGTTAAGTGTTTTATGTACTGTTGGAATGGCTGTGGATGTGTGTGTAGTCTGTATTTTAGCCAATTGGCGACATTGGAGACTAAGGCTTAGGGTGGATCTGTATGGTACCATTTTCACTATAGACGGTACCGTCTCGCCCGAAGGCTTAGGTAGCCATCAGCTTAGGTGAACCATATGATACTCATCTCGCCTTGTACCATTTTTGCCAACCCCAGATGGGACGTCACAACGTCGTCCACTTATTCCAGGTACCTATTTACAGCTAGGTGAACTGAGGCTAACACATGAAAGGAGACAAGCCCAATTTGTCTCCGCCCGGCCGGGGATTGAACCCCCGACCCCTCGTGTGTGAGACGAGAGCTCTACCTACTAGGCTACGGGCTGTGTGGAGGTAGATGTGCTGGAAAGTGTGAAAAGGAACAACTTGAGATGGTTCGGCCATATCGAACGTATGGAAAGTGAGAGAGTGACTAAGAGGGTGTACGAGAGCGAGGTGGAAGGACAGAGAGGGAGAGGTGCACCGAGGGAGAGGTGGAAGGATGGAGTGAGGAAGTATATGAATGAAGGCGGTGCTGGTTGGGAGGAGGGGCGTCGACTGACTGGGGACAGAGGTGCGCGGGGGCGGTTCGTTCGTGGCCACCCCTTCGGGGATCACGGCGTCAGGCAATAGATAGATAGACGGTAGTTTGCGAGTACTTGCTTTCTTTGCTGGTGTTTGTTCTCCCTATCTTTTCTGCTGTTTCTCTAATTGCTAATGTTATGTTTTCGTTGACTTTGTTGATGTTATTTTCATTGCTGTCGAGAGCTTGGAATCTATTTTTAAGCTCTAGCTGGAACTTCATATTATTTTTAACTTTCTCTAGAACTAATATATTTCTTATGGCTTTAAAATTAAACTTTGCTGTGCAGCCTACCATTCTATGGTCACTCCCTATGTTTACTTTATTAATAACTGTGACATTATTAACACTGTTGTTTTTGTCCCCTATGATGAGGTCTGTCTCATTCTTTGTTGTTCCATTTGGACTTCTCCAGGTCCACTTGCGATTTTTTTGTTTTTTGGAAGAAATTATTAATTATCCTAAAATCATATTTTTCTGCAAAGCTAAGATTTCTCTCCTGTCATGCCTACTCCAAACTTTCCGATACATAATTCTCCTGCCATGTTCCTTCCGACTTTGGCATTGAAGTCTCCGATAATCATTGTATACTGTGTTTTTTCCTGGTCTAAAATGCTGGCCATGTCTTCATAAAATGTTCAATTTCTTCATCGGAGCTTTGCGAAGTGGGTGCGTATATTTGCCACGATTGATTAGCAATCCTACTCCACTAGCCTGTTCATTTTGTTTTCCTCTGTAGTAGAGCAAGTGATGACTGTCATTGAGTTTAATAAGATTTTCTTCTTTTCTACGAACCTCGCTTAGTCCCACAATATGCCAGCTGACGTTATCTAGGTCTTCAACTAATTCTTGATCTTCTGAAAGTGTTGTAACATTATAAGTGTAAATTTCCATATATATATATATATATATATATATATATATATATATATATATATATATATACACACACTGTCCCTTTAGCTGCACAATTGACTACTTTAGGGGTTTCGGGCTGAACAAAATTCGAGCTGTAGATATCAGTATTTAGCAGAATATAAAAATAGTATTTTGATTTGGAAAACAATTAAATACTGTTGACTCTGAATTGATATACTGTACCGTACGTATTTGTGTATTACAAACGTATTTTAGCTTGTATTTCGGCTATGTGGTCTACTGCGACTACAGCTTGAATTTCCTTAAGCACCGAAAATCCCAATTAGTGAATAACTAAACTATTTCAGAAAGAACCTGAAACTCTGCATGTTTTAAAAGGTCAATTCTCTGGGACTTGATTCACTTCTCATTCTATTTAAGACAAAATAAAGGGTAAAGTTGCACATTGGTTTCCTGGTAATTCAACCCCTCATCTAAACATACTGTAGCTTAGGACTTCCAATCAGATGACGCAATTTTATCCAATTCTGACTACCTTCAGCCGATAATAATCTTAACTTAAGAAGAAATTGTCAGTTATATGGTTAATTTACCCACGTCACTCGGACCTTTAATCCTTCTCGCCAACGCTAGTACCGAGTGTTTCATCGAATTGTTGGCATTTTGGCGCGCAAAACAATTGCCTATCCTAGGTTTTATATATATATAGTGTGTATATATATATATATATATATATATATATATATATATATATATATATATATATATATATATATTCAGCGGCAGTACTTGTTGTTATCTTGCGATGGGTGAAGACTAGAAGTCTCTAGACCAAGTGGTTCAGGTTTTATGATGAAAATAAATAGGTCAGTTATGGCGGTCGGGAACCAAGAAACTGTGTTCACTCCCGATTTTCTTCATTTATCGATACTCATATATCTGTAAATATATTGGCTAGCCTAGTTTATATACATACCAGAGGCAGTAATCAGTGTTGTCTTGTGATGGGTGAAGACTAAAACACTGTACATTGAGTGGTTATTGTGTGAGGTGGAAAATAAGCCTGGCTGTTTTGTTGTGATACCGTTAACTGTTCGGATGTGGCGACGCAGTAGCGGCGGCCACAGCTACGGTCTATTTACATTCGTTCAACAATTGATTATTGATTATGGATTATGTTTTTTGTAATAATAATTATTGTATTGATTATTGATTACTGATTTATTTCACAATTGTAATAATTCCTAAGTCACTGTCATCTGCTTCCATGCATCGTTTGGGACTCAGGTTCAGCAAGTAAGGCTTGCTTGCAAGCAAGAGTCACATGACAGACTGGCTATGTGTTCTTGTTGGTTATACGGACCACCTGCGAAGTCGACAACACTTTCTCTAGCACGGTTTTAAGTGGTTTTAAGCCATATAATAGCCTTTGGCCTTCACAAAGGCCATCAGGGTCCCACAGGGAAGACTGCTATGGCCTTCACGAAAGGCATCTAGGCTTGGATGGTTAAGACAGTAAGTATTCCTTGAGTTCGTTCCCAAGTTAAGCAAAATAATCGGGCAGTGGTATTGGTAAAGTATAGAAATCTTCATTATCTAACTAGTTACTATTCTAACAATGGAAAATTACCTAGTATGACATACTCAACGAGACAGAGAAAGGTGCGAGGAATGCGAAAGTGGTCTCGGACCCTAAGAATCGGAACTTTACAGGTCTCGAATCGGCCACCCCCAGCAACGGGGTATGTGCCTGAGTAAAATACATACATACATACTCAAATATAACCTAACATAACCTAAATTTGGTTGACCGATTGAATACTATAATAGGCATCCTTGAGGAATTGTCATGCCAACAATAAAAATATCTGCCTTCACCACTACCCCAGCTGCCATAACAGAACAGCACAGAAGCTGCCTTGACAAAGGCCTAGAGCGCCTTTCCCGCGCGTTACATCCCCGCGCCAACCACCGCCAAAAGATCTTCGACCATCACCAGAATCATAGCAGAGTCCACCGCCAAAAGATCTTCGACCATCACCAGAATCATAGCAGAGTCAGAGCGAGCCCTTCTAGCTCTCAACACCTGCAAACTGAGAGAGGCAGAATAACGAGACACTACGAGCATCAAATGAGCAACCAGTATCAAAATATTCCCTTCCAATATTTGGTCACTGCTAGGTGTGATACTAGGGTTGCTAAGTTTGATACTAGCTCTGTCAGGTCTAAGACTGACCCTGCCAAGTGTACTGGCAATAAGTTGTGTTTGACACCGACAAAAGTGTTACCTGTGGTACCAGTGAGGCAAGAAGCTCGCACACCGGGTCATCGACCGGATACACCGCAGCAGAGATTCGCCTCTACACCCCCTTTAGCCTGTGGTTTGATACCTGGCACAAAGACAGCTTGTGGTTTGAAACCTGGAAACAGCGTGGAGGAGAGACGAAACTCTGACAACTTCTCATTCCATAATTCGAGGCCTGACAGAACTAAACCTGATGATAAATGAAGACCTAGGACCCTATCACTAACAAGAAGCGAAAAATCTTTAAGTGCCCCCTCGACACCAGGAAAGTCACTAATATATTTATCAGTAGTTCCTCTCTAACTTGTAGAGTCCCTTCCTTGCCTTTAAGTATTTCCAGGACCGTCAGAGAAACTTACCGCGTCCAAACCATGGCAATTACTAGCTGAGGATGTGATGGGACCTATCCCCTCCAAAGCGTCCAAGAAGTGTGTCATCACTTTCGTTGATATGTATTCGAAGTTCTTAATAGCTTGCCCAACAAATGACCTTACCACCTTTGCTGTTGCAGAAGCTAAGGGGCTTTCACACGTGCCCGATTTTCGTTCGGCAAATGCCTCCCGACTGATTTTCCTCATGACTATGCTCGATTGTCGTGTTGCGACCGTTAACTAACGACAATATATATTTTTTCTTCTATATTCCAACTACTCCCTCTCGGGCATAGGCTGAGAGCCTGTACATTGAACAGCGAAGCCCGTGAGGTCTCGTTCCAGTCTAGGGAGTGAGACATACAACTTATCGCCGAGCAATTCGCAACATGTCTTGTAATATTCGCCGACATCGTCTGCAAGGTCGCCAATATTGTCTGCAACATAGACAACATCCGACACCTCAAATTTGAATGTCTGCCACTTCAACCAAGGATGACTAGATGCAACCATTCAATGATATTTCTGCAAATTGTTGCAGACACTGTTGGCGACATGTCGGCGATATCGCGGACATTAAATGACAGTAATCTAACGTTATAAATAGGTTTTCTATTTTAAGCACGTCATTAGGTCCCACCCTTCTTTGCTGATAATAATTATAAAGTGCCTCCTGGAGGCTCACACACCATACTCACCTCAAAATTCATATTAGCAAATACTTGGCATACTGTCTGCAATGTCAATTCGGGAAAGACATCAATTAGAATTGGAAGAAAAAGAAGAAGAAACTTTCAGGTTGGACGAAGGAATGGCTCCGATGCCAAGAAAAATTTGGTATTTACGAGAACCTAATGAAGGAAATGGAAGCACAGGACCCAAAGAGTTTCAGAAACTTTATGAGAATAGAGCTGGCCATGTTCAAAGAAATCCATGAGAAAATTGGACCTTTGATAAGAAAGAAGGACACATATTGGAGGAAAGCCATCCACCAGGATTACGTTTGACTGTCACGATGCGATACCTTGCAACTGAAGACAACTACAGAAGTCTATCTTACATTTTCAGGATTGCCCACAACACTATCTCCAAAATTGTGCCAGAAGTATGTGAGGCCATTGTACATGTTTACATGGAGGAGATGCTTGATTGTCTAAGCACACCAGAAGAGTGGAAGCCAGTGGCAGACTTGTTCGCTAAGAAATGGCAATTCCAACATGCCATCGGCGCTTTAGACGGAAAACTGTGGCAATTAGGCAGCCTCCTAAAGGTGGTTTGCTGTACTACAATTAAAAAGATTATCATTCCATTGTCTTGCTCGACCTGGTAAATGCCGATTACAAGTTCCTCTACTGTGACGTGGGTGCCCCAGGATTGTCGTCTGATGGAGGTTTGTTCCTGCACACTCCCATCCGGCACCTCTTGGAGAACAATAACCTTGGGTTGCCAGAACCTGAGCTGCTGCCCAACGACGACCAACTGATACCCTATTATTTTTTATAGGAGATGATGCCTAACAAGGTATAAATAGAATGAAACTCGAACACATACATTTTTGCTTGCTTTGTTATCTATTTAAAGTCTTTGTCTAATAACCTCTACTGAGGTTAATCTAACCTCTTCTTATTTTTATTTTTTTCTAATAATCCGAGAATAAAAATATATCTGGACAGCTGCGTTCGGCACGTTCTGTCATTCACTCAGCTTTTCTATTCCACTAGGCACCTCATACTCAGGTAAATGTCGTGCAGCTCAACTTGTCTTCGGTGTACTGCATTAGATTCCCATCTATCTTCTTGTGCAATGCTGTAGAGTAAGCATGCATTTCTGCTAAGTAATTATAAACCACCGGAAACTTGGCTGCATGCGCTGGATTTGAGGCACTATATATGGCTACAGTTGCCTTCTCTTTCCGTTCTCCGCTTCCAGGCTCAGCTTCGTTGCTTCCTACTGCTTCGCGTCTGGACTGCACTGCATCTGTGTACAGGAGCCGGGTACAGACCAACCGGACCTGCTTTGGATTTTTTTTCTGGTCGGATCTTCATGACCGAGTAATTATGAGCCATTCCTCCCTCGGCTTTATAGGTGTCGCTGGATGGGCACTGCCAGCTGATTAGCTGCCACCACACAAGTGTTCTCGCAATGCTGTTTACCAGTCTGCCATTCTTGTTCCCCACATCTACGGTTTATCGTACTATTCCATATTAATAATACCTAGGCGAAGCATCTTTCTGTGAAATGTTGTCACAAACAAGCTGGTGGTTTGACAAAATATCTTGATGTAAAGGTATTTGTGCAATGCTCAGGGTTTTGGGACAGGCCAACTGATTGGGTGAGCGTTCTGCATCGCTTGGAAGTAGCCGACCATACAGCGTGAGGCTCACAGACACTGATATCACCCTCTATCTGATGTTTTGTAACCTCCAATGCTGGCTTATGATTGGTTGCATCCCGTAGAGCTTGGCTCTACTTACTTCCTTCCCGTTTTAGTCCCATACCTTCCCTCTTTTTTACAGGTGGGCTCCTGAATGCCTTATATACTTGCCCGTGAAGCCTTCTGGTTAGGGGGTCCAATGTGGTTTAGTGAGGCTGTGCAGTCTGGGTTCTGACAATTACCCCTTCTTCCTAAAGTCGTTTTCTTAGTTGTTTCACGGAGCTAACTCAGGAACCCTTGCCTTGCGAGATTATTATCAGGCACCGTAATGGATAATTTGGACTTCTTGGTAAAGTCATGTTGACCTTGGTGTGCTCAGATTCGGGTGTAGCTTCCCTTTTTATATCCCCGTCCAGGTACTCTACTAGTGGACGACTAACTTTCACTACGAGTGATAATTTCTCCTTATCTAGAGGTTATATTCTGAGCTCTCTCGGCTGGACTTTTCTTGACCTTCCTCTGGTCTTGAAGTAAATGTTTGTGTCTGGGTAGTTGGCTATCCTTACTTTTTACAGATTTCTCTAGTGGGTTTGAAGATGGTGTACTATGGGACGATACTTCTCATTGATGGCTTCTGTTGCCAATCGTACGTCGGTCAAAATATCAAATGAGGTATCTTGTGAAGAAACTTTCCATTGGTTACTTTCGTCACCTGGCGACAAACTAATGCTTCCCTTTTTACTACTGGATACCAGAGTTTCATCTAGGTCCAGATCACGTCTTGAGCTATCATCGACTTCGGGTACTAGACTGGGTGATAGACTAGGATACTCATGTCATATAGGAAGGGTTTGTTTCCCAATACTTGGCAATGGTTTCCGAGGATTTTCCTTTCCCACACTAGGTGCCGCTAGAAGAGTGGCGAACACATCAAAAGGTAGGATATACTCTCAGGTTCTACTTCGCTTTCGTCTTTAACTGAATCCCAGGGACTGCTGCTACCTGTGGGTAGATATATATTCAATTAGTAATAAGAGACTAAGGCGCCTATAGAACGAATATAAATATATCCTCTAAAAATATGACAAAATGAACAGATTATGTGATTTGTGAGTTTATATATAAAAGGGGATGTCGCAAAGTGAAGAACAACAATTACTTGTATTGTACCTTCGCTCCTAACTTTGAAAGTATAGATTTCCCTGGGGTCTCGGGCAAGGACCAGGGCTTCCTCAAGTTCCTCCCCTCTGCCTCCACCTATCCCAAAATGCAGCTTAGTGAAAATAGAATCAAATTAAAATTAAATTATAATCCAAACCTATACTAATGCATCATGTTGGGTTAAAGAGAAACTAACTATCCTAATCTAAATAGAAAAATACGACCGTGCGATGTAAAATGCAAGGAACAAAACTTATTTAAATGTAAGACCCTTCTGAACAAATTCTACTACATAGTTCACCTAAGTAAACTGTATTGTAGGATTGCACAACATTTGAAGGATCGAATTATTATTTGAATTACTATGGCTGCTTTTTATGCGTTCCTCTCATACTGTAGTCGATTGCGATGACTACTACAAAATACCTATTATAAAGAAACACGAAAGTCAGACAATTCCACCTTACAATAAAGTTAGTACAAGAAGTTATAATAAGTGAAAGTTAGCCCTTTCATCAAAACCGGTTTACGAAACCAGAAACTTTAGCACAGGAAAGTTGTGCACCAGAAACTTGGACGCCGAATTTTGGACACCATGAAAGTTAGGTTCCACTAAAGTTAGGCACCGTGAAATTTGGACGCCATGAAAGTTAGGTACCATAAAAGCTGGATACCATGATAGTTAGACACAGTGAATTTTAGGTACCATGGTACTTAGGTACGGTACCATGAAAGCTGGATACCATGATAGTTAGACATACGGTAGTGAATTTTGGGTTACCATGATAGTTTTGTACGGTACGTCGATAGTTATGCACCGTGAATTTTGGGTACCATAAAAGCTGGTTACAACGATAGTTGGGTACCATGATAGTTATTCACCGTGTATTTTGAGTACCACTATAGTTGGGTACCATGATAGTTATGCACCGTGTATTTTGAGTACCGTACCACTATAGTTGGGTACCATGATAGTTAGGCACCGTGTATTTTGAGTACCACTATAGTTGGGTACCATGATAGTTAGGCACCGTGTATTTTAGGTACCATGATAGTTGGTTACCATGATAGTTATGCACCGTGTATTTTGGGCACCGTGATAGTTGGTTACCATGATAGTTAGGGACCGTGTATTTGGGGTACCATGATAGTTAGGCACCGTGTATTTTGAGTACCACTATAGTTAGGCACCGTGAATTTTGGATACCATGATAGTTGGTTATCATGATAGTTAGGCACCGTGTATTTTAGGTACCATGATAGTTGGTTACCATGATAGTTAGGCACCGTGTATTTTGGGTACCATGATAGTTGGGTACCATGATAGTTGGGTACCATGATAGTTATGCATCGTGTATTTTGGGTACCATGATAGTTGGTTACCATGATAGTTAGGCACCGTGTATTTTAGGTACCATGATAGTTGGTTACCATGATAGTTAGGGACCGTGTAATTTGGGTTACCATGATAGTTAGGCACCGTGTATTTTAGGTACCATGATAGTTGGTTACCATGATAGTTAGGCACCGTGTATTTTAGGTACCATGATAGTTGGTTACCATGATAGTTATGCACCGTGTATTTTGGGTACCATGATAGTTGGTTACCATGATAGTTATGCACCGTGTATTTTGGGTTACCATGATAGTTGGTTACCATGATAGTTATGCACCGTGTATTTTGGGTTACCATGATAGTTATGCACCGTGTATTTTGGGTACCATGATAGTTAGGCACTGTGTATTTTAGGTACCATGATAGTTGGTTACCGGTACCATGATAGTTAGGGACTGTGTATTTTGGGCACCGTGATAGTTGGTTACCATGATAGTTAGGGACCATGTATTTTGGGCACCATGATAGTTGGTTACCATGATAGTTAGGCACCGTGTATTTTGGGTTACCATGATAGTTGGTTACCATGATAGTTATGCACCGTGTATTTTGGGCACCGGGATAGTTGGTTACCATGATAGTTAGGGACCGTGTATTTTGGGTACCATGATAGTTAGGCACCGTGTATTTTGAGTACCACTATAGTTGGGTACCATGATAGTTAGGCACCGTGTATTTTGGGTACCATGATAGTTGGTTATCATGATAGTTAGGCACCGTGTATTTTAGGTACCATGATAGTTGGTTACCATGATAGTTAGGCACCGTGTATTTTGGGTACCATGATAGTTGGGTACCATGATAGTTGGGTACCATTATAGTTATGCATCGTGTATTTTGGGTACCATGATAGTTGGTTACCATGATAGTTAGGCACCGTGTATTTTAGGTACCATGATAGTTGGTTACCATGATAGTTAGGGACCGTGTATTTTGGGTACCATGATAGTTGGTTACCATGATAGTTAGGCACCGTGTATTTTAGGTACCATGATAGTTGGTTACCATGATAGTTATGCACCGTGTATTTTGGGTACCATGATAGTTGGTTACCATGATAGTTATGCACCGTGTATTTGGGTTACCATGATAGTTATGCACCGTGTATTTTGGGTTACCATGATAGTTGGTTACCATGATAGTTATGCACCGTGTATTTTGGGTTACCATGATAGTTATGCACCGTGTATTTTGGGTACCATGATAGTTGGTTACCATGATAGTTAGGCACTGTGTATTTTAGGTACCATGATAGTTGGTTACCGGTACCATGATAGTTAGGGACTGTGTATTTTGGGCACCGTGATAGTTGGTTACCATGATAGTTAGGCACCGTGTATTTTGGGTTACCATGATAGTTAGGCACCGTCTATTTTGGGTTACCATGATAGTTATGCACCGTGGATTTTGGGTTGCCATTATAGTTATGCACCGTGTATTTTGGGTTACCATGATAGTTAGGCACCGTGTATTTTGGGTTACCATGATAGTTATGCACCGTGTATTTTGGGTTACCATGATAGTTAGGCACCTTGTATTTTGGGTTACCATGATAGATATGCACCATGTATTTTGGGTTACCATGATAGTTAGGCACCGTGTATTTTAGGTTACCATGATAGTTATGCACCTTGTATTTTGGGTTACCATGATAGTTCGGCACCGTGTATTTTGGGTTACCATGATAGTTCGGCACCGTGTATTTTGGGTTACCATGATAGTTATGCACCGTGTATTTTGGGTTACCATGATAGTTAGTCACCGTGTATTTTGGGTTACCATGATAGTTAGGCACCGTGTATTTTGGGTTACCATGATAGTTAGGCACCGTGTATTTTGGGTTACCATGATAGTTATGCACCGTTGTATTTTGGGTTACCATGATAGTTATGCACCGTGTATTTTAGGTTACCATGATAGTTATGCACCGTGTATTTTGGGTTACCATGATAGTTAGGCACCGTGTATTTTGGGTTACCATGATAGTTATGCACCGTGTATTTTGGGTTACCATGATAGTTATGCACCGTGTATTTTGGGTTACCATGATAGTTAGGCACCGTGTATTTTGGGTTACCTTGATAGTTCGGCACAGTGTATTTTGGGTAACCATGATAGTTAGACACCGTGTATTTTGGGTTACCATGATAGTTATGCACCGTGTATTTTGGGTTACCATGATAGTTATGCACCGTGTATTTTGGGTTACCATGATAGTTATGCACCGTGTATTTTGGGTTACCATGATAGTTAGGCACCTTGTATTTTAGGTTACCATGATAGTTATGCACCGTGTATTTTAGGTTACCATGATAGTTATGCACCGTGTATTTTGGGTTACCATGATAGTTATGCACCGTGTATTTTGGGTTACCATGATAGTTATGCACCGTGTATTTTGGGTTACCATGATAGTAACTCCTACAGCAGTGCCACGGCGCTGGTCTAGGACAGGCCTAGGGCAGGCCCATAAGGCGGGTGGAAAGAAGAAGGGAAAGAAAAAACCGTTACGTCCCAAAAGCAAAGTGTAAGCTATATAGTCCTCTGAAATAAAACAGGGCTATGGGAAAATAGGAAGCCTAAGTTAAAAGTGATAGTGAACATCGTATATCACGTAAATAAACTAGGAAAGTATAATACAGAGAATTAAAGTCAGGGGAACTTTTAACTTTTAGCTTGGGAACAGGACGTATGCTGTAAACAAAATACCCCCAGTGACCGCAAAGACCATAAACACATATATCCCCTTGCTCTCCTGGACACGTCCCCTCCCCTCCCCCTATACGATTTTACCAAAAGCGAAACTTAACCTCGACAGGAAAGGGTACCGACAAAACAAATATCGTAAATAATAGCAAACAGAGAAAAACAATATTTAAACAAATTAATCAGTGCAGATTATTTCTCGACCATATCGCAGGTTAGTAGTGACGTTATTGGAGAGAAAGATCTCCCACGCAACCAAATGTGGTGGTGCAAATTCGAACCTGAGCAGTGTTGAATCAAGTTGATAGGTAAAATATGAAAATTAAAATAGATACTATATTATACATGTATAGGTAGCCTGGAAAGTTCGTTATTTTCCTAGAGTGCCGTATATTCCGTTAAACAGTCGACCAAAAACGGGAAAAGTGGTTAGGGCAGTGAGAATTCTGTTTCATAAGATAATTATTGAAAGTGTTACTTAAAGTTACTTAAAGTTTAAACATAACGAGTGTAAACGAGTGGCACTCCCCCCCCCCCCCCCCCCACACACACACACACACACACACACCGCGTAACAAACACCTCCTTGTCCTCCAGCTCCCCCCCCCCCTCTCTCTCTCTCTCTCTTTCTATGAAAGTGTTACTTAAAGTTTAAACATAACGAGGGTAAACGAGTGGCACTCCCTCCCCCCCACACTCCCACAAACCGCGCAACAACCACCTCCTTGTCCTCCAAGCCCCCCCCCCCCTCTCTCTCTCTCTCTCTCTCTCTCCCCCATGTAAGGGCGGGTGGAAAAACAAAAACAAAAACAAAAATGTTTACCAGAGACAACTGTACGAGTTGTAAGATGAATATACACATCCATGAAGGCACCGCATGTCGGATATGCAAGCAACCATATCACTGGATTTGCATAGGATTGACACCAATAAATGAGGCGTACAATACAAGAGGGAAGAACCTCCATTTCTGCGATAGTTCTTTCGATATCACATGGCAAGTCATACAGACTGTAGAAAATACAGAAGTACAAGATCGACTGAAATATTGCCAAGACATAGCTACCTTTCACAGAAAATGGGGAACTATTGGGGCCTCAGGGCCCATACAAATATCACAACCCACACACGCACACCTTCCCATGATAATGCCCACATTGCCTCCTGCACATCAACACACATCGCCTGCCGAACAACAACCTTTCGCACCCTACATATACACAAACCCTGTCGCACATCTCCCCACACCTCCCCAGACCCAGAAAACACCCACATTAATCCCATCTATGGCCATTGACCACCCTACTGCTGTTGATCAAATAAAATTGCAGGATGAGCGTAGGATGCAACAAGCCCCCATATCAGGCTCCCCTTCCACATCGTCTCCCCCCTCACCACTGCCACCTGCCCACCTACAACCAACCCTTAACTCCACCCCCCTGCAGGCCTCACCCACCCATACACCAAGCCCACTATCACCCACAACCACACTTAGCTCACCACATAACACCTTGCAGCCCCAGCCACACCTACTCGGGTTGTCTACACCAGTGTGCAGATATTATCTGGAAAGAAGGTGCTACTTTGGTCAAAAGGGCGAATATAATGGGAATTCATGTAGATTTGCTCATCCTAAAATTTGCAACAACATAACCAGTCATGGAAAATGTAGATTTGGTAAAACCTGCAAATACCACCACCCATCCCTTTGCAAGACATCACTTGAGAACAAGACCTGCTACAATATGAAATGCCCAGCTTTTCATATTAAAGGGACTTGGAGATATTCTAGACCTAACACGAATGGTAGCCCAAAAAACTCTCTAGCTATGCGAGGACGAGACAGAGGAAAAAGGCAAGGAGGGAAAGGGCAGATGAAGATGGAAGAGCACATAGAACACCTCGAGCACCTCCTGGCCTCCCAAGAGTGGCCAATACATCCCGAAGACTATTAGGTACACATAGTACTCCAAACAATCCCTCCCCAATCTTGTTTGCAAATATCCAAGGCCTAAAAAATAGAACCACGAACAAAGTACCATTTATTAGGGGCCTGCTAGAAGAAGGAAACGCTATATTTGCGGCTCTCACAGAAACTCACATTAAAGATCAGGAAGATAGTGAGGTATGGATTCCTGGTTACAACCTACATAGGGCGGACAGAACGCATAGATCACATGGAGGTGTAGCCTTGTACATACATGACTCACTGATATGTACTGAATTCCTAAATAACAGTAATGAAGTGGTGGAAATACTTGGAGTTAAAATAGAATCCCTAAATTTAACAGTTATTGTTACATACAGGCCTCCAGACTCATCCCGAGAAGAATTCAAAACCCAGCTCACAAAATAAAATCAGAAGTGGAAACCCTGGGGAACCCAACACCAAATATATATGGCTAGGAGACTTTAACCTACCAAACATTAAATGGAGACAACTAGAAAACCAGTTAGTGGCAAATAACACCGGAGAAGCAAATACTAATACGAGAGAGCTTTTTGAACTTTGTGATTTTTTTAGTCCTTACCCAACATATTGCTGAACCCACACGGGGAAAACAATATCTTAGACCTGGTCTTCACTAACAACGACTCTCTAGTACACAGCATTAACATATCGGACACAACATACTCAGATCATAAATTAATTGAGATCAAAACAACCTTAGAAAGTGTACAGACAACCTCAGAATCGAGAACAAAAACCGGCCCCTTCAGTAAATTTAACTTCAATAACAAAAACATTAGGTGGGAAGAGGTAAATCAAGAAATGGAGGAAATAGACTGGGAAGATTTAATGGATAACCTGACACCAGCAGAATGCCTAGTCTTAATAACAGAAACCATGACCCACATCTGTAGCCACCATATACCTGCAAGACAAACAAAACGAAGAAGCAAACAAGATCGGGAAAGGAGGAGGCTGTACAGAAGAAGAAAATTACTCATACAAAGACGCACACATCAAAATCTACAGGATAGGCAAAAGGTCGAAATAGATAGAGAAATTGTGGAAATTGAACAAAGGCTAAGAATATCATATGAACTACACTATATGGAAGAGGAGAGGAAAGCTATTGCAGGTATAAAGGAAAATTCCAAATACTTCTTTTCATACGCCAAACAAAAGGCTAAAACAACATCAAACATCGGCCCACTGAGCAAAGGGGACGGCTCTTTCACAGGGGACAAAAAGGAAATGAGCGAACTCTTAAGCAGGCAGTATGAAATGGCATTCAGTGAGCCTGATGAAACAAAAGTCATCAGAGACCAAAATATATTTTCATGGAAACCTCCCCCACGGAAACCCCTCAGATGCTGGATATTGATTTCGGTCCAAAAGACATAGAAGAGGCCATTTCCAACATGCCTTCCCACTCGGCACCAGGCCCGGACTCATGGAATTCGATCCTAATGAAAAATGTAAGGAAAACCTCTCAAAACCCCTGGCTATAATGTGGAGAAGGAGTCTAGACACTGGTGACATACCAGATAGCTTGAAAAACGCAATAATTGCCCCACTGCATAAAGGAGGGAGTAAAGCACTACCAAAAAACTACCGCCCGGTAGCTCTAACCTCTCACATCATTAAAGTTTTCGAGCGAGTCCTGCGAAGCAAAATTTCAACATTCATGGAGGCAAATGAACTACACAACACCGGTCAACATGGGTTCAGAGCGGGAAGATCATGTCTCTCACAACTTTTGGAACACTATGACAAAATTCTTAAAGCACTAGAAGAAAATAAAAACGTGGATGTCATTTACACCGATTTTGCTAAGCCATTTGATAAATGTGACCATGGTATAATAGCCCACAAACTAAAAGCAAAAGGTATAACTGGGAAAATCGGACGGTGGATATACAATTTCCTCGTAAACCGAAAACAATCGGTAGCAGTAAACCAAGTCACTTCTGAGCCTTCGGATGTCAAAAGCTCAGTGCCCCAAGGAACAGTGCTAGCGCCCCTTCTGTTCCTCATACTAATTTGCGACATAGATACCAACACCAGACACAGTACGGTGTCGTCTTTTGCTGATGACACAAAATTAAGCAAGATAGTAAACACACAAGAGGACACGGGCTGACTGCAGGAAGACATGAATGTAGTGTTCCAGTGGACCAGGGAAAACAACATGCAATTCAATGAGGAAAAATTCCAATTAATACAGTACGGAGATAATAATGGTGTTAAAGAAATTACAAATTACTTAACAGAATCTAACCACATAATAGAACGGAAAGACAGTGTGAAAGACCTTGGGGTATTAATGTCTGAAAATATGGGTTTCAAAGTACATAACCAGGTCAAAGTGGCGGCTGCGAAACGTCTAACGGGTTGGATTCTGCGTACTTTTAAAACACGCGGTGAATTGCCTATGATAACGCTCTTCAAATTTCTAGTGCTACCGCGGCTTGAATACTGTAGCGTATTAACATCCCCATACAAAGCAGGTGAAATAAATGACGTAGAGAGTGTACAAAGAAATTTCACTTCGCATATAAGTTCGATAAAACATCTACACTATTGGGAGCGTTTAAGAGCACTGAATCTGTACTCACTGGAACGTAGAAGAGAACGTTACCTAATAATATACACATGGAAAATCGCAGAGGGTTTAGTACCAAACCTACATACTCCGATAGTCATGAAATTCAGTGATAGGAGAGGCTGGGAATTCGAAATCCCCCGGATGAATAACAGGGGTGCTATGGGCTCTCTGCGAGAGGGCTGGTTATCACACAGAGGCCCACGTCTCTTCAACAAACTCCCACGGCGAGTAAGAGACATGAGGGACATCTCGTTAGACAACTTGAAGAGAGCCCTAGATGTCGAACTGCAAAAAGTGCCAGACGAGCCCATCCTCGCAAGGGAGCGAGTTGTCGCTTCAAACAGTCTACTGCACCAAATCACCACCCATAACGAGGGGCGTCGCGCTCCTTGGTGCCGCTAGAGGAGCGGCGAACACATCCTAAGGTATCCAAAGGTAAGGTAAGTTAGGCACCGTGTATTTTGGGTTACCATGATAGTTCGGCACCGTGTATTTTGGGTTACCATGATAGTTAGGCACCGTGTATTTTTACGATGATAGTTATGCACCGTGTATTTTGGGTTACCATGATAGTTATGCACCGTGCAGTTTGGGTTACCATGATAGTTATGCACCGTGTATTTTGGGTTACCATGATAGGCACCTTGTATTTTAGGTTACCATGATAGTTATGCACCGTGTATTTTAGGTTACAATGATAGTTATGCACCGTGTATTTTAGGTTACAATGATAGTTATGCACCGTGTATTTTAGGTTACCATGATAGTTCGGCACCGTCTATTTTGGGTTACCATGATAGTTAGGCACCGTGTATTTTGTGTTACCATGATAGTTATGCACCGTGTATTTTGGGTTACCATGATAGTTATGCACCGTGTATTTTGGGTTACCATGATAGTTATGCACCATGTATTTTGGGTTACCATGATAGTTATGCACCGTGTATTTTGGGTAACCATGATAGTTAGGCACCGTGTATTTTGGGTTACCATGATAGTTCGGCACCGTGTATTTTGGGTTACCATGATAGTTAGGCACCGTGTATTTTTACCATGATAGTTCGGCACCGTGTATTTTGGGTTACCATGATAGTTAGGCACCGTGTATTTTGGGTTACCATGATAGTTAGGCACCGTGTATTTTGGGTTACCATGATAGTTAGGCACCTTGTATTTTGGGTTACCATGATAGTTATGCACCGTGTATTTTGGGTTACCATAATAGTTAGGCACCGTGTATTTTGGGTTACCATTATAGTTATGCACCGTGTATTTTGGGTTACCATGATAGTTATGCACCGTGTATTTTGGGTTACCATGATAGTTATGCACCGTGTATTTTGGGTTACCATGATAGTTATGCACCGTGTATTTTGGGTTACCATGATAGTTATGCACCGTGTATTTTGGGTTACCATGATAGTTAGGCACCGTGTATTTTGGGTTACCATGATAGTTATGCACCGTGTATATTGGGTTACCATTATAGTTATGCACCGTGTATTTTGGGTTACCATGATGGTTAGGCACCGTGTATATTGGGTTACCATGATAGTTATGCACCGTGTATTTTGGGTTACCATGATAGTTATGCACCGTGTATTTTGGGTTACCATGATAGTTATGCACCGTGTATATTGGGTTACCATTATAGTTATGCACCGTGTATTTTGGGTTACCATGATAGTTAGGCACCGTGTATATTGGGTTACCATGATAGTTAGGCACCGTGTATTTTGGGTTACCATGATAGTTCGGCACCGTGTATTTTGGGTTACCATGATAGTTAGGCACCGTGTATTTTGGGTTACCATGATAGTTAGGCACCGTGTATTTTGGGTTACCATGATAGTTATGCACCGTGTATATTGGGTTACCATGATAGTTAGGCACCGTGTATATTGGGTTACCATGATAGTTATGCACCGTGTATATTGGGTTACCATGATAGTTATGCACCGTGTATTTTGGGTAACCATGATAGTTAGGCACCGTGTATTTTGGGTTACCATGATAGTTATGCACCGTGTATTTTGGGTTACCATGATAGTTAGGCACCGTGTATTTTGGGTTACCATGATAGTTCGGCACCGTGTATTTTGGGTTACCATGATAGTTAGGCACCGTGTATTTTGGGTTACCATGATAGTTAGGCACCGTGTATTTTGGGTTACCATGATAGTTAGGCACCTTGTATTTTGGGTTACCATGATAGTTAGGCACCGTGTATTTTGGGTTACCATGATAGTTAGGCACCTTGTATTTTGGGTTACCATGATAGTTATGCACCGTGTATTTTGGGTTACCATAATAGTTAGGCACCGTGTATATTGGGTTACCATGATAGTTATGCACCGTGTATATTGGGTTACCATGATAGTTATGCACCTTGTATATTGGGTTACCATGATAGTTATGCACCGTGTATATTGGGTTACCATGATAGTTATGCACCGTGTATATTGGGTTACCATTATAGTTATGCACCGTGTATTTTGGGTTACCATGATGGTTAGGCACCGTGTATATTGGGTTACCATGATAGTTATGCACCGTGTATTTTGGGTTACCATGATAGTTATGCACCGTGTATTTTGGGTTACCATGATAGTTATGCACCGTGTATATTGGGTTACCATTATAGTTATGCACCGTGTATTTTGGGTTACCATGATAGTTAGGCACCGTGTATATGGGGTTACCATGAGTTACGCACCGTGTATTTTGGGTTACCATGATAGTTATGCACCGTGTATTTTGGGTTACCATGATAGTTATGCACCGTGTATATTGGGTTACCATGATAGTTAGGCACCGTGTATATTGGGTTACCATGATAGTTATGCACCGTGTATATTGGGTTACCATGATAGTTATGCACCTTGTATATTGGGTTACCATGATAGTTATGCACCGTGTATATTGGGTTACCATGATAGTTAGGCACCGTGTATTTTGGGTACCGGTACCGCTAAAGTTGGTTACCATGATAGTTAGGCACCGTGTATTTTGAGTACCACTAAAGTTGGTTAACATGATAGTTAAGCACCTTGTATTTTAGGTACCACTAAAGTTGGTTACCATGATAGTTAAGCACCGTGTATTTTGGGCAGTGGACATATTTATATATTCATTTATTTTTTAGTTTCGTCGCTAGACCTCCATCAAGCTTAGTAAAACACTCCCTTGAGTGTTACATTTCATGATACATTTCTACCTTTTTCGATAGAAAAATGTCCTGGCCGAAGGCCGGTTTCTCTTAAAATTACAGGCTCGCTATCGCTCGCCAGGAAATAATCAACACCTAAATGGCATGAAAGATCTTGATATTGATATAGAAATGGGAAGAAAGGTTTTAATATTGCCAAACTAATGGGGCGAACGTCTTAAAATCTGAAAACTAATTAGGCTAAACATGAGGAAGAAGGAGGACCAGAAAAACGACCCATCCTCTCTTAACCTCTGAAGTGCGCATGGGGGTAATTGGAAAACTGACGTATTTGAGGTGTTCCGTCACTAAAATATTCATTGTGCCATTAATAGCATTATTATCCATATGCGCCTATTTGGGTTGATTATAAAGGTATTAACCTGAAACAACAAAAACGAGTGAAAACAGCGTTTTGGATGGTCAAAATCGGAGATATAGCCCGCGAGTTATAATGTATGGGTGAGGCAATCTGCTTTCCGCCAATTTCCCAAGGCCACTGAGACACAGTCGATCGATACTCTCTCTCTCTCTCTTGCACTCGCTTGCTATCAGTGATGACCACACCCTCCAATCGGATTTCTAATGTTAGCACGAAAATATACTCAGATAAGGGAATAACAGGGAAATAGAGTGATAAACTGAAGGAGAGGAGGAAAGTGGGGAAGGAGGGGAGGTAGAGGACTGAGATTTTGCATGGCCCAGGGGCCAAAAAAAAAAATAAAAAAAAAAAAAAACAAATATAATTTTTTTTTTTTTTTCGATGTCAAAAGTTGATTTTTGTTTTCTCTGACTGTTAAGAGTCTCCCCGCAGTGCGCCGGGGGAACTCTTAAGAGTCTCCCCGCAGCTCCCGGGTTAAGGGGGTACCAGTAGTGGATATTTTGTTATCTACTTATTTATTTATATATTTATTATATAGTAACCTCGTTAGACCTCCATCAAGCTTAAAAAACACCCTCTAGACCCCCCCCCCCCCATTCAAGTTAAATTTGTAAATTTTTCAGTAGAATTTTTTTTGGAATTGGCTTGCCGGGGCGAAAGCCAATTTCTCCTACAATTACAAGTTTGCTATCGCTATCTTACCTTTCTTGGAAAGATCATATTACCACTCTTGCTAAAAGAGCTTCCCAAAAGTTAGGTGTGCTCAATCTTCTCCGTGGGTGCTTCACCTCCGCACAGCTTCTTGCTCTGTATCGGGGCGAAGTGCGCCCCTGAATAGAGTATTGTTCACATGTGCTGGTAGGCTCGACCCATACCGCACTTCTCGAAAGAGTAGAGTCCAAAGCATTTCGTCTCATCAACTCACCACCTCCTGCTAGTTCCCTACAATCTCTTTCTACACGCCTCAATGTTGCATTTCTTTCACTGAACTATCGCTATTACAACAATCAGTGTTCTTCAGAGCTTTCTCATTGCATACCCCCTCCATTGCGGCGAGTGAGAGGCATCCACCTTTCAACTCAGTCCCACTCCTATTCTGTCCAACCAAAGAATTGGCAAATTTTCTCAGGTCTTTCTTCTACTCAACAAGTGAACTCTGGAACTCTCTCGCTCAATCAATCTTTCATTTATCCTATGACTTAAGCTGATTTAAACTTCGTGTGTCCAGGAATTTTGACCCCAACGTCTGTTGAATTTGGCTCTGTCACTCTTTTGGCTTTGGGGGAGACACTCGTTACAGGCAACCTGCCTTGTGTCTCCTTCATACACTTAGAAACAAAACAAATTTGAATAATAATAATGTGGAGGTGATCATTTCTGTATAGAGTAAAGCCACTTTCCCACCTACCAGAACCATGTGCCGACTTGCCACAAACTGGAAATCGTCATGAATCCGGAGATTTTGACCCCGATTTCGCTTTTAAACGGAGGCGCTACGGTGTAGATACTGAATTACCTAATATCCTACAGAGCAATACAAATAAGTTTGGGACTAATAAAAACCATCTACGGAGGCGCTACGGTGTAGATACTGAATTACCTAATATCCTACAGAGCAATACAAATAAGTTTGGGACTAATGAAAACCATCTACGGAATCCCATTGATGCCAAGACGAACCACGGATTTTGCTTCCAAGCATTATAAATAGAGAACCAGCATAGTGTGCACGGGGTATAGTTCCGATTTCTCCACCAGACGGCGTGGGGCATCATTGGCCCTCCTCCCGCGTAAATAAACACGTTGAACTCTATGCGATTGAATCGGTTTCTACTTTATATGCTCGTAATGCCGTGTCTAATATGAACACTGGAAATTGAGTTATCGCCATACATTCTTAGTGTTCTGAAGGGGGAGGGTCCCTAGGGTAAAATAGAGGGAAATTACGACAATGAAGATTTATTACTGCCTTGTGAAAAAAGCAGGGTGTATGAAGAGTGAACAACACCGACTATATCTCCTTATATACCGTACTGGGCTAACTTAAATACTGTATTATCATTATTTACATGTCGATTTTATAATTTTACCTTACCTTTTGATACCTTTTGATGTGTTCGCCGCTCTTCTAGCGGCACCAAGGAGCGCGACGCCCCTCGTTATGGGTGGTGATTTGGTGCAGTAGACTGATTGAAGCGACAGCTCGCTCCCTTGCGAGGATGGGCTCGTCTGGCACTTTATTATAGTATTTTGATATTTATCCGTTTTCCGTATATTTTGTTAATGATTACTATGCGAGCGAAGGCGAAGCAGAAAACAAAAGTTTGTTATAAGACACCAACATTCCATTACTCACTTCCTTTCTGTAATATATGTTTTTTTAGTGTTTATATACATATATATATATATACAGTATACTGTATATATATATATATATATATATATATATATATATATATATATATATATATATAGAGAGAGAGAGAGAGAGAGATATCAAATATTGTCTACCTTTTGGAAATTAGATATATAGGCCTACTATAAAGATTATAAGCCTTGTTACAACAGCAGAACTAACTGCCCATGAATACTGTACAGAAATCTTTGAGAACAGAATATTAACCCCTTCTTTACCGGTGACGTCTTTTTGTATTTGATTTCAGCTACATTTAGACGATTTTGTTTATGCTTGGGAAGGATATATGATATCTAAAAGGATTAATTGAGATAGGCTGTAGCCTTGTAATGAGTAGACGTCCTTCCTAAGCTGTACAAAATCGTCTAATAGTGGCCAGAATATAAGGATAAGTACATCACCGGTACAGAAGGGGTTAAAGGCACGTAACACAATCTACCGATACATAGGCTAGGCCTACTTATAATTTCAGCGATGCATAATACAGGTTTAGCTAATTAATATGGTCAAATCTCCGATGTATTTAGCTTATTGTAATACCCTCTACCCGCAAAAATCCCGCAACCATAGAAATACGCGAGTTGACAAAATATAACGATCGAGTTTGGATTTTAATCAACATTTGATGTCAAACAAGTTCAAAAGTTAAAACCTACTCCAAATATCACCTTATATATGGGCTAGACTTAAAAATACTAACTGTAAATTGATGAATGTTACACAAGGTAGTGTTTGTGTGGGTGGATGAGTTTTAAATAAAATAAATTGTTCCTGTGTTTTCGACCATTCCATCCTTACAAAGCTGTTTATATCGATCCTTATGCTATTTATCATGGAATTTGTCTGTTGAAGCAAACGATATACTTGTACCGTATATGTACCTTGTTATGACCGGCACTACAAAATAAACAAGGGCACTTAACCCTTGTCTAGCGGGGTGTTTTGGGCTATTTTGGGCATATTCAGGCCCTCCTGAATGATCAATCAAGTATCTGCATGAAAAGAAATGTATTCAGCAAAAAACTAGGCGCTAAAAGCTTCAAAATGAGACCAGAACGAGCTACGTAGCACTCGTGGTTCTCATGCAGTGGTGCCACCAACATGGGAGTTTAGCGTATAGCGGCATATTTTTTCCCACTACGCTCACTACTGGTAACACTGCCGGCCTCTCGAGAACAGAGGGAGCATGAGTCAGTGGGTGGCGGTAAGCCCTGGGTGTCGGACGTGTGGCCTGCTGCGCTCCCGGCCATTTGCACTCTATTTTAACCCTTTAAAAGCCTTAATAATGCTCCTAACTTGCTGCAAATTGGTGCACGACTTAAGTCGAGCGCCGCTCTTTAACCCTTCTTTAGCGGCCTATGCGGTTTATTTATATGTACCGCCCAGCGGGGTGTTTTTAGCCAAAATAGGGCTGTTTACGTGATCATTTTCATGCCTAAATAAGACCCAGAACGTAAAACAAGTATCTATCCCTGAAAGGGCATAAACAGAGCTTTCGAATGACACCATAACGATCCTTGTATGATGGATAGTTTTCTTGCAATAACCGTGCAACGCGAGTGCAAAAAGCATGTAATTCGGTACTTTCCCCATATAATTCAGTATGTAGCGAGTGAGAGAGGGAGGAGGGAGCTGAGATTCGTGTCAGTAGGTTCGCCGCGGTGGTCTGGAGCAGTCATACGCTCGCTAGTCTCCTGCCACCACTTGTCTCTCTCTCAGCAACATTACGTGCTGAAATTGCCACTCGACCTATGTCGAGCGCCGCCACATAGTCCAGCTTTATTAAAAACGACTTATGTGGTGAGCCGCTTTTTAAGGGTTAAGGGTTAATAATGGACTAGATGATAGGCTATATCTGCAACAATGGTACACGAATTCCAAAACCCTCGGAACTATTACGCCGGTGAACAAAACACTTAAACCCTCCAGAGTTAATCTACTGGATAACGGGGTATCAATTAACTGGGTTTTAGTGCACTTCTACAAAGGCTTTCCGGTGACGGCAAAGCCTACTCACAACAGGAGTACTTTACGTTAATAAAATGCTCTTAAGTAATAACAATGCTTGAATAAACTATAACAAGATTTAATAAAGGCGTATATGCTTACGTTAACTTTAGTGTGAGTCTGTACTCAACACTAAACTCTTCAATGCTCTATGAAAACACTGAAAGTCTAGTCCTACAGCAAACAGATATGGAATCTTTTGAAAACGTCTGATGCTCTAAGATGCTCGTTAATATAGAACAGAAATAATGCAGGGGCAGGACACCAAAGTGTGTATCTTAAATACACCAACAAGTAGGATACATATATATAACAAGGGAGTGCAACAACTCTGTGACAGCACTAATAATAGCCACTCAAAACAGTACTTCCTTAGCCAAAGTAACAGCCATACTGGGTTGTGCACCAAGCATCAACCTAGGCTAAAATAATACGTGAATAATTCCTAAAGCATACATAGTTAAAGTTAATAAACACAATGCTGTCTTTATTACTAATAAAGTCTAGCAGCGGCATAAAAGGTACCAGGAGGCTAGGCAGAGTGCAAGCATGCTCATAGCCTACTGTCTCCCCTTGAACAGATTTCCCTTATGTTACGTTAAGTGACTAGGAGGCTCTCTTGGTAAGTCCAGATCTCAAGTATCTGGTCTTGCCCTAGCGCTCCACAAAGGTCAACAAAATGAGGTAGCGAGCATACAAGTAAGTGTAGGCAAAAACCCTTCGCTTGTATACTGCTACACTCGCACAGGAAAAATATGCACAAGGGTTACAGGCACCTAGCTCCGTCGAAGTCGTACAGGCTCTGACTTGCCATGTACATAACTCAGACAACGACTAAAAATACCCTCCACTGTCTAGCATTAAATAGTAACAAAGAACAACTCAATAATTAGAAGCACCCAATGATAATATGACTCCATGTGTCTATGACTAATAATCCCTAAAGCTAGTGCAAAACATATATGTGAGAACTGGTGCTGGTAATACGACTGGCCGACTATGGAAGTCGTATGCAGAACCAGAAGGGATAAGTAATTGAATAAAGATGAGAAGTAATGGAAAAGAAGAAGTTCAGAGAGAGAAACAGTAGTACAGGGGATTAGATTGAGGACAGATTTCAAGGGACGTCTAGGACCAAGCACACCCTGCCAAGCTCTAAAGGAGACACGCGGGCAGGAGCCCCCCAGCACCAACACAAGGACAGCGGCACCCAATCACAAACCACTACGTCATGAAAAGCAAGCGTCCTAGGACGCGCCAGGCCCGCCAGCCAATCAAGAGCGTGGGAAACCCCGCCCGAGCGAGGGAGGCACACGTACATACACACGCACATAATACCACCGCGCTGCCTCCTCCGCTCTCTCTCTCCTTAACCCTCTCACGTTCTTGACGCACTTTTGAGCCTATTAGGGATACTTTAAAGCCTTTGTTACCATCAGGGGTATTTAGAAACCTTTAGTTTAGTTACTTTAACCTCTGCAGTTGTCTTTGATTTAGCTGTGGGCAGAAAACTAATTTTGGAGAGGTAATTATAAGAGTGAGAGAACTCTATTTCTTATTGCTAATCTGGCAACCTCTGCGTCATATGGTCGTGAGAGGGTTAACTTCACACTACACATCTTATACTCTATCACTGATATAAAATACTTCCAAGTGTCACAGGCAAGAATAAAGACCACCACTGATCTGGCTGTGACTACATGAATACTAAGAAAGGAAGAACATCGTTCTACGATTATTATAGCCCATTTCACTGCCCTGGCGAGCACTAGCGAGTACGAGCACATTCTGGCAAGCTGGCCAGCGTAACAACCTTAACCTACATTTTAATCTATATGAAGAGGTCTAAAGACACACGATTATTCCTTGTCTCTTCATTTAGTATATAATATATACGTTTGTTATATATCTGCCGGTAGGCTACACTTAGTGATGAATCGTATTGTCTCTCATTATGGAAGGTAAAATAGATTGATATAAACATATCTTGTGTAAGAATGGAATGGTCGAAAACACATGAAAAATCTCCCCTACCCTCACCCATCCACCATAACAGACATTTCATATACATCATTAATGTGGTTAATAGATTGTTGGTGTCCTATTAATATTTTGTTTTCAGTTGGCTTTGCATAGGATACGGTAATCTAGTGTAGGCTAATGGTATACGCTTTGCCGTGAATTGCGGTCACCTCCCTAATATATCGATAAACATAAATGTGTATACAAATATATTGTGTAAAATGAGACAATAAATATCAGTACAGATAATTGTTAAGCCTAGTCCTTATACAAGAAGATATTAGACAGTTTCCAGACGGCGATGGATGATAAAGAGCTTTGCGCTTTATATACAAAATAATAACAAAACTGTACTCTTATTGACCGTTGCCGTCTGATAGGTACTGTATACATCTCTAGTTTTATGATTGAACTAGGCCTATATATATTTGGGTAAAATTACTTAAGATATGTTCATAATAATCCAAACATCCACACATATTATAGGAGAGAGCTCAATATTCAGTCTTATCATCTATTCATCATATTGTTTTATGTTACTGCTTTGAAGCTTGTTATTGTTTCCTTAATATATTTTCCTTACATCTTTGAATGTTTGAAATCAATACAAAAGCACATTGTCTTGTCCGTGTGTGCTAAAACAGCCTGGTACAACACAAACTTGACCAGTCTCTTTGTGTACAAGCGCGCGGCAGCCCCCTACCATAGGGCCAAGGCTTGGTTTGTTTATTATTGTCACGTGACCTGACTATGAATACAGTTCTACCTTTTCATAGCGACTCGGCCAGGAACGGATTTCCCAATAGGCCAAGTAGGCCATTGCCCTAGGGCCCACCAGTGTCGGGGGGCCCACTGAAACTAATATGACGCGCAGTGTACCAGCATATAACCTTGTTTTAAGTGTACACCGAGTATTTCATTATATGTATTATAATATTATTATTGTGATATACAGTATTATATTATTATAGTTATTATTATTATATATATTTATATAGCATATTCTGGCCACCATTAGACAATTTTATACAGTTTAGGAAGGATCTGTGGGGATTAAAAGGGTCAAGACTCTCTCAGTTAACCCTCTGATATTAAAAGGGTCAAGACTCTCTCAGTTAACCCTCTGATATTAAAAGGGTCAAGACTCTCAGTTAACCCTCTGATATTAAAAGGGTCAAGACTCTCTCAGTTAACCCTCTGATATTAAAAGGGTCAAGACTCTCTCAGTTAACTCTTAGTTGGACCAGGGAAAACAACATGCAATTCAATGAGGAAAAATTCCAATTAATACGGTACGGAGATAATAATGGTGTTAAAGAAATTACAAATTACTTAACAGAATCTAACCACATAATAGAACGGAAAGACAGTGTGAAAGACCATGGGGTATTAATGTCTGAAAATATGGGTTTCAAATTACATAACCAGGTCAAAGTGGCGGCTGCGAAACGTCTAACGGGTTGGATTCTGCGTACTTTTAAAACACGCGGTGAATTGCCTATGATAATGCTCTTCAAATCTCTAGTGCTACCGCGGCTTGAATACTGTAGCGTATTAACATCCCCATACAAAGCAGGTGAAATAAATGACGTAGAGAGTGTACAAAGAAATTTCACTTCGCATATAAGTTCGATAAAACATCTACACTATTGGGAGCGTTTAAGAGCACTGAATCTGTACTCACTGGAACGTAGAAGAGAACGTTACCTAATAATATACACATGGAAAATCGCAGAGGGTTTAGTACCAAACCTACATACTCCGATAGTCATGAAATTCAGTGATAGGAGAGGGGCTGGGAATGCGAAATCCCCCGGATGAATAACAGGGGTGCTATGGGCTCTCTGCGAGAGGGCTGGTTATCACACAGAGGCCCACGTCTCTTCAACAAACTCCCACGGCGAGTAAGAGACATGAGGGACATCTCGTTAGACAACTTGAAGAGAGCCCTAGATGTCGAACTGCAAAAAGTGCCAGACGAGCCCATCCTCGCAAGGGAGCGAGCTGTCGCTTCAAACAGTCTACTGCACCAAATCACCACCCATAACGAGGGGCGTCGCGCTCCTTGGTGCCGCTAGAGGAGCGGCGAACACATCCAAAGGTATCCAACGGTAAGGTAACCCTCTGATATTAAAAGGGTCAAGACTCTCTCAGTTAACCCTCTGATATTAAAAGGGTCAAGACTCTCTCAGTTAACCCTCTGATATTAAAAGGGTCAAGACTCTCTCAGTTAACCCTCTGATATTAAAAGGGTCAAGACTCTCTCAGTTAACCCTCTGATATTAAAAGGGTCAAGACTCTCTCAGTTAACCCTCTGATATTAAAAGGGTCAAGACTCTCTCAGTTAACCCTCTGATATTAAAAGGGTCAAGACTCTCTCAGTTAACCCTCTGATATTAAAAGGGTCAAGACTCTCTCAGTTAACCCTCTGATATTAAAAGGGTCAAGACTCTCTCAGTTAACCCTCTGATATTAAAAGGGTCAAGACTCTCTCAGTTAACCCTCTGATATTAAAAGGGTCAAGACTCTCTCAGTTAACCCTCTGATATTAAAAGGGTCAAGACTCTCTCAGTTAACCCTCTGATATTAAAAGGGTCAAGACTCTCTCAGTTAACCCTCTGATATTAAAAGGGTCAAGACTCTCTCAGTTAACCCTCTGATATTAAAAGGGTCAAGACTCTCTCAGTTAACCCTCTGATATTAAAAGGGTCAAGACTCTCTCAGTTAACCCTCTGATATTAAAAGGGTCAACCTCTCAGTTAACCCTCTGATATTAAAAGGGTCAAGACTCTCTCAGTTAACCCTCTGATATTAAAAGGGTCAAGACTCTCAGTTAACCCTCTGATATTAAAAGGGTCAAGACTCTCTCAGTTAACCCTCTGATATTAAAAGGGTCAAGACTCTCTCAGTTAACCCTCTGATATTAAAAGGGTCAAGACTCTCTCAGTTAACCCTCTGATATTAAAAGGGTCAAGACTCTCTCAGTTAACCCTCTGATATTAAAAGGGTCAAGACTCTCTCAGTTAACCCTCTGATATTAAAAGGGTCAAGACTCTCTCAGTTAACCCTCTGATATTAAAAGGGTCAAGACTCTCTCAGTTAACCCTCTGATATTAAAAGGGTCAAGACTCTCTCAGTTAACCCTCTGATATTAAAAGGGTCAAGACTCTCTCAGTTAACCCTCTGATATTAAAAGGGTCAAGACTCTCTCAGTTAACCCTCTGATATTAAAAGGGTCAAGACTCTCTTAGTTAACCCTCTGATATTAAAAGGGTCAAGACTCTCTTAGTTAACCCTCTGATATTAAAAGGGTCAAGACTCTCTCAGTTAACCCTCTGATATTAAAAGGGTCAAGACTCTCTCAGTTAACCCTCTGATATTAAAAGGGTCAAGACTCTCTCAGTTAACCCTCTGATATTAAAAGGGTCAAGACTCTCTCAGTTAACCCTCTGATATTAAAAGGGTCAGACTCTCTCAGTTAACCCTCTGATATTAAAAGGGTCAAGACTCTCTCAGTTAACCCTCTGATATTAAAAGGGTCAAGACTCTCAGTTAACCCTCTGATATTAAAAGGGTCAAGACTCTCTCAGTTAACCCTCTGATATTAAAAGGGTCAAGACTCTCTCAGTTAACCCTCTGATATTAAAAGGGTCAAGACTCTCTCAGTTAACCCTCTGATATTAAAAGGGTCAAGACTCTCTCAGTTAACCCTCTGATATTAAAAGGGTCAAGACTCTCTCAGTTAACCCTCTGATATTAAAAGGGTCAAGACTCTCAGTTAACCCTCTGATATTAAAAGGGTCAAGACTCTCAGTTAACCCTCTGATATTAAAAGGGTCAAGACTCTCTCAGTTAACCCTCTGATATTAAAAGGGTCAAGACTCTCAGTTAACCCTCTGATATTAAAAGGGTCAAGACTCTCTCAGTTAACCCTCTGATATTAAAAGGGTCAAGACTCTCAGTTAACCCTCTGATATTAAAAGGGTCAAGACTCTCTCAGTTAACCCTCTGATATTAAAAGGGTCAAGACTCTCTCAGTTAACCCTCTGATATTAAAAGGGTCAAGACTCTCTCAGTTAACCCTCTGATATTAAAAGGGTCAAGACTCTCTCAGTTAACCCTCTGATATTAAAAGGGTCAAGACTCTCTCAGTTAACCCTCTGATATTAAAAGGGTCAAGACTCTCTCAGTTAACCCTCTGATATTAAAAGGGTCAAGACTCTCTCAGTTAACCCTCTGATATTAAAAGGGTCAAGACTCTCTCAGTTAACCCTCTGATATTAAAAGGGTCAAGACTCTCTCAGTTAACCCTCTGATATTAAAAGGGTCAAGACTCTCAGTTAACCCTCTGATATTAAAAGGGTCAAGACTCTCTCAGTTAACCCTCTGATATTAAAAGGGTCAAGACTCTCTCAGTTAACCCTCTGATATTAAAAGGGTCAAGACTCTCTCAGTTAACCCTCTGATATTAAAAGGGTCAAGACTCTCTCAGTTAACCCTCTGATATTAAAAGGGTCAAGACTCTCTCAGTTAACCCTCTGATATTAAAAGGGTCAAGACTCTCTCAGTTAACCCTCTGATATTAAAAGGGTCAAGACTTTCTCAATTAACCCTCTGATATTAAAAGGGTCAAGACTCTCTCAGTTAACCCTCTGATATTAAGATATCCTTCCTATTCTGAATTAAGTAATCTATAATTGCCAGAAAACCTAAAGGAAAAACATCATCGTGCCTGAAAGAGTTGTTGTTGTTGTTGTTCCCCAAGCTGCCTGGCCGAACGGCCCCAAAGCCCTGAGCAATTCCAAGGCCATAACCGAGCGCCCCCACAGAACCCTCCCTGCCGACCACAATATAGCCTGGGTGACCGAAGCCACTCCATGGCGGGGAGCTGAGGAGGGTGCAGAAACGCCCGGGAAACCAAAGCCCCACCCAGGGCCCTGTGCCCCTCAGCAATTATGAAGAGAAAGTTGAGGGGCAAGGGAAAAATGTGACGCTTTGGCTTCCAATCTTGGTAGATTGGGAGGTCAATCCACGGAATAGAGCCATCACTTGAGATCTAGAAAACATATAAGTTAAAGGAACAGTCAGAGTAAGCTATGGGTATGGCAGAGATCGCTCAGTTCTCACTCTGATAGACCAGCCCATCACCACATGACTAGAACCCAATCCTCTCAGCATCATCTACTTCACGTGATCAGTATTGCCAAAGGGTAGGCCGATTGCTCAGTAATTAAAATGAAAAGCCAGCTCTAGCAACTTAAACAAGGATACTTCAGTTTTAGTCTTATCTGAATGCTAGTACCTGCTCTGACAAGCCATCCTCAGATAGTGAGAAGAGAATTTCTTCAGATATATGATCTGTCTTTGATTATCAAAGGTGAGAAGCATATCAAAACCACTATAATAAATGACAGGATTTCACTCCCTCCATAGGCCTCAAAATGCCTTTAAGGGGGTGACCTGTTTTTGTTCTGTCCTTTTCTATCTTTCTCTGGCTTGTATCCATTTGGCCCCATTCAGCCTACTGTTTTACGACGTTTATCCCCACCAGGTGTCAATTTCTTACTGGTGAGCAGTAGCGAGCCAGCATATTTTTTATTTTTGTTAGACAGCAGGTTAAATTTGTACATTTTTCGATAGAAAACTTTCTCCGGCGAAGCCGGATTTCTTCATATAATGCTGGCTCGCTATCGCTCGCCAGGAAGAAATCGACACCTAGATGGGGATAAACGTCTTAAAATAGTTGGCTGAATGGGGCCGAATGGATACAAGCCAGAGAAAGAGAGAAAAGGACAGAAATAACAAAAAGCAGGTCACCCCCCTTTAAAAGTACTTACTTCTTCATATGTAAATCCGCCCCTGGACTCCACCACATCTACCTGTGCTCGTTTATAAGCTGCTTTTCAATAATCATCACTTGCATTACTTAAGCTGTTATTAATATGCAGGATTCGAAACTGCATAATAAATCGTAGGCTTGTGCATAATTCTTTAACTGTCTTGATAGCGTAATGCATAAATGCGCGGAATTTCGGTGTGAGTATCCTAGGTTCGAGTCCTTGGAGTGCCACATGTATTTGTTGATTTCATTAATTGAGTTTATAAGTAAAGTTGGTTGGTGAAAAATATGAATGAAGGGTTACAAATTTATGCAGGACATAATCTTATACAACGTCGAGTTAAATATACGCCTAGGTCTGGCTTTCCTGCTATTTCCGCTCAATATACATCACCTAGCGCCACATACGTAGCCATCACCGAAGTCAATCCAGTTCCCATGAAAAGATTTGGTCGAATGTTCCCCTTAAAATCATGTCATTGACCTTGAAATTTGTTGATCGATTGCTGATTCTCTCTCTCTCTCTCTCTCTCTCTCTCTCTCTCTCTCTCTCTCTCTCTCTCTCTTTTGTTAAGAACTGGCACTCGGGTACACAAGGGCTCTCAATCAGGACTCGAATACGGCTGGCTGCCACAACGGAAACACACGATCCCAACCCCCGAATACTGCCAGCCGAACAAAAAACACCAATACCCTCCAGAGTTCAATCTGCTATAACGGGGTATACAAGAACTCGGTACTAGTGTTCAACAACAGACTAATAAAGAGACAGGAATTCTCTAGTCTGGTCAACAATCAAATAAAGAAGTAAGAAACAACAACACCAAAGAATAGTGTTGGCCGAAGCCGAAGTAATCCACCCTTGACTAAGAACTTAAGAAGTCCTCCACCCTCTACTTCGGATCGGCACTATTACGTTACGTTAATTAATAGTCCTTAAGCATCGAGCAAGGAATCTTCTGAAAAAAGTTAGATGCTTCTCGGATGCTCGTAAGAAGTACGTATCGGATTTTGAACAGTAATTCAATAAGCAAAAAACACTGGCAATTAAATACTATTAAAGGTTTAAATTGGCATAAGAATAATTAAAAGAATATGCAATAGTAAATGGCAAACATTAAAAAGAAGTACTCCGCAAATGCAACGGCAATAGCCTACTCGGATTGTGCTCGTGGGCCACTAATCACTAAAGTAGCCAAGCGTGCAACACATGAAATCAATAGTGCATAAACAATATCATACATAAGGAAAGCTTCAATACTATTCTGTATCTACTAATCGAGTAAAGTCTAGCTGGGGTACTGTGGGCAAAAGGTAGCAGTGACTGAGCAAAAACGGCTCGTAGCCTAGCGAAGTCCTCACAACTGTTTAAAGTATTACGTTAAAACTAACAAGTGCACTTTGAGAAATCCAGATCCCTTGTATCTGGTTTTCTCCCGGCTCCTTGACAAAGTAAAAACAAACTGTTAATAAAATACAGGGTGGTTAGGCTCTTGCCCTCACGCACTGTAAATTATTAACTCAACACAGTCAGCCGCGAAGACAACCTAGGCTTCACTGAACCGAAACGAGTATGCAGGTTTATCGCTTAACCACTGCATCAAACAACAACTCGTAACACAGAAAAGCCTTACCCCAGTCTAGCATTACCTAGACTAGCAGAAAACAGGAATAATAATAATAACACACAGGGAAATGCATATATAAGTGCAACAAACATAAATCAATCCTATTCTAAGTTAACCCTTCCAAAATAGGCTATCTAATAGGCAAGTATCTAGTGAGAACTCAAGCGATAATACTAATACGTTGGCTGACTAGCTCTGCACCAACGGGACCATGGAAGTTAAACAGGCAGGGAAAAGAGGAGATAAGAATGTAAGGTAGTAGAGAAAGTTCACATCAGTCAGAAGAATATATTTAGTTAGCAAGGGAAATGAGAAGTCGCTCTGCCTAATGAGTTCTGATGAAAAAATGGCTAGACTTCCCTTTTTATACCCGGCCCTCTAGTGAGCCCAACGTGAACTACTAAGGACCGCCCACTGACAACCATTACGTAATTTCTCTCTCTCCTCTGGGATAGACAAAGGCTCCCCTAGCACTGAGGGGAGGGGGGAGTGCTAGTGAGTTAGGCCCACCTCCCGCATGGCGCACCCACTGACCCCCAACTGTGGCTGCTGCTTCTCCCATCATTACAAATAAGTTTTACACACAATACTTATAACTAATTATATAAAATAGAACTCGTTGACTCAGGTGAAAACAAAATACATATTCATATTACTTATAGTACAACGGCTCACATGAACTAAGTTAGGAAACTCTACATAGACTACAGCCAAAGTTCCTGCCCTGACGATCCTAGCGAGAGTGGGGCATGACTAGGCGTTCATGCTCACACTGGACATGCGTCACACACACTCTCTCTCTCTCTCTCTCTCTCTCTCTCTCTCTCTCTCTCTCTCTCTCTCTCTCTCTCTTTCTAAAAAAAAAATACAAAAAAATAAACACGCTCACACAAACAAAATGCGGAAGACCAATTAGCAATAATAATTACAAGATGAAATAATAAATAACAGTAACTGCAAATTTGTTTTCTTCTTTTTTTAATACAAAAACAAACAAAAACACATGGCCAGGACTGTTATGCAGAAGCTTTAATACAGACCTAAAAAAAATACAATATATTTGTCAATTGTAGTAAATACATACAATACGGAGCAATGGAAAGTATGTGGAAGATGAGAAATCTCGGAATGAAAGTAAAAAGTGTGAAGTATCAAGGAATTGTTGTGCCAACAGTGATGTATGGGGCTGAGACATGGGCTCTGAAGGAAAAGGAGAGAAGAAAGCTGGATGTGATGGAGATGAGCTGCTTGAGGAGTATGTGTGGAGTTACTCGTAGAGACAGATTGAGGAATGAAGAGATACGTAGGAGAGAGGGGCAGCAGGAACATTTGTCAGCCGGAGTGGACAGAAGGGTGCTGTGCTGGTATGGTCATGTTGAACGAATGGAAGATGAAAGGCTCACAAAGAGAATATGTGAGTCAGATACAAGGGGAGATAGAAGGGCAGGAAGACCCCCATTGAGATGGAGAGACTGTGTAAGACAAGCTTTGGATGATAGAGGAACGACTTTAGATCAGACAAGGGAAGTGGTAATAAACAGGAATGAATGGAGAATGCTTGTGAATAGATAAGTGAACACGTGGTCATTTGAGGGAAGAGGTCGGGCGCAAGTTGGACTTGAATCAATAGATAATAGTCCATCAGGCGCTTGGCCCGGGGAGACTTGTTCTTGTTAGGGGGACCCGCAGAGGGCTGCTCTCGGGCAGCATGATATGCGGGGGTTGTGCAGGGGAATTATGAGCAAGGGATAGGATCGGGTCAAGGATTAGGGAGATAATGAGTAGTGATCCTATTTCTAAAGGAATGAAGAGTGGGCTATTAATTATGTGAGATGGGAGGTGATTCCACTCTTGGATGCTGCGGGGAAAAAAATAATGTCTGAATATGTCCGCGCTTGCCTGATATGTGTGGTATTATAAGTTGTGGCTGCGTCTCGTAAATCGTAAGTTTGTAGGGTGTAAATATGTATTTTTATCTATGTCTGCTAGATTGTTTGTGATTTTGTATAACATTTGTTGTCTGTGTATTTGTCTTCTTGTTACAAGGGGGTCTAGTTTAATGTCTTGTTTGAGCAAAGTGACTGATGTAGTATGTCTGTAATCACGTCTGATCCATCTTGCAGCTTTGTTTTGTATGGCCTCTAATTTATTGATATTATTGTGAGTGTGTGAATCTCAGACGGTGTCGCAGTATTCTAAGTGTTTCCGAACTAGTGATTTGAAAGCTTGAATTTTTATGTTTGCGTTACACTTTGTGAGATTCCTGCGAAGGAAGCCCAGGGCCCTATTAGCTTTTGCTCTGATGCTGCTCATGTGTGTGGTCCACCTCATGTCCGCTGAGATGTGGACCCCCAAATATTTGTGGGAGGGAACGGTATCTAAAGGGGTCTGCTATTAGACGGTTTATATGAAGGGTGTGCCTGGAAGTGTGGTGGGCGAGCTGGTGGTTTCGCTCTGCTGCATGTCTGCCTGCCGAGATCGGAACCTCTCCGGGTGGTCGGGGGCCGGTGGAGTGCTGGAGGGACCTTGGTGACCCTGGTCTCTGGGTCTTCTCCTGGATGACCTAGATGTGTGTGAATTTGTAGTTTGTGTTTGTGTGTTCATTGTTTTATGTTGTGTTGTCCCTATTCTGGCTCTGTCTTGAGTCGCCTCCCCCCCCCCCCCAAAAAAAAAGTGGGGATTGGGCCTGAGTTTATAGATAGATAGATAGACATACAATACGTATTGGTTTTCACATATATATTTTTAGTTACCGGTACATGTAGTTTTTGACAGGAAGTGTGTTTTTACATATTTTCTAAATAAATATTGCGATAATTAATTTGAAATGTTAGAATTTTAGAAAATTGAGATCGAGATAAAAATAATAATGGAGTGAGTTTTGTTTTTGTTTTTTGCTCTATGTTAATAACAGCTGCTATTAGGGTTATGATGAAATGGAAGGTATATGGTTGATAATGGAGAGAGAGAGAGAGAGTTAGTTAGTTTTCCAGTGGCAAATCGGTGCCTTAACCCCTAACGAGCGGCCTAGGCGGTAATTTATATGTACCGCCCAACGGGGTGTTTTTACCCTAAATAGGGTTGTTTACGTGATCATTTTCATGCCTAAATAAGACCCAGAGCGTAAAACAAGTATCTATCCCTGAAAGGGCATAAACAGAGCTTTCCAATGATACCCCAACCATCCTTGTACGACCACTGGTTTTCTTGCAACGATCGCGCAACACGAGTGCAAAACCCATGTAATTAGGTACTTTCCCTACATAATTCCCTGTGTAGTGAGTGTGAGGGGGGATGGAAGGGTGGTTTTCACTTCAGTTGGCCCACCGCGGTGGTGGGCGGCGGTCATAGCCTTACTACGCTCCTCACACCGCTCAGCTCTCTCTCTCTGCAACATTACGTGCTGAAAATGGCACACGACATAAGTTGTGAACCGCCACTTAGTCCAAATTTATTTCACACGACATAAGTTGCGCGCCGCCAAAGAAGGGTTAAGGCCGTGTCACACAGTAGTCGAACCCACCCGAAACCAGCCGAATCGACGAAAAAATTCAAATTTCAGCCAGTTCCGGTCGATTCTGGTAACACTTCGGGTGAGTTCCGGTTATCTTTGAGACGTTCTTGGGATGTTCTGGTCTTGAGTGGAATCATCCGGTAACTCGGGCCAAAGTTAATGCATGCGTTAACTTGGGGGGATGAATCGGGTCAAAAAACCGTTAAAAAAGTATCGAGTCATGATCTAGTTATATTCGAGTCATATTCTGGTTACATTCGACCCATTCGGGTCGTGTTCGATTGTATTTTGAATTGCCGATGATGACTCGAAATACTCGAACCTTGGTCGAATATAACCCGATGAAAATCGGAATATAACTTGATGATAACTGAATGATTCTCTCATAAAACCGCATGTAACTCATACGAGAGTCGAATATAACCCGAATTCAAGGATGAATACCAGATATTGACTCGAATATAACTTGGTGTTTGCCCGATGTATCAAGTTTACACTCGATATAGACCCAAACATGACTGGAATTGGCAGAATAAGAGTCAATTGAAAGTCGATGCTCACTCTAATACAAGCGGAATATCACCCGATGCATCTGTTGGCTAGGTGCGGCTACACCGGCATTCCCCTGGGACGCCAGGTGCGACCAAATAGGGGTAGAATGTAGGGGGGAATACACATGGCACCCCCTGATTTGACCTGATGAATCGTACATTGGCAGGCACGCAGGGGGCTCCTTATAAACTGCAGGGAGAGACGTGGTGCATCACATCGATAAAATGAACTAATAAAAATAATATAAAGTCAACTTATAGGATCAAATTGGTAATGCCAATTTTATAAATATTTATATTACGATAATATTTATATACATTTAATTTGTTTTATAACTGGTTATGATAAATGTAAAAAGACTTCACTTGGAAAACTAATAATGCATGACATTGGTATATGTTGTTGCACATGTATTGAACAGAGAACTGAAATTTTGTGTCAACACACTTCTAAAATGGGTCACAAATTGTGTGTTATATTATGTCATTGCAATTATATTGAAGAGAGAACTAACACAAATTTTAACACACTTATAATATGGGGCTCAAATTGTGTGTGCTATACAGTATGTCATTGTGTGTGCTATACAGTATGTCATTGTATGTGCTATACAGTATGTCATTGTGTGTGCTATACAGTATGTCATTGTGTGCTATACAGTATGTCATTGTGTGTGCTATACAGTATGTCATTGTGTGTGCTATACAGTATGTCATTGTATGTGCTATACAGTATGTCATTGTGTGTGCTATACAGTATGTCATTGTGTGTGCTATACAGTATGTCATACAGTATGTCATTGTGTGCTATACAGTATGTCATTGTATGTGCTATACAGTATGTCATTGTATGTGCTATACAGTATGTCATTGTGTGTGCTATACAGTATGTCATTGTGTGTGCTATACAGTATGTCATTGTGTGTGCTATACAGTATGTCATTGTGTGTGCTATACAGTATGTCATTGTGTGTGCTATACAGTATGTCATTGTGTGTGCTATACAGTATGTCATTGTGGTGTGTGCTATACAGTATGTCATTGTGTGTGCTATACAGTATGTCATTGTGGTGTGTGCTATACAGTATGTCATTGTGTGTGCTATACAGTATGTCATTGTATGTGCTATACAGTATGTCATTGTGTGTGCTATACAGTATGTCATTGTGTGTGCTATACAGTATGTCATTGCAGGTACGAATGGTGTGGCTGTGAACCCACCCCCATTTATATAAGGTCTGGCAGCTGCTTTGCATAGACCGATTTTCGACTGACATTCGACTTACATTCGACATACATTCGACTTAACTTCTTCTATTTTGGCTGTTGATCGACGGAGCTTCGATAATAATCCCGGTTATTTCCGGTTATTTCGAGTTATATTCGACTCATGATCGAGTCTTATTCGTTCCACATCGGGTCTCCTTCGAGTTAGGTACGGTGATTTATCGACTCCTCATCGAGTTTCATTAAGGTCCTTCGGGTTATATTCGAAAATAATTTGAGTCATTGTCGGGTCACATTAGACTCCGAGTAACTTTCGGGTAATTCGGTTCAAATATGCATGTCATCGACTTCGGGCGCCCTTCGGCCAACGTTCGACTTCTGTGTGACACGGCCTTAAATTAGTCTTGTAGGTGGGAAATTGGCTTTAAGGGGCCACTAAGGGGGTAGTCCTCGTTTTTCTGGACCCCCTTCTCCCTCATGTTTAGCATATTAGTTTTCAGATTTTAAGACGTTCGTTCTGTTAGTTTATCGATTTTCAGACCTTACACCCCATTTTTTTGTCAATATTAAGAACTTTCGTGCCGTTTAGGTGTCATTTTTTTCCTAGCGAGCGATAGCGAGCCTGTAATTTTTTAGAAGGAACCGGCTTTTCTCCCTAAATATGTACACATTTATCTTGAAAGGAGGTCTAGGGGGTGTATTTTTAAAGCTTGATGGAGATCTAGCGAGGAAACTCAACAATAAAATAACATATAAATACATGGACCAAAAACCAAACACTAGCCCCTTAACCTCGTGAATTAGGAATAGCTAGCAGGGTGGGCCTTCTATTGGTGTTATAGTGCATAGTCTTTGGCTATGGTTGCTGTATTCTCATCCTTGCCAGGGATTTATAGGGTGTTACATCCTTCGCAGTTTGTCTCTCCCATGTCTGTCTCCCAGATTTTCGAAGCCAAGCGGATCTAGCTCTTATAAAAAAAAAAACGTTCTTCGAGGATAAAGTCACCATGAAAGTTTAAACTTTTTGTCTTGTTATTCACTGTTTATTTTGGAGCAAGCTAAGTACGTGCTGTTACATAGTCTAGGGACCTCAGAGTCGGCACATCATGATTGTTTTGATTACCAGCTGCTCGCAATAATTCTACAGAAGTGTCTAATAGGCAGGCATGGTCATGTCTGAACTGTTAATATTATTATTATTATTATTAGTAGTAGTAGTAGTAGTAGTAGTAGTAGTAGTATTAGTAGTAGTAGTGTTATTAACATATTAATTTTGAGCCCCAATGAAGTGACAGTTTCGGTACATTTAGATGTTGCTGTTCCTGAATCATAAACAAAAACAGATCAGTTAGATTAGTCAGTCTTAGATAGGATGTTGTGGTTACTAAGAGCACTGAATCTGTACTCACTGGAACGTAGAAGAGAACGTTACCTAATAATATACACGTGGAAAATCGCAGAGGGTTTAGTACCAAACCTACATACTCCGATAGTCATGAAATTCAGTGATAGGAGAGGCTGGGAATGCGAAATCCCCCGGATGAATAACAGGGGTGCTATGGGCTCTCTGCGAGAGGGCTGGTTATCACACAGAGGCCCACGTCTCTTCAACAAACTCCCACGGCGAGTAAGAGACATGAGGGACATCTCGTTAGACAACTTCAAGAGAGCCCTAGATGTCGAACTGCAAAAAGTGCCAGACGAGCCCATCCTCGCAAGGGAGCGAGCTGTCGCTTGAAACATTCTACTGCACCAAATCACCACCCATAACGAGGGGCGTCGCGCTCCTTGGTGCCGCTAGAAGAGCGGCGAACACATCTAAAGGTATCTAAAGGTAAGGTATCTTAGGTTGTATTTATAGCTGTTTGTAGAATTTTAGTTGCCGCCACCACTCACTACCTTACATTATAGTTAATGAGCAATAATAAGATCAGGAATCAGCCACTTGTTATATTATATACTGTATATTCAGGAGCTAGAACATGAACAGTTCAGGAACAATATCTTGATATAAGAACGATGAGTACAGGAACAAAATTATAAGTAGGTGTGTGGTGTCTTGTTCAAAGTGTGTGTGTGTTAAGGGGAGATGGGCCGTTTTTCTGGTCCCCATTCTTCATGCTTATCCCCATTAGTTATGAGATTTTAATACGTTTGCCCCATTAGTTTGTCAATTTTAAGACCTTTCACCCCATTTTTTTTGTCAATTTTAAGACATTTCGTGCCCTTTAGGTGTCTATTTTTTTCCTGGCGAGCGACAGCGAGCCTGTAATTGTGGAGGGAACGGCCTTCGTCCGTGACATTTTTCTACCGAAAAATGCACAAATTAATCTTGAAGGGGGATCTAATGGATATTTTTTGTAAGTTTGATAGAGGTCTAGGGAGGAAACTAAAACATAAATGAATATACATAAAAAGACCCTCAAAAATAACCACTGTCCACTAAAGAACCATAGAACTCTCTCTGGGAGATGTGATGTCTCTATGCTGCGTGTCTTGTTTCCCCAAGAGTGTGTTTTCAATGTGAGGGCTTCTGAGAAAGTGAGTAAGGATTTGTTTATCTACCTTTACCTGGGTGTGATCTGTAATTCAAATTTTGTCACCAACCAACTTTACTTCTAAACTCATTTAATGAAATCAACAAATACATGTGGCACTCCAAGGACTCGAACCTAGGATACTCACATCGAAATTCCGCGCATTTATACATTACGCTATCAAGACAGTTAAAGAATGATGCACAAGCCTACGATTTATTTTTGCAGTTTCGAGTCCTGCATATTAATCTGAGCATGTACATATATTCCAACTGTGCTATGGTAGCCTAATGTATAGACGAATGTATCGACGAATTTAATGGGATAGTGGCTGATTTGTTGGTCTATTTATTCAGTTATTCATAGTTTCCTCGCTAGACCTCCATCAAGCTTAAACAAACACCCCCTAGACCCCCTTCAAGATATGTTTGTACATTTTTGGTAGAAAAATGCCCCCCTTTTAAAATTACAGGATCGCTATCGCTTGCCAGTAAAAAATCGATACCTAAATGGCGCGAAAGGTCTTAAAATTGACAACGAAATTGGAGTGAAAGGTGTTAAAATCGTCAAACTAATGGGCCGAACGTCTTAAAATTTCAAAACTAATGGGGCTAAACACGAGGGAGAAAGTGGTTCAAAATAACGACCCATCTCCCCTTAAAACTATTTGTATTCTGTGTGAGCTTTCCATGGTAAATATCCATGCAACGTGACTGCCTTGCCTCGTGACTTGAATGGTGTCAGGGTGATAGGCAGGGTTACCGAATCAAGTCCGTTAGATAGTAAATACATGCCGATAATAGCTAGAATAAGGGCACAATTTCTACAATTTCTCTCTAAAATGGCTCAAACTACAGAATGTCGCTAAAATTCATGTCACTAGATGTAAACATTTGTCTCTAGATCGAATGAATAACTCTAGATTTAGCGGAAAAGTTGCGAAATTGGCAACACTGGTGATAGGTAAGCAAATACAAACACTATAGTACATACATTATAAGTAGGCCAAAAATCCTGACTCGTAACCTCTGTAACTCAAAAAGGGCTGGAGCATATGGGTTATAAATGTCCACACCTATTCTCTGGCTGACTCTTCCCAAATGGTAGAAGTATTAGCTCGATTACTGTAGTATCGTTTTAGAGTTATGAGAGGTTGGGGTTAGTATTTTTAGCCTACCTATATTGAACAGAGTATAGTACTTATTGTGACCACTAACTTACCTCTACCCCTTGAGAGAGAGAGAATGTGCAGTTGGCTTATGAAGTTCATTCATAAGTTGATTAAGAGCACACTAAATTGTTATATTAGCTTAGTTCAAAGTGCACCTTGAATTAATTTTTAAAATATGTCTGATTTTATAAAAAGTGAGTCCTAAGAGTAACAAGTAATATCAATAAGATTTTAATTAAACTTGATCAGTCATTTGATTGAGGCCCCCCTTTCCCCTGTTTGCTTAATTTGTATACTGAATAGTTGGAATGAATGTACATGCTTAGATTGGTATGCAGGATTCGAAACTGCATAATAAATCGTAGGCTTGTGCAGCATTATTTAATTGTCTTCGTGGCGCAATGCATAAGTGAAACAAAATAAAATCAGAAGTGGAAACCCTGGAAGACTGGCATAATAGTCCCCCTATATAAGGGCAAAGGGGAAAGAGGAGTGTGTGGTAACCACCGAGGAATATGTCTTCTAAGCGTAGTAGGGAAGGTATACAGTAGGGTAGTGATTGAGAGAGTGAGAGTGAGAACGGAGAAATGGATAGGCGACGAGCAGGGAGGTTTTAGGAAGGGAAGAGGATGTGTAGATCAGATTTTTACCCTGAATTGTGTTGTGGAGAAGTATCTGGAGAAGAAACAAAAGGTGTATGTTGCCTTTATGGACTTGGAGAAGGCCTATGACAGAGTGGATAGAGAAGGTTTGTGGAAAGTACTTAGAATATACGGAGTAGAGGGCAAGTTGCTGAAAGCAGTGAAGAGCATGTATGAGGGTGCAAAGGCGGCAGTACGTGTGGAGAGTGAGCAGAGCGAGTTCTTTGACCTGAATGTTGGTTTGAAACAGGGGTGTGTGATGTCCCCGTGGTTGTTTACTGTATATATGGATGGAGTTATGAAAGAAATACTATCAAGAGCAGTGGATGTTGGTGTATCGCTGAAAAGGGAGGGAATTGAGTGGAAGCTACCTATACTGCTGTTTGCGGATGATACAGTTCTGATGAGTGATAATGAATGGGAGTTGCAGGGTCTGGTAAATGAGTTTGGAACAGTGTGCGAAAAACGGAATTTGAAGGTAAATACGGGGAAGAGCAAGGTTATGGTCTTCGAAAGGGGTGAAGTCACAGAGTGTGAGGTGAAGCTGAACGGTCAGGCTATGGAGATCGTCAACTCTTTTAAGTATCTGGGCAGTGTGTTGAGTAAAGATGGGACTATGGATGAAGAGGTGCGGGAGAGGGTACAACAGGGGAAGAGGGTTGTAGGAACGCTAAAAGCAGTAACAAGAAATAGGGTGGTCAGTATGGAAGTGAAGAAGTCCTTGCATGACAGTGTGGTAATCCCGACACTGACTTACGGAAGCGAAGCATGGACGTTGGTTGAGAGACTCAGACCAAGAGTGAGAGCAGTGGAAATGAATTACTTACGGAGTGCGTGCGGAGTTACATGGAGGGATAGACAGACTAATGAGGAAGTAAGAAGGAGGTGTGGTGTGGAGGTAGATGTGCTGGAAAGTGTGAAAAGGAACAACTTGAGATGGTTCGGCCATATGGAACGTATGGAAAGCGAGAGAATGACTAAGAGGGTGTACGAGAGCGAGGTGGAGGGACAGAGGGGGAGAGGTAGACCGAATATGAGGTGGAAGGATGGAGTGAGGAAGTACATGAACGAAGGCGGTGGTGGTTGGGGGGAGGGGCGTCGACTGACTGGGGACAGAGGTGCATGGGGGCGGTTCGTTCGTGGCTACCCCTTCGGGGATCACGGCGTCAGGCAATAGATAGATAGATAGATAGAAACCCTGGGGAACCCAACACCAAATATTATATGGCTAGGAGACTTTAACCTACCAAACATTAAATGGAGACAACTAGAAAACCAGTTAGTGGCAAATAACACCGGAGAAGCAAATACTAATACGAGAGAGCTTTTGAACTTTGTGATTTTTTTAGTCTTACCCAACATATTGCTGAACCCACACGGGAAAACAATATCTTAGACCTGGTCTTCACTAACAACGACTCTCTAGTACACAGCATTAACATATCGGACACAACATACTCAGATCATAAATTAATTGAGATCAAAACAACCTTAGAAAGTGTACAGACAACCTCAGAATCGAGAACAAAAACCGGCCCCTTCAGTAAATTTAACTTCAATAACAAAAACATTAGGTGGGAAGAGGTAAATCAAGAAATGGAGGAAATAGACTGGGAAGATTTAATGGATAACCTGACACCAGCAGAATGTCTAGTCTTAATAACAGAAACCATGACCCAAATCTGTAGCCACCATATACCTGCAAGACAAACAAAACGAAGAAGCAAACAAGATCGGGAAAGGAGGAGGCTGTACAGAAGAAGAAAATTACTCACACAAAGACGCACACATCAAAATCTACAGGATAGGCAAAAGGTCGAAATAGATAGAGAAATTGTGGAAATTGAACAAAGGCTAAGAATATCATATGAACTACAACATATGGAAGAGGAGAGGAAAGCTATTGCAGGTATAAAGGAAAATTCCAAATACTTCTTTTCATACGCCAAACAAAAGGCTAAAACAACATCAAACATCGGCCCACTGAGCAAAGGGGACGGCTCTTTCACAGGGGACAAAAAGGAAATGAGCGAACTCTTAAGCAGGCAGTATGAAATGGCATTCAGTGAGCCTGATGAAACAAAAGTCATCAGAGACCAAAATATATTTTTCATGGAAACCTCCCCCACGGAAACCCCTCAGATGCTGGATATTGATTTCGGTCCAAAAGACATAGAAGAGGCCATTTCCAACATGCCATCCCACTCGGCACCAGGCCCGGACTCATGGAATTCGATCCTAATGAAAAAATGTAAGGAAAACCTCTCAAAACCCCTGGCTATAATGTGGAGAAGGAGTCTAGACACTGGTGACATACCAGATAGCTTGAAAAACGCAATAATTGCCCCACTGCATAAAGGAGGGAGTAAAGCACTACCAAAAAACTACCGCCCGGTAGCTCTAACCTCTCACATCATTAAAGTTTTCGAGCGAGTCCTGCGAAGCAAAATTTCAACATTCATGGAGGCAAATGAACTACACAACACCGGTCAACATGGGTTCAGAGCGGGAAGATCATGTCTCTCACAACTTTTGGAACACTATGACAAAATTCTTAAAGCGCTAGAAGAAAAGAAAAACGTGGATGTCATTTACACCGATTTTGCTAAGGCATTTGATAAATGTGACCATGGTATAATAGCCCACAAACTGAAAGCAAAAGGTATAACTGGGAAAATCGGACGGTGGATATACAATTTCCTCGTAAACCGAAAACAATCGGTAGCAGTAAACCAAGTCACTTCTGAGCCTTCGGATGTCAAAAGCTCAGTGCCCCAAGGAACAGTGCTAGCGCCCCTTCTGTTCCTCATACTATTTGCGACATAGATACCAACACCAGACACAGTACGGTGTCGTCTTTTGCTGATGACACAAAATTAAGCAAGATAGTAAACACACAAGAGGACACGGGCCGACTGCAGGAAGACATGAATGTAGTGTTCCAGTGGACCAGGGAAAACAACATGCAATTCAATGAGGAAAAATTCCAATAATACGGTACGGAGATAATAATGGTGTTAAAGAAATTACAAATTACTTAACAGAATCTAACCACATAATAGAACGGAAAGACAGTGTGAAAGACCTTGGGGTATTAATGTCTGAAAAATATGGGTTTCAAAGTACATAACCAGGTCAAAGTGGCGGCTGCGAAACGTCTAACGGGTTGGATTCTGCGTACTTTTAAAACATGCGGTGAATTGCCTATGATAACGCTCTTCAAATCTCTAGTGCTACCGCGGCTTGAATACTGTAGCGTATTAACATCCCCATGCAAAGCAGGTGAAATAAATGACGTAGAGAGTGTACAAAGAAATTTCACTTCGCATATAAGTTCGATAAAACATCTACACTATTGGGAGCGTTTAAGAGCACTGAATCTGTACTCACTGGAACGTAGAAGAGAACGTTACCTAATAATATACACATGGAAAATCGCAGAGGGTTTAGTACCAAACCTACATACTCCGATAGTCATGAAATTCAGTGATAGGAGAGGCTGGGAATGCGAAATCCCCCGGATGAATAACAGGGGTGCTATGGGCTCTCTGCGAGAGGGCTGGTTATCACACAGAGGCCCACGTCTCTTCAACAAACTCCCACGGCGAGTAAGAGACATGAGGGACATCTCGTTAGACAACTTCAAGAGAGCCCTAGATGTTGAACTGCAAAAAGTGCCAGACGAGCCCATCCTCGCAAGGGAGCGAGCTGTCGCTTCAAACAGTCTACTGCACCAAATCACCACCCATAACGAGGGGCGCGACGCTCCTTGGTGCCGCTAGAGGAGCGGCGAACACATCCAAAGGTAAAGGTAAAGGTTGATTTTCGGTGTGAGCGTCCTGGGTTTGAATCCCCGGCCTGCCACATGTGTTTGTTAATTTCATTAATCGAGTTTAGGAGTAAAGTTGGTTGGTGGAGAGAACATAATAATTATCTCTCCCCCCCCCCCCCATACACACACAGAGTTGTCGCGAAACCCCTATAGGCCTACACACACACACACTAATAATAATAATATTTATTCAGTCAGCAATTTACAGAGTTGGTACCACATAGTTTGTTACAAATATGACATGTACCAGCCTTGCATAATTCCAACTAAGGATAGCCCAATAAGGCCGTTAGGCGTATTTCCATTGGGGTCCTTGTGGGATTAGGTTAGCTGGGGAAAAGGGGAGGATAAAGAAATAGATTAATAGGTTATTTTAAGATACCTTACATCCTATAGTAAATATCAGTAATCCGTAATCAGTAATCATATCAGTTTGGTTTGTCTATCTCTTATGTCGTATTTAGTAGTAGACATAAGCTTGGTGCTCCCTTCTCGCAGCTGTCCGGTTCAGGTGTTCCTTCAGGCTACGTCTGAAGGAATACCGTGTTCTCTTTTCACGGACTGACTGGGGTAGGTCGTTTCAGTCTTTGATGGCAGTGAAGAAGAATGTTTGCTTACCCTGTCCTTGGATTCTCGGGACCTTAAAATTAAACATCATGTTTCTTGTATTATGTCCACTCCTCTCATTTGCTTTAACAAAATCATTCTTTAGATACTCTGGAGCTCTGTCATAGAAAATTTTGAAGGCATTAGTTATCCTGATTTGTTTGGCCCTGTCAGAAACATTGAGCATACCTAGTGACTGAAGTTGTTCCTGGCCAACATGTGATCTGGGTCCTAGGTTCAGCATGAACCTAACCATTTTATTTTGAGTGACCTGAAGTTTGTGCTGTGCTGATTTAGATGATGCAGAGTACCAGGATGACACAGAATAGTCCAAATGACATTGAACAAGCTCTTGGCAGAGGGTCTTTTTGGTCGCCGCGGGCAAGCATCCCACCTGTCTATACAGGTATTTTATACGTGCTCTACACTTACTCAGGATAGATTCCAAAATTGTTTCACCTGACAAACTCGCGTCCAGTTTCAGTCAGAGATATTTAACTTTTGACACTGTTGTTATAGGAATATCATTACAGTTGACCGAGAAGCCCACAATGTCTTTCAGTTTGCGTTTTGTTCCACATAAGATGGCTTCCGTCTTGCCCAGGTGAAGAGATAGTCTATTGTTCACTAGCCATTCACTACATGATGCTAGTTCTTTGGAAAGTGAAGCGGCAATACTTATTGGGTCTTTTCCTGAAACCAGAAGCACGCTGTCGTCTGCATACAGTAATAATTTACATGAGACGCTCAGTTCCATGTCGTTCACATAACAGAGAAAGAGTAAGGGACCAAGGATGCTTCCCTGCGGGACCCCACAGTTAATTGGCATAGGATCAGATATATTATCATCAATTTTGACTCTTTGGGTTCTACCACTAAGATAAGATTTAAACCAGTTCACAGACCCTATGCCCATAGCTTGTAGTTTATTACATAGGATATCATGGTCTACTGTGTCAAACGCTTTTTGTAGATCAAGAAGAACCATACCGGTGTAGTTACCTTTAGACATTTCTTTACGAATGTGATCCGTTAAGTGGATGAGACAGGAGTCTGTCGAGTACATGCATCTGAAACCTGATTGAAACTTATAGAATAGATCATTTTGTTTGAGGTAGTGTTCAATTTGGGTGTATACCGCTCTTTCAAGGATTTTAGATACAATACATAATATGCTAACTGGTCTGTAGATGCCAACTTCTAGTTTATTTCCTTTCTTGAATAGAGGGTTACAATAGCTTCCTTCAGTTCAGCAGGTACTGTGTTGGTGTTAATTGACAAGTTGATGATGTGGGTTAGGGGGCCTGCTATACCAATGGCTCCATCTCGTAGAAATTTGGCAGGAATTTTGTCTGGTCCTGTGCTCTTATGTACATTTAGGTTAGACAGCTCGTCAAAAGTGTATTTTGGTGTAACATTTTGCAATCTAAATGTGTTCGGGTGTATGTCTTTATCTCTGTAGAAATTACGAAAGGTGGCCGTTGTTGTCGTGTATTTATTGAGAGGTTGAGGTAGGTTCTGTGCAAGTGTGTTTGCTATGGAAGTGAAGAAGGAGTTGAAGTAGGTTGAAATTTGTCGTTTATCGTGGCAAACCTGATCATTAATGGTGAGAGCAATATTAGTGTTAGACGAATCCCTTGTCTTGTTGCTGTAGCCTGTTGTTTTTAGGTGCCTCCATAGTTTCTTTGGGTTATTCTGATATTCCTCTGCCTTATTGTGAAAATAATTATTTTTCGCTGATTTCATTTTCCTACTTAGTTTATTCCTGGCCCTGTTGAACTCATGTTTCAGACCTTGATCCTGTCTATGTTTCGCTAGCCTTTTTAACAGATTGTCTCTGTGTTCCAGATGGTGTAGTATGTCATTGTTGATCCATGGGTCTGACCTTGCTTTAATTCGTATGTCTTTCAGAGGAGCTATTTCGTCTAGGATGTTTGTGATGATGGTTCTGAAGCCAACCCATGCGTCATTAACGTTTGTACTTCCAAACACTGGAGACCAGTCTGTATTCCATAAAATGTCCAGAAATGTTTCCTTATTGTAGTTTCTGAGTGACCTTGTTTTGATAATCTTGTGATTCTCTAGGGTAATTTTTGTGGTTTTCCGTGTGCAATATGTGACGAAGTGATCACTTATCCCAGTCTGTATAACCCCTGATTGGGATATTTTGTCCTCTCTGTTACAGTTTATGTGGTCTAATATTGTGGCAGTGTTCTCAGAGATACGTGTGGGGGTTGTGATGAGTTGTTTGTGATTGTGCATTGTCAGTATATGCCTATATTCTCGTACAAGCCTATCATTTCGTTGTTTGATCACACAGAGCGGTCGCGAAACATTAGACCGTGGTAGGTTCCATGTATGTTTTCTATGGAAAACTAACAAAGATACCTCATCTTGTTTAATTGGTATAGAAACTGTAGACCTCCCTTATTATCGTGTGTTGAATATTGATGCTTGAAACAGCCTGTGGTTGATGATGATGATGATGATTTTGTAATAGATCATCCGTATTAAACTTTCAGCAAGAGAGGAGGAAGGCGAGACCTGCCAGGCATACGATATTCTTTAACCATTTGAAGATTAAGTATTAAGTATGAACATTATAATTGTGATGAAAACGTTAGAATAGTATTAAGGTTCTCTTTCTCGAGTACTCGTCCTTTTTTTTTTTTTTTTTTTTTTCTTTTTTTAATAGGCTACTTATATTAAAATAATTAATTATTAGGAGGCTTATATGCTGGATGGCATCAGCTGATGAATGCATTGGTGTCAACAGGGGTCAAGGAGAGGTTTACTATCTGGTAAGATGTTGGACTCCGCAGAAGAGGGTCATGCTGCCAGATTGGATGGAGATCTGGGTCAGCACAGGGCACTGTCTTGCAGAGCAAGAACTTCCCTGAGGAGAGGCAAAGAGAAGTTTGTCAGGTGAATCACTTAGGGGGTCGAGGGACATTTCACTTTAGATGATGCAGTAATCTTAGCTAAGACATTAGATGTTTTCAGATTGGCCCTTGAGGCACTATACGAGGAGTCGGATCCGTTGGATTTTAAGGTCTCTTGGAATCAGACCAAAGTCCAAGCATTTGGTGACTTATTGGTTGATGCAGTGCAATTTGGTCCTGCATGTGGTGAGGACACATAGATCTTGAATACATTTACTTTTCTTGGCAGCGTGATCCATAGTGGTGAGTCAGGCTACGTTGTCAATCGTAGAGTATGGAGTTATGGATTCATTCAACAAAAGTATATGGCATTTTTTATACCTGTGCAGAAGGACGAAGCTGCGTATCTTCACATCGCTGGTGCTCCCTCTCTTATTTTATGGATGTGAGACATGGACACGGCATTAACCCGGCAGCAGCGGGTAGACTCTTAAGAGGATTTACTGGGTGACTGCGGGGAGACTCTTAACCCTTTGGCGCACGATGACTCGTTGAGAGTCATTAGGTATTTTTTTCCTAGGCGCACGATGACTCGTTAAGAGTCATTAAACTTAAAAATATTCGCCAAAACTTAAGTTTTCGTCTGACGCGCGTCATATTTGGAATAGATATTAAGTATTAAGTCTAGTTCAATGGGTACAATTGGCAACCCCCTCAGTTTAACGGTTTACTCACGGCCGGCTGGGAAGGGAGCAGAGTACAGCTCAGTCTGTTTTTCGATACATTCACGTTTATTCGTGTATCTCAGTAACTATTTAGTTTATAGTAATTCTAAAGTTACCAGTGGAATCCTCATTAAATTCCGCTTCCATATATGTATGCAAATCAAAAATGTTGTGGGCAAAATTTTGAGCTAGCGCGAGTTGGAGATAAGGTATTTTATTTATTTTTTACAATTCTTATTTCGGAGTGCCCCAATGTGGTTGTTTTGTATTTATTCTATGTTTATATTCGCTTATCTTCAAGTTCAATCAATAACGAAGCCGATGGTACCTCATTAATCCAAATACAAGGATTTTTTGGTGGATAAAAACGTCACAGAATCAAATTATTGCCGGGCACAAAACTGGCTCTGAGTGAGCTGAGATATACTTAGGGAGTGGGAAAAAACTTTGATTGGAAACTATAGGTGCGCAAAGGGTTAAGATCCTAGGCCTAAAAAAAAAATTTAAAACACCCCAGTGGCACTTTAAAAACAAATTGGTGTTTAATTGAGATAATTCCCCTTCATACCTTCAATCACTCCTTCACATGTGTCAAAGTCCCCTCCTTCCCCCCTTTCCCCCCCCCTTTAATTATCACCTATTTTCCCTGTTATTCCCTTATTCATTGGTATATTTTTGTGTGACCATCTCCAGGCCGGTTCCATGCTGTTGGCATATGAATAGCGAGTGTGTTGCGTAAGGGAGAGTGTGAGGGAGTAAGTCAGTAAGGCTTCAGCCCTCGAGAGGAGAGGGTGTACGGCCAGCTGGCTCACATATGATGAATGAACCGCTCGGTAATAAATTCGCTATTTTTACCATCCAAACAATATTCCCACTTGTTTTATTGTTGATACAGGTTACTATCTTCATATTAAACGTAAAATAGGCGCATATGGATAAGTATTAATTATATTTATGGTAAATTAACGATTTTAGTGAGGAATTAATCAGAATCCCTACGCACAGGGGTATGGTGTATACTACAGGGGCTGGTCAGCTTAGAGGTTAACAGGGAGTTGAAGAGACGCATCAACTCCTTTGGTACCGGTACTAAATGTCTTTGCAGGCTAATGGGCTATCACTGGAATGATTACGTTTCAAACCAGCGACTACTCCATGAAACTGATTCAAAGATATATTAGTTGCATGGTCCGTGAACGCCAACTTCAGGTATATGGGCATGTGGTTCGCCTCTCTGAAGCAGACCCTGCTCACCAGGTGGTCTCTACAGAAGACAACCCTGAATGGAGGAGGCCTAGGAGAAGACCACGGAACTCATGGCTGAGGCAAATCGGCCTATCATGCGATAGGATACTTGATATGGGCCGGGCAAATGCCTGGAGTTTCGCCCGGGAGGATCCTCCAGACTGGAGTCGGAGGGTGAGAGCGGCTTCTCGCGGTCACAGCGTATGCCCCCATGGATTGATTGATTGATCAGTTCCCTGTTTTCTCATTGTAATACTGTTTATATGATTATGTGAAATTGTACTTTGATGTACTTTGTGTCAATAAACTTTTTAAATTGAACTGAATTGAATTGAAATTTAATTATGACGCATTTTGACAGTTTATTTTGTCTATTATTAGACAATTTTATACAGTTTACGAAAGATCTGTGGGAACTATAAAGGTAAAGACTATCTCAATTAATCCTCTGACTTCCATATACTTTTCCTAATCTGAATAAAATCGTCTAATAATAGCCAGAAAACAGAAAATAAATGCATAATCGGTTCTTGAAAGGGTTAAATCTCCTTGCTGTTAGTACAACCATAAGCTGTTACTATAAGGTAGCGCCAGCGAACTTGACAATAATCTTGACCCCTTAACTTCTTGTAACTCGAAATGAATGAAAGCAAACGAGCTGACGTTTCTATTATTTGGGAAGAGTCCACCAAGAAATAGATGTGGATAGTTACTGCCAGTTTGCTCTAGGCCTTTTTGAGTTACAGAGAGGTCAGGGATCAAGATTATTGTCAAGTTCGTTGGCGCTACCTATGGCATTATTTTTATAACAAACGTTAATTAGGTACGTCTATAGTTTCTATACCAACCAAAAAGATGAGGTATATTTGTTAGTTTTCCTTATATAACACTTAGGATTCTCCCATTACATTGGCTAATGTTTTGCCACCGCTCTGTTTATAATAACATTCTTAGTCACTCACTTCTATCGTAGTATAAAACTTCTCATTGAACTATATATTTGTATGTACGTATAATGATCTTGGTTCAGTTATAGATGTTTTTTATGTATGTTTAATCATGAATATTGCCTGAAATCACATAATGTTTGGCATGTAAACTTATACATTTATTTGTTTCTTTTTCAGGTATGCACAACTTGCGTTTAGTTGTTTGTGATAACAAAATGACGGATTGTGTGATCAGTTCATTTATGGTAAGTCATCAATATATATGTATCTTATTAACCCTTTCAGTACACCAAGATGCAGTTCTTTATTACAGTTCAAATATTCTCAGACGATTATATTAAGTTAAGAAACAAGAAAGTGAGTTAAAGTTACCAATGAAGCTGTACGGTATAAAATCTTCAAATAGTAGCCATAATATAACAATGAACAGCGTCCTAATACTGAAAAGGTTAATGTTATGTCGGGCAATAATATTTGTCCGCGTACTTTAGTTCTCTCTTTCCACCCTAGGAAAGCTTTTTCGGAACTATAACACTCAGCAGGAACACAGCTGACTCCAGATATACAATTATAAATCTCCTCAATCTCTACCAATGATACAAAATACACAGTTGGGTTTCACAAGGTTTTATTTCACTTTAGATCATAGTACTGCATATTATATAATAAATAATCACTTTGGTCGAATCATATCTATATATAAATACTCTCGAACCTGCTTCAAGAATGAATAATAATATTCTTAAAGCATGGATGATACATAAATCAGTTAATAATAATAATTGATAAATCACAATTGAATAACATATGATGAATATATAAATATCATAAATGATAACAGAGCGGTTAGTCTCAAAGAATGACTGATATTCTGAAGGTCAACGTTAGCGCGTGGTAAAACGTGACGAGGTGTAAGGTCAAAATACTGAGGTCACAATGTCTCAAATAGACTGAATATATAAAATAAGAATATCAGCTGAATGGCAAATAACTAAGGAGTTATAAATAAAGAGAGAGGTTTTAATTCTCTACTAACGTATACAGTTCGATGTAATAATCGTCGTTCAGGAAACTGAGCAAAATAAAGATTAGTCTTATGGAAAAGACAAAAGCCCTCGCATTGAAATATTAATGCGATATGGACAAAATTAGAATTTCTATGAATTCAAGTTAAATGTTTAAACTGGTTGTGAAACCAGGAAACATAAATAAAAAGAAGTCAGGCTAAGAGACAAAATAATTAACACACTCTATGAACATTTATATCCGACACTCGTTCCCTAATAATCCTATTAACTAAAGCTCAGATCTGCCAGGGGTGTTCACAGTATTTACGTGTAGTGTGCGAGTAATCGGGCCGAATGGATATATATATAAGCTTGGTGGCAATACATGAGTATATATTACACAGTATATATATAAATCAATCCCAAGATAGCGTTTGTATGTACTCTCGACACGAGTAACAAAAGGAACTAAGGAGAGAATAAAAGATCTCTTGCGTCTACGTTAATTGAACACAACATATCCTACACAACCTTGCAATAATCACGAAACACAATAAGTAAACGAGAACCACTTAATTTTGAGTAGGAGTATAGCAGAAGGTAGCCTTGTAGAGATCTGACACACGTGGGGGCGACCAAGTGCGTGGTCCGTCTTGGCCTGGTTGTCAAGGGGGGAAGGTCCAGGGGTACCCTCGCACAGGTAGCACCAGCTTAGGTCACTGCCGGGACAGCCTACACACACACACACTCTCGTCTGGACCCCGTCTCTGCTTGAAGGGCACGATTTAGAGGATTTTGGCTAGCCTCTTCGGATGGTGCTGTCCGATCGATCGAGTGATTTACGTATACTCCCCCACAGAAACTCCGTGGGACACAGTGCCTCGACTTGCCTAACTCTACCCTGTTTTCGGCCAGGTAGTATTTGATTTTACGGAGAGTAACAAGTCGGTGGTTTTTGGAACATAAGAGGCATTGGAAATACCATTTTTTATGTATTGCCTGGTTGTCTAAAGTCTTCAAAATATAATGCATACATGAATATGTGGGGAATAGTATGTTTTATTTATTAATGATAAGAGGTAATAGCTTAAAGTCTAGGTATACCTAGGATAATTAATTTACAATATTCGAGGCCTCTCTCCCTTTAGAGGCTTGTATAGAGTGATCTGCTTGTCTTCTCATCTTGTGGAATTCCGAGCACAACCTCGTCTAGCTGTGGTAGTGGTGCATGGAAACGCCAGGGTGGCTGTAGAGGAATAAGAACATAAGAACATAAGAAAATGGGAGTCTGCAGAAAGCCTATTGGCCTACACAAGGCAGATCCCTGTCACACCCAACCCAAATTATAAGCCCAGCTTAAAAACACCATTAGGACTTACCTCACCGAAACGGTCAGAGGTCAGAAAGACGGGGATCTGCAGATCCCCACACCTGGCCCACACCTGACAGATCGCCCTCACACCCAACACATCTCGTCCATATGCCTATCTAATTGTATCTTAAAGCTCCCTATCGTTCTTGACGGAGGTTGGTGTCTCATTTGCATAAATTCCTCCTCCGTATAGTCTAAATCTGGCCGAGGTGCAAGCGTCCATTGTTCACCTGGCGCCCGGGGGCACAAACCAACAAAATGTGGTGGATGTCCTCTCCCACGTATGCTATACGTATGGTAAGCCACGCTTTTCTCCTGGGGTTGTGCTATGGGTGACTGTGGTATCTTATTGTTGTTGTCCAGGGGAGGCTGTTTCCGGTCTCTCTTCCGGCGGATTACGGACGCAACTCTATAGTGGTGAGTTGTTGTTCCTGCCATTGATGGGAATGGTTTTGGGGTCTCCTTTGGCATTAGGTTTCCCAGCCCTGTCATTTCCGTTAAGTATCCTTAAGATGTTTATCTCGTCAAAAGTATTTTATACCATGTACAATAGTGAAGGCTCAAAGGGATTAGTTTCACTGCGTTCATTTTATTTTTTATATATTATTTTCCTGGCGACCTCCCACTACATGACACGCGACATATCAGTACCTGTGGGATCCCCACCCAACACCATATATCCCACCACTACCAACATCAATATATATATATATATATATATATCAGTACCTGCGGGATCCCCAGTACCTGCGGGATCCCCACCCAACACCATGCATCCCACCACTACCAACATCAATATATATATATATATATATATATATATATATATATATATATTATATATATATATTATATATATATATATATATTTCAGTACCCGCGGGATCCCTACCCAACACCATGTGTCCCACCACTACCAACCTCAATATATAGCCTACATATATATCAGTACCCACGGGATCCCCACCCAACACGTGTCCCACCACTACCAACCTCAATATATACATATATATCAGTACCTGCGGGATCCCCAGTACCCGCGGGATCCCCACCCAACACCATGCATCCCACCACTACCAACATCAATATTATACTGTATAATTATATATATCAGTACCCACCCAACACCATGTATCCCACCATTACCAACATCAATATATATATATATATATATATATATATATATATATATATATATATATATATATATATAGTATATATATATATATATATATATATATATATATATATATACTGTATATATATATATATATATATATATATATATATATATATATATATATATATATATATATATATATATCAGTAAAGAAAAAAGAAATAATAATAAAATCAGTCTAGGCTATGATCAAAAATAGATACCGATGCTTGTAAGAAATGCAAGCACAAGTCTGAGGACCTAAGTGCAAAGTGTGACAAATGTAAATTGCAATTCCATCAGCAATGCATAGGTAAGCTCAACAAGAGTAAAAAAGGCATAAATGTGTTAATTGCTTCAATTAATTCAATAAACTTAACCCATTGGCTGCGGATACCGTACTTGAATGTCATGGCAATTTATAGCAATTTACAAGCTCATAACCCATTGGCTGCGGGAGACGTCCCGGAACGCCATGGCAATTTATAGCAATTTACAGGCTTTTAAAGCCTGTGGAGATGAGTCCGAGTGAGCGGGAGTGCGGAAGGCCGCCGTCCGCTCTCCAGCCAGGCGGCCAGGGCACTGAGGGATATCAGCTATGTTTCGCTAGACATATGCAGCGCTGCCAAAGGCAAATGTAGTGTTGACATTACTCATTATTAGCAAATATGTGTCAATGTTTATGGAAGCACTGCGGATGAACCCTGTGCGGTACGAAGCTCGTTCTAGTGTCATTTTGAAGCTATTTTCTTTTAGTTTTTGGCTGAATACATTTAATTTAATTCAGACACTTGCTTAATAATTCAGAAATGCCTGAATGAGCCCCAATATAGCGGAAAGATGCCCGCACCGTAAGTGTTAAACTCAATAAAACTGTTAGAAGAATTTACAGATGTGATGGCGAAAATCAGTCCCAAAAGTCCAAATGGCTTTGCTAAATGAAAATATTTCACTTCATTCTAGTTGTCCATACCACCAGAGATGGTAAGTCCACAAGCCGCCATACCCAGCCTCTCTCCCTTATACTGTATATGCAAATATATAAGGTCTTAAAACCAGTAGAATAACTATGGTCCCATTCAAACAAGGACTACTAGAAGAGGGGAATGCAATGCTTGCTGCCCTTACTGAAACTCGCATTATAGATCACGACAATAGGGAAGTATGAATCCCAGGTTACAATCTACACATGTCAGACATGACACACATTGGAGGAGTAGCTTTGCACATAAAAGACTCTAGTAAGTTCAGAGTTTTTTAAACACTCCAATGAGGTAATAGAAATACTGGGGGTAGAATTATAAAGCCTAAACCTGGCAGTTATTCTCACATACAGACCTCACTTCATGAGTTCATAACCCAGCTGAATAAGATCAAAACTGCTTTAGAAGGGCTGAGGACCCTAACCCCTAACATCCTGTTGTTGGGGACTTAATTTACCTAATATCAAATGGAGGCAAGTAGAACATCAAATAATGCCCAACACCACAAATGCAAATGAAGATTGCACACTCGAAATCATTCTTAATTCATATTCTCTGTTCAACTCCAACCAACACATCACAAACCAACTAGAGGTCAAAATGTCCTTGACCTGATATTTTCAAACAATAAAACTTTGCACAATTCCAGCTTATCAGATAGTACGAATTCTGACCATAGACTAATTGAGGTACTAACCAACCTTGAGTACCTAAACAAAGACACAACAAATATATCACAAACTGGCTCATTCAGTAAGTATATAAACCAGGAAATAGTGGAAATAGAATGGGAAATTCAAATGACAGACAAAACAACCTCTGAATGCCGTAGCATCGTAACGGAAGTACTTAAGAGTATGTGTGCTCACATTCCAGAGAGAAAAGAGAAAGGAGGAAGTTCTACAAACCAGAAAACTACTGTCACATCAGCTCTCCCAAGCCGGCTTACGAGAAAGGCAATTAACAAAATGAAAAGTGAGATAGAGGATATTGAACACAAGCTGCAAATATCCTACCAAATACAACAAATAGAAGAAGAAAACAAGGCTGTTCAAAAAATTAGTGAAAATTCAAAGTACTTCTTCTCATATACAAAGTGAAAATTCCAAACATCGTCGAGCATTGGCCCACTCATTAAAAATTACAGAACTTATACCACAATGACAAAAAAATTAGCGAACTTCTGCAAAAACAGTATGAAACCATGTTCAGCGTCCAGACCAATCTAAAACCATCAACAATCAAAGCAGCTTATCTCCAAATATCAGATACCGGTATAGACTTTGGGCCAATTAACATAAAAAGGGTAATAAACAGCATTCAGCACTCAGCCCCAGGACCAGATTCATGGAGCTCATACGGTCATACCTGCTCAAGAACTGCAAAACATCACTAGCAAGACCTCTAGCCATAATGTGGAGAAGGAGCCTATTCCTGGTGCTAGTGACCTTGACAAAAATCTTGATTCCTAACCTATTTATAACTGAAAAGGGGTTAGAGCAAATGGGCTATAAATTTCTGTATCTTTTTCCTAGTTGACGCTTCCTAAATGATAGGAATGTTAGCTCGACTGCTTTCATTCTTTTTGAGTTTCAAGAAGTTAGGGGGTCACAATTTATATGAAGTTGGTTGGCACTGGGTATGGATACTGGAGAAATCTCATAAAGCCTGAAAAATACAACAATTACACCACTCCACAAAGAAGGAAGTAGCCCTGCCAGAAAACTGTGGCCAAGTAGCATAAATATGTAAATCACCAATATTTTTGAAAGAGTGTTACGAGGATAAATCTCTGAATATATGGAAGAAAACGGGCTTCACAACACAGGACAACACAGGTTTTGATCAGGAAGATCATGTCTCTCGCAGCTGCTAGAACACTATGACAAAGTCCTAGAAGTCCTACTCGAAGAGTAAAGAAATGTAGACATCATATTTACAGATTTTGCCAAAGCGTTTCATAAGTGTGGTCATGGAATTACAGCACATAAACTGAAAGAAAATGGCATCACCAAAAATGTGGGAAGAAGGATCTATAATTTTGTCATCATTTGCAGATGACACAAAAATAAGTCTGGGAATAACCACAATAGAATACAAAAGAAAATTTGCAAGCTGACATGAACGCTGCATTTCGGTGGGCCAAAGATAATAGCATGCAATTTAATGAAGATAAATGTCAGCTGATAAGGTATGCGGGAAATGAAGAAGTAAAGAAAACACAACCTATATAACAGAGTCACTCCTGCCAATCCCACGAAAATCAGATGACAAAAATGTTGGGGTAATAATGTCAGAAAACATGTCCTTCAAAGAAAATAATCAGGCCAAGTCAGTAGCAGCTAGTTCTACTCTGGGACCATGGTAAAAGAGAAAGTATAATTCTAGCTTCGCCTGTACAGGGCGAATGTAAAATAAATTACAACGGAAAAGGGGTGTACAAGGGAGATAAGGGATCACGTCTGTAATACCACTGAAGGTGTTACAGCAAGCGGGTTATAGGGTTAATATTACTCACGGCTTTCCATGGTGTGTAGTAGGTTCCTCACTCGTTGACCCTTCCAGACCAATGATGTCCCCTCAACACTCCAGGGGCGACGGTGGATCCTCGTCTCCGTCGCTGGGGTTCTTCACAACACTCGAAGCGAAACAAATTCTTTCTAACTGAGCTTCCAATTATCCTGTTGTTCTTCCTCTGGCACGCTCCTCCTTAGGTTGGTTTGGTGTTTGTGTTACTTCTTTATAGTAGTGGTCGGGGTCCCTTTAGATTAGCGTCTTTAAGGCTGTAAGTTCGGGGCAACCTTCAGGAACTATTGTTATCTCCGTCTCTGGAGAATCTGGATGAGGTTGATGGGTGAGTAGCTCTTCCGCGCTAGGGGTGGTGTCGTGTCTGTTGTTGGTGGATGTTGAAGGACTTGTACTCAGGTACACTATGTCATCGGCACCCAGCAGGTCTTCGGTCATCGGAGAAGTTAAATTGATCAAGGGAACTGGTGGCGCTGGTGTAGTGGAGAAGGAGGTGTGGTACCAGTTGTAGGTCTGGTTCTTTCTGCTCTCTTTTCGTCGTCCAGGTACGATTAAGGGTCGGTTTCTGATGGGTGCCTCCCCATAATTTTTGAAGGCCAATTAGGGGTGAAGGGCTGTCCATATGTCTATTTCCAATCATTGGCCCTTGGTAGGCTGTTTGCTCTGCCCTGCCTCCGTACGGGTAAGTCGGCTGGTGTTTGCTTCTGATCTCACCTGGCTACTTGTTCCCACGGTGCCCTCATGTTGCTGGTCCAGGCAGGGTTTGTCCAGTGGGATGTTTTGGGAGGTATTTGGCTGATAGGCCAAGTCTAGGGGTTCTGGATGATTCTCGACTCGCCTGGTGGGGTGGGTAGTAATAGAAGCTTGAATGGGATGATGGTTGCAATGGCCCCAACATCAACAATATATGTATATATATATATATAATTATGTGTGTGTGTGTATATATATATATATATATATATATATATATATATATATATATATATATATATTTATATATATATATATACAGTATATATACAGTATATATATATATATATATACAGTATATATACTGTATATATATGCATATATTATGAACAATAGCCACGGTAATTATATTAACTTTATATATTATATAATGTATTTCCGATACCGCTAGATGATTAATTTAGTTTGGGATAACTCATAGAACTCCAAAGATTAATACTTGCTTCTCATTTATTTTGTATATTTGCTTTGGTTTCGTTTGGTTCGTTGTTATTGTGAGCTTGCCCATTGTATTGGCACTAGCTCTGGGTAATAGGATAGTTAGTTAGCCTTCGGTCATAAAAATAAAGCGTTTCTTTCAAATATATATATATAACTTCGCCATATGGCATTCATTAACTCATTCAGTAACGGTTACATCCTTTTCATTATAATTTGGCAACTTTTAGACGATTTTATGCAGCTAAGCAAAGACGTTTACTTATTAAAAGCCTACAGACTAACTCAATTAATCCTCAATTAATAAATACAGAATACATCAGAATGCAGCAGAATGTTGCCGATTGATATAGGCTGTAGAGTGTAACATAACGTCGTACGAATGCAACCGCATACAACCGAACGTTGTACGAATGTGACCATTTGGGGCCATATTTCTTTGCATGTTCGAAGATATAGCTCGCCAACCCGAGTGTTGCGGACTACCTACGATTTTCCCAGATCTTTGTGCGATTGTTGCGGTCTCTTCACGAGTATGCTAACCGAATCTAACTGAATGTCTAATCGGCAACAATCGGCCTCAAACTCTTGAGTGTGTGAACGCCTCTTGAAGCCCCTTTCACACAGTCAAGAATCGAAAGCCAAATCGACGTTCAGCAACATTCGGTAGTACATTCGGGGAAATACGTTGGAACTCTCAGCACAGTCCCAAACGTTCGGCCACACTCGGCTGGGTGAGCCAAATTTTTGCCCATGTTAAAATATATGGTCCCGAATGTGTGGATACGTCTAAATATTCGTAACTTTCCGGTACCATTCAGAACTTTTCGCAAACATTCGGAACTTCCGCAAACAATCGGAACTCTTTTGGCAACAGTCTGCAACATTCGGTAATTTCAACAAAATCAATGAAATCAGTAAATCGGCAAAATCAGCGACGTTGGCGGCGATAACTGAAGGGGACCCGTGATAGCGGATATATATAACCAATTAACCATACACATATAATGAACATTATTTATCACTAGCAGGGGTACCCGGCATTGCCCGGGTTTAAATTCTACTACCATAATCACCATCATCAATCACTACTACCACAATCATCACAATACTACTACTACCATAATCACTCGACCTCCCTGTGCCTCATTAAACGGCGACCTCGATTTCGGCCGCTAAATGACCTCCGATTTTGGATCTGACCTCATCCGTACCCCCATTTTGGGAGGCTGCGAACAACTTTCGTTCCATACACCTTTTCGATCGGAGGCCTCCTTCTGCCCCAAACGGCCATTTTTTTTCAATTTAAAAAAAAAAAATCAATTTCGGCCTCGAAACGACCTCCGATCGTGGCCTCGCCCCCTCTATGACCTGACCCAGGTCAATTGACACCCACATGCAAAGTTTCAGCTCCCCAGGTCCAAAACTGCGGCCGCCTATTAAGAACACACACACACACACACACACACACACACACACAGACAATCGAAAATATTATATAGATGTCACTTAGCATTAAAGGACATAAACCTATCCACGTGTATACTCAACCTATAGAATTAAGTACCCATACATTATTAAGCAATAAACAAATGTATGTTAAGGAGGAGGAGGAAGAGGAAGACAAGACGAGGAGGAGGAGGAAGAGAATGATGTATTAATGCGAGGAAAACAATAAACTTGAAGACGGAAGAATATCAAGAGAATTAATAAGATGAGCAAGTGGGAAAGGAGGAGGAAGAAGATAGAAGGAAGAATGGAAGGACGGAAAGATCAGTTCATTATGTTAAATCAGTCTCTCTCTCTCTCTCTCTCTCTCTCTCTCTCTCTCTCTCTCTCTCTCTCTCTCTCTCTCTCTCTCTCTCTCTCTCTCTCTCTCTCTCTCTCTCTCTCTCTCTCTCTCTTCTCTCTCTCTCTCTCTCTATCTCTCTCTCTTCTCTCTCTCTCTCTCTCTCATCTCTCCTCTCTCTCTCTCTCTCTCTCTCTCTCTCTCTCTCTCTCTCTCCTATTAAATCTCCCTTTCTACAGACCACTAGACCTTTTCTTAAACATCTCTCTGTAAAATTTTCGGTCTCTTTCAAATCATCTAAATAACTCCCTTATTATAAACTACCTAACCTATTTTTACAAATAAATCTCTCTTATACACAAATTTGTCTCTCTCACTCACTCTCACTATATAGAACATCCCGAATTACAATCCCCACATCCCATTATCTTAAATCCTTCTTGCAAAAATCTTGGTCTGCCCCACTCACTCTATAGAAAAATCCCTCTCTATAAGCTTAAATATCTCCTCCTTGTCTAAATACCTCCTTTGATTTGTCCCACACCAACTCCCAGCTGCCTATCCATTGTAATTCCTAGTATTCAATAACTCCCTCTCACTCTATAACTCTCATCTCTCTCTCTCTCATTCTCTCCTCCCAACTCCCCCCCCCCCCCCCCCCCCAACCCCAACCCCAACAAACTTCCGCTTTACGAGGAGTGCCCCACCCCGGTGAATACCAGCCCCCCCCAATAAACTAATTCTCTCTCTCCTCCCAACTCCTCCCCCCAACCCCAACCCCAACTAAAGGCACCGCCCCTCTCCCCTCAACGACTTCCGTTTTACGAGGAGTGCCCCACCAGGGTGAATACAGCCCCCCAATAAACTAACCCTCTCTCCCTTTCGTTCTCTCTCCCTTTCGTTCTCTCTCTCTCGTTCTCTCTCTCTCATTCTCTCACTTCCATTTTCTCAATCTCACCCCCCCCCTTCTCTCTCTCTCTCTCTCTCTCTCTCTCTCTCTCTCTCTCTCATCTCTCTCTCCCTTTCGTTCTCTCTCTCATTCTCACTCACTCTCACCCCCCCTCTCTCTCTCTCTTTTCCTCTCATCCCAATTCATTTCCCCCCCCCCCACTCTCTTTTTCTTTCTTTTCCTCTCATCCCTAGCTCGTCCCCCCCCCCCCCTCCCCCGGCTGCACAGCTCCTGCCGCCAAGTGTCAAAAAGTACCGCCCCCTTCAAACCTCGGTTTATGAGGGGAAATAGGGGTATAAAATAAGGGCCCCTAGGACTATCCCCCCCACCCCTAAAACCCGTCCCAAATTTATTTTTAAAGTGCCGACGTAACAGAAACTACCCTTACCCCCCACCAACACCTTGCAACCTGCATCAGCAACATCGGAACAACTCTTTAAGGGAAGTGACCACTCCAACATTGTGTACCTTTCGTTTTTGCAAATTCTCCCTCACTAACCCCAAATCATGGCACCGATCAGAATTAAATGCCCCTCCTGTAACAAGAACAAGGAATGGTATCCGCGTCATGGGTATCCAAATGCCAAGTGTTTTATGTGTTTAACTGGTGAAAACTTTTTGCTCTTGGAGTGCACACAAGGCACAGGCTGACGAACTGAAGCGAGATAATCTCACACTAAAGGAGACTGTAGGTGTACTTTCGCATCAAAATTTGTTACTAAAAGAGCGAGTAAATGACATAGAGAGTAAGCAAGTCGACGTTGTTAAAAATCCTCAAAAAGAAAACCCATCCAATGATCTATTTCAGACAGTAGTCAACAGGCGTAACAAAAACAAATCCCAAGGGAATGGGAAAGCGACAACGGGTATCCCTATCAAAAACAGATTTGCTGTTCTCGCCGAAAACAATGAACACGAGGTAACTGACCACGTGAATGGGAATGGGAATGGGAAATCGACACCAGGTAACCCTATCAAAAACAGATTTGCACACGAGGTAACTGACCACGTGAATGGGAATGGGAATGGGAAAGCGACACCAGGTAACCCTATCAAAAACAGATTTGCACACGAGGTAACTGACCACGTGAATGGGAATGGGAATGGGAAAGCGACACCAGGTAACCCTATCAAAAACAGATTTGCACACGAGGTAACTGACCACGTGAATGGGAATGGGAAAGCGACACCAGGTAACCCTATCAAAAACAGATTTGCACACGAGGTAACTGACCACGTGAATGGGAATGGGAAAGCGACACCAGGTAACCCTATCAAAAACAGATTTGCACACGAGGTAACTGACCACGTGAATGGGAATGGGAAAGCGACACCAGGTAACCCTATCAAAAACAGATTTGCACACGAGGTAACTGACCACGTGAATGGGAATGGGAATGGGAATGGGAAAGCGACACCAGGTAACCCTATCAAAACAGATTTGCACACGAGGTAACTGACCACGTGAATGGGAATGGGAATGGGAAAGCGACACCAGGTAACCCTATCAAAAACAGATTTGCACACGAGGTAACTGACCACGTGAACGCAAGCTCGACAGGCAAGAAAATTCCTGACGGGAAAACAACGAAACCATCAAATCACGGAGTCAGCGGGAAGGAGAAACTCACCCTAGTTTATGATGACAGTCTCATGCGAGGTTAAGGAGCTGCCTTTGCCACCAAGAACAGTGGAAAAAGGTCAGTAAAGGTCATTCCAGGCGGTAAAGTCGAACATATCTTGAAAGACATAACTAACTCCGCCATACCAGACTACCTGTGTAGTCGTCAATGTTGGCTAAAATGACTGCTTTGACGGAGGTAAGGCCCCAATTAAGACCATAGAAAAAGATTTCGAGAACCTAATTAAAGTCATGAAAAGGAAGACCACGAAATGTGTGGTAAGCGGCGTCATACCCCGGATTAAAACAAGCTCATACGGACAAAATAGAGCCATAGAAATTAACAACGCAGTCAAGGTCATGTGCGAACAAGAGAAGGTACTGTATGTGGACAATTGGACCACCTTTGTAGGGAACTCGTACCTGTACAGCGGAGATGGCATTCATTTATCAGAAAAAGGCGTTCAGCACATGAGTGACACCCTAAATCACGCAACCTACATTGCCCATGAAAACAACACCAGTCAGGACCGAGAGATAACTATGCTAATAGACTCCTCTGAGTATTGACATCGCTACCCCCGGAAAAGCCCTCCCACAACCCCACCCAATCAAGCTAATGAAATAAATACCCCCCCTTTGGTTTAAAACTCACGCATCCTAACCCACCCCCGCACAGTTAAGAGAAATAAATAACCCCGCCCAAACCTTCCAAGTCCATCACAACCATTTACATGAAACCGTCAACCCCAATGGCCCACAAGTTGCGAAAATTTACCCATCTGAACCACAAAACAAACTAAACAACCCCACCCAACCCCATCCAAGCCAACCCAACCAATTGAATGAATTTGACAACCCGCCGCGGCTTCAAGTCACAACCCCAAACCCATCCTTACCAATAAGAAAAACAAATCCAGCGCATGCTGAGAGAAATTATATAAAAATAATATCCATAAATGCCTGCTCAATAAGAACCAAAATAGACGAACTCAAATGAGAAAGTTGACGTTATTTGTATAACGGAAACACATCTGAACCTTAAAAATAAAGATCTACTTCATGAATATCACATAGAGCCATATAATTGTTTTCATAAAGACCGTAACAATGGAAAACAAAGAGAGGGGGTTGCAATGTACGTTGCAACCTACTTAAACCCAGTTGAGGTGACTCTCCCCGAAAGTAATGCAGAAATAGTGTGCGTCAAAATAAATACAAAAAACATGAACTTAAATATCACTACAGCGTACCGACCACCGAGACTAACTGTTGCCGATGATACAATTTGTTATGAAATACTAGAGAAAACCCTTAATTCCGACGAAACAGTTTTACTAGGTGACTATAACCTCCCCCTAATTGACTAGAATACCCTGACCGGAAAAAATGCTGAGTCACACCTAATGACAAGCTTCATCCAGGATTTTTGTTTGACTCAACACGTAAAACAGCCGACGCGAGACAGGAATATATTAGACCTCGTAATCACTACCCAAGAAAATCTATTATCAAACCAGGATGTAGGTGAACATCTGCAACGTCCGATCATAAAATCTTAAGAATCAACGTTATAAGCAAATATTCCACAGTAAAAACAACAGGAATGGTTTCTGACTTTAAAAACGCAAATTATGACGGACTTAATGAATCGCTATCAAACATACACTCAAACCTCATAAATATAAACGAAGTAAATGAACTATGGGGACATTTTAAGTCTACAATTACAGAAGCGCATAAACAATTTGTACCCATGAAACCAAAACGTAATACAAAATCAAGTATGCCCCCTTGGTACAGTAGAGACATTGGCAAGGCAATAAGGAAAAGGAATCAACTCCACAAACTTGTAAAAAATAACACAAACACTGAAGTAATTAAAAACTTGTACAAACATAGTAGAAGGGAAGTGAAAAAATAATAATTAGGGCGAACAAACAAAATTACGAAATGACTATTGCCAGAGAGAGTGCCACAAACCCCAACAAATGCTACAGTTACGTAAATAAAAATAAACAGATCAAAAGCGGAATCGGACCGCTAATAGAAGATGGCCAGACAATAACAGGTGACATAAACACGGCAAATATGCTCAACAAATATTTTGGCTCAGTTTTCACAGAAGTTATCGATCATACCCCTGAATATAACACCTCAACTCATGTGATAGGAGATTTCACCATCAGTGTTAGCGAAGTACAAAGCAAATTGAGTAATTTAAATGTAAATAAGACCCCGGGACCCGACATGCTCCACCCGAAAATAATTAAGAATGTTAAGGACGAAATAGCAAAACCCCTGACACAACTATTTAACTTATCATTACTACAGGGGATTGTACCGAGTAATTGGAAAGATGCGAACATTACGCCGATATACAAGAAGGGTAGCAAGGCCAAAGCGAATAATTACAGACCAATTAGTCTAACTTCAATTGTAGGAAAAAATGGAAAAAATCCTTAGAGATAAGATAGTAGATTACCTCGAATCAAACAACCTAATAAAAAATAGTCAACACGGCTTTAGATCAAATAAGTCATGCCTAACAAATTTGATTGAATTTTATAACAAACTATTCACATATAACGACATGACGAAATCACAAGATATAATCTTCTTGGACTTTCAAAAAGCTTTCGACAAGGTGCCACACCGAAAACTATTGGCTAAACTGGAGAGGATAGGTATCAAAGGTGAAATTCATTCTTGGATAAAAAAAATTGGCTTACAGACAGAAGACAGAGAGTGGTGATAAATGGAGTGGAATCGGAGTGGGAGCCTGTCACTAGTGGAGTTCCACAGGGTTCAGTCCTTGGACCGGTCCTGTTTCTCATTGGCAAACAAATAAAACCTGCAACGGTAGTAAAAGACCTAGGGGTACTAATATCTGAATACCTAAAAACTTCCGACCAATGTATAGCAGTTGCAAATAAGGCAAACATAGCATTGGGCTTTATTAAACGAAAATTTACATATAAACATGAGAACGTAATAGTGCCACTGTTCAAAAGTATGGTCAGGCCCCACCTTGAATATGGTGTGCATTTCTGGTCACCTTATCTGATCAAGGACATTGTAAGACTCGAGTCAGTACAGCGTAGAGCGACGAAGATGATACCCTCATTAATTATTAAAGAGCATATGTGAAGGAAAGAGCAATTAAGGGGCCTAACCAATAGGGAAGCCTGCTCTCCTAAAAAAGAGGATGTTGAGGGGTCAGCTTATTGAGTGCTTTAAGATACTAAAAGGTTTCGACAAAGTCGATGTAAATGGACTAGGCCTATTCACATTAAACAATACTAATCAAACTCGCGGAAATGGAATGAAATTAAAAACCAAAAAGGAAAACCTAGATGTCACAAAGAGTGTCTTCACCTACAGTGTGGCGACAGAGTGGAATAAACTACCAGCGAGAGTGGTGGAGAGCGACACAATAAACGCTTTCAAGGGAAGGCTTGAGCTCTATCTACAGAGGGCTGGGGTGATATGAAAAAAAAAAAAAATTATGTATGTATGTATGTATGTACAAAGGAGTACAAAGGAGTACAAAGGAGTACAAAGGAAATCAAGCAACAACAGGTCTAGTGACCCTTCTAGGTTGCTTGTCCTCCAAAACACTGAGGATCAAGTGACCAAACAGTGGTTTAGAGTGGGTAAGGGAACATTGGAAAGGGAACTACTGCCCTGCCACTAACGTGGCAGGACTAGGAAGTTATTAGGGGACATATGGGTTAGTAACTGAGGGGAGGATAAAGTTATTCATTTACAAACGCAGTCAGTCGCGGGTTTGATGCGAGATATTTGTCTAGGCGGAATTTAAATGAATCAACGGTGCTGCAGTCTATAACGTCTCGGGGAAGCCCATTCCACAAGTTGACAACTCGATTGAAGAAGAAATTCTTAGATTCGTGCGAGTTAAAAGATTTACCAATAATTTTGCAACCGTTTCCCCGCGTGTAATTAGATTGGTCGATAGTGAAGTACTTACTACAGTTCATATTGTCGATGCCTTTGATGATTTTGAACACTTGAATTAAGTCGCCTCTTAATCTGCGCTGGGTTAAAGGAAATAGATTTAATTCTCTAAGACGCTCTTCGTATGGTTTGTTCTTTAGGCTAGGTATAATTTTGGTAACTCTACGTTGAACTCGTTCTAGCTTGTTTATATCTTTTTGGTAATAAGGGCACCAGATTGAACGCAGTATTCCAGAAGAGGGCAGGACTAAGGAATTGTAAAGGGTTTAGGATAACTTCTTTGGATTTATGCTCAAATGACCTGCCTATAAAGCCAATTATTTTGTTTGCCTTCTTAACAACTTCTGAACATTGTTGACTCGGTTTTAGGTTACTCGATATTGTTACTCCCAGATCAGTTTCTCTGTTTACATTCTTAACTGAGTGCCATTCATCGAATAGTTTGCTTGCTCATTTAGGTATCCGACATGTAGTACTTTACATTTATCCGCATTGAAACTCATTTGCCAAATTTGGGCCCAACATGACAATTTATCTAGATTGTGTTGCATATCGTCAACTTGTTCTTTTGAGAGTACGCTATTTGCAATTTTTGTATCGTCAGCAAATTTTGAGATTGTGCAGGTGAGACCCTCATCTATGTCGTTGATGTAAATTAGAAAGAGAATTGGTCCTAGTACCGATCCCTGGGGTACCCCGCTACTTACATTGGTCCATTTAGATGCCTTACCGTTTATGACTACCCTTTGCTTTCTGTTGCTGAGCCAATTTTCTATCCATTTCAACACACCGTCTTGTATTCCATGCGCTTTTAGTTTTAGCAGTAAACGTTTGTGGGGAACTTTGTCAAAGGCCTTTTGAAAATCAAGGTATATAATATCTACAGCTTTACTCTCATCGTAGAGGTTGAGGATATCGTGGAAGAAGTCTAAGAGGTTTGTTAAACAGGAACGTTTTTACGAAAGCCGTGTTGAGTATCTTTAGGTATGTTTTTTCCTCTAAGTGATTTACGAGTCTGTCTCGTATGACCGTTTCTAGCATTTTACATACAACTGAGGTTAAGCTAATTGGACGATTGGACGATGTATGTGTGTGCACTGTACAGTATGTATATATATGTATATTTATACTGTATATATATGTATGTATGTATGTGTATATACGTGTGTATATGTATAATATAATTATAGTTTGTAAGGCCAGACTGCCTAGTAAGGACCTTGAAGTCTGTGTGGTCTGTGTATCTATGTAGCTCTATGTAGCTCTCTCTCCTCTCCTCTTTCTCTCTCTCGCTCTCTCTCTCTCTCTCTCTCTCTCTCTCTCTCTCTCTCTCTCTCTGTGTGTGTGTGTGTAATTTATAGCGAGGCTTTTCCGAGGGTTAAGTACCCCCATTAATTACTGCTTCCATTCGTCTATACATTAGGCTACCATAGCACAGTTGGAAAGTATGTACATACTCAGATTAATATGCAGGATTCGAAAGTGCATAATAAATCGTAGGCTTGTGCATAATTCTTTGACTGTCTTGATAGCGTAATGCATAAATGCGCGGAATTTCGGTGTGAGTATCCTAGGTTCGAGTCCTTGGAGTGCCACATGTATTTGTTGATTTCATTAATTGAGTTTATAAGTAAAGATGGTTGGTGAAAAAATATGAATATAACCGCCATGATATCCAGAATTTACTGAATATATCTCATTTTACTGGAGATCGTGAGGACTGAGAAAGAGACTCTGAAATGAAGGAATATATAAATAATATGTATGTATGTATATACTCAGGCACATACCCCATTGCTAGGGGTGGCCGACTCGAGACAAAGCCCGAACAGAAACAACATTCAAGGGTTCCAATTCTCAGGGTCCGGGACCACTTTCTCTGTCTCTATGAATATAATTTTACGAGAGGACAGACATAAACGGCTAACGTTGGGTAGAGGATGCCAAACCTCACTCTGGGTAGGACCAACCCTCACCCTATAAATAATCTGATTGCATAATATGATAATGATTAAAAATACTCCCAAAATAAGGAATATATAATTCAATTAAGATTTAAACATATGAATATAATATGAATAATACACATATATATATATATATATATATATATATATATATATATATATATACTGTATACTGTGTATATATATACAGCGTGTTTAAATAAAAAATATATAGTTTCGCAATCTAATAACTTTGCCAATTCTCGTTCAAATGACCTCAAATTTGAACAGCATGTGTAGAAACAAGTCAAAATTTTATGTTTAATGTTTTATGTTTTTGTTTTACAGGATGGTAGTGTTGAGGTATGGGAGAGGTACAAGGAGAAAAGGAGAGAGGCAAAAAGGAAAATTAGAGAAGCGAAGAAAAGATGCAAACGAAAGGTGGGGTCAAAGGTTGAGTGAGAATTTTGAAGAACGAAAGAAGATGTTCTGGAAGGAGGTAAATAGAGTAAGGAAAGGAGGACAAAAGAGGGAAGAGTCAGTGAAAGATGCAAATGGAGAATTACTAGTGGAACCAGTTGAAGTGAGGAAAAGATATGCCGAGTATTTTGAATCTTTGCTAAATGCAAGAGATGGAAGAGAAGCAGTGATTGATGGAGATAGGTTACCCAGGCCACCCAGGTGGCAGGGAATGAATGAAAGGATTGAGGAAAATTAGGTGAAAGAAGCAGTGAAACAATTGAAAGCGGGAAAAGCAGAAGGTTTGGATGGTATTGCTGTGGAGTGTATAAAGAAGGGTGGAGATGTGATAATAGATTGGTTGGTGAGACTTTTCAATGTGTGCTTTGTGATGTCAAGGGTACCAATAGACTGGAAGAGTGCATGTATTGTGCCGTTGTACAAGGGGAAGGGAGATCGGCAGGAGTGTTCAAGTTATAGAGGTATTAGTTTATTATCAGTGGTTGGAAAGCTGTATGGCAGGGTGTTGATAGAGAGGATAATAAAATGTACGGAAGTTGCAATGGGAGAAGAACAGTGCGGTTTTAGGAGGGGAAGAGGGTGTGTGGATCAGATGTTTCCAGTACGACAGTTATGCGAGAAGTATTTAGAGAAGCATAAGGAGATATTTTGGGCTTTTATGGATTTGGAAAAAGTGTATGATCGTGTGGATCGTGAAGCAATGTGGAAGGTGTTAAGGATTTATGAAATTGGAGGAAATTTGTTGGAAGCAGTTAAGAGTTTTTATGAAGGGAGCAGAGCATGTGTAAGAGTAGGAAATGGCGAGTTGAGTGAATGGTTTGAGGTAAAGGTAGGTTTGCGACAGGGTTGTGTATTGTCACCATGGCTGTTTAATATGTTTATGGATGGTGTGGTGAGGGAGGTGAAAATGAGAACTATGGGAAGAGGATTGGGTTTAGTAGGAAAGAATGGTAGAGATTGGGAGTTGAATCAGTTGCTGTTCGCTGATGACGCAGCGTTGGTGGCGGATTCTGAGGAGAAATTGCAGCGGGTAGTCAAAGAGTTTGGAGTGGTTTGTGGGAGGAGGAAACTGAAGGTGAACGTCAATAAAAGTAAAGTGATGGTGTGTAATAGGGGTGATCGTAGGGTGAATCTAGATGTGAGGCTGGATGGGGAAATATTGGAACAAGTAGAGTGTTTTAAATATCTAGGAGGATCAATAAGCAGGAGTGGAGGTATGGAAATGGAGGTAAAACAGAGAGTTTGTGAAGGAAGGAAGGTTTTCGGAGCAATGGGAAGTATGTGGAAGACGAGAAATCTCGGAATGAAAATAAAAAGTGCAATGTATCAAGGAATTGTTGTGCCAACAGTGATGTATGGGGCTGAGACATGGGCTCTGAAGATAAAGGAGAGAAGAAAGCTGGATGTGATGGAGATGAGCTGCTTGAGGAGTACCGGTATGTGTGGAGTTACCCGTAGAGACGAATTGAGGAATGAAGAGATACGTAGGAGAGTGGGGCAGCAGGAACATTTGTCAGCCTGAGTGGACAGAAGGGTGCTGAGCTGGTATGGTCATGTTGAACGAATGGGAGGTGAAAGGCTTACAAAGAGAATATATGAGTCAGATACAAGGGGAGATAGAAGGGCAGGAAGACCCCCATTGAGATGGAGAGACTGTGTAAGACAAGCTTTGGATGATAGAGGAATGACTATAGATCAGGCAAAGGAAGTGGTAATAAACAGGAATGAATGGAGAATGCTTGTGAATAGTTGAGTGAACACGTGGTCATTTGGGGGAAGGGGTCGGGCGCAAGTTGGACTAGATAATAGTCCATCAGGCGCCTGGCCCGGGGAGACGATTAATATGAAGGGTGCGCCTGGAAGTGTGGTGGGCGGGCTTGTGGCTTAGGCTCCGCTGCATGTCTGCCTGCCGAGATCGGAGCCTCTCCGGGTGGTCGGGGGCCGGGGGAGTGCTGGAGCGACCTTGGTGACCCTGGTCTCTGGGTATTCTCCTGGGTGACCTAGATGTGTTTGAATTTTGTGTTTTGTCTGTGTTTGTTCGTTGTTTTGGCTTGTGTTTTGTGTTTTCCTGTTCTTGCTCTGTCTTGAGTCGGCCACCCCCAAGAAAATACAAAAAAAAATAAAAATAATAATAATAATAATAATAATAATAATAATAATAATAATAAAATAGAGGAAAATAAAAATAAAAAATAGGAAAAGTGGGGATTGGGCCTGAGCATATACTGTAGATAGATGGATAGGTATAGAAATGCCATTCAGTGGAAGCGAATAAGGCGTTTTGTGTGTTGGAGTATGCTGGAACACAGTCGAACAAGACTGTGCAGCATGCACGCCAAACTGTCGTTGGAGGAATCTGGGTTTCCAGACTTGCTCTTCTTATGGACTTCTTTGGGCTTCGCAAGAGTTTTTCGCGAACCCGGTCGACCGTCTCTTCTGATGCTGGTGGTCGTCCAGATCCTTTTGCCCTGGACAGACAGCCTTCCTCTTTGAACTGTTTGTGCCATGTCCAAATCTGCATTGCAGTTGGTGATTTTTTAGAGAATTCTCTATCAAATGCATGCTGCGACAGTCTTTTTCGACTGTGTTCGAGCATATTCCAACACACAAAATGCCTTTTCTCTTCCAGTGAATGGCATTTCTATACCTGAAAAGATAAAAACATAAAACATTAAACATAAAATGTTGACTTGTTTCTACACATGCTGTTCAAATTTGAGGTCATTTGAACGAGAATTGGCAAAGTTATTGCTTTGCAAAATTATATCAAAATTTTTGAAACACCCTGTATATATATATATACCGGGTATATATATATATATATATATACCGGTATATATATAAACAAGGCCGAAAATTATATGGAATATCTAATTATGATAAGAAACTACAGAAACAGTAAATATAGGAAACTTGATTTTAAGAATTGTTTGTTACAGTAATTAGTAGAAAATGAAGGTTATTATTATTGTGATATGGTTGATAGGAGCCTCACAAACACCAGGAGGGTCTGGTATTAATAGCCCCTGAGAACAATAGAATTTATTCTCAGCGTTTCTGTACGCATTCGGATGCATACTTGCCGACATACGGAACTATTCGGATTTTACTCGCCAACATTCGGGATAATTCTGGGTTATTCGGCGCTGAATAATGACTGTTAAATTTGAATGTTTCTACATTCAGCGGCAATTGCCAAGAATGCATTCGGAACTTATTCATGCATATTCAGTGTTATTCTTCTGTTTTCGCCTAAAAATGCCATTCAGCATAATAATTTGCTGAATGTAGCCGCACGACGATTCGGCTACATTCGGCTTTTGATTCTTGAATATGTGAAAGGGGCTTTAAGGGACTTTCCCACATGGACGATTTTCATCTGCGACCCAACCCGCATTGTCTTGTCATGTTGTGTATAATTCTTGCATGATCACATGGTGTCCGCGATGGATTCCTGGAGTCATGAATATTGTAATTAGTGTTAACAGACTGGGGAGACAGGAAATGAGGACGAAAAAGATGTAAGGTTTAAGAAAATTAGAGACTATACCTTGATGGTAATAGAAGAATAGAGAGTAAGGTGAGAGAGAGAGATGGAGAGTGTGAAAAGTAATAGAGAGACAGAGATTTTGATGTTATGAGTGTGAATAATGTTACAGTAATTCACAGTTTACTCACCTACTCGACATAATACCAAAAGCATTCTCTACAACTCGCCGGGCTTGTGAAAGTCGGTACCGTAGTTGAAGATGCGTTTCTCGTCTGTCAAGGCTCTGCTTGGGTACGGTGTCATCAAACAGGTGCGAACCCTTCTTTATATATATATATTAACATATACAAAGGTTAAATTGTTTATGTAGTTTGTTTAATTGTGTATTTGGAAGTGATACATTGCCCAAGCAGTGTAAAATCATGTTGTCGTGTATACCTTCTCGTATTGATTCCAGTCATAAAACCAAACTATCCCGTTGTGACATCCCCCTTCCTTTTCTAGAAACCTTCCATGCCTGCAGGAGTTCGTTCACTGCCTATGGTCCTTAGTGATCTTGGCCAAACCCCATTCATTGTTCTTTCCTTTCACTTAAACATTAGGCTTTCCATAATGCAGTTTGGTCTGAGTACATGATTAGATTGATATCCAGAATTCGAAAATGGATATTAATCGTACTTAACCTCTATCTGTGTTGGTGGTGTAATGGTTTAGGTGCTTATGTTCTGGGTGTAGTGTCCCGAGTGCGAATCCCTGGAGGATCATATGCTTTCATTAATTTATTCAAGTACATTGGGGTTTGTAATGGAGGATTAATGCTAAGAACGGGGTGTTCCTTAATTGATCACTTCAGTCCCTTCCAATTACCATATGTACCGGTACTTCCTGTTTCTCGGATCACTCAACCAGTAGACCATTTCAACCAGTAAATATCAACCAGTGCCAAGTCAATCAGGGCCAACAAAACCAGTGCTAATCCTCACCTAACAGTATTATCAGGTTGGTACTGGTTGAAATCTAATGGTTGAAATTTTATATTGGTTTCCGGTCACCTCCTCCTCCTCTTCTTCTTCTTGTTCATCATCTTTTTCTTCTTCTTCCAATAACATTCAACATACACTTGATAGCACGCTCACGTGTGAATCTGCTTGACCTTGGTTCGATCCCAACCGAGGCGGACATTTAGTAGGTCTGGTAGTACGTCCTAACGTGTTTCACACGCTCGCACCCAGTCGGGAACTGAAACTGGGACACCTCGATGACGCATACAGAGTTACAGACTAATATCACACATAACAAAGCCACTCCAACAGCTGCCTCTCCCACCAACACCCCTTCTCCTTCTCTACACTCTTCAGAAAATAGGAAAAGTAGAAAGTAGCTACGAGGTGCCGTTGTAAAGGCTTATTCCTCAATACTTTCACCTGACCTGATACATTACACACAAGGGGAACAGTTACAATAGGCTTTAATCTCCGACATTCCCTAATTTTATTTATTAAGTTGCTGTACTTTGATAGTTTTAGTTCAGCTGACGTAGTTACCTTCAGGGATAGCCTCAGTTAAAATCTATATAGTATAATTTAGAAGGCTACTAAGGTCATAGACATAGGCTGTGTGTATAGTTGTCTTCGAGGGATAGTTTGAGAAAGAAGAAAGCTAAAATGGAATATATATTGCATTCTGTTTTATTCTGATCTATCCATATTTATGTTCTTCATGCTCTTGTTCTCGAATTTATGGTCTATGTAGGCCGTACAACCCTATAAACCCTGTCGCTAATTATTTAAGTTATCCATCTAGTCACTCAACACGCACATTCTCTCTCTCTCTCTCTTTTTTTTTTCTTTTTTTTTCTCTAAACTTCACGACATTATATGGTGTTCTTACAGCTAAAATTCCAGTGATGAAACGTGGAATTATCTATAGCGAAACACATTTAAAATGCAAAAAATATATAGCATTGATATATTTATATATAATAGATACCAGTATATATTTTATCAAAGATCCCTCTTTATGAAGTATGATAATTAATAATTATATTACCAAGATTTAGTACGGAACTGTGATATTCCTGAGCCAGTTATTAACCTCCGACTTGAACTGTTGTAGTGAGGTTAAGTGATGCAGGTCAGTGTGCTGAACCAGGTGATTCCACAGTCTTGCGTACTTTGGTAAGTAGGAACGAAGGTAGTGTTCTGTCCTAGCAAATGGAACACTGACCTGATGATACCTTGTGGATGCGGTTCTTGTTGCATATGATGTTGGTTGGGCAGGTTTTAGATGTAAGGCTGCCAGGTGTGGAGTGTGCATTTTTTGGGTTTTGTATGTTACACACAAACCTGCCACATCCCGACGCTGTTGTAGAGGCTGAAACCTGGGGGCATGATGTTCTTGTTCTTTGAGTTGGATCAAATGTTCAGCTCTTTTCTGTATTTGGTCCAAAAGTTTCAAGTATGAGGGGGGACATGATAACCATGCAAGTGGAGAGTATTCCATCAATGGACGAACTTGAGACTTATACAGAGTAGCAACACCTTTAGAGTCCAGGAGATGTGATACACGTCGAATGCAACCAAGTTTCCATGCAGCATTCTTTGTGATGTCCTTTACATGGCTGGTGAAAGACAGATTATCATTAAATTTTACTCCTAGAATTGTCACTTGACTCTGCATCTGAACCTTCCTCCCATCAAGCTGAATATCTGGTGGTGTATATGTTGGAATATCTTGTCTCCGAGAGATTAGCATTACTTGAGTTTTCTCCGGAGCAAGGTTCACTTGCCAGCGTTTTGCCCAAGAGGTGATACTATGTAAGGCATTGTTGATATGAGTGACGGTGGCTTGCCTCTCATCTTTGTTACAAGTGAATGTTAGAGTACAGTCGTCAGCATAAGCAAATGCCTCGGGGATGAGCTGCAGAATGTCATTGAAATAAACATTCCACAACAAAGGTCCTAGAACGCTGCCCTGTGGGACACTGGCTTTGATGGCATAGTTAGCAGAGTTATGTCCATTGACAACTGTGTGAAGTGTTCTGTCTTGCAGGTAATCATTAATTAGGTGAAGTAGAGCATCACACAACCCTAGACTCCTCAGTTTGGTGGTGATGCCCGCATGCCACACCCTGTCAAAGGCACCCGCGATGTCAAGTGCAATTACGTAGGTGTCTTTTCCCATGTCAAGGGCCTGGTTCCACGTGGTAGATAAGTGGAGTAGCAAGTCTGCCGCAGATCTACCTTTCCTGAAGCCAAACTGCTTAGAGTTGAGTAGGTGATGTTTATCCAGAAAAAGTTACAATTTTTGTTGCCAAGATTGACTCCAGAATGTTCCCAAGAACAGAAAGAAGGGAGATTGGTCTGTAATTTTTTGGGTCTGTTCTGCTGCTTTTCTTGTGAATCGCCACAACTCTTGCTTCTTTCCATACTTTGGGCCACTGTTGCGAGTTGAGGCAATTCTGAAAAATGATGGTGAGTGGCTGGCATAGCTGATGTGCGCAACGCTTCAAGATATTTGGACTGATGTTATCTGGTCCAGTGGCCTTCTTGGGGTCAGCTTCCTCTAGTTGCCGTTTCACATCATCTATGGTAATTGTGAAATCTCGTAACTGAGCATTGGTCTGTGCTGGTACAGCCGGAGGTGAGCGGTCTGGGTCTGGTACATTCATTTTACTTGAGAAGTAAGATGCCAGAATCTCAGCCTTGTCCTTACTGCAGATAGCCATGGATCCATCAAATTTGCTTAAAGGTGGGATGCAATCATCAGGAGCAAAACCTTGTTGTTGTTTAATGCTAGTCCACCATATTTTGCTCCCGACGTTCTTGCCTGTAAGCTTTGATTTCAGATCCTCTTTCCACTTTCTGATGGCTTGTATCTGCACCTGTTCCATATTTTTGCAGGCAAGTTTATGCAAATGCTTGGTCCTTTGAGTTGGGCATCTTTTGCATTGTAGCCATGCTTTACTTTTCTTATCAGCTGCAACTCTGCAGTTGAATCCAAACCATGGCTGGTCTCCCGACTTTGCTTTATAGGTCTGGCTAGGGATGAATTTATTCTGTAAGGAACACAAAATGTTGGTAAAAGCTTCAACTTGATGATGAACATCTCCGATAAGATAATCTGGCCATGAGATGTTATTGAGTGCATTTTGAAGACCATCCCAATTTGCCCTGTGCCATAACCAGTTGGTACGTGCCACAGCCTCATCACGATTCAGCTGCAACATTAATGGTGCTGAGAATAACATAGTGGTCCGAAGATCCAGCTGTTGCCAAAGGTCGGCAGGTGACCACATTATCTGAAAGGTCACTGATGACAGGGTCAAGGGATGATCCAGAGATGTGTGTTGGAAAATTGACGTGATTTGTCAGCCCGTACACAGTCAACAGTTCATCAAAAGAGCTCGCCACCAGGTGTTGGTTCATGTCGCCGACTATGATGAGATGCTGACATGAGTGCTCATGCAATAAACTGTCGATGTTGTTATGGAGGTAAACGATGGGCTGATTCCCTTGCCATTGTGGCCGATAACAGACACAGAAAAGAATAGAGTTAGTGCTGTTCATCCAAACTCTGAAGAACATCATTTCTAAATGGTCAGGTAGATTTACATGAAGAGGTTGGAAATGGAGATTCTTGCGAAAACAGACAGCAATTCCACCAAAAGTGCCTCGAAGTCTGTATTTGAGTAGTAGCTATGATGTCAGGGTTGTGTGGCATTACGTGACTGTGGGTCTCTCTCTCTCTCTCTTTCTCTCTCTCTCTCTCTCTCTCTCTCTCTCTCTCTCTCTCTCTCTCTCTCTCTCTCTCTCTCTCTCTCTCTCTCTCTCTCTCTCTCTCTCTCTCTCTCTCTCTCTCTCTGCATGCAGGAGAGGTAAAACGATGCAAGGCCAGTGGGATTTAAGACTTTCATGAACGTGTACAAGGTAGTAAAAGCTCTCATATAGGTAGCAAAGAGAAACGAAGAACTCTGATGTTCTCTGCAGAGCATTCCAAAGGCTTTTCCAGCTACGCAAATAGGATGAAGCTTTACAAAGGTACTATTGGACTCTTAAGGGATCCAACTGCCATGTAAATTGAGTCAGAATTTGAGTTTGATCAAATTGTTTTTAAGGGGAGATGGGTCGTTTTTCTGGACCCCCTTGCTACTTCGTGTTTAGCTCCATTAGTTTTGACATTTTCATATGCATGTTCGGCCCATTAGTTTGGCGATTTTAACACCTTTAGCTCCATTTCGTTGTCAATCTTAAGACCTATCGTGCCATTTAGGTGTCGATTATTTCTTGGCGAGCGATAGCGAGCCTGTAATTATAAGAGGAACTGGCCTTCGGCCGGGACATTTTTCTACAGAAAAATGTACAAATTTATCTTGAGGAGTGGGGAGGGGGTGTCTAGGGGTGTTTTTTCTAAGTTTGATGGAGGATTAGCGAGGAAACTAAACTATAAATGAATTGATAGAAAAAAGAAAAAAAAAAACAGCCACTAGCCCCCTATTTAACTTGTGTTGGTACCCGAGGTGTGTAGGAAAGAAAATGGTCGTTGCCTGCCAAATCTAGGAATTATTCATGATGGTCGTGTACACTGGCCCGAATGATGGGAAAGGCTAACAGTATAGAGTTGGTCCAAGACTCCACAAGTCCTGCCTGTTCCACTAGGTTCTATCCTACCTAAGGTCACTTAAGGTTGTGTTCGCCACTCTCATAGTGGCACCAAAGAATGCGCCGACCCTCGTTCTGGGTGCTGATTTGGTGCAGCAGACTGTTCGAAGGGGCAGCATGCTCTCCTGCAAAGATGGGATCGTCTGGCACTTTTTGCAGTTCGACATCGAGGTTTCTCTTGAAGTTGTCTAACGAGATGCCCCTCATGTCTCTTATGGTCACCTCACACATTCATGACTTGGACGGCGACTTAGCGCGTATTTTGTCTTGTGATGCAGAAAACCGCGACGTCTCTCTCCATGTCTGGCAGTTTCGGGCGATGTGTGCGAGGTCCGCGTAATTTGAGTGTAGTTCTTAAGATTTCGCGCTGAGTTATGACCTGACCTTTTGTCGTTGCATGTCTATGTGGTCACGTTATAAGCTCTTTCAGTATTGGGTGGCGTCTAGGTGGTGTCGCTGCATGTTGTTGCAAGTCGCGCAACATCACAACGAGAAAAGACGTTACAAGGTGTGAAAGACAACAGCCAAAAGTCATCCCATAGCGTCACGTAGCCAGACTGAACGCAACGTAACCACACAGACAATATCTCGATATCCTGATGCGTTTTTTATATTTTAAGAAAAACTGAGATTTTGTCCTTCGGCCGGGACATTTTTGTTTGGGGAGGGGGGAATGGTGGTGATGGTTGTAGAGAGAGAGAGATTGAAGGGGGGTTTGAGAGGTGTTTTTTACAGCTTGATGGAAAAATGTACAAATTAATCTCGAAAGGGGATCTAATGGATGTTATTTTCAGTTTGATGGAGGTCTAGGGAAGAAACTAAGAAATAAATGAATATATAAATAAATAGTCATATTAACAGTGGAGTCCCGGTGTATGCTTCAGTCTCTGTTTCTCTAGTCATATTAACAGTGGAGTCCCGGTGTACGCTTCAGTCTCTGTTTCTCTAGTCATATTAACAGTGGAGTCCCGGTGTATGCTTCAGTCTCTGTTTCTCTAGTCATATTAACAGTGGAGTCCCGGTGTATGCTTCAGTCTCTGTTTCTCTAGTCATATTAACAGTGGAGTCCCGGTGTATGCTTCAGTCTCTGTTTCTCTAGTCATATTAACAGTGGAGTCCCGGTGTATGCTTCAGTCTCTGTTTCTCTGACTCTCGTAGTGCCAGGAACTATAAATAGTCATATTAACAGTGGAGTCCCGGTGTATGCTTCAGTCTCTGTTTCTCTAGTCATATTAACAGTGGAGTCCCGGTGTATGCTTCAGTCTCTGTTTCTCTGACTCTCGTAGTGCCAGGAACTATAAATAGTCATATTAACAGTGGAGTCCCGGTGTATGCTTCAGTCTCTGTTTCTCTAGTCATATTAACAGTGGAGTCCCGGTGTATGCGTCAGTCTCTGTTTCTCTAGTCGTATTAACAGTGGAGTCCCGGTGTATGCTTCAGTCTCTGTTTCTCTGACTCTCGTAGTGCCAGGAACTATAAATAGTCATATTAACAGTGGAGTCCCGGTGTATGCTTCAGTCTCTGTTTCTCTAGTCATATTAACAGTGGAGTCCCGGTGTATGCTTCAGTCTCTGTTTCTCTAGTCATATTAACAGTGGAGTCCCAGTGTATGCTTCAGTCTCTGTTTCTCTGACTCTCGTAGTGCCAGGAACTATAAATAGTCATATTAACAGTGGAGTCCCAGTGTATGCTTCAGTCTCTGTTTCTCTGACTCTCGTAGTGCCAGGAACTATAAATAGTCATATTAACAGTGGAGTCCCGGTGTATGCTTCAGTCTCTGTTTCTCTGACTCTCGTAGTGCCAGGAACTATAAATAGTCATATTAACAGTGGAGTCCCGGTGTATGCTTCAGTCTCTGTTTCTCTGACTCTCGTAGTGCCAGGAACTATAAATAGTCATATTAACAGTGGAGTCCCGGTGTATGCTTCAGTCTTTGTTTCTCTGACTCTCGTAGTGCCAGGAACTTGTTCATCACCTTTTACATTTTAGGACATTTGACCCATTAGTTTGTCGATTTTAAGACCTTTCGCCCCATTTCAGTCAATTTTCTCTCTCTCTCACTCATCTCCTCTTAACCAAACGCTAGAACATCACGGAGCATCTCGTGTTGTAGCCTTTGACCTTTCACAAGCTTATGATAGAGAATGTCACCGATCCTTAAGGGGGGATGGCCGTATTTATTTGTTCATGTGTATATCTTTATATTATTTGTTATAGTTTCCTCCCTAGACCTCCATCAAGCTTTAAAAAAAAAAAAAAAAAAAAAAAAAAAAAAAAACGCCCTAGAAGACCCTCCTGCAAGATAAATTTGTACATTTTTCGATAGAAAAATGTCCCGGCCGAAGGCCGAGTCCTCAAAAATGTCAGGCTCGCTTTCGCTCGCCAGGAAAACATCGATACCTTTAAATGACACGAAAAGATTTAATATTGACTGAAATGGGGCGAAAGGTCTTAAAGTCGCCAAACTCTTCAGATCCATCAAACTACAGACCAATAGCTATAACTTCCACTCTTGGCAAAGTCTTTGAAATTATATTGAATAATCACATAATTAAGCATCTGGAGAATAATAAATTAATCAGTGATAGGCAATATGGTTTTAGACGATGTCGATCAACTGCAGACATTCTTTGCCTTCTTACGCATCAAATCAACCAAGCTACAGACCAACATGGTGAAACACATACAATAGCACTGGATATATCCAAGGCATTTGATAGAGTCTGGCATCAATCCTTATTGTCGAAGATGTCACACTACGGCCTTGCATCATTAGTTCCACTAATTTCTTCTTATCTTCATAACAGAAAAATACGTGTAATGGTAGATGGCCTTTATTCTCAATTTCACTCAATAAATGCTGGTGTTCCCCAGGGATCAGTTTTGGCCCCAACTCTGTTCCTCATTCATATCAATGATCTCATATCTACCACTCATAATCCAATACATTCCTACGCAGATGACTCAACACTCCATAGTTCCTTCACATTTACCAATTCTTTCACCCAACCCGATCTTATAAATTCAAAAATAAACACTGCAATTTCTCTGAACCAGGACCTTTCTAGAATTAATGAATGGGGGACAAGAGAATCTAGTTTCCTTTCCTTCCAGCAATTGTTCCAAGGAACTTGCTTCAATTGTGCCGCCTCTCCACATCTTTCCCCGTAGAACTAGGGCAGCTGAGAGCGCCCATGAATTTGCGCTTTCTCCTCCACAATGCAGAACTTCTGCTTATCAGAATTCATTTATCCCCAGAGCTACTACTCTTTGGAATTCACTTCCCTCGAATTGTTTTCCACAAACTTACAATCTACAAATGTTTAAATCCAGTTGTTACGAACATTTTATGAATGGAGGATGCCTTTCGGCACATGGACCTTTTTGTTTTATCTGTGTTTTTCCTTCCTCCGTTCATTGTCTCTTTAAAAAAAAAAAAAAATAAAAAAAAAAAAAAATAATGGGCCGAATGTCATAAAATCTTTAAGCTAATGGTACTAATCATGAGGAGGAAGGGGGACCATAAAAGCGACCCATCTCCCCTTATTATCCAAATGTCCTACCTACCGGTATGGATTTAATTCATATATATGTAATTGGGAGATACGTGTAATAGTATGTAGTCCTTTTATACAGTTTCCAATGTAGACTAATAAATATCATTATAGAATTACCAATGCTAAAATGTAATATATATATATATATATATATATATATATATATATATATATATATATATATATATATATATATCCAATTGGGCCAGAGAAAACTTTGTTGCCTTTAATGCTTCCAAAACCCAATTTCTCCATCTATCTACCCGTCCGGAACTCCCAGAGGATTATCCCTTATTCTTCAACAATACAAAAATCAATCCTTCATCTTCCCTCAATATTCTTGGTGTCTCTATTTCTTCTGCTCTCACTTGAAAGGATCATATTACCAGTCTTGCTAAGGCAGCCTCCCAGAAGCTGGGTTTTCTCAACCGCCTCAAGGGTTTCTTTACCCCTGCACAACTTCTTGCTCTTTACAGGGGCACAGTGCCTCCTTATATTGAGTATTGTTCACATGTGTGGGGAGGATCCTCTCACACCACACTCCTATACAAAGTAGAAAGGACGGCCTTTCGTATCATTAATTCCCGTCCACTTACCAACTCTCTGCAATCTCTCTCTCTTCGCCACAATGTTGCATTTCTCTCACTATTCTATTGTTACTACAATAATCAGTGCTCCTCAGAGCTCTCCCTGTGTATACCACCTCCTCTACGTTGGGTACGTGGTACCCGTCTTGCAACACAATCCCACGCCTACTCTGTGCAACTTTCCAACCCAATATTGAAACATTATTCTCAGTCTTTCTTCTATTCAACAGATGAGCTCTGAAACTCTCTCCCAGAATCAGTCTTTCTCTCCTCCTATGACTTAAATTGCTTCAAACTTTGTGTGTCCAGGCATTTTGGCTCGAACGTCCCTTGATTTTGGCCCTGTCACTCTTTCAACTATGGGAGAGGCACTCGCTACAGGCAGTTCTGCCTTTTGTCTCCCTCACTCACATAGAAAACAAAGAATTACATATATATATATATATATATATATATATATATATATATATTATATATATATATATATATATTAATATATTTATATATATATATATACCGGTATATATATATATATAAATATATATATATATATATATATATATATATATATATATATATATATATATACACCAGTAGGAAGAATAGGGACAATATGTTGCTGAGCTCCATCTTTATTAACTAATATATATATATTTTTTTTTTATTTTTTTTTTTTACTTATTTCCTCTTACTTTGAACACCCATGGAGTGTGGCGGTGGAGCGATTTTTTGTTTTATTATTATTATTATTATGTTTTGTTTATTTTATATAGGCATATATAATTATACAGTATATATATATATATATACATATATATGTATATGTATATATATGTTAGTAAGCCAGGTAATAAATGTTCTTTAATACATACGAGGTTGAAAGAAATGGCAATTTCTGCGTTGGAAATTTTATTATTCAAAGTTTCCAGGTCTCTGATGAGTTTTCGCGGGGTGGCAGGAAGAAGATGAATGAGATTAGCAAAATTCATGGTGGTACAGGGTTACATTAATGTACATGATGATACAGGATATACGACGCATTTCACTGGACAACCAGCATTATCAAGTAAGGATAGAATGATATAAAAGGTAAACAGGAAGGGTATATATAGAGGGTGGAGGATTAGAGGAGGCGAAAATCAGGGGGCAAAAGTCTGCTATTGGTGGAGGGGTATTCTAGGAGAGGAAAAGAGAGGACCGCGTCACACATGCGCACTGGATGCGGGAAGGTGGTGGTCGGTTGGCGGGGTTGAAGCTGATTGGCTGCATGTCGAGGGGCGTGGCCTAAGTTGCGTAGTACGTGTGGCGCCGGCAGAAGACGAAGCTGAAGGAGGTAGCGCGGGGGGCTGCGTCAAGGGCACCGGGGGGCGAGAAGGGGCGTTAGGTCCTGTAGGATAGTGCCTTTTGGCAGAAAGAAGGATCTGAAGGTCCAGAGTTTGGTTGTTGATGTTAGGATGTAAGGCTTGGATATATAACGCTTCGAGTATAGGTAATCTCCTTGGGTCACTTTCTTTATCGAGTATGGTGGTGTGTTTCTATAACTCGTTGCGTGTGAGGTGGGGGTGGTTAGGGGTGAGATAGTGGTCTTTGATGGCTCCAGCCTGAAGGTGAAGAGTTAACCGACGTGAAAGACGAGTCTGCGTCATGCCAATATAGGAATGAGGTCCACAGTCCTCAGGAGGATTTCCGTTTCTAGGCGTTTCCACTGCCACTACAGCTCCAAACCTGGCCCCCACTGGAAACGCCTAGAAACGGAAATCCTCCTGGACGACATCCTACGACTCAAGAAGGATGGCAAGGTCACCACTACTCCCGCCCTACAACCCACTCTCCTCGCTGAAGCCGCCAAAACCAGAGGAACTCACCATAGCAAAATCCTCAACAAACAACGCTTCCAAGCTGCCAAACAATTAAGAGACAACCCCAACATCATCATCCGTCGTGCGGATAAAGCTTCCTTCCTCGTGATTCATGACAAGGAGGAATATCTTAGAAAAATGGACGTCATCTTAAGTGACAACACCAAATTTAAAAGGATCACCCGCAACCCAACCGACGAAATCAAACGTACTGCCTACACCACCATCCTTACCTTACCTTAGATTACCTTACCTTAGGTTGTGTTCGCCACTCTCCTAGCAGCACCGAGGAGCGCGTCGCCCCTCGTTGTGGTTTGTGATTTGGTGCAGCAGACTGTTTGAAGCCACAGCCCGCTCTCTTGCTAAGATGGGCTCGTCTGGCACTTTTTGCAGTTCGACATCGAGGGCTCTCTTGAAGTTGTCTAAAGAGACGCCTCTCATGTCTCTTACTCGCCGTGGGAGTTTGTTGAAGAGACGTGGGCCTCTGTGTGATAACCAGCCCTCTCGCAGAGAGCCCATCGCACCCCTGTTATTCATCCGGGGGATATTGCATTCCCAGCCTCTCCTATCATTGAATTTCATGACTATCGGAGTATGTAGGTTTGGTACTAAACCCTCTGCGATTTTCCACGTGTATATCATTAGGTACCGTTCTCTTCTACGTTCCAGCGTGTACAGATTCAGTGCTCTTAAACGGGCCCAATAGTGTAGCTGTTTTACCGAACTTATATGCGAAGTGAAATTTCTTTGTACACTCTCTAAGTCATTTATTTCACCTGCTTTGTATGGGGCTGTTAATACGCTACAGTATTCATCACCGCCATCAATGCCAAACAAGGAGGGGTTCACCTTAAAAAACTCGTCGGAGAATACACCCCTGGTTATGCGTACGGAACCATCAAAACACACAAACCTGGGACCCCCTCCGCCCCATCATCTCCCAGATCCCCACTGCCACCTACCAGATCGCCAAGGCCCTGAACAACCTCCTCACCCCCTACGTGCCCGGCCAATACAATCTTAACTCAGCCCACGATTTCTTGGAACTTTTACGAGACGCCCCCCAGAACAACAACCACACAATCGCCTCCCTCGACGTAGAAAGCCTGTTCACCAACGTGCCAGTGGATAGGACCATTGACATGATTCTACGTCGAATTTACCATTGCCCTGATACACCAACACTGGACATCCCGTAGAAGGCCTTGAAAACACTGCTGGAGCTATGTATGAAGGAGGCCCCCTTCCTTTGCCCCCGGGGCAACATGTACAAGCAGATAGACGGTGTGGCGATGGGCAGCCCCCTAGGAGTTCTTTTTGCGAACTTTTTTATGGGTACCATCGAGGAAGAGCTCCTAGCTGCCCAACGACCCGCTGTCTACTGTAGATACGTGGATGACATCTTCGTGCAAATCAAGGACCTCCACGAACTACAGGAACTCCAGCGTCGCTTCATGACCTCCTCCGGACTTAACTTCACCTTTGAAAAATCAAACAATGGACAACTCCCCTTCCTCGACATCCTCGTAGCTCTGAACGACCATGGGTTCAAAACCACCGTCTACACTAAACCAACTAACACAGGACAATGCCTCAACGGCGATAGTGAATGCCCCCGCCGTTATCTTCTATCCTCCATCTCCGCTTATGTAAGGAGAGCCCTCACGCACTGCTCTACCTGGGCCGACACCCACCAGGAACTAGAGAGACTATCCCAAGTTTTAGTGAATAACGGATACTCCAACTCCGACATCTCCAGCACCATCAACCACCATCTTGAAAAATGGTACACCCAAATCCCTCCCAACATTGACCCCCCCAATGAAATTAAGATCTTCTACCGCAATTTTATGTCCTCTGAACACAAAAATGACGAGGCCGTCTTAAAAGAAATAATCTCCAAGCATGTCCACCCAACCAACCCGGAAAACAAAATCAAATTAATAATTTATTACAAATCCCCCAACCTCCAACCTCGTTCTCCGCAACAAACCTGCTTCCACCAAGATAAAGAGCCCGATGACCGACGATCACGTCATTTACCAACATACCTGTAATTATGAGGACTGTGGACCTCATTCCTATATTGGCATGACGCAGACTCGTCTTTCACGTCGGTTAACTCTTCACCTTCAGGCTGGAGCCATCAAAGACCACTATCTCACCCCTAACCACCCCCACCTCACACGCAACGAGTTAGAGAAACACACCACCATACTCGATAAAGAAAGTGACCCAAGGAGATTACCTATACTCGAAGCGTTATATATCCAAGCCTTACATCCTAACATCAACAACCAAACTCTGGACCTTCAGATCCTTCCTTCTGCCAAAAGGCACTATCCTACAGGACCTAACGCCCCTCCTCGCCCCCCGGTGCCCTTGACGCAGCCCCCCGCGCTACCTCCTTCAGCTTCGTCTTCTGCCGGCGCCACACGTACTACGCAACTTAGGCCACGCCCCTCGACACGCAGCCAATCAGCTTCGACCCCGCCAACCGACCACCACCTTCCCACATCCAGTGTGCATGCGTGACGCGGTCCTCTCTTTTCCTCTCCTAGAATACCCCTCCACCAATAGCAGACTTTTGCCCTCTGATTTTCGCCTCCTCTGATCCTCCACCCTCTATATATACCCTTCCTGTTTACCTTTTATATCATTCTATCCTTACTTGATAATGCTGGTTGTTCAGTGAAACGCGTTGTATATCCTGTATCATCATGTACTATTATACAAAAAAGTATCCTTACTAAAATGACACGCACCATTTAGACTCAATGGACGAAGTCATATGGAAACTATTGTTTGAGCTCGAATCGTACCCCACTTTATGAAACTCAACGTTCACTAGAGTAAGGATACTTTTTTGTATGATAGTACATTAATGTAACCCTGTACCACCATGAATTTTGCTAATCTCATTCATCTTCTTCCTGCCACCCAGCGAAAACTCATCAGAGTCCTGGAAACTTTGAATAATAAAATTTCCAACGCAGAAATTGCCATTTCTTTCAACCTCGTATGTATTAAAGAAAGAAAAAAATATATACATATATATATATATATACTGTATATATACAGTATATATTTGGCATATCCGAACTACTTCTTTTGATGTGCGATATTGAATGAAATTAGAAAAAATGCGAAACTCGGTTTTATATAAATTTTTATTTTGGTACCACTTAGCCCGAGATGTTTTATCACATAATATTACATAGGTAAGTTAAAAGTAATGTAAGTATGCAGTTTAAAATGTTGGTGATATTGAATTTTAATTAGGCGACATAACCCCATATAAAAATAAGTGTATTTACATTACACTGCATGACAATATGCAATGTAGGTTTATTAATCGAAATTCATTTAAATATCACAAATATTTATTAATATTTTATGATAGTTTTTTCCTAATTGGCTTCCATCGAATACATTGGTATTCAAGAAATGTGTGGAAAATCGTATCAACATTTCATTATCCAAGCTGATTATTGTATCAACATTTTGTTCAAAGGTATTACCCTAAAACTATCAAATATAGTCTCCAATCGATTATGAACGATGCAATAAGTGTGAAATTATGAAGTGCTGTTTTATACATATCCTACGAATATCTTGCACTTCTCTTAAGGGAGCCCACCTCGCTTTTTTCTCTTTCTCTCCCTCTCTCTTTGGCTTGTATCCATTCGGCCCCATTCAGCCAACTGTTTTAAGACGTTTTTTTTTTTTTTTTTTTTTTTTCTATTTCTATATTCCAACTACTCCCTCTCGGGCATAGGCTGATAGCCTTTACATTCTACCACTGAACACGGTGAGGCCCGTGAGATCTTGCTCCAGTCTAGGGATTGAGACCTGCGAAGCTTCACGGCTCGAAGCAACTCCATCTCTGAAGCCGCCTCGCCTCTGCGCTTCACAGTCTCATCCCCCACACTCGGACCCTCACTCTCAGAACGCCACCTATTGAGCAATTAACTCACTAGGCATTGCCCCCCTGTAGCATATTTATGAATATGGGAATATTCATACAATGCTATTTAATCAGGGAACAATGAGGGTATTTTGGGGGCATTTCGGTGTGCTGTGGTAATGCACTGATACTAGATACAGCACAAATTCCATCCCAATAATATCTTCCCATTGACATATTGGGATTCGAACCCGGGTCCATTGGATTACCAGTCCAGTGGCAAGACCACTCCACCACACCTCCCCATCTAGGTGTCTATTTCTTCCTGGCGAGCGATAGCGAGCCAGCATTGTATGGAGAAATCCGGCTTCGCCGGAGAAATTTTTCTATCAAAAAATTTACAAATTTAGCTTGCTATCAAAACAAAAATATATACTGTATAGATATGCTGGTTCGCTACCGCTCGCCATGAAAATATTGACACATGGATGGGGGTAAACGTCCTAAAACAGTAAGCTGAATGGGGCCGAATGGATACAAGCCAAAGAGAGAGGGAGAGAAAGAGAATAAAAAGCGTGGTGGGCTCCCTTAACTCATCACAAAAAACACATCAACATTATTTATGTATTTTTAGGGGAGATTTTCACTTAAGGGGTGGTTTTTCTCCCTCATGCTTAGCCCCATTGCTTTTGAGATGTTAAGACGTTCGCCCCATTCGTTTGGTTAATTTAAAACTTTTCGCCTCATTCAATAAAACTTTTCGTGCCATATAGGTGTCGTTTTTTTCCTAGCGAGCGATAGCGAGCCTGCCATTTAGGAGGAATCGGCCAGGACATGTGTCTACCGAAACATTTACAAATGTATCTATCTTGAAGGTATTTTATAAGCTTGATAAAGGTCTAGGGAGCAAACAAATAACCTCTCCTTAATGCTAGTGTAGGTGGCTTGATAGTATAGTTGACTTGACACAGAGTTGACATCAAATCACAGAGAGGAATTGAACTTTACTTTAGGCCATTGTACAATCGTACTCAAAAGTTGAGTTCTGCCTCCATAATTGTATCTTCTGGAATGAAGGATACCGGTACTCTGTTTTTGGAGGTGTGCGGAAGAAAATTACAGGAAGGTACCTGTAGAGGTATTCAGTGTGTGTAATGCTTATTTTAGTTGTTGGTGCAGATGTGTCAACTCAATGGCATCCCTTTTTTCCCCATACACCGCACTTCTTCCTCATATGATTCAGCCGATACTAGTGGAGTCTTCATTGCTTGCAAGAATTGTTGTTGTTTTTGTTGGTGTTGTTATTATTGTTAGTCATAGTTATGTCGTGTAGACCATGCATATCAGCCGCCATATTTTCTTCTATACCGGTACAGTTTTACAGGCGATCCTCCGACGCTGCTGCACATCAGCCGTTACTACTCGCGATTTCCTAGAATCCAGGCAGATCATCATAGTAAAACTGTACATGTGCAATAGGCCTCCTGATAAACTAAATCCCTATTGATTTTCAAGGGACTAGTACCTTACCTCCTCTAGCTAGGGGCAATTTTATGTTTCTATTATCCTCGCAGTACACTACCTCCATAACCAGGTTGTTTTTTAACAAAGACAAACAAAGTATGTGCACCCTTTGATCAAGCCGCTCCATACTGATTTTCCAAGGTATCCCCACTTTTCCCTCTAGGCCCTAGGGGACTTTCCTCATCAATCCCATCTTTTGTAGAGTACATCACAGTAACTGAGCCTGCTTTGGTTGTGAAACTTATAATGCTTGTAAACACAATACTATACTAGATATGCTCCACTCCATTATGGTACTGGTACGTTACTGTATATAGATCATTTTAGTACTATGTTGAATGAAACTTCCAGAGGCTAGGACCCTCTACTCTCCCCACATTACTCGGATTTCGTTCTAAGCCGTGGGAAGAGCGGTTGTCTAGGATAAAGAGCTTGTAATTACTTCACACTGTAGCCAGACTGCTATCAAGGCTTTGTGGCAGAAGGCTTATCTCGAGGAGGTAATTAAGCTCAAACAGGTCACTAGGGGGAATACTTGAACTTAGGGGGTCTACATGAATTCACTTCGCAACCCTGTATAATTGTCTGCATTCACAAGTAATATGTCTTAATACTTCCAAGGAGTGTCTATACTAAACAGGGATACATGGACGTAGAAATTATACACAAAATAACATAAACAACGACAAGCACACTCACACGTACAGTATATAGAATACAATTATAGTGCTTATATCTTTGTTTGTATTTACTTTATCTGATATACTTGTATACTGTAGAGTGGCTAGGATGAAAAGAGGTTGTTCGGCAAATGTGGAATTATGTTTCTTTAGTTAAAGGGGGTACTGCTCACTCTTTTGGACCCCCTTCTCCCTCATGTTTAGCATGTGTGGGGAGGTTCCTCTCACACCGCTCTCCTAGACAAAATTGAAAGGAAGGCCTTTCATATCATTAACTCCCGTCCACTCACCAACTCTATGCAATCTCTCTCTCTTCCCCGCAATGTTGCATCTCTCTCGCTATTCTATCGATACTATAATAATCAGTGTTCCTCAGAGCTTTCCCAGTGTATACCACCTCCTTTACGTAGGGCACGTGGTACCCGTCTTGCAACACAATGCCACCCCTACTCTGTGCAACTCTCCAACCCAAGAGTGAAACGTTACTCTCAGACTTTCTTCTATTCAACAGCTGAGCTCTGGAACTCTCCCAGAATCAGTCTTTCCCTCTTCCTATGACTTAAATTGCTTCAAACTCCGTGTGTCCAGGCATTTTGACTCGAACGTCCCTTGATTTTGGCCCTGTCACTCTTTCAACTATGGGGGAGACACTCGCTATAGGCAGTTCTGCCTTTTGCCTCCCTCACTCACATAGAAAAAAAATAAAATATAGGTTTTGAGGTTTTAAGACTTTCGTTCCTTTAGTTTGGCGATTTTGAGACCTTTTGCCTCATTTTGTTGTCAATATTAAAACCTTTCGTGCCCTTTAGGTGTCATTTTTCTTTCTTGGCGAGCGATAGCAAGCCTCTAATTTTAGAAGGAATCGGCCTTTGGCCGGGATATTTTTCTACCGAAAAATCTTGAAAGGGGGTCTAAGGGGTGTTTTTCTAAGCTTGATGGAGGTCTATAGTCTATTGTTTCCAGCTGATGGTAAATTGAATCCTTTAGCATCTGATGTCATGATTCTTACTGGACAAATCTGATGCTGCTATGTCTGTGCGTCATATTATTGCCAAGTTTTCATAATTAGCAACCTATTTTGCCACAAAATCATGATAATAAAGTAGTAATCAGAATGGAGAGATGGCAATTTAGTATCAGCTGGAAAAAAATGGAGTATAGCGAGGAAACTCAAAAATAAATTGATAAATAAATATATAGACCAACAACGAAGCACTACCCCCTAAAAAAAAAGTGAAAGAGTTATGGCCTGCGTCGTTTTGAATGCAAAGGATGAACTAAACAGAGTCGATTTGGAGAAGGGGTCCGAACATGGATTGGTATCTTGTACTATTATAGCAAACTCACTATTATTTACAGACCCACAGCCATCAAATTGTATCACCAATATTCCTTAATACATACAGGGTGTCCCGCGAGTTTTGTTAGGTACAGTATGTTCAAAAATTAAATATTCAGTAGTTCTCAGTAAAAACAAAAATCTATAATCAGGCATTTAAGGGTATTTTTTGTAGCTATGGCCCATTAACGCTTTCCTTGCCGGGATTTACATAGCTATGTACTACGCTCTGGCGAGCATTTTTCCGCTATTTCCGCTCAATATACATAGCCCTGACTTAATTCAAACCATTCCAATGAAAAGATTGGGTCTTCATTCATTCATTCTAAAACTCGTGGCCTTCAGAATATTGAAAAAAAGTTTCCTCATTCTTGTCTGCTCGTGGCCACTCACCAAGCGTAATATCACATTGTGTCTCACTCGTTTGTATTTTATGCTCACAATAACTCGATGAAATAATCCGTTATATTATCAAGTTTTGTGTTTGGAAGATAGTATAAGTTATACCTTTTTGATACCTTTTGATGTGTTCGCCACTCTTCTAGCGGCACCAAGGAGCGCGACGCCCCTCGTTATGGGTGGTGATTTGGTGCAGTAGACTGTTTGAAGCGACAGCTCGCTCCCTTGCGAGGATGGGCTCGTCTGGCACTTTTTGCAGTTCGACATCTAGGGCTCTCTTGAAGTTGTCTAACGAGATGTCCCTCATGTCTCTTACTCGCCGTGGGAGTTTGTTGAAGAGACGTGGGCCTCTGTGTGATAACCAGCCCTCTCGCAGAGAGCCCATAGCACCCCTGTTATTCATCCGGGGGATTTCGCATTCCCAGCCTCTCCTATCACTGAATTTCATGACTATCGGAGTATGTAGGTTTGGTACTAAACCCTCTGCGATTTTCCACGTGTATATTATTAGGTAACGTTCTCTTCTACGTTCCAGTGAGTACAGATTCAGTGCTCTTAAACGCTCCCAATAGTGTAGATGTTTTATCAAACTTATATGCGAAGTGAAATTTCTTTGTACACTCTCTATGTCATTTATTTCCCTGCTTTGTATGGGGATGTTAATACGCTACAGTATTCAAGCCGCGGTAGCACTAGAGATTTGAAGAGCGTTATCATAGGCAATTCCCCGCGTGTTTTAAAAGTACGCAGAATCCAACCCGTTAGACGTTTCGCAGCCGCCACTTTGACCTGGTTATGTACTTTGAAACCCATATTTTCAGACATTAATACCCCAAGGTCTTTCACACTGTCTTTCCGTTCTATTATGTGGTTAGATTCTGTTAAGTAATTTGTAATTTCTTTAACACCATTATTATCTCCGTACCGTATTAATTGGAATTTTTCCTCATTGAATTGCATGTTGTTTTCCCTGGTCCACTGGAACACTACATTCATGTCTTCCTGCAGTCGGCCCGTGTCCTCTTGTGGCCTGTAACATGAAATGAACCTCACATTCGTACCTGGTGTATAACTGTTCCAATGATATCTAGAAATAGCCCTGTTTTTGTTGTAGTTCAGCTTGTAAAACACCTCTTTCTTGGACACCCACCCTCCCTCAACTAATGCATGGAACAGACTTATAAGAGTATGGGTGGTAAGCTTAGAAGCTCTTGAAATCATCTGGCAACAAGCGGGGCATATTGGTGCACAACTCAGCCGGTACTACCAAGACGTATTGGTACGTCGCCCACAGTATAGGACTTTTTTTTACGCAAGACATACCAGTTCGTCAGCTGCAGTGAAAGGGTTAAAGTTGGCATTTTTCATCATTTTTCCCCTGATGTTCTTCAAGCAAATAGGGATAGAGAAAAAAAAATTATGAGGTGTAGGATGATGAGGGCTGGTCCTATCCAGAGTGAGGTTGGGCATCCTCTACCCAACCTTAGCTTAGGGGCAGGGGGCTAGAAATCCTCCTCCCCTTGTATAATTCACCTACTCGACGAGACATAATAAGGGACGAGGGAACGCGAAAGTGGTCCTGGACCCTAAGAATTGGAACTTTAAATGTTATTTCTGTTTGGGCTCTGTCTTAAGTCGGCCACCCCCAGCTATGATGTATGTGCCTGAGTATATACATACAATGTCATACATACTGTACATACATGATGAAGCATCGTATCAATAACTCAAAGTGACTCCAAGAACTCCCATCCTGTATCACATGGCGACCCTAATAGATCCCTTCCCACTAGTGAGGGGCGTGTTTTAAGATTGATGGATATTGGGTAAAAACTACCATGGTATATACCCAAAAATATGAAAAATATTAAATATTATGGTATAATTTTAAAATTTCAAAATTTCGAATCGGGTGGTTCCTAGATTTTTCCCTTTGAAGTATTGATACCATGTTTCATCATGCACTACGTACCGTTTTACCTATTAATATTCATTACATGAAAAATAGGTTTAAACTGACAAAAAATCTAAAAAATCTGTCCTTTTCGCCTAGCAGTTTTACATGTTATTTCCATTTTTACTCCTTATTGTCTTCATTATAAAATAAATGGGGATAGGTGCGAATTATGTATAATGAAATATGGTCAAAATTATTCAAATTGTCATAACAAACTACTTTATAGCTTTTTTCATGTTCCCGTGGCGATGCGTTGAATATGCGGGTTTGTGTTATACTTGTAATATTTAAATTATCGCCACGGGAAAACGAAGAGAACAATAACAGATTTGTTGGTGTTTGTTTGAAGAATTAATATGATATTTATTCATACACTATTAGTTTTCTTACTTACTTACTTGTGATACTTGTGATGTGTTCGCCACTCTTCTAGCGGCACCGAGGAGCGCGTCGTCCCTCGTTATGGATGGTGATTTGGTGCAGCAGACTGTTTGAAGCGACAGCTCGCTCCCTTGCGAAGATGGGCTCGTCTGGCACTTTTTGCAGTTCGACATCGAGGGCTCTCTTGAAGTTGTCTAACGAGACGTCCCTTATGTCTCTTACTTGCCGTGGGAGTTTGTTGAAGAGACGTGGGCCTCTGTGTGATAACCAGCCCTCTCGCAGAGAGCCCATAGCACCCCTGTTATTCATCCGGGGGATATCGCATTCCCAGCCTCTCCTATCACTGAATTTCACGACTATCGGAGTATCTAGGTTTGGTACTAAACCCTCTGCGATTTTCCACGTGTATATTATTAGGTAACGTTCTCTTCTACGTTCCAGCGAGTACAGTTTCAGTGCTCTTAAACGCTCCCAGTAGTGTAGCTGTTTTACCGAACTTATATGCGAAGTGAAATTTCTTTGTACACTATCTAAGTCATTTATTTCACATGCTTTGTATGGGGATGTTAATACGCTACAGTATTCAAGCCGCGGTAGCACTAGAGATTTGAAGAGCGTTATCATAGGTAATTCACCGCGTGTTTTAACTCCTTGCGACATATTATGTTCCAGTAAGTCCAAGGAGGCACTTGACAAGTATTTTGGGTCTTGAATTTGGCTCATGAGTGTTGTCGAAGCCTTACATTTTTCGCGATTTCCATCCACCAGAATGCTGTTTATTGTGATGTATTATATATCAATGGAAAGAGGAATATTTATAGTACATGATAAAATAAAAAAAAATGTAAATAAATCGAAATATGAAAGTGTAAATGAGTCCGGAATACAATTATTTCCCATGCAATTGTCTTCACACCGTCCTAGCTCTAAATTGTGAGTGATGACCATATATTTTGTTTTGCTCAAATAATAGTATTTTTTCTCCTCTTTCCAAATCTGAAAACAGAAATTGTTTATCTTCAATAGTTCTCAAGTAGTGAC
>CM064504.1:35460566-35498066 GCA_032716605.1 Paralithodes platypus | reverse complement strand
CTTCCAAACGTTTCCACTCTAACCGATCAGATGTTAGCCTGTTCCATCCTACCCCAGCATACTTTCGGATCTCATCAATCCATCTGGTTCTCCGTCTACCCCTTCCATCTCTAGGTTCCCATTCTGTTACTCTAATTGTCCATCTGTTATCATCTCTTCTAAATATATGACCTGCCCAGGATCATTTCCCTTTTTTTTTATAGTACCGTACTGAGAAAATCTGCTACTTTGGTTTGTTCTCATATCCTAGAGGCTCTTTTCGTGTTTCTCCAAGACACTTATGCCTAACATTATATTCTCCATCCCTATTTGGGCACTCATAAGTTTTCGTTCTGGACACTTTGTTATACCGGTACTCCAAGTTGCAGATCCATAAAATAGTACAGGGAGGACACATTGGTTGTATATTTTAATTTATAGTAGTAGGAGTAGCTTGCTTTTCATAATAGTACAGGGAGGACACATTGGTTGTATATTTTAATTTATAGTTGTTGTTGTTGTTGTTCCCCAAGCTGCCTGGCCGAACAGCCCCAAGGCACCGAGCAATTCCAAGGCCATAACCGAGTGCCCCCACAGAACCCTCCCCGCCGACCACAATAAAGCCTGGGTGACCGAAGCCACTCCATGGCGGGGGGCTGAGGAGGGTGCAGAAATGCCCGGGAAACCAAAGCCCCACCCAGGGCCCTGTGCTCCTCAGCAATTATGAAGAGAAAGTTGAGGGGCAAAGGAAAAATGTGACGCTTTGGCTTCCAATCTTGGTAGATTGGGAGGTCAATCCACGGAAGAGACGCCGTCACTTGAGATCTAAAAAATATATAAGTTAAAGGAAAAGTCAGAGTAAGCTATGGGTATGGCAGAGATTGCTCAGCTCTCACTCTGATAGACCAGCCCATCACCACATGACTAGAACCCAATCCTCTCAGCATCAGCTAGGAAAGGCCCTAGAAAGCCGCCTTTGGCGGGGGGATAGCTCCCCTATTTCAACCCCTTTAGGGGTTGGGCACCCGCCCTTAATTTATAGTAGTAGGAGTAGCTTGCTTATCATAATAGTACAGGGAGGACACATTGGTTGTATATTTTAATTTATAGTAGTAGGAGTAGCTTGCTTATCATAATAGTACAGGGAGGACACATTGGTTGTATATTTTAATTTATAGTAGTAGGAGTAGCTTGCTTTTCATAATCGAGCTCTTTTTACCAAATGCACTCCATCCCATGCCTATCCTTCGCTTGATTTATCTAGGGGGGATCTAGGTTTGCCTTTATAACCTGGCCTAGGTATAATTATGTATTATTCAACTTCTATTACTTCATCTTCTATCTTTATTTGTTGCTTATGTCTATAGAGTACAGTCGCGCTAATAAGTAATATCCCAGCTGTCATTACGTTTGATTTTCTCTGTGCTGTATTAATGTCTGTCAGATGTTGAATAGGGTGGGTAAGTGTAGGAACATGTTTGTACATTTCACTCGATATGAAGAAATAAAGCTTAAATATTACTGATACCAATTATTGATCAAAACATACTTGGTGCCGAGATATCACTTATTAGCGCGACTGTACATACTACTCGGACTGACTTAATCTTTCATTTTTGGAAGTATCTAACACATATCGTGGGACACCTTGTATCGATATAATATGAGGAGCAATTACGTAACTGACTGACACCTTATATTTAAAAGTTACCTCAGTAATTAGGAGTGAATAATTTAGTGGTGGCAATTAGAAGGTAAACTTCACTAATACCGTCATAAGTCAAGAGTCATTTAAGTTTATTTAATGACCAAAACAGTATTCAAAGCTATTAGTTGCTTATGCCAAAGTCGGTATCATGGTTTTAGCAAGTAGTTTGTCACGATTAGATTTAAAATTATTTTTTTGTGCTGGGCAAATATTAAGATTGTATGTATTGATCCATCCATGACATCACGTTGGTGTTGCCATATCGACTAGTTACAATTTCTTGTTGTATATAGCCTATATTTCTTGTTGTATATAGCCTATATTTCTTGTTGTATATAGCCTATATTTCTTGTTGTATATAGCCTATATTTCTTGTTGTATATAGCCTATATTTCTTGTTGTATATAGCCTATATTTTTTTAAATCACACAGTCAAATGTATGAAGTATTGTATTAATCAAAATGTTTGTATTTTAACCCCTTCTGTACCGGTGATGTACTTTTCATTCTAGTCTGGCAACTATTAGATGATTGTGTACAGCTTAGGAAGGACGTCTACTCATGCAAAGGCTACAGACTATATCATTTAATCCTTTTAGCTACCATATATCCTTACTGAGCTTTATGAAATCGTCTAAATGTAACTGAAATAAAAACAAATAACGTCGCCGGTACAAAAGAGGTTAATAAAGAGGAACTGAAAAATTGAGTTATTGGGTTCATCTGGCCAAATGAATACATTAATTAATAGACCAGAAACAAAAAACAAAACAAAAAATAGCCACTAGCCCCTTAAGACAGAATGTCAGTTCGAAGAAATACATGCAATTGTTGACTTTCAATTTCTAGTGAAAACGCGACTCCATGCTCATCCAGCATAACATTATTTACTTGCATACATGATGGAGATAGCAGAGAAGGATGGTGAGATGAAGTGGTGAATGCAAGCCCACTGTCAAAGGAAAGGAAATCAAGCAACAAAAGGAAAACTCAAAGTACTTCTTTTCATACGCTAAAACATAAAACTAAAACCACATCAAACATCGGCCCACTAAGTAAAGATGATTGGTCATTCACAGGGGGCAAAAAGGAAATGAGTGAACTATTACGTCTACAGTAAGAAAAAGCCTTCAGTAAGCCTGACGAAACAAAAGCAATCAGAGACCAAAATGAAGTTTTCATGAATAATCCCCCCACGGAAACTCCACAGATTCTGGACATTAATTTCGGACCAAAAGATATAGCAGAAACCATCGCCAACATGCCATCCCACTCGGCACCAGGCCCGGACTCGTGGAGTTCAATCCTAATAAAGAAATGTAAGGAAAACCTTTCAAAACCCCTGGCTATAATGTGGAGAAGGAGTCTAGACACTGGAGAAATACCGGATAGTTTGAAAAACGCAATAATTGCCCCTTTGCATAAAGGAGGGAGTAAAGCACTACCAAAAAACTATCGCCCAGTAGCTCTGACTTCCCACATCATTAACATTTTCGAGCGAGTCCTGCGAGGCAAAATCTCAACATATATGGAAAAAAATGAACTACACAACACTGGTCAACATGGGTTCAGAGCAGGAAGATCATGTCTCTCGCAACTATTGGAACACTACGACAGAATTCTTAAATCCCTAGAAGAAAAGAAAAACGATTTTGCTAAGGCATTTGATAAATGTGATCACGGTATTATTGCACACAAACTTAAAGCAAAAGGGATAACAGGTAAAATCGGAAGGTGGATATACAACTTCCTCGTGAACCGAAAACAATCAGTAGCAGTAAGCTAAGTAACATCTGAGCCTTCAGACGTCAAAAGCTCAGTTCCCCAAGGAACAGTACTAGCGCCCCTTCTTTTCCTCATTCTAATAAGTGACATAGATGCCAACACAAGACACAGTACAGTATCCTCCTTTGCGGATGACACGAAACTGAGTATGATAGTAAAGACACAGGAAGACACGGGCCGGCTGCAAGAGGACATAAATAAGGTGTTCCAGTGGACCAGGGAAAATAACATGCAATTTAATGAAGACAAATTTCAATTAATACGATACGGAGATGAGGATTTCGTTAAAGAGAGCATAAGTTACATAACAGAATCCAATCGCATAATAGAACGTAAAGACAATGTGAAAGACCTTGGGGTGATAATGTCTGAAAATATGGGATTCAAAGAACATAACCAGGTCAAAGTTGCAGCTGCGAAACGGCTAACAGGCTGGATTCTACGAACATTTAGAACTCGCGGTGAATTGCCTATGATAACACTCTTCATATCCCTGGTGCTACCGCGGCTAGAATACTGTAACGTATTAACATCCCCATACAAATTAGGTGAAATTAATGACTTAGAAAGTGTACAAAGGAACTTCACCTCACATATAAACTCAGTAAAACAGTTACACTATTGGGATCGCTTAAAATCACTCAAACTATATTCGTTGGAACGTAGAAGGGAACGATACTTAATTCACAAGAGTGCGCTCCACCTCTTCGAATAGTCTGCTGCACCAATTCTCAAACAACAACGAAGGGCGGTGCGCTCTTCGGTGCCACTAGCAAGAGTGGCGAACTCCACATAGGTGAACATAGGTAGGAGGTCCAGCGAACTACTGTCAGCTTCAGTAGTTCCAGGACAAACTCAACCAGTAGACCATTTTAGCTGTGGATATCAACCATTGTTAAGGGGGGATGGGCTGGTTTTTCTGGACCCCTTCTCCCTCGTGTTTAGCCCCATTAGTTTTGAAATATTTAGACGTTCGGCCCATTAGTTTGGCGATTTTAAAACCTTTAGCTCCATTTCGTTGTCAATTTTAAGACCTATCGTGCCATTTAGGTGTCGATTTCTTCCTGGCGAGCGATAACAAGCCTATAATTATAAGAGGAACCGGCCGAAGTTTTTCTACCGAAAAATTTACAAATTTATCTTGAGGGGGGTCTAGGGGGTATTTTTTAAAGTTTGAGGGAGGTCTAGCGAGAAAACTAAAAAATAAACGAATAAATGAATTCATAGACCAAAAAAAAAAACAGCAACTTGCCCCTTAAATTAACCACGATCAACTAAACGAGAGCCAATTTGAATCCATATCTAACTTAACCTAATTTAGCCTAAATGTTGTTGGGCACTATTTGAGAGCTACTGGGCAAGTTGTCCACCCACTTAGGTACAGTATATACGTGTTATGCGACGCTATAATTTAGCACGCTTTATACTAGTTCGTTATTTCCACCATAGGAAAGCTCAGAACTATAAACACTCAACGGGAACACAGCCTTTCTGAGAAAGAATGAAAATTCTTTCCTCTCACTTAAATATTAGGCTACCATAGTGCGGTGGGAATATGAACATGATTAGCTTAATATCCAGTATTCGAGAAAGTATAATAAGTCGTAGGCGTGTGCATAAACCTTTAACCGTCTTGGTGGTGTAATGGTTAAGGTGTCTAACAATCTGTGTGTGATAACCCGTGTTCGAGTCCCGGTGGATCACATATATGCTTTCGTTAATTTCATTGAAGGTGTTTGGTGGTGTGGTGAAATTAATAAAAAAAAAATTTAATACATAAACCTTATATCAATCGATCACCACCACCAATGTCACAGAATACACAGCCGCTTGTAGATACTTTTTAAGGGGATTTAGGCTAATCCCTACGGAAGTATATTCCCAGTTGATTACCAGCTATTAAGTAAGTAAACAAAATACCCTCGGTGACCGCAAAGACCATAAACACATATATCCCCTCGCTCTCCTGGACACGTCTCCTCCCCTCCCCCTATACGATTTTACCAAAAGCGAAACTTAACCTCGACAGGAAAGGGTACCGACAAAACAAATATCGTAAATAATAGCAAACAGAGAAAAACAATATTTAAACAAATTAATCAGTGCAGATTATTTCTCGACCATATCGCAGGTTAGTAGTGACGTTATTGGAGAGAAAGATCTCCCACGCAACCAAATGTGGTGAAAATTCGAACCTGAGCAGTGTTGAATCAAGTTGATAGGTAAAATATGAAAATTAAAATAGATACTAATAATAATAACTATATAAATACTATATTATACATGTATAGGTAGCCTGGAAAGTTCGTTATTTTCCTAGAGTGCCGTATATTCCGTTAAACAGTCGACCAAAAACGGGAAAAGTGGTAGGGCAGTGAGAATTCTGTTTCATAAGATAATTATTGAAAGTGTTACTTAAAGTTACTTAAAGTTTAAACATAACGAGTGTAAACGAGTGGCACTCCCCCCCCCCCCCCACACACACACACACACTCCCCACAAACCGCGTAACAAACACCTCCTTGTCCTCCAAGCCCCCCCCCCCCCCCTCTCTCTCTCTCTCTCTTCTCAAATGTGGTGAAAATTCGAACCTGAGCAGTGTTGAATCAAGTTGATAGGTAAAATATGAAAATTATAATAGATACTATATATACTGTAGGTAGCCTGGAAAGTTCGTTATTTTCCTAGAGTGCCGTATATTCCGTTAAACAGTCGACCAAAAACGGGAAAAGTGGTTAGGGCAGTGAGAATTCTGTTTCATAAGATAATTATTGAAAGTGTTACTTAAAGTTACTTAAAGTTTAAACATAACGAGGGTAAACGAGTGGCACTCCCCCCCCCCCCCACCCCCCACACACACACACACTCCCACAAACCGCGTAACAAACACCTCCTTGTCCTCCAAGCCTCTCTCTCTCTCTCTCCCCCATGTAAGGGTGGGTGGGAAAAAAAAAAAAAAAATTTTTACCAGAGACAACTGTACGAGTTGTAAGATGAATATACACATCCATGAAGGCACCGCATGTCGGATATGCAAGCAACCATATAACTGGATTTGCATAGGATTGACACCAATAAATGAGGCGTACAATACAAGAGGGAAGAACCTCCATTTCTGCGATAGTTGTTTCGATATCACATGGCAAGTCATACAGACTGTAGAAAATACAGAAGTACAAGATAGACGGAAATATAGCCAAGACATAGCTACCTTTCACAGAAAATGGGAACTATGGGGCCCTCAAATACACATATCACAACCCCACACACGCACACATGATAATGCCCACATTGCCTCCTGCACACATCAACAACACATCCTTTCGCAACCCTACATATACACAAACCCTGTCGCACATCTCCCACCCAGAACCCAGAAACACACCCACATTAATCCCATCTATGGCCATGACCACCCTACTGCTGTTGATCAAATAAAATTGCAGGATGATGCACGTATGCAACAACTCTCCCCTTCCCCCGTCACCCTCCCACCACCCCCCTGCAGGCCTCACCCACCCATACACCAAGCCCACTATCACCCACAACCACACTTAGCTCACCACATAACCCCTTGCAGCCCCAGCCACACCTACTGGGGTTGTCTACACCAGTGTGCAGATATTATCTGGAAAGAAGGTGCTACTTTGGTCAAAAGGGCGAATATAATGGGTCGATTTGCTCATCCCAAAATTTGCAACATAACAACCAGTCATGGAAAATGTAGATTTGGTAAAACCTGCAAATACCACCACCCATCCCTTTGCAAGACATCACTGAGAACAAGACCTGCTACAATATGAAATGCCCAGCTTTTCATATTAAAGGGACTTGGAGATATGCTAGACCTAACACGAATGGTAGCCCAAAAAACTCTCTAGCTATGCGAGGACGAGACAGAGGAAAATGCAAGGAGGAAGGGCAGATGAAGATGAAGACTGAGGGAGATGGAAGAGCACATAGAACACCTCGAGCACCTCCTGGCCTCCCAAGAGTGGCCAATACATCCCGAAGACTATTAGGTACACATAGTACTCCAAACAATCCCTCCCCAATCTTGTTTGCAAATATCTAAGGCCTAAAAAATAGAACCACGAACAAAGTACCATTTATTAGGGGCCTGCTAGAAGAAGGAAACGCTATATTTGCGGCTCTCACAGAAACTCACATTAAAGATCAGGAAGATAGTGAGGTATGGATTCCTGGTTACAACCTACATAGGGCGGACAGAACGCATAGATCACATGGAGGTGTAGCCTTGTACATACATGACTCACTGATATGTACTGAATTCCTAAATAACAGTAATGAAGTGGTGGAAATACTTGGAGTTAAAATAGAATCCCTAAATTTAGCAGTTATTGTTACATACAGGCCTCCAGACTCATCCCGAGAAGAATTCAAAACCCAGCTCAACAAAATAAAATCAGAAGTGGAAACCCTGGGGAACCCAACACCAAATATTATATGGCTAGGAGACTTTAACCTACCAAACATTAAATGGAGACAACTAGAAAACCAGTTAGTGGCAAATAACACCGGAGAAGCAAATACTAATACGAGAGAGCTTTTTGAACTTTGTGATTTTTTTAGTCTTACCCAACATATTGCTGAACCCACACGGGAAAACAATATCTTAGACCTGGTCTTCACTAACAACGACTCTCTAGTACACAGCATTAACATATCGGACACAACATACTCAGATCATAAATTAATTGAGATCAAAACAACCTTAGAAAGTGTACAGACAACCTCAGAATCGAGAACAAAAACCGGCCCCTTCAGTAAATTTAACTTCAATAACAAAAACATTAGGTGGGAAGAGGTAAATCAAGAAATGGAGGAAATAGACTGGGAAGATTTAATGGATAACCTGACACCAGCAGAATGTCTAGTCTTAATAACAGAAACCATGACCCAAATCTGTAGCCACCATATACCTGCAAGACAAACAAAACGAAGAAGCAAACAAGATCGGGAAAGGAGGAGGCTGTACAGAAGAAGAAAATTACTCACACAAAGACGCACACATCAAAATCTACAGGATAGGCAAAAGGTCGAAATAGATAGAGAAATTGTGGAAATTGAACAAAGGCTAAGAATATCATATGAACTACAACATATGGAAGAGGAGAGGAAAGCTATTGCAGGTATAAAGGAAAATTCCAAATACTTCTTTTCATACGCCAAACAAAAGGCTAAAACAACATCAAACATCGGCCCACTGAGCAAAGGGGACGGCTCTTTCACAGGGGACAAAAAGGAAATGAGCGAACTCTTAAGCAGGCAGTATGAAATGGCATTCAGTGAGCCTGATGAAACAAAAGTCATCAGAGACCAAAATATATTTTTCATGGAAACCTCCCCCACGGAAACCCTTCAGATGCTGGATATTGATTTCGGTCCAAAAGACATAGAAGAGGCCATTTCCAACATGCCATCCCACTCGGCACCAGGCCCGGACTCATGGAATTCGATCCTAATGAAAAAATGTAAGGAAAACCTCTCAAAACCCCTGGCTATAATGTGGAGAAGGAGTTTAGACACTGGTGACATACCAGATAGCTTGAAAAATGCAATAATTGCCCCACTGCATAAAGGAGGGAGTAAAGCACTACCAAAAAACTACCGCCCGGTAGCTCTAACCTCTCACATCATAAAAGTTTTCGAGCGAGTCCAGCGAAGCAAAATTTCAACATTCATGGAGGCAAATGAACTACACAACACCGGTCAACATGGGTTTAGAGCGGGAAGATCATGTCTCTCACAACTTTTGGAACACTATGACAAAATTCTTAAAGCGCTAGAAGAAAAGAAAAACGTCGATGTCATTTACACCGATTTTGCTAAGGCATTTGATAAATGTGACCATGGTATAATAGCCCACAAACTGAAAGCAAAAGGTATAACTGGGAAAATTGGACGGTGGATATACAATTTCCTCGTAAACCGAAAACAATCGGTAGCAGTAAACCAAGTCACTTCTGAGCCTTCGGATGTCAAAAGCTCAGTGCCCCAAGGAACAGTGCTAGCGCCCCTTCTGTTCCTCATACTAATTTGCGACATAGATACCAACACCAGACACAGTACGGTGTCGTCTTTTGCTGATGACACAAAATTAAGTAAGATAGTAAACACACAAGAGGACACGGGCCGACTGCAGGAAGACATGAATGTAGTGTTCCAGTGGACCAGAGAAAACAACATGCAATTCAATGAGGAAAAATTCCAATTAATACGGTACGGAGATAATAATGGTGTTAAAGAAATTACAAATTACTTAACAGAATCTAACCACATAATAGAACGGAAAGACAGTGTGAAAGACCTTGGGGTATTAATGTCTGAAAATATGGGTTTCAAAGTACATAACCAGGTCAAAGTGGCGGCTGCGAAACGTCTTAACGGGTTGGATTCTACGTACTTTTAAAACACGCGGTGAATTGCCTATGATAACACTCTTCAAATCTCTAGTGCTACCGCGGCTTGAATACTGTAGCGTATTAACATCCCCATACAAAGCAGGTGAAATAAATGACGTAGAGAGTGTACAAAGAAATTTCACTTCGCATATAAGTTCGATAAAACATCTACACTATTGGGAGCGTTTAAGAGCACTGAATCTGTACTCACTGGAACGTAGAAGAGAACGTTACCTAATAATATACACATGGAAAATCGCAGAGGGTTTAGTACCAAACCTACATACTCCGATAGTCATGAAATTCAGTGATAGGAGAGGCTGGGAATGCGAAATCCCCCGGATGAATAACAGGGGTGCTATGGACTCTCTGCGAGAGGGCTGGTTATCACACAGAGGCCCACGTCTCTTCAACAAACTCCCACGGCGAGTAAGAGACATGAGGGACATCTCGTTAGACAACTTCAAGAGAGCCCTAGATGTCGAACTGCAAAAAGTGCCAGACGAGCCCATCCTCGCAAGGGAGCGAGCTGTCGCTTCAAACAGTCTACTGCACCAAATCACCACCCATAACGAGGGGCGTCGCGCTCCTTGGTGCCGCTAGAGGAGTGGCGAACACATCCAAAGGTATCCAAAGGTAAAGGTAAGGGTAAGTACGTTCGCCACGAGAGGAGAGGTACCCGAAAGTGGAATCAACTTTGCCTACCAAATTCTTGGCTCGGGCAGGTAATATTCCGTTTTTAATTCAGGTGTCTAGGTGGTGTGTTTCGGAATATGAGGGGCATTTGAATTCTAGTTTTTTATTATTGTTGCGGTTATTAAGGTTCTTAAAATTACAATACATACATGGTTACACAGGTAATTGTATTCTTTATTTATTAATATTAGAGGTATGGATGAAGAAGCTTTGATGTATGGATGATAATTGATTTACAGTTATGGATGTTCATAGGCATTTGGCATGTTATATGGAATGTCTTTATTGTGAGGGGGAATAATGAGACTGTAGTTGTTGATTCCCGTAGTAGTTGTAACTGTAGTTATTTTCTTCTGGATGAATATGTGGGAATTGAGGAGGTTGATGCCGTAATCGCATAAACATGTCCTCGTCGTAGTCCAGGTCTGGTTCGGGTATGGAATTCTCACCTCTGGCAGGGAGCGGCCATTGTTGATGCTGAGGTTGGAGGGGATTAACGTGAGGGAGCGGTCTGTTTTCGCCCACACAGGTAGTAGGGCTCAGTTTTCCTTTATGATGGTGTTGGGGAAACTTATTCATTTGTTTCTCCCTGTGTTGTATGGAGGCAATTTTGCATGATGATGTTGGTCGCTCTTTTACATACAGAAGCAGGTTCTGGGGACGTCTTGGCTCCTTTTCTTCCAACCCCGTCATCTCAATACGAATGCGGATAAATGTGTTCGGTACAAGGCAGTGAGGGGGACAGGAAGGATGAGAGTGCTCACTAATTACATTATGTGGTTAAGGAAACAAAAATTTGTAGTAAAGAACGAAGGGATTCGAACACAGTGTGCAAGGGAGTAAGAATTATATTTTAAAGGAAATACTGGATGCTATTAGTTTACACTCATTTGAATTTGTATCGAATACAAACAAGATATACTGTAACGGAACATTTACAAAAACATTGATGAATTTGGCTTACCAGGTTCAACGATTGAAGTGCTTAGTTAATTGTTAAAGCTTGTGAGTAAATATATATTATCAAGTTCAAGAGGATGATATATTGAAGCATACCAAGAAGGAGCAGCTCTAGCCAAGACTGATGAAATATATATTTTGTAATCATTGGTACGGTAACTACTTAAACAAGTGGAGGGCTGCGGGTGCCCAACCCCGGACTGCGGGTGCCCAACCCCGGAGGGAGTTGAAATAGGGGAGCTATCCCCCCGCCAAAGGCGGCTTTCTAGGGCCTTTCCTAGCTGTTGCTGAGAGGATTGGGTTCTAGTTATGTGGTGATGGGCTGGTCTATCAGAGTGAGAGCTGAGCGATCTCTGCCATACCCATAGGGAGGGTTTTGTGGGGGCGCTCGTTTATGGCCTTGCTCGAGACCTTGGGGCTGTTCGGCCAGACAGCCTGGGGAACAACAACAAGTGGAGAGTAAAAGAGAGTGTTTAAGGGGGGAAAGTTTTTTTTTTTTTTTTTTTTTTTTTTTTCTATTATTTCATATATTTATGATTAATTTGTTAGTTTACTCCCTGAACCTCCATCAAACTATTAAAAACATCCATTAGGTCCCCTTTTTAGATTAATTTGTACATTTTTCGGTAGAAAAATGTACCGGCCGAAGGCTGTTTTGTTCGCCAGGGAAAAAATCGATACCTAAATAGCACGAAAGTTCTTAATATTGAAAAAGAAATGGGGCGAAAGGCCTTAAAATCGACAAACCAATGGGGCAAACATCTTAATATCTGAAAACTAATGGAGCTAAACATGACGAAGAAGGGGGCCCAGAAAAACGGCCCATCTCCTCTTAAAAGAGGAAGAGATGTAGACTATGCATGGTATGTATTGGGGGGAATGCAAATGAATAAATGGAACTCTTATAGTCAAGCCATGAAGGGGGATTCATAATAGGAGAAGATAGGGCAATATGTGTGTATAATAATGGTAATTAATTAGATTGTATAGGGATGAAACTAAAGCAAGACAGGAGAGAGAGAGAGAAGTAAAAAGAGGTGCATAATCTATTTTATTACACCACCAAGACGGTTAAAGGTTTATGCACACACCTACGACTTGTTATCCATTCTCGAATACTGGATATTAATCTAATCATGTTCATATTCCCACCGCACTATGGTAGCCTAATGTTAAAGTGAGAGGAAAGAATATTTATGGGGCACAGATCATATAGACCGGCCTCGCTACGAAATATCCCTGAACCTACTGATAATCTATGTTTTATTGATTTCACCACAACACCAAACACCTCCAATGAAATTAATGAAAGTATATATGTGATCCACCAGGATTCGAACCCGAAATAAGAGTAGGTTATTGAGTAAAAATAGAATGATAAACAAAATTAGATATCATTGAGTAAAAGAAGGAGGAGTAAAAAGAATAGTATGTTATGTGAGTGGTAAGGAAGTGAGAGTCACAGAGAAGTGGAAAGGACATACAAGTCGGCTGTTGAATGCAGGGAATGAGAAGTGCAATCATACCAGCCTGGAAACTGACTGGACTGGGAGCTTGGGAGAGGAGGAGGAGATGAGTAGAACAGGGATTTGCATGGTGCCGATGAAAGTGACAAAGTGTACTGGTGAGGGGAAAGGGTCCAGGGCTGAATGAGGTGAGTGTGGAGATAACGGTACTAGAATAATGGAATAGGAGGATACGGTTTTCCAAGGCTACAGAAAGGGAACTTGGGCACGATAATAACTTTTATCTTGCTATCTATATACTCAGGCCCAATCCCCACTTTTTCTTTTCTTTTTTCTTTCTTTTTTGTTTGGGGGGGGGGGGTACTCAAGACAGAGCCAGAATAGTGACAACACAAAACACAACAGAAAACAATGAACACACAAAAACAAAATACAAATTCACACACATCTAGGTCATCCAGGAGAAGACCCAGAGACCAGGGTCACCAAGGTCCCTCCAGCACTCCCCCGGCCCCCGACCACCCGAAGAGGTTCCGATCTCGGCAGGCAGACATGCAGCGGAATACAAAAATCACCCCGAATTTTAACACAAAAATATATTAAACAAAATAAAAATTGTATGCCCTGATTTGATGCAGGATTAACGATTGATTAAGGTGGGTTCTTCTAGACTGGGATATGGGAATTCATGCAAATACATATAAGTAATCAACAGAGGAAATATATAATCTCAAAAGATAATTTGTAATGCAGCTTTATTTACTTATTCACTAGAAACACATATGATGAATTAGAAACACTCTTAAAACATGGGGTACTCATAAGAGGTACAACTTCTAGTTTCAAATCTCCCAGCACGTTCGCGGATCTAGATAGAAAATCAGATATATTCACTTCAACTATTTATGTAGAATCCTTCCTTGAGAATCTGGCGCACTATTCTCTTGGTGAAAAGTTAATAATGGAAGGTACTACGAATTCAATTTTATTTCAGTTTCACTAATATATTACGTGAAATTAATCTCGTGAATGATAGTGGACGATTGGATACGTGTTCCAGTATTTACTTGCACTAATTACGGAAGCTCAAGTATGGATGTATTTTCAGTTGTAGCTCAAGTTTGTGGACTCTAAAATAGTATAGCCTCCACTGAGATATTTTCAGAGTTAATGAAAGTGTGGGTAAATCTTCTTATTTAGTTTAAATTCACAATTAAGGTATTACGAGGATTATAGACGTAATTTCTCGATGAACACTTTACTAATGAGATGGTAAGGCTCACTGGTTAAGTTAACACTTCGTTTCTATAACTCGCAATATAGGGAGAACGGACTCTGTTTAATTTCCACTTGACGGAAGTATGACTGAGTTGTTGAACAGGTAAAAATCCGTATAAATTCGGTATATAGCTTATCTGAGGAGTGAAAATGTCGTCTTAAAGATCATTAATTTTATTATAGGACTTATTGATCTTCCTGATTATTGATATCTGAACCTCGTAGAACACTTATTGAACACTTTCACGTATTTTGAGATGTTAAAACTCTGGTTATTTCGATCACTTTGAGCTCTAACTTTCTAGTATCTCGTCACTGATACTGAATTAGTGTATTTTCAATATTATTTTCTTTTCTTGTTTGTAGATATGCACTTCGTTGAGTTTTTCTTCTGATGTTCCGTGGGCCGTCCAGGTTGTCCGTCGTGTGGAAAAGTTACAGCTGGATTAATGGGCTTGGGGTCTTAAATATGGTTCCGTAACTTATTAGATAACAGTTGGTCACCATATCGGATTAACGCAAGTATTCTCAGCATATAGCTTCCAGCGAATCTTGACTATCCTGACCTTTATATTAATCGTTAATGAAGTTCTGTTTAGGTACTCTTGAACTGAGGTTTTGAATGCATAAGTCTCAAGTCTTGCCGGATTAACTTAGCATCGGACTAACGCAAGAGGAGCTAAGATAATTGCTCTTCTTGACTGTCCTAACCCTTTTAAGAGGTTCAAAGAACTCGGGGCGGTGTTAACCTTTTAGTCACAAATTCTGGTGGATTGCCACAGACAATTTGTGCCTAGGATTTATATATGCAGAGTGCCCGTGGGGGTGTCTCGCTAAACCCTTATAACACAAAAGATCTTTCTACCTTAGATCTCTGTGAGAAGTGTTAGTATGATTTCTAAATAGAAAAATACTGAAAGGGAGGTTTTGCCTTACTCTTCCAATGTTTTAACTATACAGAAATATAACTAATAACTATAACTATATTAAACCCTGGAAAATGCCAGAAATAAGAAAGTTACACTTATGTAGATTACCTGTTACACTATGATACAAAACTATGATAGGGCTCTATGTTAAGAGATGGTATTGCCACAATTAACAAAGATCCTAAAATGAAGTTATTATATCTACAGATAGTATAAGGACGTCGGGGTGCCGTGATCAGTAACTATTCCATAAAAATCAATGTTTCTTCAGAGCGGGTTGCCGATCCAAAGGAAAATTATTTCTACTTATCTTCCTTCTCTCTTCTCGGGGCTTAATATAGTTTTTCAAAAGGGGGGGGGGAGGGATTTTTTTTTAGAGCTGGTGTTGTCTAATCCCGAGAAAGTATTATTTATTCCTTTAGGAACTGTGCACGGGTATGGATAATAAAATGTATAGAAGGAAGTCATTTTCTATTCCTGCAACACTTGTTAACTATTATTTGCAAAGGAAAACATAGGGAACATAGATTTCTAGATAAATTGCTAACTTGCTGGCAAGAAGGTTAAGTTGAAAGTACTGGGTCACTGGAGGTCGGTGATGCCGCTACTGTTTGCACAGAGAGGTATCAAGGGAGTTTTTACTAATGAGTGTTGCCTGAACTCATGAAGGTATGATTTATCTATACCCAAGTGGGTAGGGGTATGATTAGTAAAATTATATACCTCACTCCTCCTCCACTTCTGGAACATTTGTTAGTGTTTGTTTATAAGCATAGTACATAGGAAACATATTTTGAATAATATCCTTAACCTGTTGGTGCGGGGTTAAGGGGGATCAGGGGATCAGGGGGTCACGAGGGGGGAGTCGGTTGGCCCGTCGTGCTTATAGATTTCTCTTCCGTATTTCTTACGGCGATTAAGTCCTCAACTTAGAATTGAGGGAATGTTTTTAAAGTTATTTGTTCTGGGTAGAGTGACATACTATTTTCTAACTTAAGATTATTCATTATACAGGTTTTACGTTAGCTTAGAGAATGACCCTCTTGGATGCAGACTTGGCTATAGGTGTGGCGTCCTGAGGTCACGTGACTTTCTTCCCGGTTAAAGGAGGAAATGTTTTGGCAGACAATTCCTTTACAGGTTGAAGATAAAACATCTCACAATCTCTACTTAGGTTAGAGTTACTTAATATAGTTAAGATTGAGATTCTGGATATGTCAATCGTCATGCAGAATCAATTATAACTGATACTTAATACTTCGATACTCTCGACTATATCGGTTAGTACTGCTGGGGGTCATTTCCTTATATAGGGATTTAGAAAGAATGCTAGACAACTCGGCCCACGGGACAGCTCGGCCAGGACAGCTCGGCCCACGGCGAGACAGTTCGGCCCAGTAAAAACGAGACAGCTCGGCCCAGTAAAACCGAGACAGCTCGGCCCCGAGTTAATTGCGAGACAACTCGGCCTTTCACAACCCTTATTTGCTTCGACAACATAAAAACGGTATAGATGGCTATATTAATCACTTTGGAATCACTATGTCCCTATCTATTTATGTATCTATCCTAAAGAAAACTGAGATTTTTGCAAAAAAAATATTACATCCGGTGGCAATTCAACTCCTGCACCCTTTCAATATCTGAGGCAAGGGTATGAACACATTGTTTTCCTTCCCTCAAACCTTCGCCATGGACAGCTTTGAATATTTCTCTCATTACCGTTAATTTAGAAGAAAAACTATCAGACGGCATGTACAGGTGACCTCTGTTGACCATATCAATCCATGATTTGTTTACAGATACACAGTTCGCTGCCATGTAACCTAAATCAGGATATTTTGTGGAGAATTTCCTCACAACATAGCCACCTACAGTATATACAACAAGGCCTGTTCTTCTATAATTGTACTAGGTGATTTTGATGAATTGTTACATGCTCCTACGCAACTATTTTCACCTTCATGCAACTCATCAGACAGCTCATCAGTCATATTATCCATTTCAAAGTCAATATCCTTGAATAGCAAGCTAGTTAGGCAAATTTCTAGGCCCAGTTCACGGTCATAGGAGTTTGGTGTTTCTGAAGTTGCATCTGACACCACCCCATAAATAACACACTCATCATTATCAGCATGTTGGATTTGTCACTGATCAGGGCGACTTCTCTTCCTAACAAATATTTCTTCAGTCTATATTTAAAGTGGACTGAATCTGGGTGATCCTGAGGTCCACTCATTTGCCTGATGCACCCAAAGAAATGTTCTAGGCAATCTTGATTTAGTCTTCGGGTCATTATATAATCAAGCTGATGACTGTTCTTTAACATAGCCATTAATCCTATGAGTGAATTGCAAGATAATATTATGCCTTTCTGAAAGGAATAGAGTGAGCTTGACACAGAGTTACATACTGCTCACTGTGTCAATCATACTTGTCTGTTCATCAAAATACATTCCATATCCACAGCGAAGTTTCTTATCACCATAGTTGGAGGAATTCATGACGTCAAACCAGTTATCTGCTAGTAAGATGAACTTAGCCGTTTCTTTCCAGTTTTTAGACTTCAGAACTCCTTTCTCGCCTAAAAACATGATTGAAGTTGCACAGCTCTCTGACAACATCTGTGTTGCATATTTCACACGTTGTCTTTGCTGACCAGTGACTGTGAGGTGAATATCACTCACTTTGTAAGCTAATCCATATTCTGTTTTGGTATTGAGCAGCATTTCGTGAATGCATGCAGCAGAAACTATATCTCCGTTCTGCAACTCAAACCCTGAATCAATAAAATTATTCCTGATTAGCTTTAACAAATGAGGAACATCAGCAAATACAAAAATGTCTCTATCAGCCACTGGATTTTTGAAAAACATTTGATTATGTTTGAGAGGATCTATACCAAATTGTTTCCATACACGAAGATTGGTAGTTCCTAAATCGTGCACTATTGCAACAACTGGGTAGCCTGCTAACTCTATTCTCTCTATCAAATATGTCAATATATTTTGCACGTTTGATTGATCAAAGTCAAAATATATTGGCTGTTTTCACTTACCTACAAGGCCTCTCAACATAACTACCTGGACACTTTTGTGTGGTTTATACAGTGTGTCTGTACCTTTGTCGTAACTCCATTGTTTTGCAATACTCATCTCATCGAAAGATATGACTGCCAGCTTTTCTACCGAATCTAATGTTTCAGACTTGGACTTCATAAGTGACAAGACAGATGATACAAGACCAGGTTCACATAACACATTTTTTGCTCTGTCTTTTAATGTGCTCACAGATGACAAAGGAAAACCTTTGACATATTTTAGATTTTTGTAACACTTTGGACTCGAGCTCCGTAGTGTCATTGCAGATGATATATTCTATTCTGGCCAAAACTCAGCGTTTTTCTTTTTACTGATGAGAATATCTATCTGTGTTTTAGTGAACAAAGGTTGTAGTGAATCATCGACTTTCTGTTGCACTTGGTGTATGACCTGATTTTGTTCCTCAGTATTTTTCTGTTTCAAGGACAAATATTTATCACGCCAAAGTTCTACCTCTTTTTCCAACTTCTGTATTTTCTTATACAATTCATCATAAGAACATAAGAAAATGGGAGTCTGCAGAAAGCCGACTGGCCTAAGCAAGGCAGATCCCTGTCCCACACAACCCCAATTACAAAGCCCAATTATAGGCTGAACACTCTAATACCCTGAGGATCATCTTACCAAAACGGTTAGAGATTAACGCAGGATTACGGGGTCTGCAGAGTGCTGATTGGCCCAACCCTGCTGATCCCCCTTCACACCCAACCCTTCTCGTCCATATGCTTATCCAATTTTATCTTAAAGCTCCCTATCGTTTTTAATCCCACTATAGCACTTGGTAGTCCATTCCACCCATCAACAACTCTGTTACCAAACTAATATTTGCCTATATCTTTTCTGAAACGAAATTTGTCTAATTTTCTAATGTTCTTTCGTTCTTTCGCTATCACTGAGCTTTAGTACATTTGTCATGTCCCCTTTGTTAATCCCACTAACCCACTTGAACACCTCTATCATATCCCCTCTAACTCTGCGTCTCTCTAACGAATGTAAGCCTAATTTCTTCAACCTTTCTTTATACGGAAGATGTCTAATATTATGGATCATTTTTGTCATTCTACGTTGTACTCTCTCCAATGAATCTATGTCCATTCTGTAATAAGGACACCAAAATTGAACAGCATAATCCATATGGGGTCTCACTAATGACAAGTAAAGTTTTAAGATAACATCAGCAGTTCTGTTACTCACACTAATAGAGATGAACCCGAGAATCCTGTTTGCCTTGTTTCGAACGCTTATACACTGTTGTCTAGGCTTCAAATCATTGCTAACAAACACACCTAGATCTTTCTCACAATTCGAGTTTTCTAATTCCATATTAGCTAGTTTATATTTAACATTTGTATGCATCTTCCCTATCTTTAATACCTTGCATTTGTCAATGTTAAACTTCATCTGCCAATTTACTGACCATTCGTGTAAGGTATCTAGATCCCTTTGGAGGCACTCTATATCTCTATCTGAATCAATTGTTCTCCCCATTTTGGTATCGTCTGCAAATTTACTTATCCTACTAGTTATACCTAAATCAAGGTCATTTATGTATATAACAAACAACAGAGGACCTAATACAGATCCCTGGGGGACACCACTTTTGACTGCTCTCCATTCTGACTTCGTACCATTTATGCTGACTCTGTGCTTCCTACCAATTAGCCATGACCTAATCCATCCCAACAACGCCCCACCTATTCCATGTGCCTCAACCTTTCTCATCAATCTCTCATGGGGGACTCTGTCGAAAGCTTTACTGAAATCTAAATATATTATATCATATGACTTGTCATTATCTACTGCTTCATATACCTCTGAGAAAAAACTAAGCAAATTAGTAAGGCAAGAACGTCCCTGAGTGAATCCATGCTGAGAAGAATTTATTAAATTAAATGTATCTAAGTGGTTTCTAATTTGACTAGCAGTAATTGACTCTAGTAGCTTTCCTATGATTGATGTAAGACTAATGGGACGGTAATTGGATGCTATTGATTTGTCACTTTTTTGAAGATCGGAACTACGTTTGCAAGCTTCCAAGCTTCTGGAACTATACCTGTCTCCAATAACTTGTTAAATAAAAATATTAATGGGTAACTTAACTCATCCCTACATTATTTTAATACTCTAGCATATACCTCATCAGGACCAGGCGATTTATGAGGTTTCAGTCTGCCAATTTCCTTAAGCACATCATTTCTACTTATAGTAATCGTACTTAACCTATTTTCTATACTATCGCTATATACCTTACGGACTTCTGGAAACTGTGCCAAATTTTCATTAGTGAAAACGGAAAGAAATTTACTATTTAATGTACTGCACATTTCTAAATTATTTTCTGTCATTTCTCCTATCGAAGTTTTAAGGGGACCAATTACATCTCTAACCTTGGATTTATATAGTTGGTAAAAAGCTTTAGGATTATTTTTTGAGTCATTGGCAACCTTAATTTCATAATTTCTCTTTTCTTTCCTAATATTTTTGTTTTTACCTGTCTTGATAGATTCTGATAGTAAGCAAGTAGGTGAATTTCGCCTTTCCTAATTTTTCTATATATTCCTCTCTTTTGTCCTAGAAGATCTAATAGTCTATTATTCATCCATTTGGGTTGGTTCTGTGTTGATCTAAATTTTCTTTTGGGGATGTATTTATTTTGGGCATTGAATACTGACTCGATAAAATTATCGTATGTTTCTACCAAGGTTGACGTCTCTTCCTGACTTAACTTTATGAATAACTTTACAATCTCTACAGGATCTCTTGTCATCTTGCAGGACAATAGACTCGCCACGTCCTACATTATAGTTGGATTTTGACTATCTACAGTGTTTCTGTATATCACTGTCTCTACCTCTAAGCTTGGGCTATATTTACTCGGCTTAAGATATCGATCATGTAGCATTTCTTCTGCAGTTCTCTTTAATCCACGAGTTGCTGCTCTCCCAGTTCTCCTGCTGGACATCTCTGTTGGACTGGCAACTGAAACAATGAAACATATATATTTGAATTCTCTCTCTCTCTCTCTCTCTCTCTCTCTCTCTCTCTCTCTTCTCTCTCTCTCTCTCTTCTCTCTCTCTCTCTTCTCTCTCTTTCTCGCTCTCTCTCTCTCTCTCTCTCTCTCTCTCTCTCTCTCTCTCTCTCTCTCTCTCTCTCTCTCTCTCTCTCTCTCTCTCTCTCTCTCTCTCTCTCTCTCTCTCTCTCTCTCTCTCTCTCTCTCTCTCTCTCTCTCTCTCTCTCTTTTCACAGCAACATGTGCCCTACGATACCGAACTGGGCCGGTATTTATAAAATAATTTAAACATTTCCCTAAAAGTAATTTTAACTAAAAGAAAATCCTTAAAAGTTATTCATAAAACATTTAAAAGCAGCTTTTAGTGGAAGCGTTAAGAAGGCTGCCACAACCGCTATTTCGCTACATCTAGCAAGATTACAATCGATGAATAACGTTTAATAGGTAAGTATAGGCTTCTAATTGCATATACTAATTACTATAAAACATTAGGGTAATTATGCAATATTTTGTTATTGTGAAATCTATTATATATTGCTAAAATGAAAGGGTAATATATTTACCATACCAAAACAATTGCATACTCCGGTGTGGCAGCATCTGAGCTGGTTGCCAAATTCGCGAGTTTTCAAAATTCGTAAAGTGGGGTAATTTCGGACATTTTTCGAGTTTGTTTTTTACAATTTCTCATGACTGTAAACACATTGTAGAGATTTAACTAGGTCAAGTGATGTGTAGTGATAATGCGCCGTGCGCCCGTAATCCAGGAAGCCTCCTAAAATTATCCCCATAATATCCTTATCCTTATCCTAAATGATGTCCGAAATATTCTTGAAAAGTGGAAAACTTCGGACTTGTATGGTAAAAGCGTTTCCATTATATAATGACAATGGCTAATTACTTATTATCGCCAAAGTCCGAAGTTATGACCGCAGTCCGAAATCACCCCAGTTTACGGTAATTTGCGAAAAAAATAGGGTGCAAATAGGCTACTTGTTCTCGGATGTTATGAAATAGGCCTATCTTGTGAAAATCGAATATTATATCTTAGCCCTTCTACACTCCTTTAATTTGGTCTGTTTGTTAGTGTTCTTCCAACAAGTACAGTATAGGCGTTTGTCAACGAGGACGCTGGAACTGTCGAGGTTGTGGGCGGAGGAGGAGGATTTTCCCAAGATCCATATACACCAGGTCAGCCAGGTAGGCAAACCCGCGCAGGTGACACGGGAAGGGTGCAGGTGGCGTGACGTCACGAGTAGTCTAGACCAGCGTGGTCCAGTATCATATATGTACTCCTAGTCAGTCTCCCAGATTATCCCAAGAGAAAGAAAATTCAGTACTTGTTTGTCCTTTGTTCAGTAAACATGTGGAACACTTGGAGTTCTGTATTCCAGAGATACTTTGTGGTTGGCTAATAATCATAATGCCTACCCAGTGTGCAGTATTTGGCTGTAGCAATAAACCGCGTACAGTGGACGGGAAAAATATAAGAACATTCCGATTTCCAAGGGATGCACATTTCAGAAGCGTGTGGATAAACTTGTGTCGTCGCCAAGATGGTATTAATGCCCAACATGCAGTTGTATGCTCTGTACACTTCACCAATAACGATTATGTTGATGACATGAAAAGTCGTTTACTAGGCATTGAGAGTCCACGAAATAAACGACTTCTCAAAGACGATGCTGTACCTTCACTATTTCTACCAAAGAGTAAGCATTGTTTATTTGTGTTTGGTGTTACAATTGAAATATTATTGTGATCAGTGTTTAATTAATAAGGATGCCAATGTAGAAAGAGAGAGAGAGAGAGAGAGGAAGAGCTATATTATTGATTAGACTTAATATATATATATATATATATAATGTATAAACCTATTGTTACCGCATGTGTAGTTATACGACTAATTGTAAGGTTTAGTTATAAGACAATTACACAAAGGTGTATATGGATCTTGGATTTGCCCATCTAAAAATAGAGAGACCGACCGCGGCAAAAAATGTAGTCGAAATGGCCAGTCCTGTATAGAATCGTGAGGTTCAGAGTCGTAAAGATTCCAGGACGAGCTCTATAGAAACTGAAACTGACTGAAACTGGACATTATATACAGTATGAATCGAAATTTTTAAAGTAGGTTGATATATAAGGTGGTAGGTTACTTTCTAATATAGCTTATTCGTTGGAGAACACACAGTGGATCACCTTTGAGTAGTATGATGTGCGGGGTGGTATATGGATAGAATCAAGAGTTACCTAACATATAGCGCGTTTTTCAAAGGCACAAAGAGGCATAGATTACCATAGATTACCATAGATTACCATAGATTACCAGACACAACCAGACAGAAGCAGACAGCCTCCCGAGATTGTCTGGTAGTCTTTGGTCAGCTCGGCCAAGACCAAAGATTAACGGAATCTGGGGGTGTGGCCACCAGCCGGGAGGCAGGACTCTGGTGACAGTTTCAGCCACTCACTGCCTTTGTTACAAGGCATGATTCAAATGTTATACAACTGAGGTGAGTGTTGACAGGGGTGAGTGTTGTAAATATTTGATCCTTCATATATTTATAATTATTATTTCGAATGAATTAGAGTCCTTTGCATTCCTATAGAGTTGAAAAGTAATATTATTGTTTAATTAACAAATTTTTCTCTGAATTATGCTTTTTTATTATATATATTTAAAAAATATAGGTCTGCCATGAGCAACTTGCCAGTTTTTCAAAACATAAAAGTGCTATGGTCCAGTGTCTTTGAAAAATGCGCTAGTACTGCACTTGATAATATATCTAACCTACAATCATACCACCATGAGTTACTCATTCAGTTACATTTTGACCGTTGCCAAATAACGTAAGAACATAAGAAAATGGGAGTCTCCAAAAAGCCGATCGGCCCATACAAGGCAGATCCCTGTCACACCCAACCCCAATTACAAGGCCCAATTATAGACCCATCTCACCAGACACAACCTTGAGTACTGACCCCACCAAAACGGTCAGAGATTAACACAAGATTACGGGGGGCTGCTGAGCGCCGATTGGCCCACACCTGGTAGATCCCCCTCACACCCAACCCATATCGTCCATATGCCTATCTAATTTTATCTTAAAGCTCCCTATCGTTCTTGATCCCACTATATCACATGGTAGCCTATTCCACCCATCTACAACTCTGTTACCAAACCAATATTTGCCTATATCTTTTCTGAAACGAAATTTATCTAATTTGAAACCATTTGTATGAGTTATTTCGCTATCACTGAGCTTTAGTACATTTTTCATGTCTCCTTTATTAATTCCACTAACCCACTTGAATACCTCTATCATGTCACCTCTAACTCTGCGTCTCTCTAACGAATGTAAGCCTAATTTCTTCAACCTTTCTTCATACGGAAGATTTCTAATATTATGGATAATTTGTGTCATTCTACGTTGTACTCTCTCCAATGAATCTATGTCCATTCTGTAATAAGGTCACCAAAATTGAACAGCATAATCCATATGGGGTCTCACTAATGACAAGTAAAGTTTTAAGATAACATCAGCAGTTCTGTTACTCACACTCCTAGATATGAACCCGAGAATCCTGTTTGCCTTGTTACGAACGCTTATACATTGTTTTCTAGGCTTCAAATCATTGCTAACAAACACCTAGATCTTTCTCACAGTCTGAGTTTTCTAATTCCTTATTAGCTAGTTTATATTTAAAATTTGTATGCATCTTCCCTATCTTTAATACCTTGCATTTGTCAATGTTAAACTTCATCTGCCATTTTACTGACCATTCGTGTAAGGTATCTAGATCCCTTTGCAGACACTCTATATCTCTAACTGAATCAATTTTTCTCCCCATTTTGGTATCGTCTGCAAATTTACTTATCCTACTAGTTATACCTAAATCAAGGTCATTTATGTATATAATAAACAACAGAGGACCTAATACAGATCCCTGGGGGACACCACTCTTGACTGAGCCCCATTCTGACTTAGTACCATTTATGCAGACTCTCTGCTTCCTACCTATTAGCTATGACCTAATCCATCCTAACAACGCCCCACCTATTCCATGTGCCTCAACCTTTCTCATCAATCTCTCATGAGGGACTCTGTCGAAAGCTTTACTGAAATCTAAATATATAATATCGTATGCCTTGTCATTATCTACTGCTTCATATACCTCTGAGAAAAAACTAAGCAAATTAGTAAGGCAAGAACGTCCCTGAGTGAATCCATGCTGAGAAGAATTGATTAAGTTAAATGTTTTTAAGTGGTTTCTCATTTTCCTAGCAATAATTGACTCTAGAAGCTTTCCTATTTTTCCTATGATTGAAGTGAGACTAATGGGACGGTAATTGGATGCTATTGATTTATCACCTTTTTTGAAAATCGGAACTACATTTGCAAGCTTCCAAGCTTCTGGAACTATACCTGTTTCTAATGAATTGTTAAAAAGAAATGTTAATGGGTAACTTAACTCATCTCTGCATTCTTTTAATACTCTAGAGTCTAGGATATACCTCATCGGGACCAGGCGATTTCTGAGGTTTCAGTCTGTCAATTTCCTTAAGCACATCATTTCTACTTATAGTAACCGTACTTAACCTATTTTCTATACTATCGCTATATACCTTACGGACTTCTGGAATCTGTGCCAAATTTTCATTAGTGAAAACGGATAGAAACTGACTATTTAATGTACTGCACATTTCTAAATCATTTTCTGTCATTTCTCCTATCGAAGTTTTAAGGGGGCATATTTTATCTCTAACTTTAGATTTATATACCTGGTAAAAAGCCTTAGGGTTATTTTTTGAGTCATTGGCTATCCTGATTTCATAATTTCTTTTGTCTGTCCTTATACCTTTTTTAACCTCTCTTGATAGATTCTGATAGTAAGCAAGTAGGTGAATTTCGCCTTTCTTAATTTTTCGATATATTCCTCTCTTTTTTCCTAGAAGGTCTAATAGTCTATTATTCATCCATTTGGGTTGGTTCTGTGTTGATCTAAATTTTCTTTTGGGGATATATTTATTTTGCGCATTGTGGAGTGAAGACATAAAATGATTATATGTAGCTGTCAAATTATCCTGAGTTAAGACAGGTATCTGAGAGAGAGTATGTTCATTAGCGCACCTGGGTCCACTTAATACCATAGGATCGACTCTTAAGGCTCTTCTTAATCCACCATAATTGGCTTTTCTGAAATCTGGGATAAGTGTCGTATTCTCTTTAGCCTTTCCTGTCCATTGTATGTGAAAATAAATTTATTTATGATCACTATTTCCTAGTTGGTCTCCTATCTCTACATTATTTATCATTTGTTCATTATTACTGAGAACTAAATCGAGGATATTATTACCTCTAGTAGGCGAGTCTATGAATTGAAATAAAAAACTATCCTGTACCGCCTCAATAAACTCTTTTGAATCTGAGTCGCCGATTTGATGCCAATCAATATTCGGAAAATTAAAATCCCCCATAATACACACATTGCTAAACCTTGATGCTATTTTCACTTCCTGCCATAAAGCTGTACCTTCGTTTCTACTCATATTTGGTGGTCTATAACGTAGGGTACTAGGCCTACACACTTTCATCTCTGGGTTAAGAGCTTTGTTCCTCTGTCTCCTTCATGGTTTAAATGGTGTACTTCGATTAACTCGCTATAGGCCTATTAACCCAATTAATCTTTCTAACATGAACATTCCTTGGCAGGGGGTGGCGGATTTGTTATTCAATCATCTTCATCGTCCTCTAAAAGTAACTTTTAAGCGCTAACAGTCCCAAGGGGAACTTTTAGTTTTCGCTGGGTTTAAAAGCTACTTTTAGCCGCTAAAAGTTTTTTTTGCCCAACTTTTAAGTTTTACAAGTTGGCGCCATCTTTAAAAGCTACTTTTAGGCCTAAAAGTGCTTTATAAATACCGGCCCAGATATAAGAACATAAGAACATAAGAAAATGGGAGTCTGCAGAAAGCCGATTGGCCTAAGCAAGGCAGATCCCTGTCCCACACAACCCGTTCAATTACAAAGCCCAATTATAGGCTCAACACTCTAATACCCTGAGGATCATCTTACCAAAACGGTTAGAGATTAACGCAGGATTATGGGGGTATGCAGAGTGCTGATTGGCCTAACCCGGCTGATCCCCCTTCACACCCAACCCTTCTCGTCCATATGCTTATCCAATTTTATCTTAAAGCTCCCTACCGTTTTAGACCCCACTATAGCACTTGGTAGTCCATTCCACCCATCTACAACTCTGTTACCAAACCAATATTTGCCTATATCTTTTCTGAAACGAAATTTATCTAATTTGAAACCATTGGTACGAGTTCTTTCGCTATCACTGAGCTTTAGTACATTTGTCATGTCCCCTTTGTTAATCCCACTAACCCACTTGAACACCTCTATCATATCCCCTCTAACTCTGCGTCTCTCTAACGAATGTAAACCTAATTTCTTCAACCTTTCTTCATACGAAAGATTTCTAATATTATGGATCATTTTTGTCATTCTACGCTGTACTCTCTCCAATGAATCTATGTCCATTCTGTAATAAGGACACCAAAATTGGACAGCATAATCCATATGGGGTCTCACTAATGACAAGTAAAGTTTTAAGATAACATCAGCAGTTCTGTTACTCACACTCCTAGAGATGAACCCGAGAATCCTGTTTGCCTTATTACGAACGCTTATACACTGTTTTCTAGGCTTCAAATCATTGCTAACAAACACACCTAGATCTTTCTCACAGTCTGAATTTTCTAATTCTAAATTAGCTAGTTTATATTTAACATTTGTATGCATCTTCCCTATCTTTAATACCTTGCATTTGTCAATGTTAAACTTCATCTGCCAATTTACTGACCATTCATGTAAGGTATCTAGATCCCTTTGGAGGCACTCTATATCGCTATCTGAATCAATTGATCTCCCCATTTTAGTATCGTCTGCGAATTTACTTATCCTACTAGTTATACCTAAATCTAGGTCATTTATGTATATAAGAAACAACAGGGGACCTAATACCGATCCCTGGGGGACACCACTTTTGACTGCTCCCCACTCTGACTTGGTACCATTTATGCTGACTCTCTGTTTCCTACCAATTAGCCATGACCTAATCCATCCCAACAACGATCCTCCTATTCCATGTGCCTCAACCTTTCTCATCAATCTCTCATGAGGGACTCTGTCGAAAGCTTTACTGAAATCTAAATAAATAATATCATATGACTTGTCACTATCTACTGCTTCATATACCTCTGAGAAAAAGCTAAGCAAATTAGTAAGGCAAGAACGTCCCTGAGTGAATCCATGCTGAGAAGAATTTATTAAGTTAAATTTGTCTAAGTGGCTTCTAATTTTCCTAGCAATAATAGACTCTAGCAACTTTCCTATGATTGATGTGAGACTAATGGGACGGTAATTGGATGCTATCGATTTATCACCTTTTTTGAAGATCGGAACTACATTTGCAAGCTTCCAAGCTTCTGGAACTAAACCTGTTTCTAAAGACTTGTTAAATAAAAATGCTAATGGACTACTTAACTCATCTCTGCATTCTTTTAATACTCTAGCATATACCTCGTCAGGACCAGGCGATTTTTGAGGTTTCAGTCTGTCAATTTCCTTATATAATATATTATATATATTATATATAATCCAATATATTATTATCCAATATATTATATATTGTCTAACCACAATATCTATTCACAGTTATACTTCAATAATAACCTTAAACATAATACAATTTCTAGTTTTAACTGGATTTTTAATATTGGTGTAACCACTATTAAAAATCCAGTTAAAACTAGAAATTGTATGACCAAGGAAAATAAATACCTGTAGCCTAGTATGGAGTGGGAGGAGTAAATATTGTAATTAAGGGACCAAGGCGGTCCTCTAATTACAGATTATACTCTTCCCACTCACTAATACTCTAATTTGTCTTACTGCTTCACCTATTGTATATTATTATTATTATTATTATATATATATATATACAGTATATATTATATAAATAAGGGTGATATAGATGAGGTATTAAAGCTAAAGAACGGCGACATAACCCGCTCAAATGGTTTCAAGTTAGATAAGTTTAGATTTAGTGTGTGTGCATATCGCTAGAAAGACGAAGATGAAGATGAGATAATATGATAGGTGTTTAAGTGGATGAAAGGTATCAATAAGGGAGAGATATTAAAGCTTAATAACGGCGAGATAACCCGTTCAAATGGCTTCAAATTGGGTAAGTTTAGCTTTATAAAATATCTAGGTAAGCACTGGTTTGGGAACAGAGGTGTAGAAGTGTGGAATAGATTGCCTAGTGCAGTGATTAGCTCAGAAACGGTAGACAATTTCAAGTGCAAACTGGATAGACATATGAAAGATATGGGCTGGGTGTGAACGGGATATGCCTCTTGTGGGCCGGTCGGCCTTATGCAGATTTCCGGTTTCGTGTGTTTTAATATACAATCAATCAACATAAACTTCATAACAATTATATATAGTTATAATACAATACCTCCAATCACAATATACACCTACCACACCTTAATCATTTTCATAGTTTCACCTAAATAATGTTCTTAGTTGTGTAGTATAGCAAAGCTAACAATAGATAGCCATAATTGTGATATTATACTTTATCGGGTACGGTACGTAATATACAATTACAATAAAATAAATACACAGAGTATTGGTATTTTCTATAAGAAACACAAAATGCTTAGAATTATAAGAAAAAGTCACCATTTCGCTAGCCTACGATTGATACTATCTTAATCTCAAAATTGCGTAATGTATGTTGTTTGCACAACACACTAAAAACAATATATTGCTTACCATTATGAAGACAGAGTGACGGTACAGCTTCTTTCTTCAGGAGTATCTTGTTCTTTGGACTTCCAATACCAAGTAAACGACTTTTCATATCATCAACTAAGTCATCTTTGGTAAAGTGGACAGAACAAACAATAGCATGCTCTGGATTCATGACATCAGCTCGGCGACACTAGTTTATCCATATTTTCCTGTACTGTTCATCTCTTGGAAATCGATAATATCTAATGTTTGTACCTGCTGTCTTAGGTGTGCTGTGTATGTGGATCCTGGGTGTGACAGAGATCTGCCTTGTGTGGGCCGATCGGCTTTTTGTAGACTCCCATTTTCTTATGTTCTTATGTCCCATCCCCCCCCCCCCCTTCCCTCACCTGGGGTCTTCAATGGAGATTCACACCTATATGACAAACTAATAATTATTCACACCTTTGTGAAAAACTTATAATTGTTCTCACCTTTATGAAAATCTTATAATTATATCTTAATGAAACTTGAGGGTGGGTTTACCGTAGCCATTTGTCATTGGCCATCTGTAAATTGTAGATATTTACCAGTAAAATACAGTACAACAAAAATAATAAATAATATTAATAATAATAATAATAATAATAATTAAAGTTGCAAGCAACGTTGTGCGGGGTTCGAGCGGGGTTGCACGCAGGGTATTGTGTTGGATACAAGGGCTGTGCCACATATATCAAAATATCATGTATCTCATCGGGCATGGAGAAAGTACAGAAGGAATATAGTGTAGCCATTTTGGCTATGGCCACTTAGACCATTAAGGAGTGTGACCATTTTGGTTAAAGCTATTAATCCTGTACGAGTTGTTGTTGTTGTTGTTGTTCCCTAAGCTGCCTGGCCGAACAGCCCCGAGTCCCTGAGGAAGGCCATGGCCACGATCGGGCTTTCCCACAGAGCTCTCATTGCGTGCAGATTGTGTTGTTGGCGTAAGTGGTTGTGTGAAATGCAGTCTTCTATTATGTGTTTAATGGTATGGGGTGCTGTGTTACATCCCGGGCAGGCATCGACAACGGAGTCATCCAGTCTCTTCTGATAGCTCAGGAGAGCTGGATGGTGTCCGCATCTCAGCCTGGCCAGGTGGACTCTGTCCTCGCGAGGAAGGGAGGATTCGGAAGGATGGATTTCGGGAGGTCGTGCTTGCAGCTGCGTGTTGTCTGTGAGTGAGTGGATGGATCGGCGAGAGATATGAGTATGGATGTGCTTCTGGAAGGTGGTTTGGGATGGGAGAGAGGACAGTAATTGTGTGTGATACCGTGTGCTGGGTGTTGTTTTGACATTTCTTGGTGTCTGTGGGTGTGTTGCCATGTAGTTTAGTGGGTGGTCTTGGTTCGTGGAGGCTACTGCCAGGAATTGAGTGCCTCTCATGATCACTGATCTTATGTATTGTTTATATACTGTGGTGGTATTTTCTTTGTTGTGTCCAAATTTTGTGTGAGCAAGTGACCTGAGGGCGTTAAGTCTGGGTGTCATTTCTTTTTAATGTTTGTGGTGTGCTGTTTGAATGTCATATGAGTATCATATGTTACTCCTAGGATTTTGTGTGTGTGTGTATGTGTTAGGGGTGTGTTGTTTATGGTGAGTTGAGGGATGTATTTGTGTTCTGTCCAGCTTGTGAGCAGGATTGCGGTGGATTTGGCTGGGGTAGATTAAGTCTGTTTGTAGTGCACCAGCCATGTAGTGTGTTGAGATAGGGTTGAAGGAGATCTGTTGCTCTTTTTGGGTCATGGTGTCTGCATGTGAGTGTTATGTCATCTGCATAGGAGGCTAAGTTTATTTGGGGCGTATTGGGTGTAGTTATATATTGCATGTACAGATTGAAGAGTGCGGGCGATAGGACGGATCCTTGTGGGACTCCGTTTGGAAAGTTTCTGATTTTAGATGACTGACCGGCAAAAGATACGTGTGCACATCTGCCTGCTAGGAAGTTGGCCAGCCACCTTTTTGTGTTGTTGTGCATGTTTGTGTTGTAGATTTTGTTTGTTAGGTTGTGGCGGGGGATGGCATCGAAGGCTTTACTAATGTCGAGTGTGGCTAATAGTGATCTGTGTGGTGGTCTAGCTGAGTTGATGCCGTCAAAAGCTCTTTGTGTAAGGTCTGTGAGAAGAGTGTTTGTGGAGTGCAGTGGCCTAAAGCCATGTTGTGTTGGAGCTAGGGGTAGGTCGGGTGTAATTAGTTGTAACACTAGGCGTTCCATGACTTTGGAGGGGGAGCAAAGGAGTGTGATGGGGCGGTGCGAGGAGGGTAGCGTGGGGTCTTTGTTGGGTTTGGGGAATGTGGTGATGATACCATGCTTCCAAATGTCTGGTATTGTGTTGTGTGAATAACTGTAGTTTGATATGTTAGTGAGTGCTTGTATGCCTTGTGGTCCCAGGTGTCTGAGGTGTATGTTGCTTATGTTGTCTAGGCCACAAGCGGGTGAGTGCTTGAGATTGTTGATGATATGCTTTGTCTGGTGATTGGTGAAGGGTGTATAGTCAGGGTCTGTGGGGAATTGTCTCTTACGTCGGATGACACGTCGGTCGTCTTTGTGAGGTTTTAGGTGACTGACATGTGAGAAGTGATTGATGAGAGTGTTTGCTTGTTGTTTACATGAAGGAGTAGAGTCTGTTGTTGTGATTGCAGCATGTGATTGTGTTGTGTTGCTGTTGGAAAGTGTGATGCTGTTTAGTGTTTTGTAGAGTTTTTTGGGGTTTGTTTTGTGATCAAGTGTTTGTAGGAAGTTATTCCAATTTAGTTTTTGTTGTTCTTGTATTTTGTTGTTAGTTTGGGTGTTGAGTGCTTGGATTTGTTGTGTGATATCTTGTGTGTGGGGTGCTGGGGAGTGTTTCAGTATGTTGCGTTGTCTGATGAGGTTTTGAATTTCTGGTGTGAAGTTGGGGTTGTGTTTTCTGTTACCTCTTGGAATGTGTTTCTTGTCAGTGTTTTGGATAGTTTTATTGAGTATGTGTACAGCATTGTTGATGTTAGTGATGGGTGTACTGTTTAGAGTTGTGAAGTGTTGTTCTGTCTCATTTGTGAATGCTTCCCAGTTAGGTCTTTTATAATTGGTGTATGTGTGTTTGTGGTTAGCTGGGGTGAGTCTGGTTTTGGTGGTGATAATGATTGGGAGGTGGTCAGAGCCTAAGGTTCTGACCACCCTCCAGGATGTTGTGGGGGTGAGTTCTGGGGAGCAAAAGGTGATGTCTGGAGATGATGGGTTATAGAGGGCTTGGTGAGGAATATGGGTATGTTGATGGATGTCGTTAAGGATGATGAGGTTAACAGTTTGGTTTTGTAGTACCAGCCCTCTGTCTGTGTCGGGGTTGTCGACAAACCAGGCCGACGTCTTGGCGTTGAAGTCACCACCCAGGATGATGTGTGGGGTGTTTGTGATGTGTTGTAAGTGTGGTCTGTATTCATTTGGTACTGTAGGGGATGTATGTGTTTATGATGGTTATGTTGGAGTTGTTGCCAGTGCGTATTTTAATTGATTGTATTTCTGTTGTGTTATCATTTGGGGGGAGGAGGGATTTGGTTTGTACACTGGTAACTATGTATGATATTTCTTTGTGTACCAGGGTGATGAGTCCACCGCCTCCGCCAACAGCCCGGTCTTGTCTGATGGTGGTGAAACCATGAAATGTGGGTGTTTTTTGTGTTGTGCGGAGTTTTGTTTCTTGTAAGATGGCAATGTGTATGTTGTGTTGTTTGATGAAGTGTGAGAGTTTCTTTGTGTTGATGCCATCTATGTTCAATTGGAGAATGTTAATGTTATGTGCACGATGTATGTTGGGTGCTGCTGCACGAGGATGGGGTGGGGGTGAGGGAGGGGGTGGGGGTGAGGGAGGGGCTGGGGGATGGGATGGATGAGGTGGGGGTGGGGATTGGGGAGCAGATGGGGGTTGGAATGGATTAGGATGGGGTGTGGTATGTTGAGTTGAGGATGTGGATGGTATGGGAAGGTTAGGTGGGTTAGGGAGGAGAGGTGGACAGGTTTTAGGGGGGGGAGTGGATGATATGGGAAGGTTAGGTGGGTTGGGGAGGAGAGGTGGGCGGGTTTTAGGCGAGGGATTTGACTGGGAGAGGGAGGGGCATGAGGAACAGGTCCAGGTGTTCATGTAGTGTTTCTTGGAGGCAAGTGTTGTGCAGGTGAAGTGGGTCCAGTTCCTGCATGAATTGCAGAGAACTGAACCATTAGTGTGGCGACTCGAAGCGATGGGTTTTGAGCAAGTTGGACATATGTATGTGTAGGTGGGTCCTGGGTTGCTCTCAATGTCTCCGGCTAGAAGAAGTCTTCGAGAAATGACAGCCGGAGAGTCATTTCTCGGTGTAGGAAAAACTGTGTGATGTGTGTGTGTGGTGTGAGGTGTGGAAATTCCCGGCGCGACCGAAGCCGCTCCAAGGACTCCTGTACGAGTAGGCATAATTGCCCGAAATTGCCTTCATTCCCTGCTCATTTTCATGCATAAGCAAAAGCCAGAGCGTAATACAATTATGTATTCGTGAAAGTACGGTAATAGCTTTCAAATTACTCCTGAATCATCCCTGTACGACGTCTGGTTTTCTTGTAAGGATCTTGCAAACGAAGGGCAAAATTGCTAAAAATTACCAAATCCGATAGGCCTAGGCGAAATCGCTAATAATTACCAATTATTTTCTGTTTTCGCTATGTGTGACGCTGCACAAAAGTGAACTCTCTCTCACACAAACCTCAGTGTCGTGGCGGGGCCTGTAGGCTCTGGCTGACGTCCATCCGTGCTGCTTGCAAAAGCTGGCCTGGCTCACAGGCTACAAAATAGCCGGAAAATCGTCTCCGTCATATGAGGGGCCCCGCGGGAATTGGGTTAAGAAGTGTGGTTGTTTTGATTATTTGATAGGGTCACCATAAGGGTAATGGTGTGGCATTTGTTCTGTACAGAAGCTTGGCCTTTTTGGTTGGGGCTTCTTAGGAATGTGACCTTTTTCGTTAGCCATGGAGAAACTGCAGAGGTACAAATTATTATAAGCAACCTCATGTTAAAAATATTGTATTGATTGCATGCGTGTATGCCCCGACAGAGGATATACTTGAAAGAAAGAAAGAGGAGTTCTGGATGAATGTGGAGGCGTGCCTGGAGAAGTTTGACAAGAACGAAAGAATATTTCTGATTGGGGATATGAATGGTAAGGTGGGTGATAGGAAAGTTGAGGGAGTGGTGGGAGGGTGGGGGGTACCATCAGAGGTGAATGGGAATGGTAGTGCACTTGTGGACGTATGTGTGGGTGAGGAGTGGATAGCCAACACCTTCTTCCGACACAGAATGATCCACAGGTACACGTGGAAACGGATGTTGACGATGAAGGATAAGACAGTGGTGGAACGAAAGTCATTGATTGATTATGTATGTGTGGATGAACGAATGAAGAAATCTGTGATGGATGCTAGGGTGTATAGGGGTATTGGAGGGGGTCTGTCTGATCATTATGTAGTGGTAGCTAAGGTTAGGATACAAAAGAAGTGGGTGAGGAGAGCTGGAGGGAGGCGAGAGGAGGGTGGAATGATGCAGGGTGGAGAGGTTGCAGGAGGAGGAAGTCAGGGAGGAGTACAGGAGAGCAGTGGAAAGACGACTAGGTGGGTTCGACCTGGAAGTTATGGAGGAAGTGGAGGAGATGAGCAAGGTGTTTAAGGATGAGATCTGTGCAGCATGTGAGGAGGTGTGTGGAGTGAGGAGAAGAGGGAGGGGAGTGAAAGGTACAGCATGGTGGACAGAAGAGGTAAGAATAGCTGTGGAAGAAAAGAAGAAAGCATATAGAGAGTGGTTGGGTAGTAGAGGGAATGAAGATTCCGAGAGACAGAAACGAGCACCTGAGTGTAAAATGGAGGGAGAGTAAGAAACTGTTCTGGGAAGAAGTCAAGAAAGTTAGGGAAGGTAGCAAGGGAAACAGTAAGGGTGTGAAAGATAAGAATGGGAGAATGCTAGCCGAGAAGCAAGAGAGAGTCGAGATGGAGGGAGTACTTCAGTGAGTTGCTAAATGTAAGGAATGAAGAGCCAGCAAACATAGCTGGATATGGTATGGGAGGGAGAAGAAGAGAAGTAGTGGAGGAGGAGGTGGGGATCAGGAGGTCAGAAGTGTGGGAAGCCATGAAAAGAGTGAAGTTGGGGAAAGCACCAGGAACAGATGGAGTGTGTGGGGAAATGTTGAGGTATGGTGGTGAGATAGTGATAGAATGGGTATGGAAAATGTGCAAACTAGCATGGGAGAAGGGGAGTGCACCCGATGACTGGAAGACTGGCATAATAGTCCCCCTATATAAGGGCAAAGGGGAAAGAGGAGTGTGTGGTAACCACCGAGGAATATGTCTTCTAAGCGTAGTAGGGAAGGTATACAGTAGGGTACCGGTAGTGATTGAGAGAGTGAGAGTGAGAACGGAGAAATGGAGAGGCGACGAGCAGGGAGGTTTTTAGGAAGGGAAGAGGATGTGTAGATCAGATTTTTACCCTGAATTGTGTTGTGGAGAAGTATCTGGAGAAGAAACAAAAGGTGTATGTTGCCTTTATGGACTTGGAGAAGGCCTATGACAGAGTGGATAGAGAAGGTTTGTGGAAAGTACTTAGAATATACGGAGTAGAGGGGAAGTTGCTGAAAGCAGTGAAGAGCATGTATGAGGGTGTAAAGGCGGCAGTACGTGTGGAGAGTGAGCAGAGCGAGTTCTTTGACCTGAATGTTGGTTTGAAACAGGGGTGTGTGATGTACCCGTGGTTGTTTACTGTATATATGGATGGAGTCATAAAAGAAATACTATCAAGAGCAGTGGATGTTGGTGTATCGCTGAAAAGGGAGGGAATTGAGTGGAAGCTACCTATACTGCTGTTTGTGGATGATACAGTTCTGATGAGTGATAATGAATGGGAGTTGCAGGGTCTGGTAAATGAGTTTGGAACAGTGTGCGAAAAACGGAATTTGAAGGTAAATGCGGGGAAGAGCAAGGTTATGGTCTTCGAAAGGAGTGAAGTCACAGAGTGTGAGGTGAAGCTGAACGGTCAGGCTATGGAGATCGTCAACTCTTTTAAGTATCTGGGCAGTGTGTTGAGTAAAGATGGGACTATGGATGAAGAAGTGCGGGAGAGGGTACAACAGGGGAAGAGGGTTGTAGGAACGCTAAAAGCAGTAACAAGAAATAGGGTGGTCAGTATGGAAGTGAAGAAGTCCTTGCATGACAGTGTGGTAATCCCGACACTGACTTACGGAAGCGAAGCATGGACGTTGGTTGAGAGACTCAGACCAAGAGTGAGAGCAGTGGAAATGAATTACTTAAGGAGTGCGTGC
>CM064504.1:35124047-35460466 GCA_032716605.1 Paralithodes platypus | reverse complement strand
GTGGAAGCCATGAAAAGAGTGAAGTTTGGGAAAGCACCAGGAACAGATGGAGTGTGTGGGGAAATGTTTGAGGTATGGTGGTGAGATAGTGATAGAATGGGTATGGAAAATGTGCAAACTAGCATGGGAGAAGGGGAGTGCACCCGATGACTGGAAGACTGGCATAATCGTCCCCCTATATAAGGGCAAAGGGGAAAGAGGAGTGTGTGGTAACCACCGAGGAATATGTCTTCTAAGCGTAGTAGGGAAGGTATACAGTAGGGTACCGGTAGTGATTGAGAGAGTGAGAGTGAGAACGGAGAAATGGAAGGCGACGAGCGGGAGGTTTTTAGGAAGGGAAGAGGATGTGTAGATCAGATTTTTACCCTGAATTGTGTTGTGGAGAAGTATCTGGAGAAGAAACAAAAGGTGTATGTTGCCTTTATGGACTTGGAGAAGGCCTATGACAGAGTGGATAGAGAAGGTTTGTGGAAAGTACTTAGAATATAACGGAGTAGAGTGGAAGTTGCTGAAAGCAGTGAAGAGCATGTATGAGTGTGTAAAGGCGGCAGTACGTGTGGAGAGTGAGCAGAGCGAGTTCTTTGACCTGAATGTTGGTTTGAAACAGGGGTGTGTGATGTACCCGTGGTTGTTTACTGTATATATGGATGGAGTCATAAAAGACATACTATCACGAGCAGTGGATGTTGGTGTATCGCTGAAAAGGGAGGGAATTGAGTGGAAGCTAACCTATACTGCTGTTTGTGGATGATACAGTTCTGATGAGTGATAATGAATGGGAGTTGCAGGTCTGGTAAATGAGTTTGGAACATGTGTGCGAAAAACGGAATTTGAAGGTAAATGCGGGGAACAGCAACGTTATGGTCTTCGAAAGGAGTGAAGTCATTAGAGTGTGAGGTGAAGCTGAACGGTCAGGTCTATGGAGATCGTCAACTCTTTTAAGTATCTGGGCAGTGTGTTGAGTAAAGATGGGACTATGGATGAAGAAGTGCGGGAGAGGGTACAACAGGGGAAGAGGGTTGTAGGAACGCTAAAAGCAGTAACAAGAAATAGGGTGGTCAGTATGGAAGTGAAGAAGTCCTTGCATGACAGTGTGGTAATCCCGACACTGACTTACGGAAGCGAAGCATGGACGTTGGTTGAGAGACTCAGACCAAGAGTGAGAGCAGTGGAAATGAATTACTTAAGGAGTGCGTGCGGAGTTACATGGAGGGATAGACAGACTAATGAGGAAGTAAGAAGGAGGTGTGGTGTGGATTAAGATGTGCTGGAAAGTGTGAAAAGGAACAACTTGAGATGGTTCGGCCATATGGAACGTATGGAAAGCGAGAGAATGACGAAGAGGGTGTATGAGAGCGAGGTGGAGGGACAGAGAGGGAGAGATAGACCGAATGAGAGGTGGAAGGATGGAGTGAGGAAGTACATGAACGAAGGCGGTGCTGGTTGGGGTGAGGGGCGTCGACTGACTGGGGACAGAGGTGCATGGGGGCGGTCCGTTCTTGGCCACCCCTTCGGGGATCACGGCGTCAGCCAATAGATGATAGATAGATGTTAAAAATATCTTATATATTTTTGTTTAGCTTTACTTGGCATTCCTCTTCCTCTATGTATCTAGCAATTTAACCCCCTCAAACTCCTTATGACGCGATGGTGTGGTAATTACCCCGGGCCAAAAAGCTCTAAAAGACGATCGAGTGATAACTCAAGCGAGCTTGAAATACGCAGGCGTTTCGTTCATGGTCACCCCTTCGGGGATCAAGGTGTCCGGCAATATTGTTGTTGTTGTTGTTCTTCCCCAAGCTGCCTGGCCGAACAGCCCCAAGGCCCCGAGCAAGGCCAAGGCCATAACCGAGCGCCCCACAGAACCCTCCCTGCCGACCACAATAAAGCCTGGGTGACCGAAGCCACTCCATGGCGGGGAGCTGAGGAGGGTGCGGAAACGCCCGGGAAACCAAAGTCCCACCCAGGGCCCTGTGCCCCTCAGCAATTATGAAGAGAAAGTTGAGGGGCAAAGGAAAAATGTGACGCTTTGGCTTCCAATCTTGGTACTGTAGATTGGGAGGTCAATCCACGGATGAGACGCCGTCACTTGAGATCTAGAAAATATATAAGTAAAAGGAACAGTCAGAGTAAGCTATGGGTATGGCAGAGATCGCTCAGTTCTCACTCTGAGCGAACCCAATCCGCCACCACAATCCGTCACCACATGACTAGAACCCAATCCGGCAATATATACCGGTAGGCTATAGATAAATTCATTTTTGGGCTATTTCTTCCATTTTATTTATCCTGTTAAAGTGCTTGATTGATTTTTGTGCTAATGTAGTTAGTATTTGGTGTAATTTCACATATTTCAGCTAAATCTGGAGAGCACATGCAATTTATTTGTGCATGTTCAGTAAGAATTGCTGGGGAAAGGGTTAACGTATTCATCTTTTGGGGTATTTATTCTATGTTTGTATCCTGTTTCTGTGATCGATTGAGTTTTGTGCTAATGTAGTTGGTATTTGGTATAATTTTACATATTTTAGATAAATCAAAAGAGCACATGCAATATATTTGGGCATTTTCAGTTAATATTGCTGGGGAAATGGTTAACATACAGTATTCATCATAGGAAGGGAATAGGATGTGTAGCTCATATCTTTGCCCTGAAATATGTTGTGGAGAAATATCTTGAGAAGGGACAAAGTTGTATGCTGCCTTCATGGACTTGGAGAAGGCCTATGACAGAGTTGATAGAGAAGGTACCGGTATGTAGAAAGTACTTGGAATATACGGAGCAGATAGCAATTTGCTGAAAGCAGTGAAAAGCATGTATGAGGGTGCAAAGGTGTCAGTATGTGTTGAGAATGAACAGAGTGAGTTCTTTGATCTGAATTTTGGGTTAAAGAAAGGGTGTGTGATGTCCCCGTGGTTGTTCAATATATACTGAACTGTATATGGATGGAGTCATAAAATAAATGCAAGGATGAGCAGTGGATGTTGGTGTACCACTAATAAGGGAAGGCAACGAGTGGAATGACAGAGTTGATAGAGAAGGTATGTGGAAAGTACTGTACTGAGAATATATGGAGTAGATGGCAAGTTGCTGAAAGCAGTGAAGAGTATGTATGAGAGTGCAAAGGTATCAGTACGTGTGAAAATGAACAGAGGGAGTTCTTTGATCTGAACGTTTGGTAAAGCAAGGGTGTGCGGGGGCCAGATGGTTGTTCTATATATACAGTATATGGATGGAGTCATAAAAGAAATACAAGGAAGAGCAGTGGATGTTTGTGTACTGCTGTTTGCTGATGATATGAATGGGAGTTGCAGGGTCTGGTAAATATTTTTTGGAACAGTGTGCGAAAAATGGAATCTGAAGGTAAATGCGGGGAAGAGCAAGGTTATGGTCTTCGAAAGGGGTGAAGCCACAGAGTGTGAGGTGAAGTTGAACGGTCAGGCTATGGAGATTGTCAGCTCATTTAAGTATCTTGGCAGTGTACAGAGTAAAGATGGGAGTATGGATGAAGAAGTGTGGGAGAGGGTGCAACAGGGGAAGAGGGTTGTAGGAATGCTGAAAGCAGTAACATGAAATAGGGTGGTCAGCATGGAACTGAAGAAGTCATTGCATGACAGTGTGGTAATTCCCGACACTGACTTACGGAAGCGAAAGCATGGACGTTGTTGGAGAGATTCAAACCAAGAGTGAAAGGGATGGAATGAGTTACTTGAGAAGTGTGTGGCAGAGTTACATCGAGGGATAGACAGAAGAATGAGGATGTACGAGAGAGGTGTGGTGTGAATGTACTGGAAAGTGCGAAAAAGAACACCTTGAGATGGTTCGGCCATGTGGTACGTATGGGAAGCGAGGGAGAATGGACTAAGAGCGTGTACGAGTGAGGTGGAAGGACAGAGGGAGAAATAAACCGAGAGAGAGGTGGAAGGATGGAGTTAAGAAGTATATGCGTGAAAGCGGTGCTGGATGGGAGGAGGGGCATCGACTGACTGGGGACAGAGGTGCATAGGGGTGTTTCGTTCGTGGCCAATCCTTCGGGGATCAAGGCGTCTGTCAATAGATAGATAGATAAATTCATCTTTAGGGCTATTTCTTACATTTTCTTTATCCTGTTAGTGTACTTTATTAAATTTGTTGGTAATGTAGTTGGTAATTGGTGTAATTTTACATATTTCAGATAATGGATGTCAACAGAATAACAAATGATGAGCTGAAGAGACGTTTAGGTATAAAGAGTATTAGCGAGAAGATGCGTACAAGTAAACTGGGATGGTATGGACATGTGGAGAGAATGGATGAACAAAATTGGGTGAAAAGATGCAGGTCTGCGATTGTGGAGGGAGCTGCACCAAGGGGTGGACCGAGTAAGACCTGGGATCGGACTATACGTGCCGATCTCAAATCCAAAAACTTGACAAGTAAAGCATCCCTTAACAGGGTTGCCTGGAACGCCGCCATTAGGACAAGAGACTGAAACTGCACATCTGTGTGGAGCACTCAGTCTTAAAAATGTTATGTACGTATGTATGTATAAATCTGAAGAGCACATGCAATCTATTTAGGCATTTTCAGTCAGTATTGCTGGGTAAAGGGTTAACATATTAATCTTTTTGGAGTATTTCTTCCATTTATTTATTCCTGTTAGTGAGTTTTAAATTGATTTCAGTGCTACTGTAGTGGTATTTGGTGTAATTTTACATATTGTAGATAAATCTGAAGAGGACATGCAATATATTTGGGCATTTTCAGTCAGAATTGCTGAGGAAACGGTTAGCATACTGTAGTCATCTTAGGAAGGGAAGAGGATGTGTAGGCTCAGATTTTTGCCCGGAAATGTGTTGTGGAGAATATCTGGAAGAAGCGACAAAAGTTGTATGCTGCATTTATGGAGTTTGGAGAAGGCCTATGGACAGAATTGATAGAGAAGGTATGTGGAAAGTACCGGTACCGGTACTGAAAATATACGGAGTAGATGGCAAGTTGCTGAAAGCAATTAAGAGCATGTATGAGGGTGCAAAGGTGTCAGTATGTGTGGATAATTAACAGAGCGAGTTCTTTAATCTGAATGTTGGGTTAAAGCAAGGGTGTATGTGATGTCCCGATGGTTGTTCAATATATACCAGTACAGTATATGGATGGAGTCATGAAATAAATACAAGGAAGAGCAGCGGATGTTGGTGTACCGCTGATAAGGGAAGGAAATGAGTGGAAGTTGCCTCAACAGTACAGTACCGGTACCGGTATTACTGTTGCTGACAACACAGTTCTGATGAGCGATAGTGAATGGGAGTTGGAGGGTCAGGTAAATATGTTTGGAACAGTGTGTGAAAAACGGAATCTGGAGGTAAATGCTAGGAAGAGCAATATTATGGTCATTGAAAGGGGTGCAACCATAGAGTGTGAAGTGAGGTTGAACGGCTATGAAGAATGTCAGCTCATTTAAGTATTTGGGCAGTGTGTTGAGTAAAGATGTGAGTAGGCCTATGGATGAAGAAGTGTGGGAAAAAGTGTAACAGGAGAAGAGCGTTGTAGGAACTCTGAAAGCAATAAGAAGAAATAGGGTGATCAGCATGGAAGTAAAGAAGTCCTTGCATGACAGTGTGGTAATCCCGACATTGACTTATGGGAGGGAAGCATGGACGTTTCTGACTGGGATTGATCATTGATAATCATCGGTTATGCTAGTTGGAAAATTAGTGGGGTAGAATGTAGAGTTCGGGTGTACCGCCAGCCTTGTTTACACTACGCGGAGCGGCGGCGGATGCTGGCCATCATGTTCCCGTCTATTTGACTGCTTTTGGATACAATAATAGGTTGAGGGGGGTCACCCCCCCATGACATATTGTCATCATCATATAGGCCATATTGCCAGCAGGAGGCAAATAACCGAAAAAAACGCCTTCAAAATAGACGCGAACTAAAGGCTGGTTCACACATAGCTGAGTCCAACACGAGTGATGAAATTTTGCTATTCAGCAATGACTCGTCGATACTCCTCAACACTCGTATAGACTCGTGCTACGCTCGTGTATACTCGACACACTTGTGGGTACTCGCCACGGGGTCGAAAAATTTCATGCATGCATGAAATTTTTGGGTCCCGTGGCGAGTACCCATGAGTGTGGCCTACATACGTGTAGACTCGTGTACATACGTGTTAACTCGTGTTTGACTCTGAATAACTCTTTGTTATTCGTGTTAACTCGTGTTGACTCGTGTAAACTCGTGTAACACTCTTTGGTGATTCGTGCTTTTCGTCATCATTTCGACGTTGACGAAGCAACACGTGTCTACACACAACAACACGTATGTAACACACATGCAACACGTATCAACAAGAGTAGAAAGCACGAATGTGAGTGCCAAAATTTGGTGCCCCCATGATGCCAGAGTTTACACGATTCAAACACAAGTGAAAACACGAGTAAACAAGAGTAAACACGATCCACTGAGAAAAAAACACGAGTGTAACACGAAAAAGCAAGTGTCATTTGAAATACCGTTATTTCAAAAATGTAGGAAGAATCAACGAGAGTTTACACGGATGTAACACGAGTCAACACGTGTGCAACAGAGATCCAACGAGAGTCAACTCGTTGTCTTTCGTGTTGATCCGTATAAAAATTTTGTTGATCCGTGTAACAATCGCGTTGACTCATCCATACTTTTTGTTTACGTGCCCTAGAATGTGGCCATTATTTTTCAAATTTTTGACACTCGTGTTGGGTTCGTGTTACACTCGTTTTGACTCTCAGCTACTCGTACAGACTCTTGCATGAACACTTGTTGACTCTTATTGAATCGAGTTAACTCGTGTTACACTCTCCTTGACTCGGGAACAATTGCTACTCGCGGCCGACTCAGCCTCCAGCGACGGCGATAATCGACGAGTGTGACTCGTGTTGGACTCACGCACTGACTCGGCTATGTGTGAACCAGCCTTTAACCACAGTGATCGACATATGTAAACATTACGGCGGCGGTGTCGGCGTCGGACACTTGCGATAATGTTCCTGTCTATTTTGAATGCCATTGGATACAATAATATGTTGAGGGGGGGCTTTGCCCCCATGACGTGTTGTCATCATCATATATATTGCCAGTAGGGGGCAAACAACCAAAAAAATTGCCGCAAAGCCCTCCCCTCAACATATTATTGTATCCAATGGCAGTCAAAATAGACGGGAACATGATGGCAAGCTTCCGTCGCCGCTCTACGCAGTGTAAACAATGGTGGCGGTATGCCCGAACTCTACATTCTACCCGGCTAGGCCTATATTATAGGCTACAATAAATAAGTAGGCTAGGCTATTTTTTCTATAGGCTATGCCTAGTCTAATATTACAATTTAAGGTAGAATTCAAGTTGACTACAGCAGGACTTACCCTTGACCAGGTATAGGCTATCCTAGTGTTTAATAGGCCTATACCCCTTTGAAAGGATATTAGCCTAGTCTAACCTATTATAGTAGGCTATTATGGGTGGGGGCTGCTGCCCCCACACCCCAATTTTTGGTGTATTTGTCTATTTTGTCTGTGAAGTGGGAATTTTTTCAATTTGTCGATAACGAAAATCCTCCATGCGGACTATAGCTTATGGAGAAAAATATGGCGAATCTATTGTTGCCTATTATCTCTAATAAATTGTTTCTCATAATGCTGCAGTAGTGTCGTTTAAAATACCAACCATATAATTGTGTGCCTTTAAAAATGACCTAAATTAGGCTATAGGCTACTGGAAGATTAGAAGAATCTTTAAGAAAGACTAGGTTAGGGTTATTGTCGTGCCAAAGCTAGATTATAGCCTAGATATAAAAGGAAGTGAATAAAATGAAATATGCCGAAAAAAATTGACGTCAAAATAGACGCGAAGTTAACCGCGACGATCGCCCTATGTAAACATGACGACCGTACACCCGGTAACTACATCCATTCCGTTAAAAGATACTGTGAGACACCAAATATGTTGAGGGGGTCTCTGCGGCTCTGCACCCCCACGTCGGCCCGTCACGTATTATGATGTACGGTAAGTCATCATCATCTGTGCTAATTCATAGGATCCCCAATTAAGGACAAAGTCAATCAACAGACGAAATAAGCTCCCAAATTACAATAACATAGCGGCCCGCCGTTTATGGGCGACTTTTTACACGTCATTTTAAATGTTACTTTCCTGCCCTGGTCTAGGCCTAATAGATTTTTCCAAAGAATCAAACTTAAATTAAAAGGAAGTAGCCTAGCCTACAGTTTATAGGAAGGCTATTCCAACATGCATTCCAGAACTTAGGCTAGCCTAGGCCTAGGCTATATGAAAATTTGTGGGGGGTCTGCCAAAAAAAAATCACTAGGCCTATTAGGCTATGGGTAGGCTAGTATGGGGTGCATTTTGCAAATTTTCTGAACTCTTAGGCCTAGGCTAGGCACAAAATCTGAGTAAAACCAGCACTAGAATTTTGTCTTGTCTTGTCTTGGGGCAACCTCAGGCGAATACTCGCCCACTCCGGCCCTACCGTAGTCGCGGAGATCCTATGTCACTATTAAATTAGTTTATAGTTAAGGTTAAAATTCACCACCGTGTCACTTTCATTCTAGGTCATTCATAGAACCGTAACACTGTAAAGGCAACAACCCAATAGCAGGTCATCAGGTGGTGAACCAGAGACCTACAAACCACGGTACTAGGGCCAGAGCAATGTCTTGAAGCGAGATGCCCTTATCAACCAACCCCAGACAATCCAGTAGGAGCTGTCGGAAGGAATCCATCTTTGAAGACAGAAAGGGACGCCCATCCACATGCTCAGTGACGGGACGAGGCGAGGCTTAAGAGGCATATGTAGGACGACCAGATGTCGGATGTGGAGGGGAAGAGGTACCGTACGACGATACATGGGATGCGGAGACTGCGGAGGGAAGAGCTTGTCAAAGTCATACGGTTCCTCAGGACCTCAACAATAACCGGGGGACGGCCGGTGCGGGCAATGGTCGATCGCCGTAGTTAATATAAGTTCGCGGTCGCGGAGATCCTATGTCACAATTAAATTAGTTTATAGTTAAGGTTAAAATTCACCACCGTGTCACTTTCATTCTAGGTCATTCGTAGAACCGTAACACTGTAAAGGCAACAACCCAATAGCAGGTCATCAAGTGGTGAACCAGAGACCTACAAACCACGGTACTAGGGCCAGAGCAATGTCTTGAAGCGAGGTGCCCTTATCAACCAACCCCAGACAATCCAGTAGGAGCTGTCGGAAGGAATCCATCTTTGAAGCCAGAAAGGGACGCCCATCCACATGCTCAGTGACGGGACGAGGCGAGGCTGTAGAACGACCAGATGTAGGATGTGGAGGGGAAGGGGTACCGTACGACGATACATGGGATGCGGAGACAGCGGAGGGAAGAGCTCGTCAAAGTCATACGGTTCCTCAGGACCTCAACAATAACCGGGGGACGGCCGGTGCGGGCAATGGTCGATCGCCGTAGTTAATATAAGTTCGCGTCTATTTTGACGGCGATTTTTGTTGTAGTTAGGCTAGGCCTAGGCTATTTGCCCCCTGCTGGCAATATATATGATGATGACAATATGTCATGGGGGGCGATTGACCCCCTCAACATATTATTGTATCCAACGATCTCTAACCTCTGTATCTCAAAAAGGGCTAGAGCAAATTGGCTGTAAATTTCCACATCTAGGCTATTCCTTGACAGATTTGCTCCCTCCAATTAATATTTATTAGCATAAATTCAGCCTAGTTTAGCCTATCAAACAAAACCTAACATTTGTTTAGCCTAGGCCTACATATAAAAAGAAAAAACCCACTCATACTGCAATTATAAGCATAAATATGAGTATCTAAGTTACAAAGCAAATGTTTTTGTATAGCCTAAAATACCATAAAATTGTCATCTTTCAACTGTTGAGGTCATAAATATAAAAAAATCTGATACATTAGGAAAAAAATGCGTTAAGAGTTGTGTTAGCGGGTCTATCGTCCCCTTTATTTACGTAGTCGCACGCTCGCAGTTACATTCGCGTCTAATTTGACTGTGGTTTTTTGCCCCTGCTGGTGATATAGATGATGATGACAATAAGTCATAGGGGGATAAAGCCCCTTCAACCCATTATTGTATCTCACGGCCAGGCGTTGGGTAAATTGTTTTGTTACCGGCCGGCGGATTGCGGGTGGCTTTACCAAGTTTACCCCAGCAGTTAAATTAGAAGCGAATGTAGGCCTAATTGCGAGCGTGCGACTAGGCTATATAAACAAAGCTCTTGGTATGCCCACAACTACAACTCTTACCAAAACTGCAATTAGCCTATTTTTGTTTTGTTTTTTCAGTCTAGGCTAAAAATTGGTGAGGCTAGGCTAAATTATTTAGCTGCAATTAGCCTAGCCTATTTTTGTTTGTTCTTTCAGTCTAGGCTAAAGTGTGGTAGGCTAGGTTAAATTCTTTAACATGTGTACTATTGTGTAGGCCTGTGCTTTCCAATAGAAGTAAAAATATGTAGCATAGCCTATTGCAATTTTACTAAAACCCAAGCCTACCTGAATATAGCCCTATGCAGAGCTCAAAAGCAAAAAAAAAAAAAAATGTTGAGCAGTGAAATAAAATTAAGCTAGGCCTAGGCCTGGTTTCTCATAGGCCTAATAACCTAATGAAGTATACTATAGCCTAACCTAATTTAAGTTATTTCACAAAATACTAATAGGCCTACCCAGCCCTCCTCATGCATTATTTTCCAGTGTAAAATAAGTTTGTGATACACTACGAAAGATTATTCAACATGGAATTTGAATGGAATAGAGAAGCTTAGCAACGAAAAGTCAATACTCCCCCCTCCCTGTGATTGTGCCAGCTTTTGTAAGCAGTGCAATAACTTAATGAAGGACAGAAAAGCTGCAGGATGCTCTGGCATTCTAGCCGAGATGATTAAGGCCTCAGGTGAGAAAGGAGTAGGTGTGTTCAATGAGCTAATTAACTTCATCATCAGAGAGGAAGTAATCTCTGATGAATGGCACAAAAGTATATTATATACTGTATACGAGCAAAGGGGACTCATTGGATAGGGAAAATTATAGGGGCCTGAAAATACTTGATCAAGTCATGAAGGTCTGTGAGAAAGTCTTGAAGGTATGATATTGACGAAATGCAGTTTGGTTTCATGCTAGGACACGGCACAATCCAAGTCATGAAGGTATTTGTGTGATAATGAAGATGTATGAGGACTCACAAACGGCAGTGAGGGTGAAAGATGTACCGGTACTGAGTGATGAGTTTTCAGTTCGCGTCGGAGTCCACCAGGGCTCTGTGTTAATGAAGCCCTTTCCTCTTTTTTTTTTATGGTTCTGGAGGCACTATCTGGTGATTTCAGAGTTGGGCTCCCCTGGGAACTGCTATAAGGGTCCTGAAAATGCTTGACTAAGTCATGAAGGTCTGTGAGAGAGTCTTAGAAGGTATGATAAGGGAAAGATACTGTATGTACTGTATGTACTTAAAAGATAGGGATCTGATGTTGTGTTTGCAGACCGGGAGAAGGCCTTTGATAAGGTGGCCAGAGAAGTTGTGCAGTAGGCTAGGAGAAAACTTGGCGTTGAGGAGTGGCTGGTGCATGTGATAATGAAGATGTACGAGGACTCACGAACGGTAGTGAGGGTGAAAGGTGTACAGCTGAGTGAGGGACATATACAGTACTTCTTGTTGAGGATATAGGGTAGTGAAGCTGTGAAGCTTATGTCACCCTATCCGGGCGGAAAGGACCCCAGGGTGGAGAGGTTTCACAGGGAGGACGGGGACATCGTAGATTTCAGGGGAGGGCACCCATGCCCCGCAGTCGACGGATATGCCCCGCCAACCTCAGGAACTTCTTCGTTAGCAGGAGGACCTTGGATTGACATATACAGTACGGTACTAGATATTTGGTAAGGGTTAGCTTTATATCCCATGTACTGGTTACTAGGGACATATACTAGGTGTTAGGTGGAGGTTAGTTTTGTGTCCAAAGTACTGGGTACTAGGGACATATACTAGGTGTTACGTGAGGGTACTGAGTGATGAGTTTTCAGTTCGCGTCGGAGTCCAACAGGGAAGTGTGTTAATTAAGCCCTCTCCACTTTTTTATGGTTCTGGAGGCACTATCTAGTGATTTCAGAGTTAGGCTCCCCTTGCAACTGCTATAAGAGGCCTGAAAATGCTTGGCCAAGTCATGAAGGTCTGTGAGTGTGAGAGAGTCTTTGAAGGTATGATAACTTCATAGTCAGGCAGCTGCAGGAAAGATATCTAAGAGGTGTTTTTCCGGTCCCGTCTCAAGACCACCGTCGCAAGATCTACCCGAAAAAACTGTTTTTCTGGTCCCGTCGCAAGCCCACCTTTAGCAAGCGAGACACCAATATTCTCTTGCGACGGCAAAAGAGCTCCGGAGCTGGGTTGACGGCAAGCTGAAACATCTCACTCAACTTTCTGTTTCTCCATTCTAATTTATTTCGGTATATTTGTTTATCCAAACATTATGTTATAATTTACTTGCCTATTATTAGGAAGTAGAGTAATAAAAGCCCACAGTAACGTATATCCAATTGTTGATAATAAATTAATGTGGGACAGTACGCTTGGCTAAATTTTGTCCACGAAACAACAACAAACCCCAGCTTTGACTAGGCCTAGGCTATACTATTTACCGACTGTTTTTTCATATCAGAATTGCATTTATATAATCCTTATGATAATTAAATTGGCGGTGAATGTTATTCCGATGAAATGGAAGTTGTATAGCCTAGCCTATATATTTGTAAGATGTGTGCTGGCTTGGAGCAAGCCTGTGTTGTTTTTCCTGTCCTGTGATGATCTTGCGACGGCTCGGTTGAGACGGTGGTCTTGCGACGGGCCCGGAAAATCACGTCGCTACTGAAAGTAAGAAGCTGTGCAGTAGGCTAGGAGAAAATTTGGCGTAGAGGAGTGGCTGGTGCGTGTGATAATGAAGATGTATGAAGACTCACGAACGGTAGTGAGGGTGAATGGTGTACTGAGTGAGGGACATATGCTAGGTGAAGGTTAGTTTTGTATCCCACGTACTGGGTACTAGGGACATATACTAGGTGTTATATAAGGGTTAGTATTGTATCCCAAATACTAGGTACTAGGGACATATACTAGGTGTTATGTGAGGGTTAGCTTGGTATCCCACGTACTGGGTACTAGGGACATATACTAGGTGTTACGTGAGGGTTAGTTTTGTATCCAACGTACTGGGTCTAGGGGGCGGCAGCCTCCACCCATAATACTAGGATATGTTAGGTTAGGCTAATGGGGATGGATGTAGTTTCCGAGTGTACGGTCGTCATGTTTACATTTGTCGATCGCCGTTGTTAACCTGCCCTTCCCTACCTATCATGTGTTGATTGGTTGTCCATCTTGATCTAATTCTTCAGGCCAGCCCTATTAGAGTATTTTGGGGGAACTCAGTGGTGTGGTTAAACTATTTTTAATATATATTTGTTTAAATATGTAAGATATGCAATAAATTATGTAAAATATATTGCTTTTACTTTATACCTATACATATAATTGTCATTATTAAGGAAATTCCATTGACTATTTACATCGCTAGGCCTAGCTTCCTTATTTCTATAAATTTCCTCCAGTTCACAATGAAACCTATTGCTAATTTCCTTGTTCTTCAGCAGCCGCGGCGGTGTCGGCGTTGGACGCTTGGGATAATGTGCCTGTCTATTTTGAATGCCATTCGATACAATAATATGTTGAAAGCCCCCCTCACCCCCCCATGACATGTTATCATCATATATATTGCCAGTAGGGGGCAAACAACCAAAAAAATTGCCGCAAAGCCCTTCCCTCAACATATTATTGTATCCAATGGCAGTCAAAATAGACGGGAACATGATCGCAAGCGTCCACCACCGCCACCGCCGTCATGTTTACATGGTCGATCGCCGCAGTTTGGTTAGGCCTATTTTCCCCCCTCAACATATTATTGTATCCAATGGCATTCAAAATGGACGGGAACATGATGGCAAGCTTTCGTCGCCGCTCCACCGCCGTGTTTACATGTGTCGATCGCCGTGGTTAAGTTCGCGTCTATTTTGACGGCGATTTTTTTCGGTTAGGCCTATTTGCCCCCTGCTGGCAATATATAAGATGATGACAATATGTCATGAGGGGGGGGGGGGCCTCAACAATGACCTCTAACCTCTGTATATCAAATAGGGCTAGAGCAAATTGGCTGGAAATTTCCACATCTAGGCTATTCCTTGATTGACTCTTCCCAAATGGTCGACATATAATAATTCACATATTAGTTGTTTTTTAGTTACAGAGGTTATAGCCTAGGTCATGATTTCTTGCCTACTTACAGCGAATAGACTAGGCCTATTGTAGATTGGTAAAATATTTGCTTAATAGGCCTAGGCTGTGCAATTGTCTCGATTTGACTAATTTTACCTAATTAGGCCTAAAGCAGCCTCAGTCTATTCCCAAACTCCAAACAGTATCCCATGTTAAGCCCTAGGCTAGGCCTAGGCCTAATCCCACTCTCAATCAAAATTCGAACTGATAAATTAGTACCTACCGGTAGCGCTGCCTAGGCTAGGCCTATATTTTTCTTGAATAGATATAGAAAATGGTTTAAAGGAAAGAGCATCCTATATTATGTTCAAATAATATGTAATAGCACTGTGTATGGTTGTATTACATTTAAATAGTGATAGATGTGTATATTAATGGGGTAAATACTCCGAAGTTCGCATACGTTCAGAAAATTTTGTGCGACACTGTTGCCAGATACTAATCAATCCCATTATCATTATATCATAATGGATTTTTACTCATTTGCATAATTTCAAATACCTAGGACATTAATATAATATTTTCCTATCTCTTTTGTAGTGATATTTGTCTGATTTAGTGGTATATTGATGTCTGTCTAGGGTTATAATGCATTGTGAAAGTTACCTCTGCATCTCTGACTTGGCTTAATTACCCCTGCTTTCTTTGAGTACTACACGGCAAGAGAAGCTTTCGGTTCTGTCACAGACTGTCAATTACTGTTCAAGGTAAACACAACTTCTAAATTCGACCTCATGTTCAAATAATATGTAATAGCATTATCTATGGTTGTATTAGACAACAATCGTGATAGGTTTCTATTTTATGTGGATAAATAGTATTAAGCTGAATAAACTAAATACCGAAAGTTCACTAGAGTGGTTGTTGATACATATGAGGGAGGTAGAAGATAGAAGGGAATGGCTAGGCAGTGTTGCCAGTTGTATCGCTAGATGTAGAGCTATTTACTTCAATTTAGCAGCCATTTTTCATATCTAGAGAGATTTACTAGGGATAATTTAAAAATGTCAGACATTCTAGTCATATTACATTGTAAAATTTGCAAAACAAACAAACCAAAACTCTTTAGAAATTGCAGCATTATTCTAACATTGTTTGACTATGTAGCAACATGCTAGCGACTTTTGAGAAAGGATCTAGCGGTATTTTGTGGAGACACACTGGGTGGTGGTTGCAGTGGTGCCAGTTGTAAAGCTACATATTACCGCTAAATGTAGAGCTATTTACTTCAATCTAGCAGCCATTTCTTTTATATCTAGAGACATTTACTAGGGATAATTTGAAAATTTCAGACATTCTAGTCATACTACATTGTAAAATTTGCAAAACAAACAAACCAAAACTCTTTAGAAATTGCAGCATTATCCTAACATTGTTTGGCTATGTAGCAACATGCTAGCGACTTTTGAGAAAGGATCTAGCGGTATTTCGTGGTAACACTTTAGGAGGGTTAAAATAGGAGTCACACGGGCAATTGCCAAAACATTAAAGGTCCATATCATTGTTATTAAACTAAGCATTTGGCAAAGGGAGGAATTGTTAAAAACCTTAGCCAATACTCTGTCATTTACCAAAAATAAATTTGAATTTATCATTATTATTTGGTAGGGTAGGTATGTATAGGTTAAATAATTGCTGGAATTCGTAGGGACTCGAACGGTTTTGAGAGAGTTCAATAAAAAAACAAAAGTTAGGACTGAATAATAAAGAGATTATGTTATTAAGCAAAACTGGGGGATGCGTGGAAGCCTATAGACTGTAGACGGTAAACTTTGTGTGTGGTAGCGAATTCGGTTTTAAAGTAATTTAAGAATAGACAGTTTTCAATGCTGCGGCCAAACTATTCCACACATTTATATTTTTTAGGTATCAAAACGTTCGGAATCGCGAGCCTCACCCAACTACTCAAGCATGGCTCTGATCATCGGCGTAGTTTTCAAGATGTGGAATTCGAGGTTTTTTCAAGATTGCCGGAAAAAAACCCACGTGCAAAAGCAAAACCTTCTCTATAAAATTTGCGGAGCATTAGTAGGGGAGTGCGTATGCCAAAGCCCAGTCGTTTCCTGTGAGTGGGAGAGACGGTATTTAGGCGTAAAGTTTTTCGGGAAATCGGCTGCCACGGACCTGTTTGGCCACCATGCCGGATGTTTAGCATATCAAAAGTTGCCCAATACAAAAAGGCACCTCTTGTGAAAGTTTGATCCCAATCCAAAAAGCGGTTCTGGAGTTATTGCGTCGAAACCGGCGCGTAAGAAACATTTGGATGAAATTCCAGGTTTAATGATTACAATAGGGGTTCCCCGTAGGGGACGAACCCCTAATAATGATGATAATAGTAATAACAATAATAATAATGACGACAGCAAGAGAAGTTATAGGAAAGCTACTAGAGTCAATTATTGCGCGTAAAATTAGAAACCACTTAGAAACATTTAATTTAATAAATTCTTCTCAGCATGGATTCACTCAGGGACGTTCTTGCCTTACAAATTTGGTTAGTTTTTTATCAGAGGTATATGAAGCAGTAGATAATGACAAGTCATATGATATAATATATTTAGATTTCAGTAAAGCTTTCGACAGAGTCCCTCATGAGAGATTGATGAGAAAAGTTGAGGCGCATGGAATAGGTGGGTCGTTGTTGGGATGGATTAGGTCATGGCTAATTGGTAGGAAGCAGAGAGTCAGCAAAAATGGTACTAAGTCAGAGTGGGGATCAGTCAAGAGTGGTGTCCCCCAGCGATCTGTATTGGGTCCTCTGTTATTTATTATATACATAAATTACCTTGATTTAGGTATAACTAGTAGGATAAGTAAATTCGCAGACGATACCAAAATAGGGAGACCAATAGATTCAGATAGCGACATAGAGTGCCTCCAAAGGGATCTAGATACCTTACACGAATGGTCAGTAAAATGGCAGATGAAGTTTAACATTGACAAATGCAAGGTATTAAAGATAGGGAAGACGAATACTAATGCATAATATAAACTAGCTAATGCTGAATTAGAAAACTCAGACTGCGAGAAACATTTGGGTGTGTTTGTTAGCAACGATTTGAAACCTAGAAAACAGTTTATAAGCGTACGTAACAAGGCAAACAGGATTCTGGGGTTCATCTCAAGTAGTGTGAGTAACAGAACTGCCGATGATATCTTGAAACTTACTTGTCATTAGTGAGACCTCATATGGATTATGCTGTCCAATTTTGGTGTCCTTATTACAGAATGGACATAGATTCGTTGGAGAGAGTACAGCGAAGAATGACAAAAATGATTCATAATATTAGAAATCTACCATATGAAGAAAGGTTGAACAAATTAGGCTTACATTCGTTAGAATGACGCAGAGTTAGAGGGGATATGATAGAAGTGTTCAAGTGGGTTAGTGGGATAAATAAAGGAGACATGAAAAATTTACTGAAGCTCAGTGATAGCGAAAGAACTCGAACAAATGGTTTCAAACCAAACTAGTAGGATAAGTAAATTTGCAGACGATACCAAAATGGGGAGAACAATTGATTCAGATAGAGATATAGAGTGCCTCCAAAGGGATCTAGATACCTTACACGAATGGTCAGTAAATTGGCAGATGAAGTTTAACATTGACAAATGCAAGGTATTAAAGATAGGGAAGATGCATACAAACGACCCATCCACCACCCATACACCACCCATAACGAGGGGCGTCGCGCTCCTTGGTGCCGCTAGAAGAGTGGCGAACACATCAAAAGGTATCAAAAGGTAAATGTTAAATATAAACTAGCTAATATGGAATTAGAAAACTCGAATTATGAGAAAGATCTAGGTGTGTTTGTTAGCAATGATTTGAAGCCTAGAAAGTGGGAAAGTGGGACGCAGAGTTAGAGGGGATATGATAGAGGTGTTCAAGTGGGTTAGTGGGATTAACAAAGGGGACATGACAAAATTATGTACTAAAGCTCAGTGATAGCGAAAGAACTCGTACCAATGGTTTCAAATTAGATAAATTTCGTTTCAGAAAAGATATAGGCAAATATTGGTTTGGTAACAGAGTTGTAGATGGGTGGAATGGACTACCAAGTGCTATAGTGGGATTAAAAACGGTAGGGAGCTTTAAGATAAAATTGGATAAGCAAATGGACGAGAAGGGTTGGGTATGAAGGGGGATCAGCCGGGGTTGGGCCAATCAGCGCTCTGCAGACCCCGTAATCCTGCGTTAATCTCTAACCGTTTTGGTAAGATGATCCTTAGGGTATTAGAGTGTTGAGCCTATAATTGGGGTTGTGTGGGACAGGGATCTGCCTTGCTTACGCCAATCGGCTTTCTGCAGACTCCCATTTTCTTATGTTCTTACGTAAATTAGATAAATTTCGTTTCAGAAAAGATATAGGCAAATATTGGTTTGGTAACAGAGTTGTAGATGGGTGGAATAGGCTACCAAGTGATATAGTGGGATCAAGAACGATAGGGAGCTTTAAGATAAAATTAGATAGGCATATGGACGAGATGGGTTGGGTGTGAGGGGGATCTACCAGGTGTAGGCCAATCGGCGCTCAACAGACCCCCGTAATCTTGTGTTAATCTCTGACCGTTTTGGTGGGGTCAGTACTCACGGTATTAGTGAGTTGGGCCTATAATTGGGCCTAGTAATTGGGGTTGGGTGTGACAGGGATCTGCCTTGTATGGGCCGATCGGCTTTTTGCAGACTCCCATTTTCTTATGTTCTTATGTTATATTCCACCAGTTTATCTCGACAATGTAGGCTACTTATATTTTTACATTCTAGCTAACACTTTAACTTCATTGTTGATCATCCCTATAACTTGTTCTGTGACATCATTTAAGGGGAGATATCCACTTGAGAGATTTTTTTCTTGACTCCTTTCTCCCTCATGTTTAGCCCCATTGCTTTTCTAATTTTAAGACGTTCGCCCCATTAGTTTGTTGCGGGGTTTTGTTACTAAACCATAGGTGTGTAAGTAAAATAGAATCCCAGCCACATGAAATTGATAGTAATAACGACCATTCTGATAGCGTAGATTTTCCGTCTAGGTCTAGTAGTTCAACAGGTAAAAATAAATTAGTTAAAAACAATAGAAAAATAGTTGCAAATACAAGTAATAGTTTGAGGGTTTATTATACAAATTGTAGGAGTTTATGCAACAAAATGAACGAACTTAGAGCACTCGTTAGCACAGAAAATATAGACATAATAGCGCTAACTGAAACGTGGATTAATACAGAATCTAGGCATTTTTTAGCAGAATTTGATATTCCAGGATATAGTTTGTTTAAATATGACCGAACAAGTAGGAGGGGCGGGGGTATAGCAGTGTTTGTCAGGAGTACATTAAAAAGCTGTATTAAATCAGGTATTAGACTAAATAATGATAATGAAAGTGTTTGGGTAGAGGTTAACGAAGGTAGTGAGACCATAGTTATTGGAGTTATATATAGACCGCCTAATATGAGTAGAAATGGCGGAACATCGTTATGGGAGGAAATTAAAATAGCATCAAGGTTTAGCAATGTGTGCATTATGGGGGATTTTAATTTTCCGAACATTGATTGGCAACACCAAATAGGCGACTCCGATTCAGTAGAGTTTATTGAGGTAGTACAAGATAGTTTTTGTATTTCAATTCATAGATACGCCGACTAGAGGTATTAATATTCTTGATTTAGTTTTCAGTAACAATGAACATTTGATAAATAATGTAGAGATTGGTGACCACCTAGGAAATAGCGATCATAAATCTATTTATTTTAATATACAATGGACAGGGAATGCTAAAGAGAATACGACACTTATCCCAGATTTCAGAAAAGCCGATTATGGTGGGCTAAGAAGAGACTTAAGGGTGGACCCTATTGTTAAGCAATTAAGTCAGGATATAAGAACATAAGAACATAAGAAAATGGGAGTCTGCAGAAAGCCGATTGGCCTAAGCAAGGCAGATCCCTGTCCCACACAACCCCAATTACAAAGCCCAATTATAGGCTCAACACTCTAATACCCTGAGGATCAGCTTACCAAAACGGTTAGAGATTAACGCAGGATTACGGGGGTCTGCAGAGCGCTGATTGGCCCAACCCTGCTGATCCCCCTTCACACCCAACCCTTCTCGTCCATATGCTTATCCAATTTTATCTTAAAGCTCCCTATCGTTTTTAATCCCACTATAGCACTTGGTAGTCCATTCCACCCATCTACAACTCTGTTACCAAACCAATATTTGCCTATATCTTTTCTGAAACGAAATTTATCTAATTTGAAACCATTGGTACGAGTTCTTTCGCTATCACTGAGCTTTAGTACATTTGTCATGTCCCCTTTGTTAATCCCACTAACCCACTTGAACACCTCTATCATATCCCCTCTAACTCTGCGTCTCTCTAACGAATGTAAGCCTAATTTCTTCAACCTTTCTTTATACGGAAGATTTCTAATATTATGGATCATTTTTGTCATTCTACGTTGTACTCTCTCCAATGAATCTATGTCCATTCTGTAATAAGGACACCAAAATTGAACAGCATAATCCATATGGGGTCTCACTAATGACAAGTAAAGTTTTAAGATAACATCAGCAGTTCTGTTACTCACACTCCTTGAGATGAACCCGAGAATCCTGTTTGCCTTGTTTCGAACGCTTATACACTGTTGTCTAGGCTTCAAATCATTGCTAACAAACACCTAGATCTTTCTCACAATTCGAGTTTTCTAATTCCACATTAGCTAGTTTATATTTAACATTTGTATGCATCTTCCCTATCTTTAATACCTTGCATTTGTCAATGTTAAACTTCATCTGCCAATTTACTGACCATTCGTGTAAGGTATCTAGATCCCTTTGGAGGCACTCTATATCTCTATCTGAATCAATTGTTTTCCCCATTTTGGTATCGTCTGCAAATTTACTTATCCTACTAGTTATACCTAAATCAAGGTCATTTATGTATATAACAAACAACAGAGGACCTAATACAGATCCCTGGGGGACACCACTTTTGACTGCTCCCCATTCTGACTTCGTACCATTTATGCTGACTCTCTGCTTCCTACCAATTAGCCATGACCTAATCCATCCCAACAACGCCCCACCTATTCCATGCGCCTCAACCTTTCTCATCAATCTCTCATGGGGGACTCTGTCGAAAGCTTTACTGAAATCTAAATAAATAATATCATATGACTTGTCATTATCTACTGCTTCATATACCTCTGAGAAAAAACTAAGCAAATTAGTAAGGCAAGAACGTCCCTGAGTGAATCCATGCTGAGAAGAATTTATTAAATTAAATGTATCTAAGTGGTTTCTAATTTTACTAGCAATAATTGACTCTAGTAGCTTTCCTATGATTGATGTAAGACTAATGGGACGGTAATTGGATGCTATTGATTTGTCACCTTTTTTGAAGATCGGAACTACGTTTCCAAGCTTCCAAGCTTCTGGAACTATACCTGTCTCCAATAAAATATATGCCAGAGTTAAATTTGCCACCTACATATAACCAGTTTATTGCTTCACTCCACAATGCTCAAAATAAATATATCCCTAAAAGAAGATTTAGATCGACGCAGAACCAACCAAAATGGATGACTAATAAGCTAATAGATCTTATAGGAAAAAAGAAAGGAATATATAGAAAAATAAAGAAAGGCGAAAATCATTTACATAGTATACTATCAGACTCTATCAAGACAGGTCAAAAAGGAAATCAGGAAAGCAAAAAGAAATTATGAAATAAGGATAGCCAGTGACTCAAAAAATAATCCTAAAGCTTTTTACCAACTATATCAATCTAAAGTTAGATATGTAATAGGCCCCCTAAAAACTTCAATAGGAGAAATAACAGAAAATGATTTAGAAATGTGCAGTACATTAAATAATCAGTTTCTTTCCGTTTTCACTAATGAAAATTTGGCACAGATTCCAGAAGTCAATATGGTATATAGTGATAGTATAGAAAATATGTTAAGTACAGTTAGTATAAGTAGAAATGGTGTGCTTAAGGAAATTGACAGGCTGAAACCTCAAAAATCGCCTGGTCCTGACGAGGTATATGCTAGAGTATTAAAAGAATGCAGAGATGAGTTAAGTAGTCCATTAGCATTTTTATTTAACAAGTCATTAGAAACAGGTTTAGTTCCAGAAACTTGGAAGCTTGCAAATGTAGTTTCGATCTTCAAAAAAGGTGATAAATCGATAGCATCCAATTACCGTCCCATTAGTCTCACATCAATCATAGGAAAGTTGCTAGAGTCTATTATTGCTAGGAAAATTAGAAGCCACTTAGTAAAATTTAACTTAATAAATTCTTCTCAGCATGGATTCACTCAGGGACGTTCTTGCCTTACTAATTTGCTTAGCTTTTTCTCAGAGGTATATGAAGCAGTAGATAGTGACAAGTCATATGATATTATATATTTAGATTTCAGTAAAGCTAATAATAATAATAATAATAACAATAATGATGATAATAAGAATAAGAATAATAATAATGACGACAGCAAGAGAAGTTATAGGAAAGCTACTAGAGTCAATTATTGCGAGTAAAATTAGAAACCACTTAGAAACATTTAATTTAATAAATTCTTCTCAGCATGGATTCACTCAGTGACGTTCTTGCCTTACAAATTTGATTAGTTTTTTATCAGAGGTATATGAGGCAGTAGATAATGACAAGTCATATGATATAATATATTTAGATTTCAGTAAAGCTTTCGACAGAGTCCCTCATGAGAGATTGATGAGAAAGATTGAGGCACATGGAATAGGAGGGTCGTTGTTGGGATGGATTAGGTCATGGCTAATTGGTAGGAAACGGAGAGTCAGCATAAATGGTACCAAGTCAGAGTGGGGAGCAGTCAAAAGTGGTGTCCCCCAGGGATCGGTATTAGGTCCCCTGTTGTTTCTTATATACATAAATGACCTAGATTTAGGTATAACTAGTAGGATAAGTAAATTCGCAGACGATACTAAAATGGGGAGATCAATTGATTCAGATAGCGATATAGAGTGCCTCCAAAGGGATCTAGATACCTTACATGAATGGTCAGTAAATTGGCAGATGAAGTTTAACATTGACAAATGCAAGGTATTAAAGATAGGGAAGATGCAAACAAATGTTAAATATAAACTAGCTAATTTAGAATTATAAAATTCAGATTGCGAGAAAGATCTAGGTGTGTTTGTTAGCAATGATTTGAAGCCTAGAAAACAGTGTATAAGCGTTCGTAATAAGGCAAACAGGATTCTCGGGTTCATCTCTAGGAGTGTGAGTAACAGAACTGCTGATGTTACCTTAAAACTTTACTTGTCATTAGTGAGACCCCATATGGATTATGCTGTCCAATTTTGGTGTCCTTATTACAGAATGGACATAGATTCATTGGAGAGAGTACAGCGTAGAATGACAAAAATTATCCATAATATTAGAAATCTTCCGTATGAAGAAAGGTTGAATAAATTAGGTTTACATTCGTTAGAGAGACGCAGAGTTAGAGGGGATATGATAGAGGTGTTCAAGTGGGTTAGTGGGATTAACAAAGGGGACATGACAAATGTACTGAAGCTCAGTGATAGCGAAAGAACTCGTACCAATGGTTTCAAATTAGATAAATTTCGATTCAGAAAAGATATAGGCAAATATTGGTTTGGTAACAGAGTTGTAGATGGGTGGAATGGACTACCAAGTGCTATAGTAGGATCTAAAACGGTAGGGAGCTTTAAGATAAAATTGGATAAGCATATGGACGAGAAGGGTTGGGTGTGAAGGGGGATCAGCCGGGTTGGGCCAATCAGCGCTCTGCAGACCCCCATAATCCTGCGTTAATCTCTAACCGTTTTGGTAAGATGATCCTCAGAGTATTAGAGTGTTGAGCCTATAATTGGGCTTTGTAATTGAATTGGGGTTGTGTGGGACAGGGATCTGCCTTGCTTAGGCCAATCGGCTTTCTGCAGACTCCCATTTTCTTATGTTCTTATGTTCTTATATTCTTGCGTATTCCCTCAAAATGTATCTCAACCTCCACCCTGGAGGTATGTGCGAAACTAGGACTTAAAATCATTAGTCATTTGTATGAGGATGATGCAGCCCACGTCACGTGTATTATGATGGCTCAATTGCAGAAATGGAAGAACAAGGTTGGTGTCTTGGTAATAGACAAGGTTAATAATGAAGTAATAGAGAGCGAGTATTGATATAGAATATCTGATAAAGTTTCTTCAACTCTAGCAGAGATTTGTGCAATTCTCTATGGACTATTATATATCAGAAATGGAGAGAACATAAGAAAACATGAGTCTGCAGAAAGCCGATTGGCCCACACACGGCAGATCCCTTTCACACCTAACCCATTTCGTCCATTATGCCTATATAATTTTAACTTAAAGCTTTATATCGTTCGTAATCCCACAATGGCACTTGGTAGCCTATTCCACATATCTACAACTCTGTTACCAAATTAATGACTTGTAGAAATCCTCTTTTAACCTGACAAGCGCGATATGACAGTAGGTGCTAGGGTAGTTATTTGTGCATTTCTAGCCCTGGATTCTGACAGAATTAGTTATATTTACAATATAAACCATTATTTGTTTTCGGTATGCTTTTATTTTACATATATGATGTATATATGAACCTTCAAGAGTGCTAAAATAAGTGGGAAAAGCATTTGGGTGGTGAAAAACGAAGATATTGGCCACCCGGTCATAATCTCAGGCGAGAGAGAGAGACAGGCAGCCTTCCCCTCTCGCTGTCTGGGAGTCAACTGAGGAGAGCGGGGCGGTGTGTGCCGGTGTCTGGGTGTTGCATAACGATCTTTTATGCAACCCACTTGTGCTACATTATCGCGGGAGAGAAAAATAACCGATAAATGATGATAATAAGAGGAAAAAATAGGTGATAATTGAGGAGGGGAGGGAGGGGGGAATAAGGTGGGGAAGGAGGGGAGGGGGGTGGGTGAGATTTACATGGATGAGTACTGGAGGGGAATTATCTCACCTAGAGACAAATTCCTTTGTTTTGATAGGCCCTTTTTTTTTATGGAAGGCTTTTTTTATGGTCCTGCTTCCGTGAGGCCTATCGCGTTCCCTATAGGAAGCCTTCCGTGAGGCCTATCGCGCTTGCCGGGTTAAGGGGAGGTTTTTAGTTGATTCCCTAGACTTCCATCAAGCTTAAAATTACTCCCCCTAGACCCCCTTTCAAGATAAATTTGTAAATTTTTCGGTAGAAAAATGTCCCGGCTGAAAGCCGGTTCCTCTTATATTACAGGTTCGCTATCGCTCGCCAGGATAAAATCGACACCTACATGGCACGAAAGGTCTTAAAATTGACAGAAATGGGTCGAAAGTTCTTAAAATCATCAAAATAATAAGAACATAAGAAAATTTATGGGAGTCTGCAGAAAGCCGATTGGACTAAGCAAGGCAGATCCCTGTCCCACACAACCCCAATTACAAAGCCCAATTATAGGCTCAACACTCTAATACCCTGAGGATCATCTTACCAAAACGGTTAGAGATTAACGCAGGATTACGGGGGTCTGCAGAGCGCTGATTGGCCCAACCCAGCTGATCCCCCTTCACACCCAACCCTTCTCGTCCATATGCTTATCTAATTTTATCTTAAAGCTCCCTACCGTTTTTAATCCCACTATAGCACTTGGTAGTCCATTCCACCCATCTACAACTCTGTTACCAAACCAATATTTGCCTATATCTTTTCTGAAACAAAATTTATCTAATTTGAAACCATTGGTACGAGTTCTTTCGCTATCACTGAGCTTTAGTACATTTGTCATGTCCCCTTTGTTAATCCCACTAACCCACTTGAACACCTCTATCATATCCCCTCTAACTCTGCGTCTCTCTAACGAATGTAAACCTAATTTCTTCAACCTTTCTTCATACGGAAGATTTCTAATATTATGGATAATTTTTGTCATTCTACGCTGTACTCTCTCCAATGAATCTAAGTCCATTCTGTAATAAGGACACCAAAATTGGACAGCATAATCCATATGGGGTCTCACTAATGACAAGTAAAGTTTTAAGGTAACATCAGCAGTTCTGTTACTCACACTCCTAGAGATGAACCCGAGAATCCTGTTTGCCTTATTACGAACGCTTATACACTGTTTTCTAGGCTTCAAATCATTGCTAACAAACACACCTAGATCTTTCTCGCAGTCTGAATTTTCTAATTCTAAATTAGCTAGTTTATATTTAACATTTTTTTGCATCTTCCCTATCTTTAATACCTTGCATTTGTCAATGTTAAACTTCATCTGCCAATTTACTGACCATTCATGTAAGGTATCTAGATCCCTTTGGAGGCACTCTATATCGCTATCTGAATCAATTGATCTCCCCATTTTAGTTTCGTCTGCGAATTTACTTATCCTACTAGTTATACCTAAATCTAGGTCATTTATGTATATAAGAAACAACAGGGGACCTAATACCGATCCCTGGGGGACACCACTTTTGACTGCTCCCCACTCTGACTTGGTACTATTTATGCTGACTCTCTGTTTCCTACCAATTAGCCATGACCTAATCCATCCCAACAACGATCCTCCTATTCCATGTGCCTCAACCTTTCTCATCAATCTCTCATGAGGGACTCTGTCGAAAGCTTTACTGAAATCTAAATAAATAATATCATATGACTTGTCACTATCTACTGCTTCATATACCTCTGAGAAAAAGCTAAGCAAATTAGTAAGGCAAGAGCATCCCTGAGTGAATCCATGCTGAGAAGAATTTATTAAGTTAAATTTTTCTAAGTGGCTTCTAATTTTCCTAGCAATAATAGACTCTAGCAACTTTCCTATGATTGATGTGAGACTAATGGGACGGTAATTGGATGCTATCGATTTATCACCTTTTTTGAAGATCGGAATTACATTTGCAAGCTTCCAAGCTTCTGGAACTAAACCTGTTTCTAATGACTTGTTAAATAAAAATGCTAATGGACTACTTAACTCATCTCTGCATCCTTTTAATACTCTAGCATATACCTCGTCAGGACCAGGCGATTTTTGAGGTTTCAGTCTGTCAATTTCCTTAAGCACATCATTTCTACTTATACTAACTGTACTTAACATATTTCCTATACTATCACTATATACCATATTGACTTCTGGAATCTGTGCCAAATTTTCATTAGTGAAAACGGAAATAAACTGACTATTTAATGTACTCCACATTTCTAAATCATTTTCTGTTATTTCTCCTATTGAAGTTTTTAGGGGGCCTATTACATCTCTAACTTTAGATTTATATAGTTGGTAAAAAGCTTTAGGGTTATTTTTTGAGTCACTGGCTATCCTTATTTCATAATTTCTTTTTGCTTTCCTGATTTCCTTTTTGACCTGTCTTGATAGAGTCTGATAGTATATATGATATGTATATAAATATGATAGTATATAAATGTGATAAATAATGCATACTTACATTCTCAATCAGTCTTTATAAGTAGCTTATCTTCTTGCCTTGTTACCGGATGGTTCGGAACCTCTTTCTGTATTTATCTGGTTGGGTGTAAATGGGATCTTCCTCGTGTGGGATGGTCGGTTCTATGCAGATTTCCGAGTTCTTATTTTCTTATGTTTACCTTACCTTTGGATACCTTTGGATGTGTTCGCCGCTCCTCTAGCGGCACCAATGAGCGCGACGCCCCTCGTTATGGGTGGTGATTTGGTGCAGTAGACTGTTTGAAGCGACAGCTCGCTCCCTTGCGAGGATGGGCTTGTCTGGCACTTTTTGCAGTTCGACATCTAGGGCTCTCTTGAAGTTGTCTAACGAGATGTCCCTCATGTCTCTTACTCGCCGTGGGAGTTTGTTGAAGAGTCGTGGGCCTCTGTGTGATAGCCAGCCCTCTCGCATCCGTATTTTTCTATATCTATCTTCATCTATCTGTCTATCTATAAATGTTTATCTCTTTAACTATCTAAACTGTAAACATATTATCTATATATACCTTTACAAATGTGAAATGACACATTGACATACTGCGATATAATGGAGCCGATAAAGCTTCCACACTAATGAATGAATTATTTAGTGCTGCAGTGTCTTCATATGCTTCCTTTCATTTAATTTACACTATCTTTGGCTCAGTGAATTCATCTTATTAGGAATATCCCTCACAGTCAAGATATTAAAAACAATTATCTCTCATATTTATTATATCCTTTAATATTATTAGTATTTAGTTGTTAGGATTAACCCGGGAGCTGCGGGGAGACTCTTAAGAGTTCCCCCGGCGCACTGCGGGGAGACTCTTAAGAGTCAGAGAAAATAAAAATCAACTTTTGACATCGAAAAAAAAAAAAAAAATTATATTTTTTTTTTTTTTATTTTTTTTTTTTGGCCCCTGGGCCATGCAAAATCTCAGTCCTCTACCTCCCCTCCTTTCCCCACTTTCCTCCTCTCCTTCAGTTATCACCTATTTTCCCTGTTATTCCCTTATTCTGAGGTATATTTTCGTGCTAACATTAGAAATCCGATTGGAGGGTGTGGTCATCACTGATAGCAAGCGAGTGCAAGAGAGAGAGAGAGAGTATCGATCGACTGTGTCTCAGTGGCCTTGGGGGAAATTGGCGGGAAAGCAGATTGCCTCACCCATACATTATACAACTCGCGGGCTATATCTCCGATTTTGACCATCCAAACGCTGTTTTCACTCGTTTTATTGTTGTTTCAGGTTAATACCTTTATAATCAACCCATAATAGGCGCATATGGATAAGTATTAATGCTATTAATGGCACAATGAATATTTTAGTGGCGGAAACACCTCAAATACGTCAGCACAGGGGGACGTTTCCAATTACCCCCATGCGCACTTCAGAGGTTAACGAGATAATGATATGTGGTGAGGCGCGTGATTACTAAGATATAATATTTCACGCCTGTGATTTTACAAACATATTGATATATGACATTGTATTTTACAAACATATTGATATATGACATTGTATTTTACAAACATATTGATATATGACATTGTATTTTACAAACATATTGATATATGACATTGTATTTTACAAACATATTGATATATGACATTGTATTTTACAAACATATTGATATATGACATTGTATTTTCCTTTACACAATCGTTACAGGAATACTTGTACATTGTTTGAAGCGAGGTGAATGAAATGTGAGGTACTTTTCTTATGTTCTTATGTACCGGTAGTATAAATTATGCATAGTAACTTTCTATTATGAATAGCTAACATTTTACCATCAGTCTGGAAAAAAATGTGTCTGTGGGCGAACAGACTTCAAGGTGTGGGTGTGGGCGAACAGACTTCAAAGTGTGGGTGTGGGCGAACGCACTTTATTGTTTGGGAGAAAACACCATTATTTGGACGAAGAGACTTCCTTGTTTGGGCGAACAGACTTGCTTGATTGGGCGAACGAACCTCCTCGTTTGGGCGAACGGACTGGAAAGTGTGGGCGAACAGACTTTGAGCGAAAAAACTCGTGGGCGAAAAGACTGTAAACCTAGGGGACTATAGTCACAGATGGCTTTTTAATCCCTTCTGTACCGGCGACGTCTTTTGCATTTTATTCTAGTTATATTAAGACGATTTTGTGCAGTTTAAGAAGGATCTGTGGTAGTAAAAAGGGTTAAGTGAGATAGTTCGAAGTCTGTTAATTGCTGGAGGCCCTTTCTAAGCTGAATATAATCGTGTAATAGCCAGAATAAAGTTAAAAGTACATCACCGGTACAGAAGGGGTTAAACCCATGGAATGAGTTGAACTTCATAACAATTACTAAAATTTAGCACCTATCCTATAATGGACCTTGGATGATCTGGCTCAGGGGATCATCTCCTTTCATCCTATCCGACGACACCGTGTTTTTGTCAAAATTTCTGACACTTAATTATTGTTGACATTAACAATATAGATCACCAGTACACCTACACTGTAAACACTTAATTATTGTTGACATTAACAATATAGATCACCAGTACACCTACACTGTAAACACTTAATTATTGTTGACATTAACAATATAGATCACCAGTACACCTACACTGTAAACACTTAATTATTGTTGACATTAACAATATAGATCACCAGTACACCTACACTGTAAACACTTAATTATTGTTGACATTAACAATATAGATCACCAGTACACCTACACTGTAAACACTTAATTATTGTTGACATTAACAATATAGATCACCAGTACACTACACTGTAACACTTAATTGTTGACATTAACAATATAGATCACCAGTACACCTACACTGTAAACAAATCTCCATAAAATATACACTAAAAGACCGTAAAATACCGCTACCGAAAACAGTAGGCCTATTAAATATTACGTAATATGTTTAGCTGTGGTCTACCTTCAGAATACAACACCGAGACCGTAAATTGTATAACTATAGTCTGTTGTATTTCAGCTGAAGGTAAATTACATGTCTTCATTTTGATTACTCAGCTACCGTGAAGATTCTGTAGCCAAATACGTTGTTGATTATTATAATAATTTCGTATAAGCTCGATAATTATAAAATACGTTTGATAAATCTAAGCTATAGTTTAAATGTGATAAGTAGTTTCAATTAAGTGTGCTATTTTAACTTAGCTTATAATCTATGTAGGCTACATAGGCCTCCCGTAGCTTAATTACATATTTTTTCCTTATCATCTGAAAAAAGGTAGTTTGTAAATGACTAGATAAGATGTCGATAGAATTAATTAGACTATATGAGTCTGATAAAAATAGGCTAGACAAATGATTTACTAAAGGTTATTTTTCTAATTAACTGACATGCCTGAATTAGAAAACTCAGACTGTGAGAAAGATCTAGGTGTGTTTGTTAGCAATGATTTGAAACCTAGAAAACAGTGTATAAGCGTTCGTAACAAGTCAAACAGTAGGCTATTTTCGGGTTCATCTCTAGGAGTGTGAGTAACAGAACTGCAGATGTTATCTTAAAACTTTACTTGTCATTAGTGAGACCCCATATGGATTATGCTGTTCAATTTTGGTGTCCTTATTACAGAATGGACATAGATTCCATTATAGAGAGTACAACGTAGATGACAAAATGATCCATAATATTAGAATCTTTCGTATGAAGGAAGGTTGAAGAAATTAGGTTTACATTCGTTAGAGATGAGTTAGATATGATAGAGGTGTTCAGTGGTTAGTGGGATTAACAAAAGGGAACATGCATGTACTAAAGCTCAGTGATAGCGAAAGAACCGTACCATGGTTTCAATTAGATAAATTCGTTTCAGAAAGATATAGGCAAGTATTGGTTTGGTAACAAGTAGAGTTGGAATGGCTAAATATAGTGGGATCTAAAACTGTAGCTTTGATAAATTAGATAAATATGAGAAGGGTTTTGTGAATTCAGCCGGGTTAGCTCTGCAGACCTCCATAATCCTGCGTTAATACTACCGTTTTGGTAAGATGATCCTCAGGGTATTAGAGTGTGAAGCCTATAAGCGATTGAAATTGGGTTGTGTGGGACAGGGATCGCGATTAGGCCATCGCTTCTGCAGACTCCCATTTTCTTATGTTCTTATGTTCTTATGTATATACGCAACCTGCCTTGCAGATTGGAGCCTGAATCGAGTCTTACGTAAATGCACAATAAATATATGGTTATAGCCTTGTGATTTGTGATTGTATAAAACTCTGTGTGTATGTGTGACGATTACATTAAGAAATATAATTTAATTAACAAAATATCAAATATATACTGTATATTTAGCCAATTCATTAAATAATAATCTATAGAGTAAACATTTCATATCTAGCTTAATATGGCAAACTCAAGTCTAATTAAGGCTATTCCACATCATATCCTCATTTACAAACCACCTTTATTCAGTTAAAAGGATAAAATACTCAATTAAGGGGACCAACCGGTTTTTAGGCTTAAAAAGCTCGAAATCCTGAAAATACCATTAGGTGTTCACTCAATATCCCTTCATAAGCCAGTGAAATGTAAGTGAAACCCCATTGGATTTTTTTTTTTTTTTATGTTTTCCAAACTTTTCCTGTATATCTAAAAACGTTATATAGTGAACTTTGAAATTGACAGGCTCAGTAATTACTGGTCGTACTAGGATCGTACATATATAAGTGGAAAGAGCGTAAAATACTCTAAAACTTCCCATACGCTTTATATTCTACTCTGCCGTGTTCCTGCGTAAAATATTGTAACAATATTTTTTGTTTTACCTAATTATCTTAGACTTTCACATGTTTTTCCCAATACCTGTTTTGTCGCACTTTGGGATCTTATATCAATTTATTATTGGGTCCTATAGGAATGGTGTATATACCATTGTTGAAGGGAATTAAAAGCACTACATTATTTATAAAGCTAATTTACAGCTAATTTACAGCTACAAGCTAATTTGCAGCATGTTGTCACAGTCGTAACATTCTAGAAAATAATTTCACCTTAATTCATAATCACTTAAATCCAAAAATACACAAAGTATATACAATTTAATTTATAGAAACTACAGACACACCTTTTGTGAGTTGCTTGATCACATACAGCAGGTGCTATAGGGATTTCTGTAGGAGTTATATGCGTTTTAGTAGCGTTTTAGTAGTGCTATAGTTTTCAACCTTTTACCTAAATTGAAAGAAAAAACAATATATATATACTGTATATATATATATATATTGTTACGTATCTTGATCCTCAAGTGATTAACTTGATGAATCTAGATAGCACAGAGATATATATTAAGGTATCAGTCAGCTGAAGGCAAAACAAAGGTAAAATCTAATAACATTATTTCCTGTTGTTGCTTCCTTTCCTTTTGGATCTTAGGACTTAGTATCCTTTATTGACTGATACTCTTTAATTATGAAAAATACTGAAACTAATTAAAGTCATATAGTATTTATAAAGAATTATTATTTAACCGAAGCTTAGTAGGCTATGGTTATGAACCGAATAAGTTATAGCTAAAGAAGGACTATTAATTTTATAAAAAGTCTTGAAAGATAAATATTAAAGTAAGAATATTTCTGTCTCTTACCCTTTTTGAAATGAATAGATAGTTTTCTTATATGTCCTTTTATTTATATTTAATGTAATTATTCTTGGTTCTTGTCTTACGTTAACAGTATTATATTATTATTATCATCAGGATTTAATATCAAAGTCACATAAAAAGTTAGATATATATTTAAAAATTAGTTAAATGTATTTCTTAACCACGTAACATTGAGGTTTGATTATGAGTAAATAAAGTTACAGGATCGCTTCATAGATTCGATTCAGGTCTCACTCAAATAATATGAAAAGCAAAATATAATATTTTGAAGCAAAAGAATTTTCTTCAGCTTAGGAAATCACTAGAAAAAAATTAACACAGCCATGTTAGTCTAAGGCGATATTACTAATATGAGACAATAGCATCACCGTACTAAGCACCGTTAAGCAATGTAAGCTTAATTAAAAGAAAATGAAAGAACTCGTAAGTATTAATCTAAAACAATAGTATTACTTTCATCATAACCCAATTACTTAAAGAGTTGCTTTAGTCCACAAGTTAGTCAACTAAAATAGTTAAGTACATAATAGTAGCGTTAACGTTAATTCGCAATCAAATAGTTAAACACATAATAGTAGCGTTCACGTTAATTCGCAATCAAATAGTTAAGCACATAATAGTAGCGTTAACGTCCCAATCACATATCTCACTAACCAACATAACGTAAGTGTTTACACCGAACACACTTAACACACACTTATATAATCTGACTGACAGTCACAATCCCATTATAATACTTCACCCCGTCTTCCTCCAGCTGCAAGTTCACCTTCCCCAACTCCAAATGAGACTGATTTGAATGCCCACAACTCGGGTCTTATATACTAAACAATGATGGTCTAGGGACGAATCAGGAGGCGAGTGATGGTGCGCGCTCCAATCATAGCTCCTCGAGTTGCATAACAGGTGCCTCGTCCATTCACAGCTCCTGGCGTCGATCATACGTCATAGCGTCGGGTAGTTTGCAGGGTCCCCTATGACGCACGCAGGTGTGAAGGCTTGTTTGCTGGTATGCGGGCTAGCTGGTTTCCCACTCGCTAGTTCGCTCGCTAGTTTGCTTCGCCGTTTGGGTAGTTTGAACCTCCTTCAACTCTAATTCTAACTCTTAAATTAACATACAGGGCTCCGTATGTCAGAATATATATATATAATAGTAATATATATAAATATATATACATATATATATATATATATATATATATATATATATATATATATATATATATATATATATATATAATTGAGTTGGATCAATTATGTTAATTAACTTAACCTTTATAAACACACGCACACTATCAAGCACTTAATACCTTATCTCACCCACCCACTCTCAATCAACTAATAGTTATTGCTTATACGCAAAGTGTTCACACACACGTCACACACATCTTAAGAACATAAAAACATGAGAAAATGGGAGTCTGCAGAAAGCCGATTGGCCCACACAAGGCAGATTCCTCTCACACCCAAACCTAATTATAAGGCCTAATTATAGGCCCAGCTCACTAACACCATTAGAACTGACCTTACCAAAAACGGTCAGAGGTCAGAAAGTGTTTTATTAATTTGTTAGGTATAGTCACCGTATAGAACAATATGTTGCTAAGGTATTTAATTTACTGTCAGATGAAATGAAACCGAGTATAGTGGATATTAGAGCCGCAAACTAACCTTGCCTTTAGTGTCCCCAAGATGGCGCTAGGGTCAAGGTTTGTCCTCCTTAATTACTATCTATAAATGTTATCTGTCCCTCCCTAATCCACCGCCTCCTTAGCCTACACCCGGCCCATTAAAGGTCGAGGCGGGTCATGTCGCTGCTTAACCACCTCGCATTTCATATAATGTGACTATCCTCTGTTTTGTTTTCCCAACTAGCGGTAAATTGCTATAAGAACATACAAACCTAAGACAATGTAAATTTGCAGAAAGCCGATCGGCACACCCAACCCCAATTACAAGTCCTAATTAAGACCCAACTCAACCTCACCAAAATGGTCAGAGATCAATACAAGATTACGGGGGTCTGCAGAGCGACGATCGGCCCATACCCGGCAGATCCCCTTCATACCCAACCCTTCTCGTCTATATGCCTATATATATTTGCCTATATAATTTTGTCTTGAAGCTTCCTACCAATATTTGCCTATATTGTTTTCTAAAACGAAATATATATAATGTGAAACAATTGTTTCGAGTTCTTTCGCTATCACTGAGCTTCAGTACATCTTCCATGCCTCCTTAACCCTTTCACGCACATATGACGCAGAGGTTGCCAGATTAGCAATAAGAAATAGAGTTCTCTCACTCTTATTATTACCTCTCCAAAATTAGTTTTCTGCCCACAGCTAACTCAAAGACAACTGCAGAGGTTGAAGTAACTAAACTAAAGGTTTCTAAATACCCCTGATGGTAACAAAGGCTTTAAAGTATCCCTAATAGGCTCAACCCATCTCAGTTCCATGAAATTATTATTATTATTATTATTATTATTATTATCATTATTAGTAGTACCGGTAGTAGTAGTAGTAGTAGTAGTAGTAGTAGTAGTATTAAGTATTAAAACATACAAAATAGTTTTATATGTGAGTAAATGTATCATATCTTAATAATGATGCAAGGTATTGTTGCATAATTTAGTTTTTTCAAGGTCAATTATCGTGACTATTCTTAAATTAGATATAAATAAAAATAAAATATTTTTAACTTTACGTTTCTCGTATAATCTCTGCTTACTGTTTGTCTGTATTTAAAGAGTGGTTATCTACTTATATTGTTATTATTCATTTGAGGCTTATCCCTCAATACCTTCACCTGACCTGACATATCAAGGATTATTATTAACCGTGGTTTCATAAACATACTGTATATTCTAAACAAATTGTTAAAAAGATAACACATTAGTATTAGAATGTATTGTGTTTAGTATGAGTAATAAGATCAAAGTAATTCAGTAATTCAAAATCATATAAATATAGGTCTATTTTTAAAGGTATCGCATTATTCTGCCACAAGTGGAACATTCAGTCTTTTCCAGAATGCTACATTTTCATATTACAATCATAGTACACCCGAAAAATCTATAGGTCAGCTGAAGGGTATTGGGGGATAAGCCTTTGCAACGGCACCTCGCATCTACTTACCGAAGAGTATTGAGAGGAGAGAAGGGGTGTTGGAGAGAGGAAGCTGTCTAGTGGCGAGTGGCTTTGTTGTGTGTTATTATAGTCGATTTTATTTCAGCTGATGATCAAATTAATCTCTTATCAACTGATTTCTCGATATTTAATGAAAAATATGAATTTAATGCATCTGCGTTGTATTAATGCCAAGTGTTCATAGTTAACACATTTTGGTACAAAATTTAAGTAATAGCTGAGTAACCCGTCTTGCAACACAATCCCACCCACCCCTATTCTGTGCAACTCTCCAACCAAAGAGTGAAACGTTACTCTGTCTTTCTTCTATTCAACAGCTGAGCTCTGGAACTCTCTCCCAGAATCAGTCTTTCCCTTCTCCTATGGCTTAAATTGCTTCAAACTCTGTGTGGCCAGGCATTTTGACTCGAACGTCCCTTGGTTTTGGCCCAGTTACTCTTTCAACTATGGGGGAGGCACTCGCTACAGGCAATTCTGCCTTTTATCTCCCTCACTCACATAGAACAAAAAATAGTAATATTGGAAATTACCCCACTCGACCGCTGGGGATCTATATTATTGAATGATTTAATATGTAGTATCACTACGGATATATTATGTACATATTAAACAAAAGTACATAGGCTACACAATTATAACAAACAACTTCTTTTGGATCCCATTGTTCAGTCAGTTTAGTTAACATTAACTGATGGTAGTCTTGGCCAAATATCGACTAGACTAACTTACTAAATAAGAAAATAAAATTGGATGCACATCTTAATTAGAATCATTTTCAACTTACATAAATAAAACAATTCTATAATTTAGCATATTAAGTTATAAACTGGTAATTAGGGCGAGTTTTGTAATTTGTTAGCTGTGGTTTTATAAATGGTATATTGTTATTGGGAAGGATCTTTCTACCCCTTTCCCCATATAAACTACAAAAGGTAATTATGAACCCATTGCACAATTTTAAGAACACGATCACAAGTCCTACAACTGATCATTCAAATCCAGAAAGTACCGGTCTAGAAATGGCTAACAACAAATGATTCGGTAGGTCAATAATATTAATGAGAATACTAATGGATGACTTAGAGGATAAATGTTTCCTAGAATGAATAAATACAAAAGGGACATATAGGTAGGATCAGGAATAACAATATATGATTGTCTTCTATCATCATCATGTTAACCCCTTGAGGATCATGACGCACTTTACAGTGTATTTTGTCTATTATGAGGTAATTTTATTTAGATTAGTAAGGTTATATGGAAGACAGACGGTTATTCTAGACAGTCTTCAGCATTTCAACACTTACAGATCCTTCCTAAGCTGTATGAGATCGTCTAATGACAGCCGGAATTAATAAAAAAGGCGACATAAACCTCAAGGGGTACCGTAATGTCACGTTTTCATGATCACTCCATATTTCGCTACTCTATTTGCAAAGTAACTGATTTCTATAAAAATGGGAAATATGCTAATCACCATCGGCTGAAAATGAAAATGGTTGTGATTTTTCCTATTAATGGGCGTGTTTTAGTCTGATCGTCATTATATATATATACACACAAGGTTAGATACAATCACGAATTTCAAGGCTACTGGCTTTTTCACGGCTATATTAAAAAAATTGTCCCATAGCATAACATGGGGCCGAGCTGTCTTGCCGTCGTGGCCGAGCTGTCTCAAATAATGGGCCGAGCTGTCTCGCCGTCGTGGCCGAGTTGTCCAAAAGTGGGCCGAGCTGTCCGAGCCAAGTTGTCCCATGGGCCGAGTCGTCCAGTCACCATTTAGAAAGGGTCAAAAAGTTCGTTGGTTGTCTCACCAACTCTGAATAAAGTATGTGTGGTTTGTTTCATTTTAATATAGAGAATTGTTAGTTGCTAAAGAAGGCATGTACATAGTTGTTTTTATAATCATTACAGAAGTTGAGAAAGCATCCCTAGGAGATGGTTTGATAGGACTCTCGTAATTTAGGAGATCCTTAGGCATGGTTGTTTTTATTACATTTCCTTTATTTGGAAATCAATTTGTCACTCTTTTTAGTGACAGGTGGCCTTAATATTAATTACACTCGTCTGTTCATTTCTTTTCTTTCTTAATGTTTTATTTCTTCTTTAATATTAATTACATAGATGTACAGGTTTGTTTATTTGTTATTTTCAAAAGGGTTGCGAAAACAGGACTCTTCTGGTGACTGTTGTGGTCCTGTCCCTGCAGATTTTCTTTCCCAGCGGAATGGGGTTCTCTTGGTCTATGTTGGCGAGTCGGCTGTTTCTCGGTTCCGTCTTCCGGGTGGTTGACCTTGATATCGCTGGTTGGGGCGGGGTCGAGGCATTCCTTTCTGTTAGTTCTTTCTGTTAGTTTCCTTTCTTCTGCTTTTCTGTTTTTCTTGTTCTTGTTCTTTTCTGTTTTCTTCTCCTCTCCTTCTGTTGTTTTCTTTTTCTTCGTTATTTAAAAAAAAAATAATAAAAAATAATATTAAATCATTTTAATTAATGCAAGAAACGCCTGGACCAATCAGCGGCAAGGCTTAGAGGCAAGCAAAGATGGAGAGTTTGTTGGATTTGGATTGGTACTGCAGGACGCAAAGTTGCAAACCCCTCGACCAATCAGCGCCCAGTAATTACCCTCAGAGATAAGCCGCCTCAGCCACACTCTCACACTACCTACGCGCACACTGATTGGCCAGCTTGCAATCCCTTATCCTCACCGCTCCGGGCTTCACATACCCTGGCAATAATATTTTTATTTTATTTATTTTTTATTTTTATTTCTGTAAGTATGAAGAAGACAAAAGGCAAAGCTGCCTGTGTGACGCCTCCCGGCGCTAGCAGAATGGTTGCGTGGGGCATTGCAGCTCGCTAGCGCTCGCCAGGATGGGGGGATGGGCTACAGTTGTCCTAGAATTATCTGCTTTCTTTTATTAGTGTCGTGTTGCCACAGACAGTCTAGAAATGGTCTTTGTTTTGGTCTGTGACCGCGCCTTATATTTTATATTCGCTATAATATAAATGTTGCTTGTGTGGGAGGCGAGCGAGAGCGGGTGAGGGAGTACACCTGGCAGCGGGGTGAGCTGTGGCCCGGCTCGCTTGGGCGCTGACGGCGTTGGCGGCCGGGTGGTCAACTAGTCCCTGCCCATCGCGGCCGCGTGTTCTTTACCAGCTCAGAGCTTGCCTGACACGCGTATCGTCTACATCCTTTGCAATTCTGTCCCCCATACTCGCCACTTTGCATACTATTTCTCTCTCGACTTCTCCTTTCTCATTCTCTAATCTTTATTAACTCAACATCCCTTCTGGTTTCAGCATAGACGTTCACCGTCGGCCAGTCGTATTGTACGCGAAGCTCTCGGATATTTCCATGTATTAGGCTTTAATGAGGTTTGGAGAGACGGACTTTTCCGTGTGTGTCCTCTCTCGGGAAGGTTGTAGACCGGTATATGTCTCCCTGGCAAGGTGTTGAGTGATTCTGCTGGGTTATTTAAAGCTAGACTAGGGGTAAGGTTACTGTGTCGTTGTCTCCGATGTGTGCAGTGTTAGCTAAGCCCTGCACGACATCAACAGGTACTGTGGGAGCCTAAGTTGTCTTCGGGTGGGTTTACTTTGTGAGCACAGCGCTGTGGTGTGAGAGGGCCATAGCCTATCCCTCACAACATAGTGCTGCCTCTTTGTGTTGACTTCTGAGGGATCGCCAGGATAGAACTAGGTACTAGAGACCTAGATTTATCAAGAGAGCATCCCCGTCATATAACGTAATCTTCATTATACCACCTTCGGACAACATAAGGCTACGAGCCGTATGCTCACCCATTGTTGCCCTGCCTTGATACCCCAGCTAGACTTTATTAACTGAGCAGATACTGGTTAGAGATAAGCCCCCAATATTATATGTATGCAACATTATTATTCACTGCACTTTTGAGCCGAGGTTGTTGTTGAGTTGCACAACCCGAGTAGGCTGTTGCGTTGTGTCACGAAGCATTTCTTTAGTTGTCGAGCATTACTACCTTTGCGCAGTCTTTAGTATTCGCCTGCCTATTATTACTATATGTCCTAGCATTTATTGTGACCCGTATTCTGCATTATAATTGTTCAAGATTCTTTACGAACATCTTCCCAGCATCAGACTTATTTCAGAAGTTTCCAGTTGATGTTGTAGGACTAGCATTGCACTTTCTTTAATACAGGAGTGCCAGTTATTTGAGTATCTACCGTAACGTTAATTAATCACGTTAACTATCTTTTCTTTGTGTAACATAATCGAGTAATCTTTTACTGTTTGAGAATAGGCTGTTTCATCGAGCGTCAGCCTAGTGTGTGTGCACCAGTTACCGAGTCATAGGATACCTCGTTGTCCAGGCACGACTCAGGGCGGTAATGGTGTTTTGTTTTCCAGTGTTTAAGGCAGGGGTTGGATCTAGTGTTACCGTTGTTGCATTTTGCCATTATCTAGTCCAATGTTGAAGAGCCCTGTCTTTGAGAACCTGGATCGTAACAAATGGCGACCTAGCTAAGGATCTTGTGAACTAAGAGATAATTGCAGGATTGTTGTGGTCATTTGTTTTATTGAGGAATATAGTGGGCACGTTAATTTTTTTTTTGGCAAAGTAGTATAGCACTTGAGAGTCTTCAGACATTTTTGGCAAGTGAATAGTGCTACATAAGAGTTTGGGGTACTTCTTTTCTGAATATTGTGGTGAGAAATTTTTGTGAGCATCATGTCTTATACCGGGTCAGAGGAGAATGGAGACACAGTACGTAATGTCGAAACTGAGGAACAGCAGCATGATGAAAGGGTTAATCGGGTGAACTGTGAGGAGGATGCTAGGATATTTTTGCAATGGCCTGTTACTGCCGAGCGGTTGGAGGGTATGGATCGGTACGGTCTTCAATGCCTGGCCACAGCTATCGGTCATGCGGTTACTAGCAGCATGACCAAGGATAACTTGATAACGTGTGTACTGGGCAGGGTGACTGGTGAGCGAGATGGGTTGAGTGCTCAGAGCCCTTCGGCCATGCTTCCCCTACACTCGACTCCCAGCCATCCCAGTAGTTTGCCGACCCGGGTACGCTTCCGCAGTTGGGTGGTGACTGGCAGGGTGGGTTGCCCCTGGGGGGACCACCGGTAATTTCAAACATTGTAGCACCTTCACCTCAAGGGTTATCTCCAGAATTATTGTTTAAGCTCGAATTAGCTAAGCTTCAGCATCAGCAGCAATTAGAATTAGCCAAGATAGAAGAGAGAGCCAAGCTAGCAAAAATCCAAGCTGATTTAGAGTCGACTAGGTACTGTGCCGACATGGACGTAGAGAAGTCGCGAGTAGAGACAACGGGACAGCGACTTGGGGCTGGTAACCGTGTTCATGAGCAGTCTCTCTCGCACTTATTGAAACTGGTTCCGGTGTTTGATGAGAGTGGTGTAACAGAATTTTTCACACGCTTTGAGAAGAAGTGCCAGGAACACCAGTGGCCAGAGAGTAAATGGGCAGCACTGGTATCCTCTAGATTAATAGGCAAGGGTCTTAAAGCCTACGATGCGTTGCCTATAGAGTCTTGTATTATCTATGAGGAACTCAAGGAGGCTGTCCTGAGAGCATACGAACTACAACCAGAGACGTACAGGTTGAAGTTCCGGGGTGTTACCAAGGGTCGGGAGAGCACCTTTTTGGAGCATGCCCGGGAGCTGTCCGATGCTTTTGGGAATTGGCTGAGGTCGGAGAAAGCTACTACGTTTGACGACATTAAACAGTTGGTGCTTTTAGAGCAGTTTTTCAAATGCACGGGCGGCGACCTGACGTTAAACCTTAAAGAAAAGCAACCAAAAACTCTACAGGAGGCAGCTGAGATGGCTGACCTCCGGCTATCACTAATTCGTGGGTGCGGGTCTGCCCAGCGTAGTGAGGCAGGTAACAAGGGGCGTGATGCCCCACCCCCCCGAGTTAGTGATATACCTTATGCAAACAAGTACAAGAGCCATGATACCAAGACTGACCACAAGACTAGCACCGTCCCATTTAAGAAGGGGCCGGGCCCTTCCTAGTACCAAGGGAAGCCCAAAGGGGAGTTGGAGTGTTATCATTGTCATAAAAAGGGGCACTTTGCAAGAGTCTGTCCTAGCAAACCACCTACAGCAGCTGTGTCTTTGGCCTGCAACATTGGTGTGTCTCCGAAGTCATCTGAGTTTGCCCGGGGCAGTTCGTCAGAGGCTGAGGCACAGCCAATGCAGAAGCACCTGGGAGGCTCGAACCCTGCTCAGGATGTTTTTTGCGACCATAGAAGGCGGGGTTGCGTGATGTGGGCGGGGCGCAAGCATGGAGTAGAGGTTTTGCGTGATACAGGTGCTTCCCAGACTCTGATGTAAAAATTGACTGGCTACCCTATAAACACGGCTCGGGTGGTGATGGTGCAGGGTATTAATGCAACTCGGTCATACCCGCTGGTGCGGTTGGAGTTGGAGGTGGATGGTGTGGCACGTGAATTGGATGTCGGGATTGTGGAGAAACTGCCAGTGGAGGGCGTCGACCTTCTTCTCGGCAACGACTTTGCAATGCCCGCTTCTGAGGTTCTACCCTTAGTCGTTGCCGAGAGGCCGGCCGACGTGAGTAGGGAAGAGCAAGAGTGGGTCGAGCGGTGCCAGACACAACCCATGGCGTGTGTTGTCACCCGAGCTCGGGCAGCTAAAGTGTCACAGCCTAGTCCTCCGTCTTCAGACCAGCGGAGGAACGATCAACAGGAGGAGGCTAAAGCTGGAGTTGGTTTTAAGAGTTTTGACTCGGCGACTTTCCTGGGTGATTCAGTATTAGCACCATTACTTAATTCTGGAGTAGCCCCTGGGCCTGTCATCGAGAGTGACGAGGCTGGGCATGACGAGTCTCCACGACAGCAACGTTATGTACATCGAGAGAGACAGAGGGAGCAGCCCAGTATCGGGGAAGGTCATGCATTGCTCCGGGAGCAGTTAGATCGCTTGGCACCCTCAGATATACGTCGGTTGCAACTAGAGGACCCTGAGCTCCAAACGTGTGCTAATGGAGCTGTAGAGCTCGACGAGGACGGCGATGCACAGCCAGGAGATTTTTTGTATTTAGAAGGCATCCTCTATAGGCGTTTTCAAGACCCTAAACGTAGTTGGCAAGAGGGGTCCGGAGTAGTAGTGGACCAGTTGGTGGTGCCACGGGAGTGCAGGGATAGCCTACTGAGGTTGGCGCATGACATACCACTGGCAGGACCTCTAGGGGTGAGAAAAACGGTGGCGGCTTTAGAAAAATTGTTTTGGTGGCCGGGGTTGAAGGGGCAGGTAGTAACCTGGATAGCAAGGTGTCATACGTGCCAGAGGGTTGGAAAACCTAACCAAACAATTCCGAGAGCCCCGTTGCACCCCATTCCTGTCATTGGACCGCCCTTCAGTAAGGTCATCATTGATATGGTCGGACCCCTACCCCCTACTAGTGCCGGTAATAAATTTCTAGTAACTATCATGGATGTGGCCACTCGTTATCCTGATGCATATCCAATGAGAAATGGCACGGCGAAAACTGTTGTCCGGAACCTGCTCTTGTATTGCTCGCGGTATGGTTACCCGTAAGAGGTGCAATCGGACCAAGGTACTAGTGTTACATCTAATCTGTTCAAACAAACTATGATTCAGCATGGCATCAGCACTGTCGTCTCTTCTGCGTATCACCCGGAGAGTCAAGGGGTGTTGGAGAGGTGGCACGCCACGCTGAAAAGCATGCTTCGATGTTATTGCGCAGAGAACGGAAAGGATTGGGACCTTGGTCTGCCGTATGTTTTGTTCGCGGCAAGAGAAGTACCTGGAGAGAGTCTCGGTTTCAGTCCGAATGAGCTTGTTTTCGGGCATCAGGTGAGGGGTCCTCTCCACATGGTGAAGGAGATGTGGGAGGGCACTAGGCATGTTGTTCTGCGAGATGAGTTGCGGCCTCTTGTTCCTGAGCGACGGGAGGAGTTGTTCACTAGGCTGTGGCAGTCCGTCCGCATGTTTGTTGCTTCTCCAGGCCTGATGTACGGGGTAGAATCCGACATGGAGGCTGGAGACAGTGCAAGGCTCGAGTTGGTTTCCTACCGTGTGAATCCTGCTCGACAGCCTGTTGTGAAGGCGGAGCTGGACAGCGTGTGGAGAGGGGGTCTGAGGGATGAGGGATGTCGTGAGTGGTCGTTGCCAGTGGCTTTGCAACCTGAGTTTGGTGGCAGAGTCCGTGTGTATGTTGATTGCAAGAGTGTGGAAGCATTATCCCTGACAGACGCCTATCCATTACCCAGAGTTGACGACACCATAGACCGCTTCGGGGCTGCCTCGCTCATCACGAAGGTAGAACTAGTGAAGGGTTATTGGCAGGCCCCGTTGCCGGAAAGAGCGAAGAGAAGTGCCAGTCTTGCGATGAACTGGACAGTTTATCAGCGTCAGGTGTTGTTGTGCTGCCGGAACACAAGTTGGATGTGTGGCATGCTAAGGGCACTGATAATGTTTTGGCTTTGTTTGCAGGAGAACCCTCGCTGCTCAGTCAGTGTCTGTCGCGGGTGGAGGATCCGGGGTAGGCTACCACAGTATGTTGGTATAGCCTCCTGTCTTGGCTCGCGGTGTATTTTTGCGCTGGTGCTTGTTGGCTCGCGTGTGTAGCATCAGCGTAGGGTCGCAGGGCAGGAGTGGTTGGCTTTGATTAGAAGAAAGTTAGGCTACATCTATAGTAGCCGCCAAAAACAACATTAAAATAAAATATGAAAAATTAAATAAAAACTCTTTCTTTTTGATAATTAATTTTAAGATAATATTGTAGCTGAGTACTGAGTGCAGATGATTTTCTCTTAGTAGGCTGTGCTTCTTAAAGCTCGCTCTGGGAGCACAATGTTATGAATTAATGTATTATATTTGGGAAGGGTGATAAGATTTTTTTATATAAAAATTTTGTTGTATTTTTTTTGAGGAGACTGAGCTTGCATTCCATGAGTGGCAGAGTGGTTAGGAGTGGCAGATTCTAGAGACATTCTGCCTGTTCAGATATGGGCTCATGGTTGAGTGTCCCATATCTTGGGGGGGTGTGACGCCTCCCGGCGCTAGCAGAATGGTTGCGTGGGGCATTGCAGTTCGCTAGCGCTCGCCAGGATGGGGGGATGGGCTACAGTTGTCCTAGAATGATCTGCTTTCTTTTATTAGTGTCGTGTTACCACAGACAGTCTAGAAATGGTCTTTGTTTTGGTCTGTGACCGCGCCTTATATTTTATATTCGCTATAATATAAATGTTGCTTGTGTGGGAGGCGAGCGAGAGCGGATGAGGGAGTACACCTGGCAGCGGGGTGAGCTGTGGCCCGGCTCGCTTGGGCGCTGACGGCGTTGGCGGCCGGGTGGTCAACTAGTCCCTGCCCATCGCGGCCGCGTGTTCTTTACCAGCTCAGAGCTTGCCTGACACGCGTATCGTCTACATCCTTTGCAATTCTGTCCCCCATACTCGCCACTTTGCATACTATTTCTCTCTCTCGACTTCTCCTTTCTCATTCTCTAATCTTTATTAAACTCAACATCCCTTCTGGTTTCAGCATAGACGTTGACCGTCGGCCAGTCGTATTGTACGCGAAGCTCTCGGATATTTCCATGTATTAGGCTTTAATGAGGTTTGGAGAGACGGACTTTTCCGTGTGTGTCCTCTCTCGGGAAGGTTGTAGACCGGTATATGTCTCCCTGGCAAGGTGTTGAGTGATTCTGCTGGGTTATTTAAAGCTAGACTAGGGGTAAGGTTACTGTGTCGTTGTCTCCGATGTGTGCAGTGTTAGCTAAGCCCTGCACGACATCGACAGGTACTGTGGGAGCCTAAGTTGTCTTCGGGTGGGTTTACTTTGTGAGCACAGCGCTGTGGTGTGAGAGGGCCATAGCCTATCCCTCACAACATAGTGCTGCCTCTTTGTGTTGACTTCTGAGGGATCGCCAGGATAGAACTAGGTACTAGAGACCTAGATTTATCAAGAGAGCATCCCCGTCATATAACGTAATCTTCATTATACCACCTTCGGACAACATTAGGCTACGAGCCGCATGCTCACCCATTGTTGCCCTGCCTTGATACCCCAGCTAGACTTTATTAACTGAGCAGACACTGGTTAGAGATAAGCCCCCAATATTATATGTATGCAACATTATTATTCACTGCACTTTTGAGCCGAGGTTGTTGTTGAGTTGCACAACCCGAGTAGGCTGTTGCGTTGTGTCACGAAGCATTTCTTTAGTTGTCGAGCATTACTACCTTTGCGCAGTCTTTAGTATTCGCCTGCCTATTATTACTATATGTCCTAGCATTTATTGTGACCCGTATTCTGCATTATAATTGTTCAAGATTCTTTACGAACATCTTCCCAGCATCAGACTTATTTCAGAAGTTTCCAGTTGATGTTGTAGGACTAGCATTGCACTTTCTTTAATACAGGAGTGCCAGTTATTTGAGTATCTACCGTAACGTTAATTAATCACGTTAACTATCTTTTCTTTGTGTAACATAATCGAGTAATCTTTTACTGTTTGAGAATAGGCTGTTTCATCGAGCGTCACCCTAGTGTGTGTGCACCAGTTACCGAGTCATAGGATACCTCGTTGTCCAGGCACGACTCAGGGCGGTAATGGTGTTTTGTTTTCCAGTGTTTAAGGCAGGGGTTGGATCTAGTGTTACCGTTGTTGCATTTTGCCATTATCTAGTCCAATGTTGAAGAGCCCTGTGTCTTTGAGAACCTGGATCGTAACACCTGTAACAGGTGTCTCCCCCAAAGTTGAAAGAGTGATAGCAAGCCAAATTCAAGGTATATTTCTCAAGGTGGTGCCTGATCAGCCATGCTTTGCGGGGGAGAGAGCTGCCCCCTCGAATAGTCTGGTGCATCTAGCACTGGCAGTAAACATACTCGGTGGGAGCAGCTGTCGCCGAAGCCATTGAAAGATGGGTGAAACAACACGAGGTAGACGCAAGGTAGTATGGGTTGAAGGACCGGAGGATCCAAAGGACCCTGTCGCGTAAACTATTTTACTGTCAGGCGAAACATAGGCAAGGGGTGTGAGGAGATTGCCCAAACATCTCCACCTGCCGAGAATCGAACTCGGTCCTCCCGGTTAGAAACTGAGCGCTCTACCAATATCGCTACAGGCCACCCCAGCGAACGTATTACGTTCCTCAATTCCCACTCAATTGGTATTTTGGCAGCGCCGCACGCGCACCCACCTCCCTCTCTCACTGGGATATTGAGGAACAGAATGTGTGCAATAAACTGTACGTTAAAGTCAATATGTATGGACACACGGAACTTGAACCAGTTTAAGTCATAGGATGGGGGGAAAGACAGATTGAGAGAGAGAGACCCGAAGCTAACTTGTTGAGTAGAAGAATTTGTTGATTTCAGATGGGAAGTTTGCAGATGAATACCATTCATTATTGGAGTATTATACTCTTGGAACATTCATTACCAGTTTGCGGATGAACACCATTCATTATTGGAGTATTATACTCTTGGAACATTTGCGGAACAGTTTGCGGATGAATACCATTCATTATTGGAGTATTATACTCTTGGAACATTTGCGGAACAGTTTGCGGATGAATACCATTCATTATTGGAGTATTATACTCTTGGAACATTTGCGGAACAGTTTGCGGATGAATACCATTCAGTATTGGAATATTATACTCTTGGAACATTTGCGGAACAGTTTGCGGATGAATACCATTCATTATTGGAGTATTATACTCTTGGAACATTTGCGGAACAGTTTGCGGATGAATACCATTCATTATTGGAGTATTATACTCTTGGAACATTTGCGGAACAGTTTGCGGATGAATACCATTCATTATTGAAGTATTATACTCTTGGAACATTTTGTCACACATTAGTAGGTTTATTTACATGTATCTGTTTTTACTTTGTGGTATTTGAATTCTAATAAATGTGTCAAAGCCATAAAGAATAATGACAAAATCCTTGATTTTTGTAGCTTAACTCCAGTTCAGGATAGCCAATTTCCATGCTCACATACATAGGCTCTGTCTCGAGTCGGCCACCCACAATACAAAAATATAATAAAAGGGGGTATGTGCCAGAGTATACAGATAGATAGATAGATAGATAGATATATATATATATATCATTCTCACTTTCTATACTTTGTGAATACTATTGATTTACTCATCACTAGCCCGAACAGAGCACCTTTTCATAAATTGACCACTTGCGAGTTTCAGGCTATAAGGGAGTTGGAGTTTTATATATCGATATTTATCATATTTAAGAGCTATAATATGGATGTATTGCATATATAAATACACAAAGCCACATATAGAAATCCTTCTATCCATTGCAATCTTACATAACGTTTATAACGCTGCTAAATATGGATGTTTATGGTGTCAACTTCCTTATAGCCTGAAACTCGCAAGTGGTCAATTATATAGGCCTATTTTATGGTTTATGCAAAGGACTCATGTTATTGTTTGGTTGTGTTTCCTCATCTGATACTCTACCCTTCATAATTATACTCACAGGATTTCCATCTCTAATAAGGATATTCTATATGCAGACATTCCTTCCTTCATTAACCCATTCAGTACCAGGGACGTTCCTTTTCATCATATTCTGACAACTGTTAGACGATTGTATTCAGCTTGGGAAGGACCTCTAGCAATAATAAGTCTTCAAACTTTCTCAACCAACCCTTATAACTATCACAGATCCTTTCTAAACTGCATAATATCTTCTAAATATAGGTAGAATAAAATATAACATATATAATATAATAGTAAGGAAGGTGTACAGTAGGGTAGTGATTGAGAGAGTGAGAGCGAGAACGGAGAAATGGATAGGTGACGAGCAGGGCGGTTTTAGGAAGGGAAGAGGATGTGTACATCAGATGTTTACCATGAATTGTGTTGTGGAGAAATATCTGGAGAAGCAACAAAAGGTGTATGTTGCCTTTATGGACTTGGAGAAGGTCTATGACAGTGCAAGACAAACAAAACGAAGAAGCAAACAAGATCGGGAAAGGAGGAGGCTGTACAGAAGAAGAAAATTACTCACACAAAGACGCACACATCAAAATCTACAGGATAGGCAAAAGGTCGAAATAGATAGAGAAATTGTGGAAATTGAACAAAGATTAAGAATATCATATGAACTACAACATATGGAAGAGGAGAGGAAAGCTATTGCAGGTATAAAGGAAAATTCCAAATACTTCTTTTCATACGCCAAACAAAAGGCTAAAACAACATCAAACATCGGCCCACTGAGCGAAGGGGACGGCTCTTTCACAGGGGACAAAAAGGAAATGAGCGAACTCTTAAGCAGGCAGTATGAAATGGCATTCAGTGAGCCTGATGAAACAAAAGTCATCAGAGACCAAAATATATTTTTCATGGAAACCTCCCCCACGGAAACCCCTCAGATGCTGGATATTGATTTCGGTCCAAAAGACATAGAAGAGGCCATTTCCAACATGCCATCCCACTCGGCACCAGGCCCGGACTCATGGAATTCGATCCTAATGAAAAAATGTAAGGAAAACCTCTCAAAATCCCTGGCTATAATGTGGAGAAGGAGTCTAGACACTGGTGACATACCAGATAGCTTGAAAAACGCAATAATTGCCCCACTGCATAAAGGAGGGAGTAAAGCACTACCAAAAAACTACCGCCCGGTAGCTCTAACCTCTCACATCATTAAAGTTTTCGAGCGAGTCCTGCGAAGCAAAATTTCAACATTCATGGAGACAAATGAACTACACAACACCGGTCAACATGGGTTCAGAGCGGGAAGATCATGTCTCTCACAACTTTTGGAACACTATAACAAAATTCTTAAAGCGCTAGAAGAAAAGAAAAACGTGGATGTCATTTACACCGATTTTGCTAAGGCATTTGATAAATGTGACCATGGTATAATAGCCCACAAACTGAAAGCAAAAGGTATAACTGGGAAAATCGGACGGTGGATATACAATTTCCTCGTAAACCAAAAACAATCGGTAGCAGTAAACCAAGTTACTTCTGAGCCTTCGGATGTCAAAAGCTCAGTGCCCCAAGGAACAGTGCTAGCGCCCCTTCTGTTCCTCATACTAATTTGCGACATAGATACCAACACCAGACACAGTACGGTGTCGTCTTTTGCTGATGACACAAAATTAAGCAAGATAGTAAACACACAAGAGGACACGGGCCGACTGCAGGAAGACATGAATGTAGTGTTCCAGTGGACCAGGGAAAACAACATGCAATTCAATGAGGAAAAATTCCAATTAACACGGTACGGAGATAATAATGGTGTTAAAGAAATTACAAATTACTTAACAGAATCTAACCACATAATAGAACGGAAAGACAGTGTGAAAGACCTTGGGATATTAATGTCTGAAAATATGGGTTTCAAAGTACATAACCAGGTCAAAGTGGCGGCTGCGAAACGTCTAACGGGTTGGATTCTGCGTACTTTTAAAACACGCGGTGAATTTCCTATGATAACGCTCTTCAAATCTCTAGTGCTACCGCGGCTTGAATACTGTAGCGTATTAACATCCCCATACAAAGCATGTGAAATAAATGACGTAGAGAGTGTACAAAAAATTTCACTTCGCATATAAGTTTGATAAAACATCTACACTATTGGGAGCGTTTAAGAGCACTGAATCTGTACTCACTGGAACGTAGAAGAGAACGTTACCTAATAATATACACGTGGAAAATCGCAGAGGGTTTAGTACCAAACCTACATACTCTGATAGTCATGAAATTCAGTGATAGGAGAGGCTGGGAATGAGAAATCCCCCGGATGAATAACAGGGGTGCTATGGGCTCTCTGCGAGAGGGCTGGTTATCACACAGAGGCCCACGTCTCTTCAACAAACTCCCACGGCGAGTAAGAGACATGAGGGACATCTCGTTAGACAACTTCAAGAGAGCCCTAGATGTCGAACTGCAAAAAGTGCCAGACGAACCCATCCTCGCAAGGGAGCGAGCTGTCGCTTCAAACAGTCTACTGCACCAAATCACCACCCATAACGAGGGGCGTCGCGCTCCTTGGTGCCGCTAGAAGAGCGGCGAACACATCAAAAGGTATCAAAAGGTAAGTGGATAGATAAGGGTAAGGTATGTACAAAGTACTTAGAATATACAGAGTAGATGGCAAGTTGCTGAAACCAGTGAAGAGCATGTATTAGGGTGCAAAGGCGGCAGTACGTGTGGAGAATGAGCAGAGCGAGTTGTTTGACTTGAATGTTGGGTTGAAATAGATATGTGTGATGTCCCCGTGGTTGTTTACTGTATATATGGATGGAGTGATGAAAGAAATACAAGGAAGAGCAGTGGATGTTGGTGTATCGCTGATAAGGGAGGGAAATGAGTGGAAGCTACCTGTACTGCTGTTTGCTGATGATACAGTTCTGATGAGCGATAATGAATGGGAGTTGCAGGGTCTGGTAAATATGTTTGGAACAGTGTGCGGAAAACGGAATCTGAAGGTAAATGCGGGGAAGAGCAAGGTTATGGTCTTCGAAAGGGGTGAAGCCACAGAGTGTGAGGTGAAGTTGAACGGTCAGGCTATGGAGATTGTCAGCTCATTTAAGTATCTGGGCAGTGTGTTGAGTAAAGATGGGACTATGGATGAAGACGTGCGGGAGAGGGTGCAAGAGGGAAAGAGGGTTGTAGGAACGCTGAAAGCAGTAAGAAGAAATTGGGTGGTTAGTATGGAAGTGAAGAAGTCCTTGCATGACAGTGTGGTAATCCCGACACTGACTTACGGAAGCGAAGCATGGACGTTGGTTGAGAGACTCAGACCAAGAGTGAGAGGGGTGGAAATGAGTTACTTAAGAAGTGCGTGCGGAGTTACATGGAGGGATAGACAAACGAATGAGGAAGTAAGAAGGAGGTGTGGTGTGGAAGTAGATGTGCTGGGAAAGTGTGAAAAGGAACACCTTGAGATGGTTCGGCCATATGGAACGTATGAGAAGCGAGAGAATGACTAAGAGGGTGTACGAGAGCGAGGTGGAAGGACAGAGGGAGAGGTAAACCGAAAGAGAGGTGGAAGGATGGTGTGAGGAAGTATATTGATGAAGGTGGTGCTGGTTGGGAGGAGGGGTGTCGACTGACTGGGGACAGAGGTGCATTGGGGCGGTTCATTCGTGGCCACCCCTTCGGGAATCGCGGCGTCAGGCAATAGATAGATAGATAGAAAATATAACACGTCGCTGGTACTCAAAGGGTTCATATTTCTATTTATTTTTATTTATTTTTTATTTCCAAGTCACTTCACGTAAAATTGAAACTTTATAATGATTTTATTTTTCTATGGACACATTCTTATTTACTCATACGGTATAAGCCGGTATCACACGAGAGCTTTTTTAGTCAACATTCGATGGTCAACATTTTTCTGGCAACATTTCTGGAATATTTGGCACTGGCATGGGAAACTAGACTGGCGATAGAAGAATTTAGGTGACCGAAATGTCTTAAATATTAACCTCATAAGCTGCCAGACCAGTGTTGAGGATAAATGTTGAGGGAAAAAGTGTTCGTGTGATACAGGCTTTATCCTGTTGGTGTAGGTTTGGTTAGCATAATTACCGGGGGGGTTTTCAGATTAAGGGGTGATGGGCCGTTTTTCTGGTCCCCCCTTCTTCCTCATGTTTAGCCTATTAGTTTTCAGATTGTAAGACGTTTGGCCCATTAGTTTGGCGATTTGAAGACCTTTCGTCCCACTTTTTTGTCAATATTAAAACTTAAGTGTTATTTGGGTGTCGATTTTTTTCCTGGCGAGCGATAGCGAGCTTTAAATTTAAGAGGAATCCGCCTTCGGCCGGGAAATTTTTCTATCGAAAAATGTACAAATTTATCGTGAAGGAGGATTTTGGGCGGTTGGTTTAATAAGCTTGACAGAGGTCTAGGGAGAAAACTAAAACAAAATAATACGAAGATACATAAATGGTCAAAAAAAGACGCCCATCCCCCTTAATATGACTCTGGAAAATACAGTAGAGTGAGAGCCGTTGAGATGGTTGTAAATCATGGAAACCGTGAGTGTACGGTGGCGCTAATAAGTCATGTTTCAGGTGTCATTACGTTTGGCTCTCTCTGTGCTGTATTAATGGCTGTCAGATGTTGAATAAGGTGGGTAAGTATAGGATCATGTTTGTATATCTCACTCTAAACAAATAAATCAAGTTTTAGATATTCCTGATACCAATTATTGATGCCGAGCCATCACTTATTAGCGCCACTGTACCTCATTATGTGGCACCATCGACAGGCAGTAAAGGTTACAGGCAGAAATATGGCACTTAGCTTTGATTTATAACTGATTTTTGTTTATGTGAGACTATTTTTAGTTATTGCACTGTTGCACAGATTGTACAGGTGGCCTAATAAATCGTGTCTCCGCTGTCATTACGTTTTGCTCGCTGTATGCTGTATTAATGTCTGCCAGATGTTGAATAGGGTGGTTAAGTGTAGGAAAATGTTTGTATATTTCACTCGATATGAAGAAATGAAGCTTAGATATTGCGGATACCAATTATCGATCAAAATATACTTGGTGCCGAGACATCTCTTATTAGTGCGACTGTACAGTTGGCCAAATAAGTTGTGTCTCCGCTGTTATTACGTTTTGCTCGTTGTATGCTGTATTGATGTCTGTCATATGTTGAATAGGGTGTGTAAAGATAGGAACATGTTTTTATATCTCACTCGAAACGATGAACTAGTGCTTAGATAGTGCTGATACCAATTATTGATCGAAATATGCTTTTTACCGAGACATCACTTATTTGGCCGACTGTACTTGCAGAATAATGATACTTTATTGTAATGAACTGACTGACATCGTTGACATGGCACAGATTCATAATTGTGAATTTATTGAAAAAGACAAAATATTTTGAAAACTGTTTTGCACATTCACTTTTTAAGAATTCTGAGATATTTGTTTATTATTACCTTATTACATAGTGGACGTTACTGTTGAAAAAATATATTGAGGATTACTATAATATTGTTTTCCTACACAAAATTTACACAGTGGTCATAAATGTTGAAAAATAGTTGTTGAAAATCAGTGTTAATGAAAAGTAGATGGAAATAGCAATGTATTTGAAGATACGGGTCATGCAACCTAATATTGATCTTTGGATAGAGGGCCATAGAAACTAGTTACATCGGTTCCTGAAAATTTGAGAATGATATTTATAGAAAATAGTGGAAGGTAGATAATTACACAGTTTGAACATTCGCCTGGACTTCGGGCTAATGTATCTAAGATACTATATATATATATATACCTTACCTTTGGATACCTTTGGATGTGTTCGCCGCTCTTCTAGCGGCACCAAGGAGCGCGACGCCCCTCGTTATGGGTGGTGATTTGGTGCGGTAGACTGTTTGAAGCGACAGCTCGCTCCCTTGCGAGGATGGGCTCGTCTGGCACTTTTTGCAGTTCGACATCTAGGGCTCTCTTGAAGTTGTCTAACGAGATGTCCCTCATGTCTCTTACTCGCCGTGGGAGTTTGTTGAAGAGACGTGGGGCTCTGTGTGATAACCAGCCCTCTCGCAGAGAGCCCATAGCACCCCTGTTATTCATCCGGGGGATTTCGCATTCCCAGCCTCTCCTATCACTGAATTTCATGACTATCGGAGTATGTAGGTTTGGTACTAAACCCTCTGCGATTTTCCACGTGTATATTATTAGGTAACGTTCTCTTCTACGTTCCAGTGAGTACAGATTCAGTGCTCTTAAACGCTCCCAATAGTGTAGATGTTTTATCGAACTTATATGCGAAGTGAAATTTCTTTGTACACTCTCTACGTCATTTATTTCACCTGCTTTGTATGGGGATGTTAATACGCTACAGTATTCAAGCCGCGGTAGCACTAGAGATTTGAAGAGCGTTATCATAGGCAATTCACCGCGTGTTTTAAAAGTACGCAGAATCCAACCCGTTAGACGTTTCGCAGCCGCCACTTTGACCTGGTTATGTACTTTGAAACCCAGATTTTCAGACATTAATACCCCAAGGTCTTTCACACTGTCTTTCCGTTCTATTATGTGGTTAGCTTCTGTTAAGTAATTTGTAATTTCTTTAACACCATTATTATCTCCGTACCGTATTAATTGGAATTTTTCCTCATTGAATTGCATGTTGTTTTCCCTGGTCCACTGGAACACTACATTCATGTCTTCCTGCAGTCGGCCCGTGTCCTCTTGTGTGTTTACTATCTTGCTTAATTTTGTGTCATCAGCAAAAGACGACACCGTACTGTGTCTGGTGTTGGTATCTATGTCGCAAATTAGTATGAGGAACAGAAGGGGCGCTAGCACTGTTCCTTGGGGCACTGAGCTTTTGACATCCGAAGGCTCAGAAGTGACTTGGTTTACTGCTACCGATTGTTTTCGGTTTACGAGGAAATTGTATATCCACCGTCCGATTTTCCCAGTTATACCTTTTGCTTTCAGTTTGTGGGCTATTATACCATGGTCACATTTATCAAATGCCTTAGCAAAATATATATAGGCTATATATATATATATATATATATATATATATATATATATATATATATATATATATACTGTATATATATTTTTGTTTTTTGTCTATGTGGATGAGGGAGACAAAAGACAAAACTGCCTGTGACGAGTGCCTCCCCCAGAGTTCAAAGAGTGACTGGGCCAAAATCAAAGAATGTTTGAGCCAAAATGTCTGGACACAAGGAGTTTGAAGCAATTTAAGTCATATGATGAGGGAAAGATGGATTCAGGGAGAGAGTTCCAGAGCTCAACTGTTGAATAGAAGAAAGATATGCGTATCGTTTCACTCTTGAGTTGGAGAGTTGCACAGAGTAGGGGTGAGATTGTGCTGCAAGACGGGTACGTAGCCTACGTAGAGGAGGTGGTATACACTGGGAGAGCTCTGAGGAGCACATATTATTGTAGTAGCGATAGAATAGTGAGAGATAGATGCAACATTGCGGCGAAGAGAGAGAGATTGCAGAGAGTTGGTGAGTGGACAGGAGTTAATGATACAAAATGCTTTCCTTTCTACTTTGTCTAGGAGTGCGGTGTGAGAGAATCCTCACCACACATGTGAACAATACTCAATACAAGGACATACTGTGCCCTTGTACAGAGCAAGAAGCTGTGCAGGGGTAAAGACCCCTTGAGGCGGTTGAGCACACCCAGCTTCTGGGAGGCTGCCTTAGCAAGACTGGTAATATGGTCCTTCCAATAGAGAGCAGAAGAAAAGGAGACACCGAGAATATTGAGAGAAGATGAAGGATTGATTTTTGTATTATTGAAGTGTAAGGGATAATCCTCCGGGAGCTCACGACGGGCAGTAAGATGGAGAAATTGGGTTTTGGAAGCATTAGAGGCAGCAATAGGGTTTTACATCTTAGAATAGTTTTTTGTTTGTGTTATATATATATATTGTGAGCTAATATCCGTGTATCGTATAACTTATTTAATTATAAAACCGATATCAGTACTAGTATTCGTGTCTGACAAATTCCTATTCATAAATATTCATATAAAATCAATTATTTGGAGTAGGCACTTTTGGTTTGTTTTAGTCTCTTCCGTGAGCGTATGACCATAGGCCTAATTTATAACTCTAAAACACCTTAGACAAAAATAAACCGATAATATTGTACGTCGTATGAATTTTAGATCTGCGAGGGTATACACTTGTGTTATTATATTCATATAAAACACTTGACGATAAACAAATTATGATTGCATTTTTGGAAAGTGCTTGAAAAATACTTGACATTTCACATATAAAACCCTATTGTTGTTTGCTGTAAAATAAATTGTATGAAGGTGCGAAATTGAATGAGATTTTCAAAACAATTTATTTTTAGTCTGCTTCATTTTAATAGATAATTCTTTTAGTTTTTTAGTTTTTGTTTGTTTGTGGGTTTTGCTACTGTAATATTGTAGGTCTGTCTTTCCTCTTTCTATTGAGATATAATAGGGCCTAGATTGTACTAAACGTAATTCTTATAGCTGAAAAACAATGTAGAGCGAATATTTTGGCTACTCATGCATATTTTTTATTCGCCAAGTACCAATAGTTATTTTATTCATATAAAGAATAACTATTAATGATATATAATTTCGGATAACACATTAGGAATGAGCGTGAAAAATGCTTCGTCTTTCATATTTTAATAGTTTTGTGTCTTGCCCCAGCCAGGGTTCGAACCCAGGCCAGTAGTGCAGCACTCCAGCACCTAAACCACTAGATCACCGAGGAGCTTAAAAGTAGTGGCTTCATTTTGAATTACAGTATATCCCATCTACCACCACCCGCTCCGACTCGTGATCACGTAACTAGATACCATACACACATACACCTCACACACAAACACTAGCATAAACAAGTAGTAAAAGAAAATGATTACTTAGCAGAAAAAAAATTATGACCGTGTAAACTCGGCAACACTATTAAATATTTCTTATATATCGATTTTCAATGTGATAATTTAATCTTGTGGGATATTTTTCCGGTTATATAATAGTATAAGTTTAGCTCTAGCTTTGGATGTATCAAATATTGGCTTGTAGAGGCGATTATTGTGGGTTTAAACAGAGCAAGAACATGTGTCTCGTCTCACGGTAGTACAATTAGCGCTTGAGGATGCTTCCAAGAAATATAAGCAAGCGTGAGAGAGTTAACCCGTACTGTATCGGCACCGTCTGTATTATTTGATTTCAGCTACATTTAGACAATTCTATTAAGCTTAGGATGGATATATGATAGCTAAAAGGATTAATCGAGATAGTCTGTTGTTTTAATTGGTAGACGTCCTTCATAAGCTTAATATAATGGTCTAACAGTTGCCCGAATATAATGAAAAGGATGTCGCCAGTACATAAAAGGTTCTATCTATCTATCTATTGCCTGACGCCGTGATCCCCGAAGGGGTGCTAACGTCACGAGAATATATTTTCTACAAAGTCACAAACAAATAAGTTGCTCTCATATAGTTTCCTTTTAGTTCACTCTTAGTGTTGCCGTAAGTTCGATGCTGAAATATGCCAAATAGTGAATAGTGCTGAAAGTTATATGTCATGGGAACACACACTTCCAAGGGACAAGTTTATACACTGGGGTCGTAATATTCAAAACCTGGAGTATCATTTGAATTTATCTTAATTAGAAGTGGAGAATACAAATAATCCGGAGAAAGTACTTGAATAAATAGGTTTATGAAATATAATCAAAGTTCATGATTAAACTGTCAAATTATTCCAACCCCCTAAGTATACGATTGTTTTTTGTTTTTGTATAACAATAATAAATATTTACAACATCAGACTGAGCGATCTCTGCCATACCCATAGCTTACTCTGACTGTTCCTTTTACTTATATATCTTCTAGATCTCAAGTGGCGGCGTCTTTTCCGTGGATTGACCTCCCTACTGCCAACCTAGAAGTTGGCAGATTGGGAGCCAAAGCGTCACATTTTTCCCTTACCCCTCAACTTTCCCTTCATAATTGCTGAGGGGCACAGGGCCTTGGGTGGGGCTTTGGTTTCCCGGGCGTTTCCGCACCTTCCTCAGCTCCCTGCCTTGGAGTGGCTTCGGTCACCCGGGCTTTGTTAGTGGTAAGCAGGGAGGATTTTGTGGGGGCGCTCATTTATGGCCTTGGCCTTGCTCGAGACCTTGGGGCTGTTCGGCCAGACAGCCTGGGGAACAACAACAACATCAGACAAAGCTCACCAAATAACGGAACATAACCAAACTGTTTAACTGAGTGATTATTTGTCAAATAAGTTTTAATGTCGGTCGATATTTTACCTGATCAGTTTCTGTTCCCACAGTATGAGCTTAGTGGAGCCAAGGTGTGACTGACCGTTATATTTGTAATCCTCCTCGCAAAATGAAATGCTAGGTTTTTCCAGGTTAAATAGGAATGGGAATTCTCCCCAGGCTACCTTTAGGAACAACCTTTCCTGGTACCTGGCGCGGGGTACGAACCTCTGAAGGGAATTTAACCCTCCTAAAAACCCACAGGTTTTGAGATGCCTTGGGTGGGGTTCGAACCCTGGTTAGTGACGCACCACCATCCCCACCAGGCCCGCGCGCTAACCCACTGTACTACCACGGACGTACAAAAGTATAGCATCCTTAGTCCGATTTTTAAGAACCACGGTGATAGTCACTCGAGATGAGTTTATTGGACTTACCATCTACGACTATTTTCGAACCACGGTGATAGTCTCTCGAGATGAGTTTATTGGACTTACCATCTACGACTATTTTACGCTATACCTGACGTCAACTCGGGTTAGTATTATTGTGGGTGCGGGACATTTTCGAGGGCATTACACCTAATGCCCTCGAAAATGTCCCGCACCCACAATAATACTAACCCGAGTTGACGTCAGGTATAGCGTAAAATAGTCGTAGATGGTAAGTCCAATAAACTCATCTCGAGAGACTATCACCGTGGTTCGAAAATAGTTGTAGATGGTAAGTCCAATAAACTCATCTCGAGAGACTATCACCGTGGTTCTTAAAAATCGGACTAAGGTTGCTATACTTTTGTACGTCCGTAGTAGTACAGTGGGTTAGCGCGCGGGCCTGGTGGTGATGGTGGTGCGTCACTAACCAGGGTTCGAACCCCACCCAAGGCATCTCAAAACCTGTGGGTTTTTAGGAGGGTTAAATTCCCTTCAGAGGTTCGTACCCCGCGCCAGGTACCAGGAAAGGTTGTTCCTAAAGGTAGCCTGGGGAGAATTCCCATTCCTATTTAACCTGGAAAAACCTAGCATTTCATTTTGTTGGTCGTAATCTTCATAGCTATACGTGGTCCTCACGTATCTGTAGAGTTGTATGAGGGTCACATTTGCCCTCGAAAATGTCCCGCACCCACAATAATACTAACCCGAGTTGACGTCAGGTATAGCGTAAAATAGTCGTAGATGGGAAGTCCAATAAACTCATCTCGAGAGACTATCACCGTGGTTCGAAAATAGTCGTAGATGGTAAGTCCAATAAACTCATCTCGAGAGACTATCACCGTGGTTCTTAAAAATCGGACTAAGGTTGCTATACTTTTGTACGTCCGTGGTAGTACAGTGGGTTAGCGCGCGGGCCTGGTGGTGATGGTGGTGCGTCACTAACCAGGGTTCGAACCCCACCCAAGGCATCTCAAAACCTGTGGGTTTTTAGGAGGGTTAAATTCCCTTCAGAGGTTCGTACCCCGCGCCAGGTACCAGGAAAGGTTGTTCCTAAAGGTAGCCTGGGGAGAATTCCCATTCCTATTTAACCTGGAAAAACCTAGCATTTCAATATTATAACATAGTAAATGAGTAATTGGGAGGGTACACTGTGACAACAACCATGAGGGTATAGATCATAATAGATGTGCTGATTATATTGAGATGTGGTGCAGAATAGTGGTGGACAAGTGGTGTGACAAGGAATGTGAACCTTAGCATCCGATGAACAGTGAATTCGGAAGAGTAGGAGGTGTGTAGATCAGATAATTACAATAAAGTATTTGATAGTAAAGTACGTATAAAATGTCTGGGAATTTAATGTAAGTACTTGAATAAGGCATACGCAGGCATTATCAGTGAAAGGCGCCTTTAAGAGTGAACCACAAGAGACTTAGTAAATTTCCGAGTAACGATGTATTCAGGAACTAAAGTAAGAATTCAGTAATTAGTTTGATCGGAATGTTGAATTAAAGTAAGAAAGTCTTGTTGCCATTGTAGTTCAATGTTTTCATGGATTGAGTATCCTCAGTAATAGGAATAAGCGGGAATTGCAGTGTAAACAGACGGAAGAGAATGGGTAATGCTAGTGTATGAGATTACAGTCGGTGCATTGTTATTGTTAGTGCAGAAAATCCACTGCAGATTGGTGTATGAATGTAACATTGTATAAAAGCGAGAATATGAAATATAATGTACTGTAGTTAATGTGTTTTAGAGGTCGACACCGAATATTCAGGAAGATTGAAACTTTAGAGGAGTAGCTAATTAGATGTCACGTTCAGTACAAAGTGTTTTTAGTATCCATGACAGCTTGTAGGACCACACTGAGTAGCGGGTATTCCGTTAGAAACAAGTTGTTAGTTTGTAAATATAAAATCATTGCGTGATTTTATTTCAGCTTTATTTCAGCTCTGAAAGAAATGGGCACAAGGTTGAAATGAACAGATAAGTGACTGTTGGTGATGACTGATGACCGTGACATAATTGAAACACAGCTAGTACTTGTGCAGCCTTCAGGTGACATTCTGGTTGTGTGGAGAGGCTGGGCAGTTCAAATGAATAAGGAAGAGGTGTGAAACGACTAAACGAGTAGAGAGATACGCGAGAATGAATGGAAGAACACAATTTACCAGTTGAATATGGTTGTGTGGAGCGACTGGGTAGTAAAACTTTACCAAGAGGAAGAATGGAAAGAGAAAAAGAGGTAGTATTACACGATAACGATTACAGGGAAAAGGTTCAAAAGTTGTTGGAATAAAAAAATACCGGTATGTAGATACTGTAAGGGAAAATAATATGTTTCTTTTTGTGATGCTAAGGGTCTGCCCTGCCGTGCCAAACCCGCAAGGCAGAGTGGCAGGTATATTAAAGGGATTCAGTTGGCTTACATAATACATACATCACGGTTTTACACGAATATGTAAATGTGTTTTGAGAGCAGCAGTAGAATAGCTCGGGTTTATTGTCTATTGTATTGAGAATTATTTACAGAAGCTAACTATTTGGATGGGAGGCAAAACATTAATATTGTTTGAATAACGTACTAACTTTTTAATTCTGCTTTGTAATATATATATATATATATTTTTTTTTGGGGGGGGAATTAAAAATCAATATTTGTTAAGCCTTATAAAAAATACATTTGTACAAGCTATAGAAAGCTTTTAGCTCATTTTTGCATGGATCACAAAATTATAGGCCATTTTTCACAATGGTAAAATTTCAAGACCGAGAATTTAAAATCTAAATTTTGAGATGAGGCAACCGGAGCAAGTTACAAAATGGCCGTTCTCCCGCATCCAACTTTAAGGCGGCTTGTTCGTATTCCCTGGAGCTGACTACGGCTTCACTCTCCCCAGTGGAAAATATACAGTACTGTACTCGGACTAAATGCACTCATACGATAAAATACACCTAGATAAACACAAATTGCAATATTGTTTAAGGGGGGTCACCGTTTTTTTTTTTTAAATCTTTCTCTCCTCTCTCTTTTCCTGGCTTGTATCCATTCGGCCCCATTCAGCCAACTGTTTTAAGACGTTTATCCCCATCCAGGTGTCGATTTCTTCCTGGCGAGCGATAGCGAGCCAGCATTGTGTGGGGAAATCCTGCTTCGTCGGAGACATTGTTCTATCGAAAAAATTACAAATTTAGCTTGCTGTTAAAACAAAATTATATATATGCTGGTTCGCTACCGCTCACCAGGAAAATATTGACACCTGGATGGGGGTAAACGTCTTAAAACAGTTGGCTGAATGGGGCCGAAAGGATACAAGCCAAAGAGAGAAAGATAAAAAAAACGCGAATTGGGGTCCCTTAACCTACGTGTATGGTATGATTGATATATGTGGACTTATTCATTTTGTTTATGTTTGGTTGTAAATGGAACTGTTTTGTAAATGTCAGGGTCATATTCCTAAATGATAACCACGACAGAAACCTTCACCCGCATGAACGAAATGTGTGGAAATATATTGTTAGCGTTGGACTGGGAAATGGTAGAATTCGGAGTTTGAGAAACTCTGACAAGCATACTTTTCTTATTTAAATGTCGACGTAAGATAAATAACACCATTCCCATATCCTCAATAATCCCGGCCTTGGTACAGCTATTGATGTGTTGTCGGTGGACGCATTCAGACAGTGGTACACTCAGCCATACACGACGTCCTCTGACAAACTTTCCGGATATATTCTGGCTGGATCATTGCCCAGTTCGTTACCCACCAAAAATTTACGTTCACGGAAACGTGGCAGCGGTTTAACCCATTCTATCGGATGATTGCAATCTGGTTGTGTTCCACTTAATTAAACCTAGATGATTTATATTAATGTTATAAGGGATTTTTCATAGTTATAGGAATAATTCATATAGCCTTAGCCAGTTTACTATCGTAGAACATGCATAACCTAATAAATATAGTTTCATTATAGCCTATATAAAATCCAAACATTGGTCATATCATTGAATGGGTTTAGGCGTGCGTTCAACACGTTTTGTCCGAGGCATTTTGAAACGCGCCGTAGACTTCTGGTTGAAAGCGCCGCGAGGGTGAGCGGAAACTGTGCAAGTTTGAGTTTGGAAATTCTGAAGTTGTGATAATATATTTTTCGGTATTTTTCCCGTCACTGCTAATTTTTTACGCATATTTATCTCAGTATATATGCTATTGTGTATTTTGTTTCCAATTAGCTAGCTTTTGGCTGCTATTCCAGTTATTGTGAGAGGGCGAGAGACTAGAATATTTATCATATTCAACTTAATATATTTAATTTTGCATTAGATAATACGGTAATAATTTAGAGAGAGAGGCTGAAGGATAATATATAATTCTGCTTAATTTACAATCATCATTTTATCATATCCCCGAACAATCCTCAAATAGGAGTGTTCACTATTTGCAACATTTATGAGCCCAGGGATTGCAATGAATGTTTTTAGCATTACATTTGCCGGCGCCCTTTACCTTGCTGGAGAGTTAACATTGCAATCATTCCAACCAGTAGACCATTTCCACCTGTAGACCGTTTCAATCATTACATTTGCCGGCTCCCTTTACCTTGTTGGAGAGAACATTGCAATCATTCCAACCAGTAGACCGTTTCCACCTGTAGACCGTTTCCACCTGTAGACCGTTTCCACCTGTAGACCGTTTCCACCAGTAGACCGTTTCCACCTGTAGACCGTTTCCACCTGTAGACCGTTTCCACCAGTAGACCGTTTCCACCTGTAGACCGTTTCCACCTGTAGACCGTTTCCACCTGTAGACCGTTTCCACCTGTAGACCGTGTCCACCTGTAGACCGTTTCCACCTGTAGACCGTTTCCACCTGTAGACCGTTTCCACCTGTAGACCGTTTCCACCTGTAGACCGTTTCCACCTGTAGACCGTTTCCACCTGTAGACCGTTTCCACCTGTAGACCGTGTCCACCTGTAGACCGTGTCCACCTGTAGACCGTTTCCACCTGTAGACCGTTTCCACCTGTAGACCGTTTCCACCTGTAGACCGTGTCCACCTGTAGACCGTTTCCACCTGTAGACCGTTTCCACCTGTAGACCGTTTCCACCTGTAGACCGTTTCCACCTGTAGACCGGTTTCACCTGTAGACCGTTTCCACCAGTAGACCGTTTCAATCATTAGACATTATGATTTAAGGGGAGATGGGCCGGTTTTCTGGACCACTTTCTCCCTCATGTTTAGCCACATTAGTTTTCAGATGTTAAGATGTTTCCCCATTAGTTAGTCGATTTTAAGACCTTTCGCCCCATGTATTCGTCAATATTTAGACCTTTCGTGCTATTTAGGTGTCGATTTTTTCCCTGGCGAACGATAGTGAGCCTGTAATGTTGAAACAATCGGCCTTCGGCCGGGACATTTTTCTACCGAAAAATGTACAAATTAATCTAGAATTAATCTAATGGATGTTTTTTTTAATTTGATGGAAGTCTAGGGAGGAAACTAGAAAAATAATGAATACATGCAAAAATTGCCCAAAAAGTGAACCATCTCCCCTTAAACCAGTAGACCACTTATCGCCGGGGTCTGTGAGAGGCCAAAATAATGAACTCACGGTAAACTCAAGCTAGACCATTTCGAACCGTAGACTATTTCCACTAGTAGACCATTTCAAGCTGTTGACCCTTTCAACCAGTAAACTAGTAGGCCAGTAGACCATTTGATCCCGTAGACCATATCAACAACCTCTAGACCACTTCGACCAGTAGACCCATAGACTATATCGGTATGACCAGTGTACCATATCAACCAGTAGACCATTCCAACCTGTAGATGATTTCAACCACTATTTAACTACAGTAGTGGATACATGGGGGGGGGGGGGGTCATCAGACGGTCTTGATGCCGGTGTTTGATGGACCAGATTGACCCGTGAAGCATGGGGCTCATCAGGCAGTGTCTTGAAATGGTTGTCCAAGGCTCTATTGAAGTCTGAAGACTTCCGTTGGCACATTCATCAGGCTTCTCACGTTCTCTGCCAGTTTGTTGAAGAGACTAGAACCCTGATTTGTCAACCAGGAGTCCCTCCGTGTGCCCAGAGCTCCCCTACTCTTAAGGGGTGGGATGTTACATGTTATGAAATAATTTTGAATAGTTTGTGTATTCAACCATTGTAATTATTTATAGGCACATACAGATATTGATTTTGAATTTGAATATCAAGTATATCCTATAAACCATTGGTCTAGTTTTAACCAGTAAACCACTTAAATCAATAGATCGTGTCAACCAGTTAGACCATTTCAATCACAAGGCCACTTTAACCAGTAGACCATGCATCTCGTCTTACTTCAAACATTAACATCAACCTTTCTGTGTCAGACTTACGAAATGTCTAGTATAACCTCTTTAAGTTTTGAGTTGTTGATTTGGTAGATCCTCACCGGTAGTCAGTAGCTTTATCTACTATATATTATCTACTGACTATCTAGTATAGATACAGAAAGATATATATACTCTAGTGGGTGACCATACAACTGAGTCAGTATTGTTAAGTTGGATTACTTTAAGCTAAGACCTAAAGTTTTCACTGGTTTAGTTACCCCTGGATGACTGGGTAGTTGGTAGCCTACTTAGCTGGTTTTCTGGTTGAATTGGCATGAGCCCCTTCGATTTGTAGGATTAGTTTACAATGTGTTTACTCTCTTATACTGCCCCACTTTGAGTGAAATACTGGGTGAGAAGGGAATTTAACCCTCCCTAAAATATCTGGGCCTGGCACGGTTTCGAACCCTGGTAAGCAGGCTTACCAAACTCGCACGCTAACCACTGTACTACCACGGACTTACAATAGGATAGCAACCTTATTTCTTGAAAGAACCTGGTGATAGTCTCGTGGTAGCTGATTCACGACTATTTTACGCTATCCCAGACGTCAACTTGGGTAGTTTAATGTTGTGGTTGCTGGTACAGGGTATTACACAACATCCTTCTTTAAAGGGGACCGTCCGGTCCCGGAAGTCGGTGAACTTCCTCTGATTTAAATGAGATTTGGCATAAGTTTAGAGGACTGTGAGAGCTATGTTTGGTACCATCAGATTGAAAATTGGTTTTATAGTTTTTTATATATGTCAAAAATTAGGGTCAAAATTAGACAAAATTACACACTACTGTACAATAATTGATATATTACTCAAGAATCTAGTGTACTGTATTGTCTTTCTGTTTGTGTTCAATCAACTCACAAATGGTGTTTCTACAATTACATCAACCATTTTTTATATATCTCATCTAGTTTTATTTTTAGCCTAGGCCTATATATTTTTAGGTTGAACATTTTTCACTTGTTTTGCAACTTTGAAGATGTGCTGTGCATGAATGGGGGTGGCTAAAAGAATTCCCCTTGATAAATTTATAGAGTTTGTTATGGGCTTTCCAATGGTATATGAAAAAAAAAAATGGGTTAAAAAGGCGGACGGTTCACTTTTTGGGCGATAATTGCATGTATTCATTATTTTTCTAGTTTCCTCCGTAGACCTCCATCAAATTAAAAAAAAAAAAACATCCATTAGATCCCCCTTCTAGATTAATTTGTACATTTTTTGGTAGACAAAATTTCCGGCCAAAGGCCGGTTCTTTCAACATTTCAGGCTCACTATCGTTCGCCAGGGAAAAAATTGACACCTAAATAGCACGAAAGGTCTAAATATTGACGAAGAAATTGGGAGAAAGGTCTTAAAATCGACTAACTAATGGGGTAAACATCTTAACATCTGAAAACTAATGGGGTAAACATCTTAACATCTGAAAACTAATGGGGCTAAACATGAGGGAGAAAGTGGCCCAGAAAAGTGGCCCATTCCCCCTTAACCCGTCCAGCACCAGCGACGCGTCTGACGCGTCGGCGATGTATATAACGCACAGCCCCAGCGACGCGTCTGACGAGTCACCCTAATTGCTCCGACCGTAACCTCAGGTGTAGCCACTCGAGAGGGCTCAGATTTGTATGGGAACTGTGTACGTATCCCACGCAACCGTGCCGATGGTTGAAAACTCTCAAAGTCCACGTGCGTGAGTGCGCAATAACCTGGTTTTTTGGGGTAATTGCCTTCAAGGAGGTAAATAAAGTAAGGAAAGGAGGACAAAAGAGGGAAGAGTCAGTGAAAGATGAAAATGGAGAATTACTAGTGGAACCAGTTGAAGTGAGGAAAAGATATGCCGAGTATTTTGAATCTTTGTTAAATACAAGAGATGGAAGAGAAGCAGTGATTGAAGCAGAGGTGGATGGAGATAGGTTACCCAGGCCACCCAGGTGGCAGGGAATGAATGAAAGGATTGAGGAAAATGAGGTGAAAGAAGCAGTGAAACAAATGAGAGCGGGAAAAGCAGAAGGTTTGGATGGTATTGCTGTGGAGTGTATAAAGAAGGGTGGAGATGTGATAATAGATTGGTTGGTGAGACTTTTCAATGTGTGCTTTGCTGTGTCAATGGTACCAATAGACTGGAAGAGTGCATGTATTGTGCCGTTGTACAAGGGGAAGGGAGATCGGCAGGAGTGTTCAAGTTATAGAGGTATTAGTTTATTGTCAGTGGTTGGAAAGCTGTATGGCAGGGTGTTGATAGAGAGGATAATAAAGTGTACGGAAGTTGCAATAGGAGAAGAACAGTGCGGTTTTAGGAGGGGAAGAGGGTGCGTGGATCAGATGTTTGCAGTAAGACAGTTATGCAAGAAGTATTTAGAGAAGCATAAGGAGATATTTTGGACTTTTATGGACTTGGAAAAAGCGTATGATCGTGTGGACCGTGAAGCAATGTGGAAGGTGTTAAGGATTTATGAAATAGGAGGAAATTTGTTAGAAGCAGTTAAGAGTTTTTATGAAGGGAGCAGAGCATGTGTGAGAGTAGGAAATGGTGAGTTGAGTGAATGGTTTGAGGTAAAGGTAGGTTTACGACAGGGTTGTGTAATGTCACCATGGCTGTTTAATATGTTTATGGATGGTGTGGTGAGGGAGGTGAAAAGGAGAACTATGGGAAGAGGATTGGGTTTAGTAGGAAAGAATGGTAGAGATTGGGAGTTGAATCAGTTGCTGTTCGCTGATGACACAGCATTGGTGGCGGATTCTGATGAGAAACTGCAGCGGGTAGTCAAAGAGTTTGGTGTGGTTTGTGGAAGGAGGAAACTGAAGGTGAACGTCAATAAAAGTAAAGTAATGGTGTGTAATAGGGGAGAGCATAGGGTGAATCTAGATGTGAGGCTGGATGGGGAAATATTGGAACAAGTAGAGTGTTTTAAATATCTAGGAGGAACGATAAGCAGGAGTGGAGGTATGGAAGTGGAGGTAAAACAGAGAGTGTGTGAAGGAAGGAAGGTTTTCGGAGCAATGGGAAGTATGTGGAAGACGAGAAATCTCGGAGTGAAAGTAAAAAGTGCACTGTATCAAGGAATTGTTGTGCCAACAGTGATGTATGGGGCTGAGACATGGGCTCTGAAGAAAAAGGAGAAAAGAGGGCTGGATGTGATGGAGATGAGCTGCTTGAGGAGTATGTGTGGAGTTACTCGTAGAGACAGATTGAGGAATGAAGAGATACGTAGGAGAGTGGGCAGCAAGAACATTTGTCAGCCAGAGTGGACAGAAGGGTGCTGAGCTGGTATGGTCATGTCGAACGAATGGGAGATGAAAGGCTTACAAAGAGAATATGTGAGTCAGGTACAAGGGGAGATAGAAGGGCAGGAAGACCCCCATTGAGATGGAGAGACTGTGTAAGAAAGGCTTTGGATGATAGAGGAATGACTATAGATCAGGCAGGGGAAGTGGTGGTGGACAGGAGTGAATGGAGAATGCTTGTGAATAGTTGAGTGAACACGTGGTCATTTGGATTAAGGGGTCGGGCGCAAGTTAGACTAGATAATAGTCCATCAGGCGCCTGGCCCGGGGAGACGATTAATATGAAGGGTGTGCCTGGAAGTGTGGTGGGAGGGCTTGTGGCTTTGGCTCCGCTGCATGTCTGCCTGCCGAGATCGGAACCTCTCCGGGTGGTCAGGGGCCGGGGGAGTGCTGGAGCGACCTTGGTAACCCTGGTCTCTGGGTCTTCTGGGTGACCTGGATGTGTGAGAGTGTGTTTTTTATCTGTGTTTATTTTTTGTTTTATGTTGTTTTTGTGTTTTCCCTGTTCTTGCTCTGTCTTGAGTCGGCTACCCCCAAAATGGGGATTGGGCCTGAGCATATAGATAGATAGATAGATAGATAGCCTTCAATTTTTTACTCTTGTAAAATACGTTTTTGGGGGCTCTGTAGGACCATTCTTTAAGCTTTTTGAGCGGTTTTTCGTGGTTTTTCCTTCATTCCTAACCCATTCGCTATTGTTTCTGGAATAAAACCATTTTTTGAAAACCGGCCGAGTTCTGGTGAACAAACATTACAAAACTAGCCGGGGCTCCACGGGTTAACAAGGCTTGTCTATTGTAAGGTCGTAAGGTATCATACATAGTCACAACACCTCAGCAATCTCAGGAGTTTTAAGGTCGCGTGATGGGTGCTCTATCTAGCTACCAGATCACGTTCCGTGTCTGCTACTAATGACATGCTGGGTGAGAAGGGAATATAACCCTCCCGAAAATGTCTGGGCCTGGCACGGTTTCGAACCCTGGTCAATAGGCTTACCAAACTTGCGCGCTAACCACTGTACTACCACGGACGTACAATAGGATAGCAACCTTAGTAATAATAATAATAATAAGCATGTTACTTATTTCTCATAAGCGCCAATTTTTCCGAAGAATTCACTAGCGCTCGAAAAGAGAAAGAAAAAAGAACAAAAATCAATGCATCAAAAGAAGGCTTATATACAACACACATTTAACAATCACTAGCAGTGGCAAAATAGCCTAAACTCTATAGCCATCTGTCATGACACCTCTCTCAAGATCATAGCTTCTCTCAAAGAGAAAAGTCTTAAGTTGTCTCTTGAAGCATTCAACAGAACTCAGTTGTCTCATGGACAGCGGCAACCTGTTATACAACCTCGGAGCCATGTAGGAGAATGACCTCTCAAAGAAAGAAGACTGCTGGAAAGCCCTTGGTTCATCAAGACGAAAAGGGTCATTGTCATGACGCACAACTACACCATGGTGTGCCAGTGGGCGCCTGAGCAGCTCCGCAAGGTACCTAGGCTCACCAAATTTGAGAACCTTAAAAGTCACCAAACACAACTTAAATTCTATTCTTGCTCTTACTGGCAGCCAGTGCAGTTCTATGTGAAGAGATGTAGTAGGAGTTCTAGGTGGAACACCAAAAATTAGTCTTGCGGCCCTGTTAAGAACAGACTGAACTTTCTTCAAAATATAATTTGGAAGACCCACCAACAGGGCATTGCAATAATCAACACGAGAGAAGACCAATGAGTGAACCAACGTCAGGAGGCAACGTCTGGTTATAAACGGCTTCACCAAATAGAGATTTCTAATGTGCAAGTAACAACTTTTAACTATCTGGTTTACATGCTCTTTGAAATCTAATCGGGAGTTCACATATACACCCAGATTTCGAACAGAGTTGGCCGGTCGCAGCTGAGATCCACCCACATTGATGGAGAGGGCACCTACTATATCATCAGCTCTTCTATTTCCTCGGATGATGAGAATATCAGTTTTACCATCATTTAGTTTAAGTTTTCTCGCTCTCATCCACTTCTTGATATCAGACATCAACAATTCCATCTTACTCCGTATATCAACTATATTTGTGATTCTCACATAAATCTGGGTGTCATTTGCATAAAAGTGAAAGGTGACATTATGTGCACGAAGCAGAAGAGACAAACTGCTAATATAAATTATAAATACAGTAGGATAGGACCTAAAACTGAAGGAACACCATACTGCAGGGGTGTCGAGTCCGAGACCACTTGATTTACCATCACACTCTGGGATCTACCTGACAAGTACGACCCAAGAAGCAAGAGAGCGGAGTCACGCACACCACAATCATAAAGATCACTCAGTACTCTTTAACCAGGTAATAGTCTCAATGTAGCTGATTCGTGTGGTGGGTTTATATACTATATTAGACTTCACCAACAACTATTTTACTCTATCCCAGACGTCAACTCCGGTAGTTTTGTGGTCGCGGAATTTTTGCGGGTACAGGGTATTTCATTCAGTAGGCTATTACTGGTTAATCAGGCTGCCTGCTGCAGAATTGAATTTATCTTTTGAACTGAGGTCATAATCAGGTAAGTTCACATTTTCTGACGTGAATTTGAATCTGAACCCTCTCCGACATATGACGCAATTTTGAGCCTATTGGGGATACTTTAAAGCCTTTGTTACCATCAGGGGCATTTAGAAACCTTTAGTTTAGTTACTTCAACCTCTGCAGTTGTCTTTGAGTTAGCTGTGGGCAGAAAACTAATTTTGGAGAGGTAATTATAAGAGAGAACTTTATTTCTTATTGCTAATCTGGCAACCTCTGCGTCATAAATATGTGAAAGGGTTAAGCTTCGCCGACTTGTATTTTTGATGTAGTTAAATAAGTAATGTGTGATGATTACACAATGTTAATAATAGGGCCTAGTTAAGGGATACAATAAGTAAATACTAATAGGTGTATTAGATATATATTAAAGGTGAATTACACAAAGATGAAAAAAAAGTGAGATAAGTTAGGCCTATTCAGCAGAACGTTAAAGGCTCTAGTAATTGTGTGTGACTCTCTTGGTAGCTGGAAACAAGTGGCCTCTTGGGTGACACCTGCGGTTTTAGACCTGGCCGTGGGACAGTAGACGTATTGCTGCAGCTGGAATATCTTGTACACAACGCATAACGTAGTAAGCAAGTCCTGGCGGCATTCATCGACATTACCCTCGGCTTTTGATGCTGTTTCACATACAGGCATTTTATACAAGCTCTGTGCCCTGGGATTCTAGGAATGGTACTCCAGTGGCTCTGCAGCTTCCTGATGGGGCAATCCTTCTCAGTGTCAGTCGGGGAGGCCGGGTCCCAAAAGGTCTCCACACACTGCAGCGTTCCTCAGGGGTCGGTATTCAGCCCACTCTTATTTAACCCCTCGGACCCGGTTGGGCTCTGAGGCATCAATAAAAAACACCCCGCGAAACCCGGAAGGGCTCTGAGGCTCCGGCAGCTTGAAAGCCTGTAAGCTTGGTGTGCGAGGCGTCCGTCCGACGCATGTAAACAACAGCCGGTTGGACCGATGCCGCGCATCTCCGACCACAAGAAGGAGAGGCGTCCTTGTTCGTGTGTGCCTGTATGTTATTGTTAAGTAGTGAAAAGTAGTGTAAAGTGGCTGATATCGCCACAAAGTTATCTCCACGGAAATCGTCATCACAACTGAACCAGTTGACTTAGAGAGCTCTACTCAACGCTATTCTACAGTTACGAAATACATCTACGCTTGGGGATGTGCGGAAATGCGGAAGCAGTCAAAATAACAAAGATACGGTAGCCTAGGCGTAGACGTTTTTCGGCCAAAAATCCCGGGTTTCGGTATGGAATACATAGCCGGGTTTGATGGGTTAATGCCCTGATGTCCGATTTCCACAGCCCTCCCTACATGTCGGTACTAATATATGCGGACGACATCACCATTGTGTGTACGGCAGACACCCTTCCGGTAGCGCAGGCCCGTCTTCAAGCTGCTATTGACGACTTGCTACAATGGGCCTCCGATTGGAGCCTATGGTTGAATTCACAGAAGAGCGCCCTAATGTGTTACCCAGAAAACTCATCTTCCCAGCTTACCTAGTGTGCTCATGGGGAGCGGTCTGTTACCGTATCGTACTAGCCATGTATTTCTGGGGACTCCGGTTGAATGGGCCAATCCTCACCTGGAAGGCCCATATTGATTATCTGCATACATCCTGCATGAAGCGACTGAACCTCATGAAGTGCATAGCTCAAACCAAGTGGGGAGCATCTAGAGTCGCTTTGCTTCAGTTTTATAAGGTCTTTATCCGGAGCAAGTTGAGATACGGATGCTTATGGATCAGCCTCGGACACAGTGTTAGCATGTTTGAATCCCATACATAATGCAGCTCTCCGCATTGCACTAGGGGCAGTTAGTTCATCCCCCATTGTTTCCCTAGAAGCAGAATCGAGGATCCTGCCTATGCTATGGGACCGAGCTATAGCTGACTGTGGCTGGATGATAAGGGTAGCACACATGCCAGCGTCCAATCCTCTGGTCGGACTACTGGGATCGTCTGGGGTGTGACTGGACGCCCCGCAATAATAATAATAATAATAATAAACCTAGAGGAGGCATTCGTTGCAGGCAGTTCTGCCTTTTGTCTCCCTCATCTACATAGAAAACAAAAAGATACCCTAGAATCCCTCCCACCATAATCTAGAGCCACTACACCTTACATGATCATATACATAACCTAGAATCTCTCCCACCATAACCTAGACCAGGGGTCGGCAACCTGCTACTCAGGAGCCGCATGCAGCTCTTTCAGGATATTAGTGTGGCTCCAGAAGCTTCAGAAATACTAATTCTTCTTTCAAAATGAAGGCATCATATAACACATTCAAGGCAACATTAGATTTGTTTTATTCAACTTCAAAAAGATGTAGGCCTATAGGTATCAATCGTTATGATTCTAAAAATGTGATTACATGACTTTCCTAAGCTTGTGAATACCAGTACAGTACTGTATATTGAACAATATCACTATAATTTGTTTAGTTCAAAAGTAAGGTATATTCTCTTATTTCTGAAGTACCTGTACTGTAGATTTTGGTTGATGAGACAATTTTTTTTGTATTGCGGCTCCGACAATTCAAATATTTTATGATACTTTAAACAAATGGCTCTTCTAGCTTTAACCTCTGAAGTGCGCATGGGGGTAATTGGAAACGTCCCCCTGTGCTGACGTATTTGAGGTGTTTCCGTCACTAAAATATTCATTGTGCCATTAATAGCATTAATATTTATCCATATGCGCCTATTATGGGTTGATTATAAAGGTATTAACCTGAAACAACAATAAAACGAGTGAAAACAGCGTTTGGATGGTCAAAATCGGAGATATAGCCCGCGAGTTGTATAATGTATGGGTGAGGCAATCTGCTTCCCGCCAATTTCCCCAAGGCCACTGAGACACAGTCGATCGATACTCTCTCTCTCTCTTGCACTCGCTTGCTATCAGTGATGACCACACCCTCCAATCGGATTTCTAATGTTAGCACAAAAATATACCTCAGAATAAGGGAATAACAGGGAAAATAGGTGATAACTGAAGGAGAGGAGGAAAGTGGGGAAGGAGGGGAGGTAGAGGACTGAGATTTTGCATGGCCAGGGGCCAAAAAAAATAAAAAAATAAAAAAAAAAAATATAAAAAAATATTTTTTTTTCGATGTCAAAAGTTGATTTTTATTTTCTCTGACTCTTAAGAGTCTTCCCGCAGTGCGCCGGGGGAACTCTTAAGAGTCTCCCCGCAGCTCCCGGGTTAAGGGTTGCTAACCACTGACCTAGACCCACTACAGCTTACATGATCATATAGATAACCTAGAATCCCTCCTACCATAACCTAGACCCACTACACCTTACATGATGCTAGTATAGATAATCTTAAAGACCTTCCCTTTAAACTATTGCATTTAGTTAAGTATTTATGTATAATGAAGTGCTGTTTTCTATTTTCTATTTCTATTTTGCAAATGTCCAGAAAAGGCCCTTTAACAAGGGAACGCCCTTGCCCTGTCAATCAAGAGAATGTACTGTGTTAAAAACTGCATCATCATCATTATGAATTGGGATATACAGTATTAAGTTTTAAAACATTATTAATAATAAACAAATTGATCTTACAATATATTCACACTATACAGTAGGATTTAAGAGAGAGGACTTTTTAAAACTTATATTACATAAAGTAGATTGATGATTAAAGGCCTTAATAATTCAAGCCATATTAGTGATATTGTGTTTTTGTGGAATTAATTATTTGTATTTTTCTTTTCAGAAGCCAAGTCACTCAGCACTCCAGAAGCAAAGAAGTTGAAGCCAGTCAAGGATGTGGACCCCAGAAATATCCCTGGCTTATATCTTGGCCCTCTGCTAGACCCAATAAATATCCCTGCCTTGCAATTTAACCCATCGGCATCCTCAGAAACCTCAAATCGAGAGCAGATTTGTAGAGGAACAGGGAGTGGAATAGGAAGAAGCTTGGGAGTTGCGAGAAGAGGAGTAGGAAGGAGAAGCGGAGTAAGCGGAGGAGGAGGTGGTCGAAGCATGCCGGTCCTAACTCCTCTCAAGTCCTTAACCACTGTCTCTGGCCAGCCACTGATACCCAATCCTCTGTCTTACGCACTCAATCCTCCTATGGCTTATGGACCCAAGCCTCCTCTGCTCTACAACACTCCTCCAGGTTCCCTGTTATATCAAAGGTTGGATGCCGGTCCACCACCAGCATTCCAACCGCCATATCCGTACGCTCATCTTTCCTCCGCACACACTAAAGCAAGATACCTACAATCCAGAACACCATTACCCACATATCAGCTACCCTCATTTTCTCTTGGTGATTTTAATAAGAGCAGAGAGGTAGCTGGTCCTTCCGGTTTACCAACAGTTCCAGCCTTGATACCTGACCGAGAGGCAGTTGCACCTAAAGTTGTTCCTGCTACTGTGATCAGAGAAAACAATATACCACCTCAAGGTCTTTCTGCTCAACAAGCCCAAGATGCTAAAAGGCAGCCTAACTTGAAATTTGAGCTCTCACCTCAAATCAAATCACCTTTATTGTCCTCAGTGCCTCCCCAAGTTTGCCCACAATTGCCGCCACTCACTCCCCTCAAGCATGTGGTTAACTTTCAGAAATACCATCCTAAGCCATCCTCAAGTCCACAAATTAAGTCTTCCTCAGATGCCAGAGTATTATTAGAACCAGGGAAGAGCCAGGACATGCAAACACAACGGGAAATGCCAACATCAGCAACAAAAACTAAACATACTACAGTTCCACACCAGGAATCCAAAAATTTACCAAATCCACAATCTGTAGTAAAAACAGAGGAATCTACACCCACACAAACTATTTCCTCAAATGCAGGGACTCCTATGGTCATCATCCCAACTTCTACTACTCAAAGGATGCACTTTCAAAATTCACCAAAGAGACACACTCCCGCAATTTTGTCCAGATCAGGAAACTTATCCTCTGGTACTCAAATTTCTCCACAGTTCTGCTATATAATTCCTGCCAATAATCTGAAAGCTGCCACTACAGCTTCAAGTGACGATAGTAAGATTCAGGGATCACTCTGGCATCCACCGACAGCCACTGGTTCACAAGCTGACAACAATCAATTGACCCAAGTTGTCATCCAAGCTCCCATGGAGTCGGGAAGTGTCTTAACACCTCAGTCTGTGTCATCATCCTCCTGCCTAGCATCCCTCCTCAAAGCAGGTGTCCCATTGGTTCCAGTGACGAGTGTCCTTAATCTTGCTTCAGCTGACCCCACAATATCTGGTGCTAGCATAACTGTTCCCACAGTTTTATCCACTGCTCCTAGTTCAGACCAAGCAGAAAATGAGCCTCCAATGAAGAAGATGAAGGAGAGTGAGAAACTTGACAATGACAATGAGATTGATGCTTTTCATGATGACTCACCACCCATGCCAAAATTTAGAAAAATTGGGCCAGGCTCAAGAGTGTTTGGTCCAAAGGTTAGAAAATATCGATCAGCTAAGGATGTCGAAAGCTCCAAAAGAAGGGATACAGTTATTGAAGAAATAAATAAGACTGCTGGGAAGAATATTGCTACTTCTGAAAGTTCAGTTACAAGTGTAATCACAAGCATAAATCGATCAGATATTTGCCAGTTAAAGCTTGAAGGGGAGAGCCAAAAACTTGAATTTTCTGCTGGTCCAAAGACGGGTATTGACAACCAAGTGTCTGTGATAGCTCGAGCATCAGCATCGACTAGCCAGCCTGTCACTTCCCAGGATCAAATAAGGGTCACTGACATGGTAAAAGTGAATCTCAATCGGGATGTTGTTTTGATGAAGAAAATCAATGACCTAAGACGTTTGTCTGGAAAAGATCTCCTAGTACTACAGAGATTGGCCAGAAAACAGAAAGATAACCAATTGAAGAATGAGCCAGGAACAAGTGTGAGATCATCTATCATACAGAAGGCTGGAATGGCGGAAGATATTAACTTGATGCCAGATCCACATACTGCTGGAGCAGTACAAATAAAGACCCAAATGACCCAAGCTACAGATCCATTCTTGGAGGTGCACAAACAATTAATTGTGAACAACGGCAGTAACACACCTGCGTCAAATGAAACTTGCACCACCACCACCACCTCAACAGCTATGGTCCACAGCAACAGAGTCAGGGACATGGTCTTTAGACCTCCAGCAAGCCATGATGGTTCTTCAGCTCTTTTTCCAATGACTGTTTTGAAGAGCAGTACATCTTCACATCCTTCACACCCCACAACCTCACAAGATGGCTGTAAGAATCCCTCCTTCACCTACTTAGATGATTTGGGAGGTAAGTAGTTTAACAGTTAATTACCTGTAAAATAGTTGTTTCTAAAATACATAAGATTCTTTCTGTATATAAGCATCATCCCTGTGTTTTTTATTGTTAATAAGGAAGGTTCTCTCCCAAGGAAAACCTTAGTTAACTTGTGATGACAAATTTGAAGTGCCATGAATACTTGAATGGAGAAATTAAACCCACATGAACGGGAAAGGATTTACTGCAACGACTAAACAGTTTCAATTCTCTGGCGTCCTGGTGGAGCTCTTGAGGACTCTAGAGAGAATCAAAATTGTTGTATTGTGGGTATCATATCTCCATTATTAACTTGATAATAGCCTGCATCTTAGTCATTTTTGTCTTCCTGTTGTGGTTAAAATTATGAAAAGAAACCTGATTCAGGGATCCTTTTGTAATTGTTCCACCCATATTAAATTCTGCCTTCAAAGCACAGTCATCCATCTTTTCTCTCTCCAGTTACAATGTATCCGGTGTGCACATACACACTTTCCCCAACCATGCCAATTTCCTTTCATTTACCTTTTTCAAGCTGCTATGTACAATACTGTAGTTTACAACTCCCAGTCTGCCATGATTGTTTGTTTGGAATATGCTCTTCTGAGTGTGACTTTGTGGTACTACCTGAGAAATGAAGCTTTATTGTGTTAGTTCATTTTTAGCTGTGTAAAAGATTGCCTAGCACATGGAACTAGAACATGACTGGTAGTTTAAGTTTCCTCATCAGCAACAAGAAGTCTCACTTGGTGCCTCTTAACACATTTCTTCAGCATTGCCAACCTTCAGCTTGGCATTGCCTCTTTTCCTCATATCTGCAAATCTTTTTCATCTTCACTCCCTTGCCATAATGTATTTATACTCTCTACTTATTTCTGAATGTTACACACATTCAGCACATCTTTATTCTCTATTACTTCAACATTCACCTCCCTTATTCTACTGCTTAACACATCCTCAGTCTTACTGTTCTTACACATCCTCAGTCTTACACATCTTCATTGTTCCTCCATCACCCTTCACTCTTTATCAAATCACTAAGGGAGGCATCATACCATAGTTTATATCATCAATTTATTATAGCTATAGCATTTCTGGCAACATTTTTTGGCTGTTTAGCATTGGAATCAGAAACTAGACTTAGAAAAGAGTTACTTAGGTACTGTATCAGAATTTTTACTCATTTATAAGCTGTTCGACCAGTGTTATTGATATAAGTTGAGGAAAAAATCACTGGAATAGGGAAATTATAATTGTACTAATGTGGTTCCCAGGGTCGGCCAAAGTGAAAGGTCCCGTGGTGATGATGGAGCGGCTCACCCACCGACACATTACCTCCAGGTTCATGCGGCTACACAAGATTAACACACCCAACAGTATACGCTTAAGACGACAGCTCAGAACCATTGACATCAAGAGTGAGTACAACCAGTCACCTTAAAAAATTATAAATTTCTATTTACATTTTTTTTCTAAGTTGAAAGGCCCACTGACATCATATTTTACTCCTTAATAAGATAGTTGGGCATAGCATGATAAGTTAGTACATAATAAATGTGTACCATATACTGTATATGGTAGTTACTGCAATAAAAGAATAAGTCATGAAATTACTGTGCCTTTGTTGACATATAGTCTTAACTATGTCTGTCTTAGCCTCTTCATCTAATTCTTTTAATATTTAAGTCCTTTTAAGGGGTGATACAGGTGTGATGCATTTTGTTATACCATCCAATAGTCCTGCACATTTGATAATCTGGCAAACTCTCCATTCCTTGTGATTACAGAACATTTCAAAATACTGTATTTACGGTAGCTGTTAGGTCATATATTAGTTAATCCAAGTCATAGTTATGGGCTGTTGGGCTTAAGTGACCCTAAAGTGACCCTCCCCCGCGAACAGGTACAAGCTAGAGAATCAAGTGAGTTGCCTCGGCATATGGAAGCATATGAGGGTGATTCATTCGTGGACATCTCCTCTCGAGGATTACAGCATCTTGCAATAGATAGATAGAAATCATAATTGCTGTAAATGGTATATATTCTAAAAATAATTACTGAAATAGTGCATAATTCTCAAAGTCACTCAGTTAATTGAAGTTTTGCAGCTATCAGTAAACATTGTTACTTTTCTATATACTGCTACAGTTTTCTCCCAAGATTAATATTTATGTTTCCTGCCCAGGGTACCTGTCTAGCGTATACAAGGGTCGACCACTGCCCACGCTGCCAGCTAGTTCCTCTCCTGCTCCACGCCCCAAGCCTTTGAGTGCCCGCTATATTCGCAAGGGTCGACGCAGATCTTCCTCAAAGGATGAGGATACATTATATGTTCCAAAGGGTTATCCAAAAGGCTCACGGAAAGGCAGGCGACCAACACTCTCTCAACTGATGCACAAAAAGCGCTCTGAGAGTCGCACGCCGCCCCATCCTGGCGAACACCCTAGTGGGATTATTAATATTAATAAAGATAAAATAGTAAGAACCAGGAACCGGCTACTGCGTAAAGGCCAGGTCAAATTCTTGGCTCAGATTGGTCTTGAATTAGGAAGACAGGCAGCTATCAATCCTGAATTGGATGCTGTAGTAGGCAGCAATATTTCTATGGATCCTCGAGTGTTTGGTATAAATGGGAGGGCCCAGCCAGCGCCTTCCTGGTCATTGGTTTATGACTCACAGGGCAGCACAGTAGAAATTCCCGCACCCCAGGCCCAAGCTATTATGGTCCAAGGTGTTCCTCAGCAGCACCTAGGACAATTTGTAGCCCCACAACAGCCACCCACAGCACCTCTGCCCACAGGCTCTTACCCTGCAGCCTACAAGTACTGGCCTCGAACATACCTCCAGCTTCAGTCAAGAAAATACCAGATGCCTTACGTCCAGAGGGAAGGCAGTAGTGCCACCCTCACCTCAGTGGCATCCACCCACCAACACTCTGCCTCACTTACACAATCAGCAGCTTATCAGCTCTCTGCTGCCCAGTCTCAGGCACCCCAACCTCATGTAGCCCAACCTCCAACTTATGCAGATCCTAACTCCCACAGAGGTCCCCCTCCCCCATACTCAGCAAGCCAGAGTCACACTGCTGCTGCCCAGCATTTGAAGAGGGTAGCAGCCATGACAGTTGTGCCTCAGCATCAAGTGGTCCTCTCATCCTCTGGGGAAGCTGCACTTCAGGCTGGGAATGTTGTGGTCCAGTCTGGTGATAATGTGGGAGGTGTGAGAATAGTTGCTATGGATAAAGGAGGGCATTTAAGAGAGACAGTCACTCAGGGTATCCCTATGGAATACAGTCGTTATGCCCAGCAACCCCAGGTGCCTCAAGTCTCACCACAGGGATCTCAAGCTGTGTCTCAGATTTCTAGGGTATCGCCTGCTCCTCCTCTAACTTTCATGGGGACTGGTGGAGCAAGTGGCACCACTAAAGACCATTCCCAGGTAGGTGCTAGACCCACTCAGCCCCAGGCCCCTGCCAAGCCCCCTCAACCAGCTCACCCCGCCCCTCCTCCCCTATCTTATATGGGGTCTGGAGGCACAGAGATTGGGGTGAGACAGGGAGCTGTTTCATGGGGTCATCTTAGTGAGCGGGAAATGGTTGCTAGAGGGTTCCGTATTGTGACAAACCCTAGGACAGGTCAACAGGATGCACAGTCCCATACACGGCCAGTTTCACATGCTCGACCACCTCAGCCACCCTCACAGTACTACCCCAACCCACGTGCACAGCCACAGACACACACACAGTCATACCAGCAAGCACAGCCTCATCCACAACAACATGCACACCCACACCAGCATAGTCAGCCATATGCACAGACACAACCTCAGACACACCCACATGCACAACCAGGCACACAACAGACATACATGGTGGTTGGTCATTCAGCAATTGTGGATCCCAGGCTGCAACAAGTGACACAACAAACCCATGATGGTCAGTGGATGAGGGTGATGGTAGCTCAACCTCACGGCACAACAAACCAATATGTAGCAAACCCTGGTCAACAGTCTCAAGCAGCTGTAGTTCAAGGATATCAAGTCTACACTACAAATGCTCAAGGACAAGTAACAGGAATTTGTGAGGCCCTTCCAAATGCTCTATCAATCGTGAGGCACTCGGGTCAGACAATAGCCAACCAAGCAACCACAAAATCACCCGAACAATCACCCAGTAGTCAGCCACCACCCGCACATGTAAACACGATCCAGTCACCTCCCTCTCCCTCCACACAACCACCTCCAGCACATAGCACCTCAGTGCAATTATCCAACACCACCATAGTCCAAGCATCTCAATCACAGGTCATAGACCTGCCACCACCACCACCAGCGCACACCAGCGCAAACACACAGTCACCTAAGATCATCAAGCAGTTGTTGCCCAATACATCGTTCTCTTGGCACTCAACTGAACCGCAGCCTCAGCAATCTCACCCAGCAGATCTTCAGTCACCCCAGCCAGCAATAAGTCAACCAACCAGTCAAGATAAAACATCGGACATCAAGCAGACACCCTCACCTCTCAGCCAAATCAGACAGACACCCCCACTGCTCAGTCATATCAGTCGGACACCGCCACCACTTGCTCATTCTCATAGATCCATAGGTAGGTTATCATGTATCTTTAGTAATATTAATATAGTATTTCATCAGTTCACTTACAATTGTCAAAGGAGGTCAAATCATATCTGCAAACTTATTTCATATACTATAATTGAAATACCTTTGAATACAAATAGCTAACATCCTTCTAAGATTTACTAGGAATTTTATTTGATATACTATAATTGAAATACCTTTGAATACAAATGGCTAACATCCTTCTAAGATTTACTAGGAATTTTAACAGAGTAAGATGTTTCTCAAGTTGTTCATGCATGTTTCACAGTTTGTCAATCTCATATGTCCCTTCCTCATCACAAGATGATGACATGAATTTGGGTAGCAATAAATACGAGTACAGTGGAACTTCAACATAGCAATTAATCCATTCTGGATATTCATTGCTATCAGCTAATTTTGCTACAACTAGATTTATTTAACTTATGAGAAATATATTAATCATGACTGGTAACCCTGGAACTTTTAAACTTTTCCCCATTTTACTCATATTTGTTTTTACTTTTTTCACTTAAAAGACTCAAATGCATGTATTGCATATATGACAAATTATTTTATATTACTGTACCCTCACCCACCATTTTTACCGCTATCTTCACCCACTTCTCTCTCCACATTTACTGTACTTCCCCACCCTTACCAGCTTCTCTCTTACCACCTCTTCCTCCATCCTCACCCTCACCCATCTTCTCTCTCACCCTCATCACATCTTCTCCCCTCCCCACCTTCATCATCCCCCTCCTCTCTCACCACCTTTTATTGCCTTCCACATTATTAAAACCATCAAACTCCAAGGATACACTAAGAAGTAAGAAGTCTTTTGCTGTCAAACATATCAGCATCATCCATCTTATGTGGATAATTTGATTGCTAACCATAAGATTTTTTCTTATGATAGCTGAGTACTGTACCATTCTTTTGTGGAGAAATGGGATTCGATCGCTAACTTAAAACTATTGCCGAGGTTCCACTGTATAGGTGAACATATAATCTAATTAAACTTGTGGAATTGTGTGTGTGGTAATTAGATTTTTTTAAGGGGAGATAGGTCGTTTTTCTGGTCACCCTTCTTCCTCATGTTTAGCCCCATTAGTTTTCAGATTGTAAGACATTCGACCCATTAGTTTGGCGATTTTAAGACCTTTCGCCCCATTTCTATGTCAATATTTAGACCTTTCGTGATATTTAGGTGTCATTTTTCATCCTGGCGAACAATAGTGAGCCTGTAATTTTGGAAAAATCGGCCTTTGGCCGGGACAATTTTCTACTGAAAATTGAAAAAATTAATCTAGAAGGGGATCTAATGGATGTTTTTTTAAGTTTGATAGACATCTAGGGAGGAAATTTAAAAAAAATATATATATATATATGAAATAGTCGACCCAAAAAATTAACCCTTCCCCCTTTGACTATGGATAGTTCCAAGTTACTCATATAGTATATTTGTTGTGTGTAGTCAGTAATTAGGTTTATGGCTACGCTTCACATTTACATAATCAGTATCTTCTAATGGTAATGATGTACAGGTCTCCCTCGATTTACGATTGGGCTATGTTCCTGAAAACCCCATCTTAAATAGAAAAATCATATAGCAAACCCTAAAATTAATGGGGTAAATAGGGATGTGTTCTCGGACCAGCTAAAACCCATTCACAAACACCTAAAAACCTATAATAGCATCGTAAACCGGGGCATCTGTACTCACCAATCACAATTCACAAGATCATTGAAAATATGTTAAGTGATCCCTTAAGAAATTATTGTTTCTCATTGTATTGTTTGTCAGTAAGTTTATCTCGTAGAAGTATAGGCGAAGTACTGTAAATAATTACCTCAAATTTTAGATTAGTTGGAAGACTTGTTTTGTTACATTGAATTGTGACCTTACTCTTTCTGTGTTTTAAGCCTGCCATCAGTGGAAGGATTCTTGAAGGTACTACTTCTGTTCTGATAATTGTTACATTGATCACTTCTCACTTTTGTTTCTCAAGATGACTCGGTACCTAACCAAGTCGACTTTCTTTTTCGTTTGTTATCCCTTGGCTATCATTCTCTCTTTATACTTTGCTTTTCAGTCTTTGTTTGATAACTTTTTTATTTAAACATCTTTATTAGATCATATACATTTTAGACTCCCTTATCTGTTTGTATATATAAATTAGCCAATTAATTTTTCGTTCTGAGATTGTCTCTTCAGACTATCCTGACACCCTATTTTTTCCAATATCTAACGCTTTTTTCTGTTCCTTATCCAAATCTTCTCTGTCTTCATTGAAACACGCATTAATCTTTACCTAGCCCTCATTCCTATTCTGTTTTATTTCAGGGTTGGAATCCAACTTTTATTGTACAGTAGCATTATCTTCTTCTATCTTATAATTTCATATTCTCATTACAGTACATCTGTTTTTCCCCTGGTGTCATCTAAATCCATATGCAGCACTTTCCAGTCATCTAAATCCATATGCAGCACTTTCCAGTCATTAAATTCTTTAAGGCTGGTGTCATGTTAAATTTGTGGGGTATTCAGTTTTGCCTAATTCCACCAATCTCTACAGCGGTGGAGCAAAGCGAAGGACCGCCTGATAACCACATCTGTAAAACCACCTGTAAGTTTATTTTGTACTCTGATTCATCTCACTAATTATAGTTTGTATTGTGCAAACACTATATGTTCCCAGTACTGTACAGTACTGTGCTGTATACAATAACACTGCTAACTTTTTTTAAGTTATATTGTCTAATGTTGATATACATTTATGTTTTATAATATTTTTGTTTCTTTGAAGCTTGTTTTTTACTTTATAATGTCTTAAGTTTGTCCATTTTCTCAAGAGTACTTATTTTGAGTGTAGCCTTGACTGGTAGATTTGTGAATGGCATTGTTGTGTCCTGACGAATAGCCTGGAGTGACACAATAACTACCCAACTGTTTTGTAGACTGGGACGCTAGTTTACAAAGATGTATATTAGGCTGCTAGTATAGTGTAGCTAGTATCAAAAGTATTTGAAACCAGTAAATGTACCTAATGGAATAGCAAAATAGGACTATTGTATAGTGTATAAGGATAATCAAAACTTAAAAACACAGGAAATAAGATTACTAATTTAAAGAACAAAATTAAATAAACAGAAGTTAGTGAGAAGTAAGATGCTTAACCCTCTCCGACATATGACGCGATTTTGAGCCTATTAGGGATACTTTATAGCCTTTGTTACCATCAGGGGTATTTAGAAACCTTTAGTTTAGTTACTTCAACCTCTGCAGTTGTCTTTGAGTTAGCTGTGGGCAGAAAACTAATTTTGGAGAGGTAATTATAAGGGTGAGAGAACTGTATTTCGTATTGCTAATCTGGCAACCTCTGCGTCATATGAGTCTGAAGGGGTTAAGTAGAATAATATTAACAATAGATTAAAATACTGTACTGTACTTTGGAGAAGTGAGATATAAGAAGGAGAAAGGGGGAGATTTTGGGATAGAGGTGGAAGAGAGATTTGGGAGACAACTTGGAACAGCTGAGGGAAGTGGAGGAGGTGTGCAGGGTGATTGGGGATGAGATGTGTACAGCATGTGAGACAAAGATGGATACTGATAAATTTGATACTGTAAATGCAAAAACCAGTTTGAAGATTTAAGGGTAAAATGTGATTGATGTCATTTGAGATTCCATCAGCAGTGCATAGGAATTCACAAGGGTTAAAATAGCCTTGCGTATGATAATTGCTTCAATTGCTTTAATAAACTCGAACTTAAGAAAATACTGAAAGACGCCCTTCATGTTACATGAAGTATTTGCCGTTGCAATGGCAACATTCAGACAAAATGTCATAATGGCCTTGCTAAATGAAGATATTTCACCGCATTCTGTCACCAAAACACAGTCCCCTAAACACAATCCCCTAAAAAACAAAGATCATGCTCACGATTCATAGACGATCTATGTCACTGTCTGTCACACTACAGGGACATTGTGGAAATTGAACAAAGGCTAAGAATATCATATGAACTACAACATATGGAAGAGGAGAGGAAAGCTATTGCAGGTATAAAGGAAAATTCCAAATACTTCTTTTCATACGCCAAACAAAAGGCTAAAACAACATCAAACATCGGCCCACTGAGCAAAGGGGACGGCTCTTTCACAGGGGACAAAAAGGAAATGAGCGAACTCTTAAGCAGGCAGTATGAAATGGCATTCAGTGAGCCTGATGAAACAAAAGTCATCAGAGACCAAAATATATTTTTCATGGAAACCTCCCCCACGGAAACCCCTCAGATGCTGGATATTGATTTCGGTCCAAAAGACATAGAAGAGGCCATTTCCAACATGCCATCCCACTCGGCACCAGGCCCGGACTCATGGAATTCGATCCTAATGAAAAAATGTAAGGAAAACCTCTCAAAACCCCTGGCTATAATGTGGAGAAGGAGTCTAGACACTGGTGACATACCAGATAGCTTGAAAATCGCAATAATTGCCCCACTGCATAAAGGAGGGAGTAAAGCACTACCAAAAAACTACCGCCCGGTAGCTCTAACCTCTCACATTATTAAAGTTTTCGAGCGAGTCCTGCGAAGCAAAATTTCAACATTCATGGAGACAAATGAACTACACAACACCGGTCAACATGGGTTCAGAGCGGGAAGATCATGTCTCTCACAACTTTTGGAACACTATGACAAAATTCTTAAAGCGCTAGAAGAAAAGAAAAACGTGGATGTCATTTACACCGATTTTGCTAAGGCATTTGATAAATGTGACCATGGTATAATAGCCCACAAACTGAAAGCAAAAGGTATAACTGGGAAAATCGGACGGTGGATATACAATTTCCTCGTAAACCGAAAACAATCGGTAGCAGTAAACCAAGTCACTTCTGAGCCTTCGGATGTCAAAAGCTCAGTGCCCCAAGGAACAGTGCTAGCGCCCCTTCTGTTCCTCATACTAATTTTTGCGACATAGATACCAACACCAGACACAGTACGGTGTCGTCTTTTGCTGATGACACAAAATTAAGCAAGATAGTAAACACACAAGAGGACACGGGCCGACTGCAGGAAGACATGAATGTAGTCTTCCAGTGGACCAGGGAAAACAACATGCAATTCAATGAGGAAAAATTCCAATTAATACGGTACGGAGATAATAATGGTGTTAAAGAAATTACAAATTACTTAACAGAATCTAACCACATAATAGAACGGAAAGACAGTGTGAAAGACCTTGGGGTATTAATGTCTGAAAATATGGGTTTCAAAGTACATAACCAGGTCAAAGTGGCGGCTGCGAAACGTCTAACGGGTTGGATTCTGCGTACTTTTAAAACACGCGGTGAATTGCCTATGATAACGCTTCAAATCTCTAGTGCTACCGCGGCTTGAATACTGTAGCGTATTAACATCCCCATACAAAGCAGGTGAAATAAATGACGTAGAGAGTGTACAAAGAAATTTCACTTCGCATATAAGTTCGATAAAACATCTACACTATTGGGAGCGTTTAAGAGCACTGAATCTGTACTCACTGGAACGTAGAAGAGAACGTTACCTAATAATATACACGTGGAAAATCGCAGAGGGTTTAGTACCAAACCTACATACTCCGATAGTCATGAAATTCAGTGATAGGAGAGGCTGGGAATGCGAAATCCCCCGGATGAATAACAGGGGTGCTATGGGCTCTCTGCGAGAGGGCTGGTTATCACACAGAGGCCCACGTCTCTTCAACAAACTCCCACGGCGAGTAAGAGACATGAGGGACATCTCGTTAGACAACTTCAAGAGAGCCCTAGATGTCGAACTGCAAAAAGTGCCAGACGAGCCTATCCTCGCAAGGGAGCGAGCTGTCGCTTCAAACAGTCTACTGCACCAAATCACCACCCATAACGAGGGGCGTCGCGTTCCTTGGTGCCGCTAGAAGAGCGGCGAACACATCTAAAGGTATCTAAAGGTAAGGTAAGGTAAGGACACAGTCTCACCTGTCGGTACTCATTCTCCCTTGCGCCCAAATACCCCTAATTCTCAGTCACCCACACCTGCACACCCACTTTACTCTTCTCAATCAACCACACTCTCACACCCAAATTTTCCCTCTTAGCCACTCACACCCCTACCCCTCCCAATCAGTCACCCACACCTGCTGCCCAGACAGGAGGGCAACATTCGGTACCCGACCCCCTCACACCAACAACATAAGGGGAGAATGCTGAGGGCCGTGGTATGGTCAGTAGCACGTCTGACTGCTTATCGAAGGGTCAGCAGTTAAATCCCACCCCTTGCCACTGGTAGCACTGGATGCTCAGGTCTAACGATTCATGGTAATGATTCGTCCAGTAAATGGGACTCAGAATGTCTCTCAATTTTGCCAGAACACTACCTCATCACGCTCGGGCATACAAGAATCAGCTAAGGTGGTATGCAGATTAATTAATTAAAAGTTTGTTTAACCAGACCACTGAGTCTAGAACAAGACTCTCACAGGGCTGGCCTATGCAGATATTATCTGAAGATGTACAATACTGTATTGTACAAGATATGACTGTATTGTGTGAATGGTTAACAGTACTGTACTGTACTATGAAGAGTTTTTGGTGGCAGTGAAGCATGCGGTTTATGAGATCTTTACACAGTTGAATTTGATGCACTTACAGCTTCTACCTACTGAGCATGTAGCACAGTTTGCCCTTGAATAACTGGGTTAGTTAGCATTTTAAGCTTAGTTATTTGTGAATAGGGAAAATATGTTGAAGGCCATATAGGTGGCGAGCCAGTGCTAAAGTCACCCGTTATTATCCATATACAGTATATATAGCATAATATATGCACTATTGGTAGCGCCAACAAACTTGACAATAATCTTGATCCCTGACCTCTCTGTAACCCTAAAGGATCTAGAGAAAACTGGCTGTAAATATCCACACCTATTTCCTGGTGGACTCTTCCCAAATGATAGACACGTCAGCCCGATTGCTTTTATTCATTTCGAGTTATAAGAAGTTAAGGGGTCAAGATTATTGTCAAGTTCGTTGGCGCTACCTATAGGTATGTCATCCTAGGCTGAGGGCACTAAGATGCCAATAATAAATGCTCAAGTCAAAGCAAACTAAATGAATTAGACTTATTTGTTAACTTTTATGTATGTTAATTAATGCTGTGGTTCCATAGAAGGAAATACTGTACAGTACTAAGATTAGTTATTTTGGATTGTGTACAGTTTTATTTTCTGTATTTATTCACCAATCAATTAATAAGGTTAAGTAAAATACCAAGTATACATTACTAGCTCTCAAAGATTTGAAATTGGTATATAATTTTAGATTATTTTTAGATCAACTATTTTAAGTTGTTGTTTAATAGTCAGCTAATGTTGCTTACCTCCTTGGTCAGGTGCCAAAGGTGTGATGGCAGCAGTGGAGGCTCTGGTGCTACAGTTGGTGGAAATTGGTCTGCCTCCCGTCCAGAGCTCCATCACTACCACCGTCCTCCAGTTGTTCGAGGCCCGGGGTAGCCCAAAGCCCTTCTGCTGCACCAAACAGGAGCAAGCGTGGAATCAAGAGTTTCGTTTAGCCCATCCACACCGACTGCCAGAGAAATCAGAAACTGTTGACCCACCTCTGCCATCGTCTAATGAAGTACGGCAGTGGATACAACAAGTCAAGCAAGACATGGTTAAACTCCAAGATGTTCCAGAAAATAAAGTGTTTTTCATGCAGGAGCTGAACTTCTTCTTGGACAAACAGACACGAGAAGTCAAGTTTCACCGAATGTTCCCTGGTGGTGTCCAGCACTGCTCTAATGAAAAGGACACCATCTCTGTTCTCTTTGTGTTGGGAGCAAGTGGGGTGCTTGGGCCTGGGATGGTTATCTTCCCTCGTATGGTCATACCAGAGAAACTATTTGCCTCTCTGCGGGTCTCTCAAACTGGTAAGGACTGGGTTTTGGGCTCTTCACTTAATGGATGGCTGTATGGGGATTGTGTTATTGAGTTTGTGAGTGATGCTCTAGTGCCATGGCTCAAGAAGAACGGTTCAGGCTTCCCCGTGTCGCTCTTCACCAATGAATATGTATCCAACATGTCCCTCTCTCGAATGGCCAACACATTTCGTGAGCAGGGAATCCAGCTAGTGACCGTACCACGTAAGATTGCCCTGTCACTAAGCCCTGCGGAGCATCTCATCGCTGATTACTTCCGGGAGAAGTGGGGCAAGGCAGTGTGGGATTGGAGTTCTTCTAATGACAATAAATCTCTGCTGGAGGAGAATTTCACCCCTTTCCTCCTGTCCTCTCTGGCTGCCCAGGCCTCCCCAGAGAAGGTCAAGGAGAGGTTCATGACTTCAGGCATATTCCCCTTCTGCCATCAGTCCATGTTCCATTTCCTCAGTAAGAATCAGCAGCAGTAGTAGCAGTTTGGGAGACCTGTTTAACACCTTCAGTACTGGTGGTGCCATTCTTATCTTATTCTGGTTAACACTAGATTATTTTAGTCAGTTTAGGAAGAATCTCCAGGATTCAAAGTGCTTTAAACTAACTCAATTAAATTTGTTTAACAGAATATAGTTTAAATGGCAACATCATATTGAAGATAATCTTTTTGTTGTTTGTCAGCTATATTTTTTCATATTTTGCACATGAAAGTATAATATATTTGGTTGCAGTTTCTTTATAATAGAATAGTGACAGATATACAGTATAAGAAATTATATATACTGTAATTTGTATTGTAATTGCAGTATTGGTTATGCAGTAAGCCTACTGTCTTTATAGATGCTCAGTAATTATCACTATTAAATATTTAATTACACTCGATTATACAAGGAAGTTTTTCTTTACAGATAATGGTATATTGTGTGTATTTTTCAGTACACATTTGTACAGTACAGTATGAAAAAAATCCTTGCGATGCACATTATGGTAATAGTTGTATGTAATCCTGCACTCCTTTATTTTTTGTTTTATCTTTCCTATTTAAAGCTCCCTCCATAACTAAGCAGGGAAGAATAATCTACAGGGGTTTCAAGCTCACATATTTGTTATACATACAAATACAAACTGGTAGCTGTTATGAATTTACCTAATAGATCTACATTTTACTTTAGCATTCTTCTTTATTCATGCCCCATTATCCCTTAGACCAAAATCCATGAGATTATTGTCGATCTTGTTAATATAAGCTATAAGCCAAATTTGTCTTATAAGATGACAATATAGCCATTTCTATAAGGTTTTATAAGCCATTTATATACATGTGAGATAAGGGGTTTACTGTTGAGCTTGTAAATAATGAACCTCTCTGGCCGTAAACAGTATTGTACAGCGTGTGTGTTTAATGTAAGGGAATGTAAACAGGGTTATAATCTTATTTGTTCTTTCTTTAACCCCTTCAGTAAGATAATATAAGTTTAATTATATTCTGGCAAATATTAGTAAGGACATGTATATAAACTTTGTCATTTAAGCCTCCGACTCCCATAGGTCCTTTCTAAGCTGTGTAAAGTCACCCAATGTCAGCTATAAGCAAAGAAAACTGCTGCCATGGTACTGAAGGGGTTAAATGCCTAGTACATACTCACGTGTGTCTGTGTTGGTATGCAATATATCTTGGAAGTAGTCATAAGTTGGAGGTCCTACAGCCATATTCTAGCAAACTAAACAAATTTGATTTTAAGAGTGGAATGAATACGAGAAGGGATATTGCATTGTTTTGGCCATTTTACCTTTTCCAAGGACATAATACAAACTGCAAAGCATAATTTTAACTAAGTATCTTTAATAATAATGACTCAAAAGAAGAGTATGGTTTTGGACTGGGTGTGAATAGTCTCTTGATTGCTAGCCTGGTGTGTAGGCCTACTCCTTATCCCAGTTTCTTATTTTAATCATAAAGGTAAAGGATTCCTTTTTAGTAAAGATAGTATTACACATGGAATTGTTGTAAAAGAGTTGCATTAGCAGAGTTCTAAAGGTGCTATTGTGGAGTCAAAAATATTTATTTCGCCTTGATCATAACAGAGTTTTTGTTTTTGGTATCCCATAACCGTAAATCAGAGGGGTCTCCTGTATGAATAACCCTTAATTTGCTGGAACATCTTGAAGTCCTTGTCATTGTAATCTGGATATTATTAGACGATTTTATCCAGCTTAAGGAGGACGTGTAGCAATAAAAAGACTTCAAACTATCTTGATTATCCATTTTACATACCACAGTTTCCTCCTAAGCTGCATAAAATCGTCTAAATATAGCTGGAATAACACCAAAATATATCCTCGGTAAGGAAAGGGTTAATAAAGTTTTGCTTGAGCTCCTCAGTGCCACAAATGTGTTAAAACTGCCTACAGTATATAATGTAGGTAAATAGACTGTATATTGTATAGTGAAATGGAAAACAAAACTAAATTTCTCAACATTTCCTGATACTGGTAATGTAAACCCAGACTCCACTACACTTCACTGATATTATTGTGTGGTGCCAACTTAAGGTTGCTGCTGTTGTAGTTCCCCAGACTGTCTGGCCGAGCAGTCCCGAGTCTGGTAGACCGAAGCCATCCAGATGCTCGGGCCCCCGAAGGGGCCAGGGTGAGATGAGATCTGTCTCTGAGAGGGCAGCGGGGGAGGGAATCATCAGCTCATGGGCTTGCACCCCCGGGCCAATGCCTCTACTGTCCGCAGCCCCCGTTGCAGTGCCACCCAAACGGGTGATCTTGCCAGCATCTAGAAGGAAAGTTAGTACTGTACAGGAAAAGAGACAGAAACGACTAAGGTTGGGTAGAGAATGCCAGACCTCAATCTGGATAGGACCAGCCCTTACCCTCGCCAACTTAAGGTTTATGAATATGGCTGTTAGAATTACCAAGTGACAGGATTAAAGGTAAAGTCACACAAGCACCTTTTCCTGACATTGTTTTGTTACAATTCTTGGCTGGCAACTTCAAAATTAATACTTTATACCGTAGAAATTCAGCCCTCTATATTAATCACATTTCAGGCTAGTTTCCAATGCTAGTGCAAATTACACTTAAAGTGTTGACAGAAAATGCTTGTGTGTGCCACATAGCCTAAAATAATGTGATCATAAGACTTGCCAAGCGACATAATTTACACTTTCATTGAGATTATACCATTTATTTATGTTATAGTTCCTTCAAAATATTTATTTAACTTAGGAAGGACCTATCAGAGATAGAGGTTTAATTGAGAGAGTCTTTAACCCTTTAATTCCTAGAGATCCTTCATCTATCTATCTATCTATCTATTGCCTGACGCCGTGATCCCCGAAGGGGTGGCCACGAACGAACCGCCCCATGCACCTCTGTCCCCAGTCAGTCGACGCCCCTCCCCCCAACCAGCACCGCCTTCGTTCATGTACTTCCTCACTCCATCCTTCCACCTCATATTCGGTCTACCTCTCCCCCTCTGTCCCTCCACCCCGCTCTCGTACACCCTCTTAGTCATTCTCTCGCTTTCCATACGTTCCATATGGCCGAACCATCTCAAGTTGTTCCTTTTCACACTTTCCAGCACATCTACCTCCACACCACACCTCCTTCTTACTTCCTCATTAGTCTGTCTATCCCTCCATGTAACTCTGCACGCACTCCTTAAGTAACTCCTTAAGATCCTTCATACACTGAGTAAAATCATCTGGTACCGGTAATAGTATTATAGTAAAGATATTATAATCCAATTTAAAAGTGTTAAGAATATATGTTATGAAAGCCCTGGCGCAGAGAGAGGCATTTATATATGCTAACCAATGACAAAGTCCCATAATTGTGCCCAAGTGAAGGGACCAAACCGAGAGAGAACCTTGTTAGACCAAACACTTTCAGGGCCTGGACACTCAAACACACCTCTCACGTTGTATCTCCCCATTACTGTCTTAAGGGGAGGCAGACCGTTTTTCTGGACCCCCTTCTCCCTAATATTTGGCCCCACTAGTTTTGAGATTATAAGACGTTCGGCCCATTAGTTTGGCGATTTTAACACCTTTCGCCCCATTTCATTGTCAATTTTAAGACCTTTCGTGCCATTTACTGTAGGTGTCGATTATTTTCTGGTGAGCGATAGCGAGCCTTCAATTTTAAGAGGAACCGGCCTTTGGCCGGGAAATTTGTCTACCGAAAAGTGTACAAATTTATCTTGAAGGGGGGTCTAGGGTGGTTTTTTTCTAAGCTTGATGGAGGTCTAGGGAGGAAACTAAAAAAATATATGAATACATGAATTAATAGACCAAACAAACGGCCAGCCTCCTCTTAATTATCTATGACTGCTGTGTCTCTACATGACCGTTGTACTTCTCCATGACTGTCTTATCTCCCTGTGACTGTCATATCTTGCTTTGACTGTTATATCTCCCCATGACCGTCTTATCTTCCCATGACCATCTTGTCTCCCCACAACCATCTAATATATTCCCATGACCATCTTATCTCTCCACAACTGTCTTACCTCACAATAACAGTCATAGCTCCTCATGACCATCAGATCTCCAAATAACCGTTATATCTTGCGACTGTCATATCTCCCCATGACCATTGTATCTCCCCACAAGCATCGTATCTTGGATGTTGATGATACTGATACCACGGTCGTAGCATTTGTATCAGCAATACTCAAAACAAGACACTTATGTCGTCACATTTCCCTATAACCGTTGTATCTAGAGGTCATATATCTCATGTAAGTAATACTCAAAACTATTCCTAGTTGAATATATTAACCTAGGACTGCCTAGTCAGTTTGAGTGTGGACAACTCGGTTTGAGTGTTATCAAGTCTTAACTCCATTAATTGATGACACCATCATTTTTGGGGGGTGGCATACAGAATGAATAGGAATGAATGGAGAATACTTGTGAATAGATGAGTGATAATGCGGTCATAGGGAGAGGGGATTGGGCACCAGTTGGACTAGATAATAGTCCGTCAAGCGCCTGGCCCGGGGAGCCGGTCAATGTTGTGATGGGCCCTGCCTGGAAGTAAAGTGGGCGGGCATTGTGGGGTGAGCTTCGCTGCATGTCTGCCTGCTGAGACCGGAACCTCTCTGGGAGGTCTGGGACCGGACGAATGATCCTTTGGTCTGAGCCTCCGGGTGTTCTCCTGGGTGACCTAGATGTGTGTGAGTTAGATTTATTTATTTATTTTTTTTTTTATTTTTTTTTGGGGGGAGGGGGGTTATGTTTTTTTGTTTTGTTTGGGCTCTGTCTCAAGTCGGCCACCCCCCAGCTATGGGGTATGTGCCTGAGTATATAAATACATACAGTACATACTTACAGAAGACTTTTTATTCAGGTTAATAAGGTCCTCTAGGAATCAATGGGATACAATCTTTTATAAGTTAACCCTATGACTCCCACTGATCCTTTCTAAACTTAGTATAAATGTCTAATGATAGACAAAATATAATGAAAGGCATCAATGCAGTATACTGAAAGGGTTAAGCAAGTTATAGAAGCTGTTGCTCTATAATTTTGTTCAGCATTTTTTTTTTTTTTTGCTGTTCCCCAGGCTGCCTGGCCGAACAGCCCCAAGGCCCCGAGCAAGGCCAAGGCCATAACCGAGCGCCCCCACAGAACCCTCCCTGCCTACCACAATAAAGCCTGGGTGACCGAAGCCACTCCATGGTGGGGAGCTGAGGAGGGTGCGGAAACGCCCAGGAAACCAAAGCCTCACCCAGGGCCCTGTGCCCCTCAGCAATTATGAAGAGAAAGTTGAGGGACAAAGGAAAAATGTGACGCTTTGGCTTCCAATTTGCCAACCTCTAGGTTGGCAGATTGGGAGGTCAATCCACGGAAGAGACGCCGTCACTTGAGATCTAGAAAATATGTAAGTAAAAGGAACAGTCAGAGTAAGCTATGGGTATGGCAGAGATCGCTCAGTTCTCACTCTGATAGACCAGCCCATCACCAGCAAGGGTAAATAGAGACAGCTGTGAGTATCACGGCCCAGGTTACCAAGGCTCCCCAGTAGGCTAATGTAAACAAGCTGGAACTTTGACTGTTGACACTTCCAACAGATTTGTTTTGGTGTATATAGTTGGCCAAAAGAGTTGTGTCACAGGTTTCATTAGGCTTCATTTACTCCACACTGTTGTAATGTCTGCCAGTTGTTGAATACATTCATATATATATACCATTTATTTAATTAAATAATTAACTCTAAATATCTTGATGCAATCCTAGCCACTAATGCAATCCCCTCTTCGTCAAGTTCCAAGGCAAGAGACCACCCTTGAAGGTAACCAGGCGAGGAACACACTCCAGAAGTGGTTCTGCTCACAATCTATCAGCAAAAATTAATAATTTATTATAAAAGGCTTAGATTCACGCACACATGATAGACATGCATGCACGTGTGACCCCTGGTTATCCCCAACTACAACACAGCAGTTATGTGGGAGTCCCTGGCTCCAGCACCACATTACCACCTCCAGGGTCCAATATGAGACTGCTGGGAGCAGGATACTGCTCTCAACTACAGGGCTGTATGTCCTTACTGGCACCCTGGGCTATATTGTCAACCACCTTGATGTGATTCTGGAAAGTGTAACTGGTCAATGACCCGATACACTTTCCACCAAAGATTGCATTATCTGACCAACAAATTGACCAACGAATGTGGATGATGGGCGGGACGCCCATCATCCACTTATAAATAAAGGTGGATTTATGCAATTGCTTTCTCTGGCAATTGTTGACCTGCAACTTTATAATGGCAACTTTTGTATAGACTATTTTGCACTGGTATTAGCAGCTAGACTGATTATAGATTATATTTGTTTACAGAACTCATAAACCAGTATAATTGAAGAGCTGCCAGATCAGAGTTACAATAAAAGATGGTGTAGATCCCCCTTTGGTTGTAGAAATGTAGAAATGCCTTCTTTTCACTATTATAGATTTGAGTTGTGTATTTGATTTGAGTTGTGTATTTGATTTGAGTTATGTATTTGATTTGAGTTGTGTATTTGATTTGAGTGTATTTGATTTAAGTAATTTTCTGATTACCGGTAGTCAAACTGTGCTGTGACATAACTTAACACTATCTGATCCGCTGTCTTGTGGGTTATTAGGGTATATTATTTTATTATCATTGAGGATTTTGCTTGCTTTTGCCATTTTTGAGCAATGGATTTTATTAGTTTATCCCCTAGGCAAACAAAAATTCCTTCCCAGACTTACTTCAAACCAGACCCCCTTCAAGCTGAATTTGTAAATTTTGTAATAGAAAAATGTATGGCCGAAGGGCGATTTTGTTTTTTAAGTTACTGGCTCCTTATCGCTCACCCAGAAATACATCGACATCTGAATGGGGTGAAACATCTTATTATCGCCAAACTAATGGGGTGAAGCATCCTAAAATATCTCAACTAATGGAGTGAAACTGGGAAAGTCCAAAAAGATCCCCTTGGATTGAATAGGCTTAACCCCTTCACCTATTTCTATTTTTCTATTTACTCAGGCCCATTCCCCACTTTATTTTTATTTTTATTTTTTTTTTCATCTATTCACCACCATTACATAATTTTCATCACACATTATTCTGGTTACCATTACCACTGTAGCTTGTAATCTACTGTACCTATACGACTCAAATGGGTAAATACGGTCTCCATAATCCCTCTTATTAAAGTAGATCCTTCTCACACTGCATAAAATCATATAATTTTAGCCAGAATCAAAGGTAAAAAGGCATCATGGGGGTTAGGGGTATCACACAAGTGATTTTTCAGCAACTTTTGAGGTCAACTTTGGTGTGGCAACTTCTATCTATTGCCTGATGCCGTGATCCCCGAAAGGGTGGCCACCAACAAAATGCCCCCATGCACCTGGCAATTTCTGAATTATAAATTTTATATGAGTTCTGTCATCTGATACTGTATATATATATATCTTCACTCTAGTAGCCAATACCAGAGTAATGTAGTCCTAAATGTTGCCAGAATATAAATAAATTGCCAGAAAAAGCATTTTTGTGAATCCGCCTATATTTGGTCATTTGTAAAATGCAACACTGCAAGTGATTTGAGGATGGCTGCATATCCCTCTCCCCTAGGTTCGGTTGTGAAAGAAAGTTTTGATGGTTGGCGGTAGGGTGTGGAATAGCTGTAGTAAATATATGATGAAGAGCTTGTACTGTATATGTTCAGAAGATAAAGCTTATAATTTACTGTAATAATGAAGAACGACTGTGAGAAATATGGTGTGATCTGCCAATTATTATCAATGGACTATACTTTCTCCAACTTTACATGTGTATTATCTTGCCACTTATAGTTAATGTGTTTATATAAGTGCTTTGTACATACTGTTAGTGCTAAGGCTATGGTTGACAACGGAGTTCCTTATTCAGATCTCATAATTAAAAAAAAAAAACATGGCATCGAAATACTTGTCCATAAATACTTGTGCTTGTGTACCTTGGGCTGGTGAAGCTAGATAATATAATAAAGGCCGAGTCATAGGAGTGATTTTTCCTGCAGATTTTCTTTGCACTAAGTGTGGAAGCTTCTGAATACAAGTTGTAAAAGACTTCAGCTGTAGGGCTAGGACGCACTATTATTTAATTGAGTTCTAATTATATATTCTAGTTTTCAAATTTACTCAAATCTAGTCTTGATCAATCACATAAACTTTCTCATTCTGGAGCAAGATCTGATCTGTTGACCTCCAGACCACGAGGCTCCATTATTACCATCAATAATCTACATTCAGTCTATTTGTTAACACTAATTAATAAAGACTCCCAAATTTTTGCCAAGAACAAGAAGCCATTTGAAAGCTGTCAAAAATGGCTCTTGTAACTCTGCCTTAATGGTGCACTGACTAGCTCATTAGGCCTACTGGTAGATGCTTCCATTGTTTTCAGATCTTCATTCTTAGTATACTTTACCATGTTGATATTTATTATTATTCTCTATGTACAACATTAAATACTTATACTATACATTAGATATGCATCCAGTACTGTATCTTCTTAACCCTTTGAGTACCAGCGACGTGTGTTCTATTTTATTCTAATTATATTTAGACTATTATGCAGCCTAGGAAGGATCTGCAGTAGTTAAAGGGGTTGGTTGAGATAGTTTAAAGCGTTATTATTGCTAGAGGTCCTTCCTAAGCTGAATAAAATTGACTAATAGTTGCCAGAATAAATTAGAAAAGAACGTCACCGGTACTGCACGGGTTAACAACAAGATTTACTATATTTCACTTTCTTGGAACAGGATAGTGAATGGCACCTCCTTGACACTAACAAATGCTCCAACTTTATTGTTAAAAATGTCTGTGATTATCAAAATTAAATTGGATAATTGATTGCTATCTTTCAGGGGATAATCATAGCTTTGTAATACAAAATTATAGTGATATAATATAATATACTGGTAAGCATACAGTAATAGTGTGAAATGACTAGAAAAATCATAAAGGATAGAACATTTATATATCAGATACAGTAGCAGGGGGTCAAACCGGAGCAATTTTGTTTGAAGACTTGAATGAATATGAGAAGGAATAACAAAAAAATTAATGTGGAATAGCATTGTTTTGGCCATTTTATCACTACCAAAGACATAATTTGAACTATGAACCACACTATTAGCTATACACATACAATAATAAAGACTAAAGAGAATGGACTTGGCTTTCGTTTGACACCCTGTACGGTCGCCTATAAGTCATGTCCCAGCTGTCATTACGTTTGGCTTGTTCTGTGCTGTATTAATGTCTGTCAGATGTTGAATAGGTTAGGAACATGTTTGTATATTTCACTCGATATGAAGAAACGCAGCTTAGATATGGCTGATACCAATTATTGATCAAAACATACTTGGTGCCGAGACATCACTTATTAGCGCGACTGTACAGTATTATAATATTTTCATATTATTTTCAGTTACTGGCAGTGAATCCAGTATCTTACAATTCTACTGTTTTCCACATAGCGATTTTGATTAGTTCTTTTGCGTCTATCTTGTGTCGTCCCAGTTTTGGTTTGTTTATTTTGCAAGTTTTACATTATAATTCCATGCCATGTTTATACTTTCTAAACATATCCTGTTTATTATTGGCTGTCAGCACTACTAAACAAACACTTTTTCAGGCAACTTTTTTCGGCAATTCTGTTGTGACACAATTTTTAAAATTAACTTTATCTAATTCTGAGGTGGTCTTTTTGGATCACCTCTGTTTTGGCCTATTAGTGTGGCATTTCAAGATGCTTCGCCCCATTAGCTTAGCAATTATAAGATATTTTGCCCCAATCACGTGTCAATATTTTCTTAGTGAGCGATAGCAATTCTGCAATGCAGGAAAAATCTGCCTTTGGCTGGGATATTTCTCTACTGAAAAATGCACAAATTTAGCTGTGGATCATTATAAGCTTGACAGGGTTGTTTTGGGGAAGCGTTATTTATAGTCTACAGGAGGAAACTACAAAACAATTCCTTGATAATAGCAAAGTCAATAAAAACTGTTGGTAATGGATAAACAATAATACAATAACCCCCAAACATTGGATTGTTGACTATATTTTAGTCATAAACAAGTTGGTGATAAAAATTGTGGTGCGGTACCCCTTTCGTGTGCTACCCCATTAGCCTACAGTGTGACGATGCCATTCTTCATTTTATTTGTATTATCATATAGATACTTTTATTCACCTAGGGAGGGTTTTATGGGAGTCTAAGGGTTATATTCTTTACTTTGTAAACCTTTGATTCCTAGAGGTTATTCCTAAGCTGAGTACAATCTTTTTTAATTGGCCAAGGAAAACAATTGTCAACATATTGAAAGGGGATACAATGATATGCCAAATTATAATAGTATCTCATAATTGAATCCTTTGCTTTGAACTGAGATTTATTTTTATACTGCATGGCAGATAATTTTCATTTGGATTATTTTTTGTTCATGCAGTCTAACAATAAATATTTAAAATTGCTCTACAGTAGGCTATCATCGCTATTGTCATTATTATAATTATGATATTCTTTACAATGGACATCTCAGTAGTGTATCTACCATGACCGAAATGCCTTGTCACTACTTTGCCCATACATACATCTTTCACTTAACCCATGGTAATTGTTGTATGTCTTTCTCCACTTAAAGTTATTTACATGTATTCCTTAAACACAAGATTTTAAGGTAACTACTTGATACACGCCATTTTCTATTCACATTTTCGTGCGATTAAGCACTATCTTCTTAATAATGAAGCATAGTAACTTTAAATTGATATTACAGTATTCTAAAATAAATAACAATGATGATGCATTATTGTTTATCCACCATGTACTCCCTGCTCAAGAGCTGGGCTAGGGTGGATGCTCTGAATGTATCGGAGACTTCAGTGAACAGTTGCCACAGATTGCAAGACCACACTGTCCACTACAGCACTGGCATCTGCCAAATAGCACACTGGCTGACCCGAGACTCCAACCCTCGACCTCACAGTATGCAGGCAAGTGCTCTACCAACCGTGCTATGGCGTGACAATGGTATAATGAAACAACTTGAAAGGTATTGAGAGGAGACTTAGGTGGAGATTGCCTGTATTGTATTACAGTATTTTCCCCCATGTATTGTTCTACACAGTAGTCATCTTCCTTGAGCTCTTGGCTATTATTCAGTAGATAAATATATACAATATATATATATATATATATATATATATATATATATATATATATATATATACCTGTATATATATATATATATATATATATATATATATATATATATATGTATGATATATTTATGTATGATATATTTGTTTTAATCTGTGTTCATTAATTATGTTAATAAAGTAGGTTGAATTTTTGTAAACTAGGTTATGTTATGTAATCTAAGCTCACTAAAAATGCGCCTCAGGTTCGCAAAACAGTTGAAATATATTGTAATGCACATGCCATGTTTCTTTCATTTAAAAATAATCTTCCTTTCCACAATATTAATGCAAAGTATTCAGTGCTAAGGAACCATAGGCAAAGGGAGAATAATCATGCATTTTCACAATGTCATGCTGAAAATGTTGTACACTTGTACAATATATTATTTGTATTATACTGTGTCTGTGTACTAAGCCTAAGCCATACATACATAAGCATACTCTGTAACACTGTACAATATAAAGGGGTTATCACACAAGAGCTTTTATCTTCAATTTGTTGGTAACATTTCTGGGGTCTTTTGCACTGGTATCAGAAACTAGAAAGGTAAATTACCGGTATTTTTAGTGACCGAAATATATAAAAGTTTACCTCACTAGCTGCCAGATGAATGTTAAAGATAAAAGTTTAACCATGAACTGCTAGAACCTGTGCAATATATAAGTTCAAGTTGAGGGAGGGAGGGGAGGTGTGGTATGGTTATCTTTTACTGTCCCCCTTGTTACTACTTTCCTTGACGCGGTTGGGGGGCTTCGGGGCCGGCGACTGGGGCTTGATGGGGGATGGTTGTGGTCATTTCCCTTCCTATTTCCCCTCAAGCTTTCGTCCTCAGCTTGACTATAATTTTGAGTAGTTTTTCATTCCTCATTCTATGTTTCTCCCCTTCTATTCTTATTCTGTCCCATTTGGCTGTCCTCGGGCGGCCTCTATCTCATGTCTCCCTGGCCTGGCTAGGTGATTGACTCCTGACCCGTTTTGTCTCTTCGGTTGCTGTTGTGGCCGGACTGACTTGATTCCCTTCGGTATTGCATTTTTTGCTTCTCAATGTGATTTTCTACCTTCGACCTGATCTCTCATTCTTCGCCCTGATCACTTCTTGGTTGGTGTTGCGGTGTAACAGTTCTTGCCTCATCCTTCGGCCCTGCCCTATAAGAGCTCTGATGTGGAGCTCATGTGGTCCGGCTGAACTGGTGAAATGGCGAGAAATGTCTGCTTGTCTTCACCTTCCTCGATTTGTTCCCCTACTGCCCTTCCCTATCTATCTTGACTCGTTTAGTTATATATCTTGATCGAATTCTTCGGGCCAGCCCTATGAGAGTTCTTTTGTAGAGCTCAGTGGTCTGGTTAAACTAATATTAAAAAAAAAAAAAAAATCTTTTACTGTGCTGTACTTCCCATTTCTTAACTTATTCTTCCTCTATCCAAAACTCTCTAATCTCCTACTTATATATAGCCATCATTCATTCACTCATTCATGGAGAGATGCCACTACTTTCTGTGTGTCACCCAATTTTGAGACATTTCCCAGCACTGGCACGGCATTTGAAGATTTGTTTTTTACACGTTTAAATGGGCCGGTTTTCTGGACCACTTTCTCCTTCATGTTTAGCCCCACTAGTTAAAATGTAAAACTTGCAAACTAAACAAACCAAAATTGGGACAAGGACAATATAAAGTCAAATTAAATTATCAAAATCGCTATGTGGAAACAACGCTTACTAAAATGAAAATTATTAAATAAAAGAACACAATCCACCACATAGGGTGTACATCACTACATGAGCAAGTTAATCTGTTTCCCAAGCAAACCAATCGCACATATAACAACGCACTATCGTCACGTTAAAGGAAGTAGTCAAGTTTGGGAAGTCCGGGACGTTCTGGCAAATTTTACTAAACTCTGCATGAATAAAGAAACTACATGTTAAATGTCAAAATATTATTTAAAATCAAATTTGCAACATGACAAGACATTAACAATAGTAAAAAATACAAATATTGATAAGATATCTATACTATTACAAAATAATATATAAAATACAGTACAGCACTCACTAACGATAGTGCTATCGGGTAGGTACCTGTAAGCATAGCATGCTTCAAGTGTGAGATTATGAGATTTTGAGATTATAAGACCTTCGGCCCATTAGTTTGGCGATTTTAACACCTTTCGCCCCATTTCGATGTAAATTTTAAGACCTTTCGTGCCATTTAGCTGTCAATTTTTTTGTGGCGAGCGATAGCGAGCCTGCAATTTCAAGAGGAACCGGCCTTCAGCCGGGACATTTTTCTACCGAAAAATGTACAAATTTATCTTGAAGGGGGGTCTAGGTTTTTTTTTCTTCTAATCTTGATGGAGGTCTAGGGAGGAAACTAAAAAAATATATGAATAAATGAATTAATAGACCAAACAAACGGCCAGTCTCCCCTTAAGGGCCCAATTTTGAGACATTTCCCAGCACTGGCACGACATTTGAAGGTTTGTTTTTGTACACTTTTAAATACCCTGCCTTCCGGAAGTAACGTAGCAGTTCCTGGGTTAAGGGGAGTGACCTGTTTTTTTTTTTCTCCTTTTCTCTCTTTCTCTGGCTTGTATCCATTCGGCCCCATTCAGCCTACTGTTTTAAGATGTTTATCCCCATCCAGGTGTCGATTTTTTCTGGCGAGCGATAGCGAGCCAGCATTGTATGGAGAAATCCGGCTTCACCGGAGACATTTTTCTATCGAAAAATGTACAAATTAGCCTGCTGTCAAAAACATTAAAAAATATATGCTGGCTCGCTACCGCTCGCCAGGAAAAAAAATCGACACCTGAATGGGGGTAAACGTCTTAAAATAGTAGGCTGAATGGGGCCAAAAGGATACAAGCCAGAGAAAGAGAGAAAAAAGCAGACCCCCCCCCCCCCCCCCCCTTAAGGGAAAAAGTCCTGTGTGATAGCGTCTTTAGTTTGACACCCCCTGCTAGACTGAGCGTTAAAGACTGATATGTAATCCTCATTAGTGTATCTTGTGTATTAGTTGGAGTGTAAAGCCGCTGTCACACGAGAGCTTTTTCCGTAAATTTTCCATGAGCAAGTTTGTTCTCGTATTATTTTGGGACTTTTTCGCACTGGTATCGGCAACTAGACTGAAGGTAGATTATGTTAGCCGGCTGAATTATGATAAAGTGTAATGTTTGAAGCTTCCATACCATAATTGCTCGAAAAAGGGCTCGTGTGACACCGGCTTTAGTGTAGGACATAATTTAATTTCCTTTTTTGTTTTTTTGTTTTTCAAAAATGACCATTTGTATTGTATTCTATTTTCCTACATCTGGAATATTGTAATCTGGTGAGATATATAAGCATTACTGTATATTGTATAGATATATAAGCATTACTGTATATTGTATAGATATTACTGTATTAAATTGATAGCTAAATGTACTTTGAAAACCTTCTGTGCATGGTGCTGTTTGTATAAAAGAGTTTGCATTTGGTAAATGAGTTTTATATGTTATTTTCAAATAATATACGGTACAGTATATAAAAATTACAGTATTTTCCTAAGGGGCTATCACACGGGCAACTTTCGCTGAACAAAGCCACTTTTCAAGCTCCAGATTAGGGTGTTTCGCTGAGCAAAGCCAGAACTCTTTTCACTAATCATTGCTTGGCAAAATGATACTCACCGAAAGGGTTTGTATAAAGCCTATACTGTACTTCCTGATAAACAGAACTTAAATTTAAATATATTAATTGGGAATTTGTGTATAGATTATGCCTACTACTTATACAGTTTGCAAATTGCTATATTTAAACCGAAATAATCATAAAGCCGGTATCACACGAAAGTTTTTATTGTCAACATTCGATGATCAAAAATGTTCTGGCCATTTCTGGAATATTTTGCACTGGTATCGGAAACTAGACTGTTGATAGATGAATTTAGGTGACCAAAATATTATTTAATGTGGACTTCATAAGCTGCCAGACCAGTGTTGAGGATAAATGTTGAGCGAAAAAGCGCTTGTGTGATACCTTTACCTTACCTTTTGATGTGTTCGCCGCTCTTCTAGCGGAACCAAGGAGCGCGACGCCCCTCGTTATGGGTGGTGATACCGGCTTAAGTGTAAAGATAACTCAAAACCAAAGCTCATTTGACCAGATTCTTTTGACCATATTTTGTCTCTTTCCAATGCTATACAGTATTCTCAAGCTATTATGGCTCCTGTCCCTGCTGTATGGGTGAGGAAGGCTCAAGAAATTATTATTAAATGAGTTTGTAAGATGCATTACAAATTTAACGGTAAATTACGTAAAATACAGCAAGAAATGGAGCAAAGTAGAGTTGCATCACTTTCCCGCGACTTTCACTGCTGTTTCCTCGGCTATATTTAACACTATTTCGACCTAAATGTATTCTTTACATGTTTTAAAGTCTTCATAATATATAATTTTAAGTAGAATACATATGATATAAATTTATTTATCTTGAAATATCTTGCAATAAAGCGACCAAGACAAGCTGAAATATAATAACGAGAGTTGGAAAGCTGTATGGCAGGGTGTTGATAGAGAGGATAATAAAGGGTACGGAAGTTGCAATAGGAGAAGAGCAGTGCGGTTTTAGGAGGGGAAGAGAGTGTGTGGATCATATTTTTGCAGTAAGACAGCTATGCGAGAAGTATTTAGAGAAGCATAAGGAGATATTTTGGGCTTTTATGGATTTGGAAAAAGCGTATGATCGCGTGTATCGAGAAGCAATGTGGAAAATGCTAAGGATTTATGAAATTGGAGGAAATTTGTTAAGAGCAGTTAAGAGTTTTTATGAAGAGAGCAGAGCGTATGAAATAATGAGTTGAGTGAATGGTTTAAAGTAAATGTAGGTTTTGACAGGGTTGTGTAATGTCACTGTGGCTGTTTAATGTACTGTATAATTATATAGATGGTGTGGTGAGGGAGGTGAAACTAAGAACTATGGGTAGAGGATTGGGTTTATTAGGAAAGAATGGTAGAGACTGGGAGTTCTTGTTGTTGTTGTTCCCTAAGCTGCCTGGCCGAACAGCCCCGAGTCCCTGAGAAAGGCCATGGCCGCGATCGGGCTTTCCCACAGAACTCTCATTGAGTGTAGATTGTGTTGTTGTTGTTGTTGTTGTTGTTTTTCCCCAAGCTGCCTGGCCGAACAGCCCCAAGGCCCCGAGCAAGGCCAAGGCCATAACCGAGCACCCCCACAGAACCCTCCCTGCCGACCACAATAAAGCCTGGGTGACCGAAGCCACTCCATGGCGGGGATCTGAGGAGGGTGCGGAAACGCCCGGGAAACCAAAGCCCCACCCAGGGCCCTGTGCCCCTCAGCAATTATGAAGAGAAAGTTGAGGGGCAAAGGAAAGATGTGACGCTTTGACTTCCAATCTTGGTAGATTAGGAGGTCAATCCACGCAAGAGACGCCGTCACTTGAGATCTAGAAAATATATAAGTAAAAGGAACCGTCAGAGTAAGCTATGGGTATGGCAGAGATCGCTCAGTTCTCACTCTGATAGACCAGCCCATCACCACATGACTAGAACCCAATCCTCTCAGCATCAGCTAGGAAAGGCCCTAGAAAGCCGCCTTTTGCGGGGGGATAGCTCCCCTATTTCAACCCTTTTCGGGGTTGGGCACCCGCCCTGTGTTGTTGGCATAAGTGGTTGTGTGAAATGCAGTCTTCTATGATGTGTTTGATGGTACATCCATGCAGTGTTACATCCCGGGCAGGTGTCGACGACGGAGTCATCCAGTCTCTTCTGATAGCTCAGAAGAGCTGGATGGTGTCCGCATCTCAACCCGGCCAGGTGGACTCTGTCCTCGCGAGGAAGGGAGGATTCGGAAGGATGGATTTCGGGAGGTCGTGCTTGCAGCTGCGTGTTGTCTATGAGTGAGTGGATGGATCAGCGAGAGATATGAGCATGGATGTGCTTCTGGAAGTTGGTTTGGGGTGGGCAGGGAGGGAGAGAGGATAGTATTTGTGTGTGATACCGTGTGCTGGGTGTTGTTTTGATATTTCTTGGTGTCTGTGGGTGTGTTGCCATGTAGTGTAGTGGGTGGTTTTGGTTCGTAGAGGCTGCTGCCAGGAATTGAGTGCCTCTCATGTCCAGATGGTCTTTGACTTTGAGGATTTTGGTTTCTTGATGTAGGTGATCTGTGGGTGTAGTAGCTGTGCAGCCTGTAATGATTTTTAGGGCTTTGTTTTGAATAGTCTGTAAGGTCTTATGATGTGTTTCAGCTAGGTTAGAAGCCCAGGCTGGGCTTGCGTATTCCATCACTGATCTTATGTATTGTTTATAAACTGGTGGTGGTTTCTTTGTTGTGTCCAAATTTTGTGTGAGCAAGTGACCTGAGGGCGTTAAGTCTGGGTGTCAGTTTCTTTTTTGTGTGTGTGGTATGCTGTTTGAATGTCATGAGTATTCTTGTGGGGAGATTGTAGGCACCAATCGATCAGGGCTAGACCCAGGTGAGGTTATAGGCATGTGATAAAGAGTCGCTGGAACTCCTGTTTCATTTGCTTGGCCTCTCTTACTGATTTTCTTTGTGCCTCATTTACACTGAGAGCAATCCCGCTAGCTCTCACAAACACCTCCTCCTCCTATCCACTTCACTACACTAAACATGCACACCACACTTCATTCCTCCATACCAAAATTTAAAAAACAAAATGATGAATTGTAGCCCAGCCTCGGAGTCCCCAGGGGGGGGGGACCATAAATGCCCCCTCACCTGACCGACCATCCCCTGACGACCCCACACAATTACCTGGACCTCGGCCTGTTACTCTTTCTATTAATTTCTGCAACATTCGCGGACTTTCCTCTAACTTTCACTCTGTTGAGCACCATCTCTCCTCCTACAAACCTGATCTTCTCTTCCTCACCGAAACTCAGGTGTCTGTAGCAACATCCAGCAACCCCTTCTCTGTATCCTCCTACTTTCTCTATCCTAGTTTCAAAGCTAAAGGCGGATGTTGTGTATATGTGCACAACAAACTCACTTGCTCTCGTGTTCCCAATTTCGACTCCTCTGAATTCTCAACTTTATGGCTCAAACTTTCCTGTCATTCTCTTACTAAATATTTCTGTGCTGTCTATCTTTCCCCTATCTCTACCAACTTTCCCAAATTCTTTGACTATCTAAACTCTACAGTGGAACACATTCTATCCATTTCTCCTTTCTCAGAAATCTCCATCTTAGGAGATTTCAACGTTCACCACCGCCAATGGCTCTCCTCTCACACTACTGATCCACCTGGTGAACAAGCCTACGTCTTTTCTATCCTAAATGACCTAGAGCAGTTAGTTCAGCAACCCACCTGTATCCCGGATCGCATCGGAGATCGGCCCAACATTCTTGACCTGTTTCTAACTTCTAACCCTTCTTCTTATACTGTCGATCTTTTCTCTCCTTTGGGCTCCTCCGACCATAAACTTATCTCTGTCACCTGTCCTATCTCTCCAGTACAGCCACCCGATCCTCCTAGCCGGCGGCGCTTGTGGCACTTTGGCGCTGCCGACTGGGAGGCTCTTCGGCAGTACTTCTTTGATTTCCCATGGAATTATTTCTGCTTCTATGGCCGAGGACCCTCGGAGAGTGCTGAACGCATTACCGAGGTAATCCTATCGGGCATGGAAGCATACATTCCATTTTCTTTCTCTCAGACTAATGCTAAAAAATCTTGGTTTACTCACGCCTGTTCTACTGCTGTCCGCAATAAGGAGGAAGCATTCAAACGGTACCGACACCTTAAAACTCAAGACTCATTCTTCATATGTTTCTGCCCGGAATCAAGCCAAATCTGTTCTTCGACTTGCCAAACACTCTTTCATCAATAATAAATGCACTGAACTATCCAACTCTAGCTCTTCCCAAGCTTTCTGGCATCTAGCCAAAAACCTCTCCAACAATTTCTCTTCCTCGTCTTTCCCTCCCCTTTCCCACTCTGATGGCACAACCATCACTTCTTCCTCTGACAAAGCTAAACTCTTCGCTCAAACTTTTGCTAGAAACTCCACCTTGGATGATTCCGGTGCTATTCCTCCCTCTCCGCCCTCCTCTCTCTTACTTATGCCTAATATCCTAATCTCTTCTAAAGATGTACTTTCTACCCTCTCTGGGCTTAACACTAATAAGGCGTACGGTCCGGACGGTGTTCCTCCTGTTGTTCTCAAAAACTGTGCTTCCGTGCTGACTCCCTGCCTAGGCAAACTCTTTCGTCTCTGTCTATCCTCTAACGTCTTCCCTTCATGCTGGAAGTTTGCTCACATTCAACCTGTCCCAAAGAAGGGTGACCGCTCTCAACCCTCCAACTATCGTCCAATTGCTCTTATCTCTTGTCTTTCTAAAGTTTTTTAATCTATTCTTGCTTCCAAATTTCTTAAGCATTTCTCTTCTCATAATCTGCTCTCAGATCGCCAGTATGGCTTCCTTAAGGGTCGCTCTACTGGTGATCTTCTTTCATATCTTACTAACTCTTGGTAATCCTCCTTTCGGGACTTCGGTGAGACTTTTTCTATTGCACTAGACATATCGAAAGCCTTTGATAGAGTCTGGCATAAATCTTTAATTTCTAAACTAGCCTCCTTCGGTTTCTATCCCTCCATCTGTGCCTTTGTCTCTAATTTCCTTTCCGGCCGTTCCATAGCTGCGGTTGTGGACGGCCATTGTTCACTTCCTCACCCTATAAACTCCGGTGTTCCTCAGGGCTCTGTCCTATCTCCTATTCTCTTTCTAATTTTTATAAATGATCTCCTTAACTGTACCTTAATTCCCATCCATTCATACGCAGACGACTCAACCTTACACTACTCCATTACTTTTTCAGAACGCCCCAGCCAGCAATCCCTCAACGACAAACGTAATGAAGCCATAGAACTCTTAAATTCTGATCTAAATACTATTTCCAATTGGGGCAGAGAAAACCTTGTTAACTTTAATGCTTCCAAAACCCAATTTCTCCATCTATCTACCCGTCAGGATCTCCCAGCGGACTATCCCTTATTCTTCAACAATACAAAAATCAACCCTTCATCTTCTCTCAATATTCTTGGTGTCTCTTTTTCTTCTGCTCTCATTTGGAAGGACCATATTACCAGTCTTGCTAAGGCAGCCTCCCAGAAGCTGGGTGTGCTCAACCGCCTTAGGGGGTTCTTTTCCCCTGCACAGCTTCTTGCTCTGTACAGGGGCATAGTGCGCCCTTGTATTGAGTATTGTTCACATGTGTGGGGAGGTTCCTCTCACACCGCTCTCCTAGACAAAGTTGAAAGGAAGGCCTTTCGTATCATTAACTCCCGTCCACTCACCAACTCTCTGCAATCTCTCTCTCTCCGCCGCAATGTTGCATCTCTCTCGCTATTCTATCGCTACTATAATAATAATCATTGTTCCTCAGAGCTATCCCAGTGCATACCACCTCCTTTACGTAGGGCACGTGGTACCCGTCTTGCAACTCAATCCCACCCCTACTCTGTGCAACTCTCCAACCCAAGAGTGAAACGTTACTCTCAAACTTTCTTCTACTCAACAGCTGAGCTCTGGAACTCTCTCCCAGAATCAGTCTTTCCCTCTTCCTATGACTTAAATTGCTTCAAACTCTGTGTGTCCAGGCATTTTGGCTCGAACGTCCCTTGATTTTGGCCCTGTCACTCTTTCAACTATGGGGGAGGCACTCGCTATAGGCAGTTATGCCTTTTGCCTCCCTCAATCACATAGAAAAAAAAAAAAAAAAAAAAAAATGTTACTCCTAGGATTTTGGGTGAGTGTGTATGTGTTAGGGGTGTGTTGTTTATGGTGAGTTGAGGGATGTATTCGTGTTCTGTCCAGCTTGTGAGCAGGGTTGCGGTGGATTTGGCTGGGGCTAGATTAAGTCTGTTTGTAGTGCACCAGCCATGTAGTGTGTTGAGATAGGGTTGAAGGAGATCTGTTGCTGTGTTTGGGTCATGGTGTGTGCATGTGAGTGTTATGTCGTCCGCATAGGAGGCTAAGTTTATTTGGGGTGTATTGGGTATACAGGTATTTATGTCGTGCATGTACAGATTGAAGAGTGCGGGCGATAGGACGGATCCTTGTGGGACTCCGTTTGGAAAGTTTCTGATTCTAGATTCTAGATTCTAGAGACTGGGAGTTGAATCAGTTGCTGTTCGCTGATTACACAGCGTTGGTGGCGGATTCTGAGGAGAAACTGCAGTGAGTAGTCAAAGAATTTGGTGTAGTTTGTGGGAGGAGGAAGCTGAAGGTGAATGTCAATAAAAGTAAAGTGATGGTGTGTAATAGGGGTGATCGTAGGGTGAATCTAGATGTGAGGCTGGATGGGGAAGTATTGGAACAAGTAGAATGTATTAAATATCCAGGAGGAACGATAAGCAAGAATGGAGGTATGGAAATGGAGGTAAAACAGAGAGTATGTGAAGGAAGGAAAGTTTTCGGAGCAATAGGAAGTATGTGGAAGGTGAGAAATCTCGGAATGAAAGTTAAAAGTGCAATGTATCAAGGGATTGTTGTACCAACAATGATATATGGGGCTGAGACATGGGCTCAGAAGGCATAGAAGAGAAGAAAGCTGGATGTGATGGAGATGATCTGCTTGAGGAGTATGTGTGGAGTGACCCGTAGAGACTGAGGTATGAAGAGTGAAATGCTGGGTGTGAAGGGAATTCATGGTCTCCTGAAATATCCCCAGGCTACCTTTAGGATCAACTTTTCCTGGTACCTGGCGCGGGATACGAACCTCTGAAGGGAATTTAACCCCCCTAAAAACCCACAGGTTTTGAGATGCCTTGGGTGGGGTTCGAACCCTGGTTAGTGACCCAACCATCACCACCAGGCCCGCGCGCTAACCCACTGTACTACCACGGACGTACTAAAAGTATAGCAACCTTAGTCCGATTTTTAAGAACCAGGTGATTAGTCTCGTGGTGTTATCACGTGATGAGTTTATTGGACTTGCCATCTACGACTATTTTACGCTATACCTGACGTCAACTCGGGTTAGTATTATTGTGGGTGCGGGACATTTTCGAGGGCATTACATTACATCCTTCTTTAACTGGGCTAGTCCCTAGCCTATATTTAAGGTCGTAAGGTATCGTAGCTGTATTACCTCAGCAATCTCAATATTGTTGGTATAGGGTTCGCGTGACGGGTGCTCCACGTAGCTACCTGGTCACGTTCCCTAGCTGCCACCAATGAAATGCTGGGTGTGAAGGGAATTCATGGTCTCCTGAAATATCCCCAGGCTACCTTTAGGATCAACTTTTCCTGGTACCTGGCGCGGGATACGAACCTCTGAAGGGAATTTAACCCCCCTAAAAACCCACAGGTTTTGAGATGCCTTGGGTGGGGTTCGAACCCTGGTTAGTGACCCAACCATCACCACCAGGCCCGCGCGCTAACCCACTGTACTACCACGGACGTACTAAAAGTATAGCAACCTTAGTCCGATTTTTAAGAACCAGGTGATTAGTCTCGTGGTGTTATCACGTGATGAGTTTATTGGACTTGCCATCTACGACTATTTTACGCTATACCTGACGTCAACTCGGGTTAGTGTTATTGTGGGTGCGGGACATTTTCGAGGGCATTACAAAGAGATACGTAGGAGAGTGGGGCAATAGGAACATTTGTCAGCCAGAGTGGACAGAAGGGTGCTGAGCTGGTAGCCTGGTATGGTCATGTTGAAGGAATGGAAGATGAAAGGCTTACAAAGAGAATATGTGAGTCAGATACAAGGGGAGATAGAGGGGTAGGAAGACCTCCATTGAGATTGAGAGACTGTGTAGGACAAGAGTTGGAAGATAGAGGAATGACCATAGATCAGGCAAGAGAAGTGGTAATAAACAGGAATGAATGGAGAATGCTAGTGAATAGATGAGTGTAAACGCGGTCGTTTGGGAGAGAGGACTAGATAATAGTCCGTCAGACGCCTGGCCCGGGGAGCCGATGGTAATAAAGGTGCGCCTGGAAGCATGGTGGGCGGGCTTGTGGTGGTAAAAAGCTTCGCTGCATGTCTGCCTGCATTAATCGGAGCCTCTGCGGGGGATCTGGGACATGGGATTTTTTTGCTGGGGCCCTAAATAGGCCTGGGTCTCTGGGTATTTATCCTGGACGACCTAGATGTGTGTGATTTTGTGTTTTGTTTTTCTGATGTGTTGTGATGTCCATGTTCGATCTCTGTCTCGAGTCGGCCACCCCCATAAAACAAAAAATAAATAAAAGGAAAACTGGGGCAAGTGCCAAAGTATATACTGTACATACTTTGCAAGAATACATATCCCACCGTTCGGTTTCAAGTGACATCTGATTCATGACGTACCTAGGTAAATTAATCGAACCCCCTATGATGTAATTTGCTTGATTTTGTCGAGCGGTGGGACGCTCCTTATGAAAGGCTTCCTAAGCAGACAAAGCGCCAAATTTGAATATTGGCATGACGTCATTGGTTCGGAGCCACTTTATAATTACTGTACTGTATTAGGTTTTCTCTTCATCCTTTCTGGAATCAAACCTATATGTTATACTAGGTTAAGAGTGTGAGGGACTGTAACAGGACGCTGTGGGCGAATGATGTATAAATTATAACAGCAGATTGACTGTTTATACAGATAACGAAAATAGAGAAGCATGGAAGGCACATTATGAAAGATTGCTAAATATAGAGTTTGAACGGAATAGAGAACAGGTCAGCACTGCAGTCCCAGTAGGCTACAGGGCTCCCTGCCTTTGATGTGTTTGATGCATTGGAAAGTACTATAGGTAGCGCCAATGAACTTGACAATAATCTGGACCCCTTAACTTCTTATAACTCAAAATGAATGAAAGCAATCGGGCTGACATTTCTATCATTTGGGAAGAGTCCACCAAGAAATAGGTGTGGAAATTTACAGCCAATTTGCTCAAGGTCCTTTTGAGTTACAAAGAGGTCAGGGATTGAGATTATTGTCAAGTTCGTTGGCGCTACCTATAGTGAAACCCGGGAAAGCCGTTGGTTGCCGAGATGCTAAAGTCAGCTGAAAATATTGGAGTAAGATATATTTATGGAGGTAAGACCTCCATGAAAACCCCATTTCATGGAGAGCTTTCCTAGACTTCTCTGGGACGACGATGACTGAGGCGAGTCTTTTGGGTCTTGGAGCATTGGGCATAACAATAACATTTGGTATATCTGGCGATTTCTTCTCTTTTCTTGATTCTTGATTTTAGGGTTGTGAGGGACACGGTGTCGTTCAAAGCCACAGCTGCATGGTGTTTTGAGACATTAAAATAGGTCGGCATCACCTGAATTAATTTTAGGGAACTCTCCTCTTCGTGAGGATTCCAACGATATGGTCACAAGTTGAAATATCTCAACTTTTTTGAAAAAAATGGATTTGTACATGTGGGGATATGTTTGGATTCCTCGCGACGCGCTAAATCCAATGGTGCAAACCGTTTTTAATTATGTCTATTTTTGTGGAAATGGGAGCCTATTAACATTTTAAAGTTTTAAACAATTAAATTAAGTGTAATCATAAGTCTAGGGTAAAGTATACCCAAATTTCAAACTTATAATGGAGAGACTAATTCAAATCTAATTTCATTTTAATTTGAACTACTACAGCTGAAATCTGAGTTTACTTAACTCTAGACTTATATAAATATGAAATAAATCAAGATGTCCCTGTACTTAATTTTAATTCGCCTGAAATTCCCTCACTTAAGATCCACACCAGACATGTCAAAACTATTTTGCAGAATCTCTCGGTAGATAAGGCTCCTGGTCCAGATGAAATTCCTCCAATAGTACTTAAGAATTGCTCCTTGGTGCTCCTGTATTGGCAAATGTTCCGTCTGTGTACTCATACCTCATGCTTCCCAGTACCCTGGAAAGAAGCAAACATCCATCCAGTTCCTAAAAAAGGTGCCTCTTCAGATCCATCAAACTACAGACCAATAGCTATAACTTCCACTCTTGGTAAAGTCTTTGAATTATATTAAATAATCACATAATTAAGCATCTTGAGAATAATAAATTAATCAGTGATAGGCAATATGGTTTTAGACAATGTCGATCAACTGCAGACATGCTTTGCCTTCTTACGCATCAAATCAACCAAGCTACAGACCAACATGGTGAAACACATACAATAGCACTGGATATATCAAAGGCATTGATAGAGTCTGGCATCAATCCTTATTGTCGAAGATGTCACACTACGGCCTTGCATCATTAGTTCCACTAATTTCTTCTTATCTTCATAACAGAAAAATATGTAATGGTAGATGGCCTTTATTCTCAATTTCACTCAATAAATGCTGGTGTTCCCCAGGGATCAGTTTTGGCCCCAATTCTGTTCCTCATTCATATCAATGATCTCATATCTACCACTCATAATCCAATACATTCCTACGCAGATGACTCAACACTCCACAGTTCCTTCACATTTACCAATTCTTTCACCCAACCGATCTTATAAATTCAAAAATAAACACTGCAATTTTTCTGAACCAGGACCTTTCTAGAATTCATGGATGGGGACAAAAGAATCTAGTTTCCTTTAATGCACAGAAAACCAAGTACATTCAATTTTCTAACCGACAGAATCTCACTGACTCCCATATATTTTTTAATGATGTAAATATTCCCACTTCCCCTAGTATTGACATTCTCGGTGTAACATTAACTACTAACTTGAGCTGGACACATTATGTTAGAAGCATTGCTAAGAATGCCTCTAAAAAACTGGGACTCCTGTACAGAGTTCGAGAATTCTTCACTGACGAGCAGTTGGCCGTGATATATAAAAGTCATGTGCGTTCTCAGATGGATTACTGTTCACCTCTGTGGGGTGGAAGTGGAGTGGTTGCATTGAGGCAGTTGGACAAAATTCAAAATAAAGCTATTAGATTAATCAATAACCCTGCAATCACACAGGACCTTCCTACATTATCCATACGAAGAAACGTTGCATCCCTTGCATTATTCTACAGATATTTTCACAGCAATTGTTCCGAGGAACTTGCTTCAATTGTGCCGCCTCTCCACATCTTTCCCCATAGAACTAGGGCAGCTGAGAGTGCCCATGAATTTACACTTTCTCCTCCACAATGCAGGACTTCTGCTTATCAGAATTCATTTATCCCCAGAGCTACTACTCATTGGAATTCACTTCCCTCGAATTGCTATCCACAAACTTACAATCTACAAATGTTTAAATCCAGTTGTTACAAACATTTTATGAATGGAGGATGCCTTTAGCCACATGGACCTGTTTGTTTTATCTGTGTTTTTCCTTCCTCCGTTCATTGTCTCTTAAAAAAAAAAAAAGTTAAGAAAATATTTGTATATCTCCAATTTAAAAATATAATAGGCTCCCATTTTTAACAATTAAATTAGTGCAATCATAAGTCTAGGGCAGGTGTTCTTAAAGTAGTGCCTCAATACCCCCAGGGGGTATCGAAAAAGGCATCCTGGAAAATATTAAATTATTATGTTCCATCCAACAACCAACTCTACTCCTAAAATCGATTAATGAAATATTACAAACACATGTGGCAGTCCGTGGATTCGAACCCAGGACGCTCACACCGAATATCAACACCTTATGCACTGCACCACGAAGGCAGTTAAAGAATGGTGGACACTGCCTACGATTTATTATGCAACTTCGAATCCTGCATAACAATCTAAGCATGTACACACATCCCAACTGCAACTCACGTAGGCTATGCATATGTGAATGGAGAGAGCAATTAATGGGGCCTTAACCACTAGGGAAGGCCTCTCGATAAATTACTCCTGAACCAATATCAATTATTATGTTCCATCCAACAACCAACTCTACTCCTAAAATCGATTAATGAAATATTACAAACACATGTGGCAGTCCGTGGATTCGAACCCAGGACGCTCACACCGAATATCAACACCTTATGCACTGCACCACGAAGGCAGTTAACCTGACAAGCGCGATATAGACCTTGGTGCTAGGGTAGTTATTTGTGCATTTCTAGCCCTGGATTCTGACAGAATTCGTTATATTTACAATATAAAGCATTATTTGTTTTCGGTATGCTTTTATTTTACATATATGATGTATATATGAACCTTCAAGTGTGCTAAAATAAGTGGGAAAAGCATTTGGGTGGTGAAAAACGAAGATATTGGCCACCAGGTCATAATCTCAGGCGAGAGAGAGCCACAGGCAGCCCTCCCCTCTCGCTGTCTGGGAGTCAACTGAGACGAGCGGGGCGGTGTGTGCCGGTGTCTGGGTGTTGCATAACGATCTTTTATGCAACCCACTTGTGCTACATTATCGTGGGAGAGAAAAATAACCGATAAATGATGATAATAAGAGGATAAATAGGTGATAATTGAGGAGGGGGGAATAAGGTGGGGAAGGAGGGGAGGGGGAGGGGTGAGAAACACATGGATGAGTACTAGAGGGGAATTATCTCACCTAGAGACAAAATCCTTTGTTTTGATAGGCCCTTTTTTTTTTGGAAGGCTTTTTTTATGGTCTTGCTTCCGTGAGGCCTATCGCGTTCCCTATAGGAAGCCTTCCGTGAGGCCTATCGCGCTTGCCGGGTTAAAGAATGGTGGACACTGCCTACGATTTATTATGCAACTTCGAATCCTGCATATCAATCTAAGCATGTACACACATCCCAACTGCAACTCACGTAGGCTAATTTCGTGCACTGAATGGTGACTATGACTATAAAAGTCGGGAGTAGTAGGCTAATATTGGAGAGGGGGTATCAGGTTGACTTGGAGTTGAACTTTAGGGTATCGGGGCTGAAAAACTTTAAGAACCACTGGTCTAGGGTAAAGTATACCCACATTTCAAACTTATAATAGGCAGACTAATTCAAAACTAATTTTACATCTAATTTGAATTACTACAGCTGAAATGTGGATTTATTTTACCCTAGACTTATATAGTAGTCAACAAAATATTGTTATATATCCTATTAAAAAATATAATAGGCTCCCATTTTTACAAAAATGTATAAAAATGTAAACGGTTAGCGCCATTGGATTCAGCGCTTCGTGAGGAATCCAAACATATCCCCACATGTCCAAATCTATTTTTTCCAAACACCTTGAGATATTTCTACTTGTAACCATATCGTTGGAATCCTCTTGAAGCGGAGGTTCCCCAAAATTAATTCAGGTGATTCCGAACGATTTTCTATCTATCTATCTATATGCTCAGGGCCAATCCCCATTTTGGGGGTAGCCGACTCAAGACAGAGCAAGTACAGGGAAAACACAAACGATTTTAGTGCCTCAAAATCAATTTACAAATGTTGTCAAAATCTTAAAATAGCTCTCAAGGCCACTAAAATGGGTGAAATTAAAATCGGATTGCGCCATTGGATTCAGCGTGTCGAGAGGATTCAGAATAGTGTCATAACTCAATTTTGATTTTTTTTTGCCAAAATCCTTGGCTTCATTTTGCAACTTGACGGGTCACTTTCGATTTTCATATTTTTAGCGGTATATTCGGATTCTTCTCGATGTTGCGATTCCAACTGCGCGAACCGATTTTAATTACACCCATTTTTGTGGCCTTGAGAGCTATTTTAAGATTTTACAATACTTTACATGGTGTTTTGAGGCATTAAAATAGGTCGGAATCATCTGAATTAATTATAGAGAACTCTCCTCTTCATGAGGATTCCAACGATATGGTCACAAGTTGAAATATCTCAAGGTTTTTGGAAAAAATATATTTGGACATGTGGGGATATGTTTGGATTTCTCGGGACGCACTGAATCCAATTGTGCAAACTGTTTTTAAATATATGCATTTTTGTAGAAATGGGAGCCTATTATAATTATAAAGTTCTTAACAATTAAATTAGTATAATCATAAGTCTAGGGTAAAGTATACCCAAATTTCAAAATCTTATAATGGGGAGACTAATTAAAACCTATTACTTTTAATATGAATTACTACCACTGAAATCTGGGTTTACTTTACCCTAGACTTATATAATAGTTTAAAAAATATGGTTATATATTTTATTTAAAATTATAATAGGCTCTTATTATAATTATATATTTGTTATGCCCTGATTGTATACAGGATTAACTTGGTATAGGTGAGTTCTGCAAGACTGGGTTATTGGATTTCTTGCAAAATACATAAATAGAATCAACAGAGGACATAGATAATCTCGGATAAATGGTTTGTAATACAGCTTTATTCTCAAAAACACTCAGGTAGAAGGTACGTAATAGAATTCCACGAACAATAGAGGTTGGAGCACTCAGGTAGGTTATTGGACTTATTACAATCTCCCAGCACTTATCGCGGATTTGGATAGAGACATACTTCCCACTTCCAACGTTCAGGCATTATTCTTCTGATCACATTGCTTTATGATACGTAGGGTACATGAATCACACAGTAAAATACCACAGGAACGCTGTGGTACGAAAAACCTGAGAGCGAAACCTCCAACCCTAACGAGCCACAGGAACGAAAATCCTGAGAGCGAAACTCCCATCCCCAACGAGATCCCAGGCCCCTTTTCCTTTTCCGATTTGGTCTCTCTCCCTCTCTCTCAATTCATTCCACATATTATACGTCTCTCAATCACAGTCTTCTAATATACAAACCACAATACTTTACTCACTGATATTCTTGATGTACCACCTAAGTATGTATAGATCCCAGGCCCCTTTTCCTTTCCCTATTTGGTCTCTCTCCCTCTCTCTCAATTCATTCCACATATTATACGTCTCTCAATCGCAGTCTTCTAATATACAAACCACCATACTTTACTCACTGATATTCTTGATGTACCACCTAAGTATGTATTTAATTATGTAACCACCATACAGACTATAATACTTTCATTGTGTAAGTTCGAGGCGATCTAAGACACCTTAACTTCCATTTCACACCAAATCAGATCGTGATTACGTCAGCCCTGTTATATAACAATCATAGCCCCCCCCAATTCTAACAATTCTATGTCTCTAACCTCCCGTGGTTTTATCCACTAACTATATATTCCCAACCTTTAACCACGACTCTATACACCCGATAACCCTATGCCAGTTATTGTATTGATTTAGGCCTGTTAATTCGGATAAACTCACTATGACCAATCTGCAGACGATTATCAGGAGAGATGCAGGAAAGCTACCTCGTACCTCCCTTTCCATGACGAAATATAGATATATGTACCCCCGTGCTCAGTCGCCCCCCCTTGCCTTGTTCTTCTAGTAACTAAGTGTATATATAATATTAACCGGAGTATGCCACCAGTATTGATACGACATAGCGGCACTGTCCTTGTGTCGTATTGTGCCACGTGCAGACCAACCAGGTTTCATCATCTTATTAGGACGACGGCTATAATGTCGTCATTCATGCATGTATTCAATCCTTAGGTTAGTTATCTTTATCCGCCATTGTGTTCATCTCTTCCATTTACTTTTCCACAATTGTTATACGTCTTCCAATCACTCCTTCGTATCCACAGTCCACACTACTCCATTTTGCTTCGTGTCCTACACCTCTTACCCGCCAGACTCTACCTACATGATGATGAACAGGAATACACATACATATTAAAACACCCATGCCCTGTCCCTAGGTTGAGCCAATGCCAACCAGTTCAGACAGCCATAAATCTATGTATGTTCTTCCATCCGAGAAGTAATATGTTCACCCTTAAAATACCTTGTCTTGCCAGACTAAGTTTCTGAAGACCAACCGCCCCCATAAATCTATGTATGTTCTTCCATCCGAGAAGTAGTATGTTAAAACCCCATGTCATAATTGATAAGAAACTATGATACCCACGGGTACACCATTGTATATATAACCATTATTCCTGTAAGACCTAGACAGAGATAATGACTGAAGATGTTAGCCACCATGCAGTAACTCTAATTCTTACCCCAACCAGAGATTGTATAGATAACCTTTTGTTACCATTGTCTATCATAGTACCACGAAACAATAACGAAGTACCCCTACGAACTGCCGCTTTTCTTTGGTCTATATTTCATAGAAAACGCAGTTCCCAGGGACAACTAGATCAGCAAGAAATCGTGTCAAATAATAGTGTCCATAACCCCTCGTATTGATGAATAATAATACACCATGTTTTTCCCTACTTTATCCACAGTCAAGCACACACCTACAGTTAACCTCCTTTTCCCCCACAATCCACATGAATCTATTTTTTCCAGACTCATATACCACCCCGTATTTGCATCCCCCGGTAGCATTTGGCTAACGTACTTTCACTGTCATTTCCCCCCAAACTCCAATATCAACTGTAGTCTAATGCCACCCCTACGCCCGGAGACCTTAGGGTCAAACTTCCACGTAGCCCCCTGAACTCTCCCCCTCTCATTAACACCCCACGCTCCTCGACTCTCTTCCGACCTAGCCTCTCCCTCATACCTCCTGAAGATCCTTGATTTTTCCGTTGCTAACGTTCTCCAACCTTTTATATATATACTCCTATCCAGCCTACCTTCCCTTAGTAGGACGGAACAACATTAGAACTTTACTAACCCTTTGCATGCCATCTATTCCCTCACAACCCATTCACAACCCTGTACCCAATGATCGTTAGTGCGAGGCTAGCCGCCTCGCCAGTGACTAACTTCTATTGCCATACTTCCAGATAAATGTGGCAGAGTTAGCAACCAAGTCTCCACCACATCCAGCAAGCCATGCAATTAACAACCAACCGATTAAACCAGCTAGTCAAGGCACCTTCGGTTTTGGTATTAAGAACACCCACATCTGTCTCATAAACAGAGGGTTATTACAAACACTGGTGATATGGCAAGCCCCTAGCCACAGCCGCCGGACGACCATCACAGAGAGAGGGCGCACAGCTACCCCTTTTTACCCACCCGAGGAGGGAGACCCCCACCCCTGCGGAGGTATACCTGACCCTTGTTTTGACTTCCGGGTCATTGCCAGGTAGCACAGGAATTCTTCCTATCAATGAACTAACCATGCATGACTAACACCTTTACTAACCTCTATTAACTCACAATAACCCATTAACCTTTCTTGCATACTCTGATAACTAAATTAGCACCTCAGCTATACCATAGAATGAAGATTGAACAATCTAAGAGTGACGCTCCTATCACAGCTGTCCCAATCCTCCTCGCAAAGTAGATCCAGTCTCCCTCCCCTCAATACTTCCAGTATAGCCAAAATAGTACCTCTTACTAAGGCTTAGTTATATCACAATATGAAGGCTTCCTATAGCCATGTGCCACAACAGTAATCACCACCTTACCTAGTCCCCGTATCTATTGAGAGCTCAAATAATTCCATAAGACTCGAGATCCCTATGGCCTACAGGGTCCAAACCCGAGCCTATAAACCCAGCTCCAGCCCCCAGTAAAATCAGTTGAAAGATAGACACCAACCCAGGTTGGTCACCAGAGTTAACCTCGAGCTCTATCATTGTTGGTTGCTGAGAATTGAGTTCCAGAGCTGGCAGACTCCGTGGCAGATTTGGATAGAAGGACCTGTCCACGTACTTGAGAACTTCCTATATATGGACCACCTGGACGGCCGCGGAACCAGTCGTTAGCCCCCAACATCACGGACGCAAGATAACCAGGACCAGACCAATCAAATACTACCCAAGATTCACTCTATCAGTACTACATTGTTACAGTGCTAGTTAGAGATTCACTTATTAATATTTCTACGAAGTGGCTATATCTTTGCCCAGTGTAATTCATATATAACCATTCCAGTTGGGAAGTGCTAAGCGTATCAGTGTTTATTAATTAACAGGCGACATTAACTCTCGTAATTACCTTTATCCAGATATTATTACATAGAAGTAAAACCCTAGTGATATCTAACGTTTGCCCACTGATTTGTGTTCTACGTATTTCTGCCATAAGAATATAAAACTTAGATCAGTACCCCCTGAGGTTACTAGAATTCCCGTGCTCTAAAATACGTGTGTCTAATATAGTCTGTGAACTACTACTTGTGCACCAGAGCTACCAGTAATAAATCTAACAGTGAATATGAATCTATAAATAACATTGATGGTCTCCAGTATATAAACCTGTTAAATAAGCCAGTGATCAGAAGATTAATACCTGAACGTTGGAAGTGGGAGACTAGGCTCCATCCAGATCCACTTATGCTAGTGTTGTTCAATTCTATCATATTGTCTTGCACGAGTATTCAGAAGTGGTATATCAATAAACGTGATCGTGTGTCTTGTTACCATGTGTTTCTTTTGTGTTCTCTATTCCTCATACCTTGTTTTGTGCATGCAGCCTTCTATACCCAGTCAGTTAGAACTCACATTACCCAAGTTAATCCTGTAGAAAAGCAGGGCATAACACACAGGTTAGGTATTTCGCTTTGTTAACTCTCTCTGGTAATATGACTCTTAATCAAGGATGAAAGTATAAGTAATGTGGTTATTGCCCAAGAATTAACGTAAAGGGATAACTGTAACTAGTTGCACTGGTCTAGGATGTTCACTTGTCTAGGTGATACTTCGGACCGAAAATATCAGTGAGGGCGAATCAGGTTAAACCTGATGGCAAGAATAATTACGGGAGTCAGTTCGCCTAAGCTAAATTTCACTGATATATATTAATGTGTACTAGCATAATCACTTATTCTTAACATCAGAGAATGTTGAGACACAATCGAATACACTGGATGGTTGATAGTTAATAGCACCGTAACACTGGTACTCTGTGAAGTAACACTGTGATGGAGTTTTCCTGGTTATCTTGCGTTAGTGATGTTGGGGGTTAACAGTAGCTCTGGGGCCGTCCAAGCTGTCCGGCAGTGTAGAGAAGGTTTGCAGATGGGCTTCTTGCGGGCGGTTGTGCACCTTTTTGGCAACAATTGCTGATGGGTTAAGACAGTCGATTGTTGCCAAGGAGTTATTCTTGCCGAGTCCTCACTCAAGAGTTTCTCGCATAATCCCTTCTAACATAAAAAGATCTTTCTGCCTTAGATCAGTTATGAGTTATGATCGTTCGTAGCTCAAGTAGCGGAGGGTGCACTATCAGAAGTTAATGAAACAATCAATAATTTGTGAATTTGTTGTCTACTAATATAATATTACTGCCGGTAGTCCCGATCGCAATAGAATATTCGTAAAGGGTTAAATCACTTCCTCACAGAGTTGCACAGATTACGGAACGCCGAACTATCGTGAATCTTGAGGGGGGGAGGGAAGACTAGACACCAACGCAGTGAGGCCAGCCGTTGCTTTTGGGCACTAATATTCAACTGCCCGACTGTTGTCTCTGGGTCTTATTTATAGGCAGGTCAAGGAAGCGTCAGGAATGTTCTAGAAGTATTGGATGTCAATGCTATGAAGTAGTTAATTTATTCTGGTGAACTTAGGGGGTTAGGGAGGGGGTCTTTAATGTGGCGGTAAGTAACTTGTGATCTGATTTATGATCGTGGATATCTTAACTCTAGTATGAGGTACTAGTAGAGTTATTTACGCGGATTTGGTGAAGGTTCATAGGGACTACTTTACTGGCGCACTACGTGAATAGGCTGGGAGGTATTATTCATCAATTCACCTAAATATCCTTCTCTGGTCTAGCTGACATGCTATTCTTAATCTAGGATGGGATAAGGAAGATTTTGGTTTTGGTTAAGGATGGGATAGGATGGTATTTGGATAGGTATTTAGAGGGTTAGTTCATCACCTGTTGGAAATTCACCTGGTGTCTGGCAAGAAGTTGTTGGCTAGGTGTGGGTCATGGTGAACGTCCGCGGGGGTTGGGGGTGTCCCTTTGGGGTGGGGGGCATGCCACTCCTTAAATATGTATATATGGGATTCTCTACGCTAATGGGGTTTTCTTATGATGTGGTGGTGTCAAGAGTGATACTCCTAGGGAGGGTTGATCCTGGGTTCTAGATTTTACTTACTAGGATTACTCATGGGGCTCATAATAGTAGTTTTCGTGAAAATGCAAGTCAGGCGGAACCGTCGACTTCTTAGGGGTGAGAGGTTGGCTGCTGTAGCCTCGCGCCGTCCGCCCTCCTGGTTCAGATTGTGAGTTGGGCTAGTAAGTTAGAGGGTAGTAAATGGGGTTACAAGAATGAGTCTTTATCTGCTATTTATTGGGGTGAGGAAATGAACGGGATCGGCATGTTAGAACGTTCGTCTGGGCGTCTTTACAGGGATATTGGATATTGGAAAGGGGGTGGTTTGAGGCTAGGCGCCGCGCCGCTCGTGACCTAGGGTCGTGACCCTTAATGCGCTGGACATAGGGGTGGCATTCCCCTACGATCGAACAGGTAGGGTGGCGTGTGCAGCGGGGCGTGAAGGAGCAAAAGACAGGGTGACCCACAAAACAGGTGACCACTGAGCATTGGGTCACGAAGCAAAACAGAGTAGTGTGGATTGTGGATACGGAGGAGGTGATTGGAAGACTTATAACAATTGTGGAAAAGTAAATGGAAGAGAGGAACACAATGGCGGATAAAAGATAATTAACCTAAGGATTGAATACATCCATAAACGACGGCATATTAAGACGTCGTCCTAATAAGATGATGAAAACCAGTTTGGTATGCACGTGGCACAATACGACACAAGGACAGTGCCGCTATGTCGTATCAATGCTGGTGGCATACTCCGGTTAATATTATATATACACTTAGTTACTAGAAGAACAAGGCAAGCGGGGCGACTGAGCACGGGGGTACATATATCTATACTCGTCATGGAGAGAGAGATACGAGGTAGCTTTCCTGCATCTCTCTTGATAATCGTCTGCAGATTGGTCATAGTGAGTTTATCCGAATTAACAGGCCTAAATCAATACAATAACTGGCATAGGGTTATCGGGTGTATAGATGTAACGGGAAGAAATTGTACTTTCCCTTTTGGTATATGTTGTAAGGTTTGACTTAACTGTAAGACTTTTTCCCCTTCATTCACTCTTCCCTATATTTAAGGGAAATGTATCGTTTAAGAAGGGTTAAGTAACCCTTGTCTATGTAAAGAGGGAATTAGCCTAGATCAGGAGGAGACCTAATATTCTCAAATCTATCTAAAATACTTTCAAGCCTAATTTATCCTTTTCACCCCTTTTGTTATTCCCTGTAAAAATCCTTCCTTTTCGAATTTAGAGTAATGCCCCCTTGTGTAAAAAGACCGCCAATTCCTACCCAAGCGACGCCACCCTTTGTGGTCACCCTCCCCTTTTTTGGCGGGATCCCTGACACTGGCCCTCGGCCCCTCACTGTCGTGACCCCAGGCCTACGAGAGAGACACCTACCCACCCCCAGTCTCTGTCATCATTCCCTGCTTCTTCTCCAGACTTAGGCTTCCTTTCCCTCCATTCAGAGGGAACCAGTTTGGGACGGAGTCGATGTGATGCTGAATTGCTGATGGCGGAGAATTGGAGATTCACCCCTCCCATTGGCTGAGTGCAGGATGCTGAACTTGTGTACTGTACGAGGGTTCAAGGACTGCAGGAAGACCTATGATTACCCCCTATACCACGGGATACGGTAGGCCGAAGAAACCTACAGGCAAGCCTGGCCGATACCGGTATCTAGCGGAATTGGGATGTATAATACTGAGAGGAAGGGGGTGGATACAGACAGCAATATTCGAGTCCTACTCCTAGGTTAAGAGACTGTCCCAGTACGGTAATGGATTGGTCCCAGGTTAATGGTATAGAGATAATTAGATACGGACCATACGGTACCAATGTTAAGAGTTGTAAACGGTAAAATGTTCCTTAAATATTAATATCAAGCTTAAGATTACTGCAATATGTTTGTATCTATCCTCCCGTACCTATTTGGATCTAAATGTGTTGTCAGGATGGTAAATCGGAGCTGTCAGTATTAAATTGGTCTAAGAGTAGTACCAGTAGCCTAACCGAGAGTTAAAGTCTTGTCAGCCAACATTGAAGGTGAAGTTCTTGATTGGTCTTTGCTAGCCTCCGATTTATCCTACTGTCCTAATGTACCTGAATAATGAGCATGAATCACGATTGCATAAAGAATAAGAAAACCATGGGGACGGCCAGTTCACCTGAAGGTGGGCGATCAAATAATTCGAATGAATTACCGTTCCCAAAAACATCCTTATGTGATATCTAGAAAGTAGAGAATATGCTAGGTCTCAGTGGGGTTTTTGTGGTTCTTTGGTCATATCATCGTGTCGGAATTGCAGCCTTTCCCCTTCCTCGAAGGATGTTGGATGTGGGTCAACCAAACAGGGTTGTCCTCTCGTTAATTAGAATGCAATAACGGGTTTGTTGTCATCTCTTCCTTTCTATCCTTGAGTACCTATTTTCCACCTTCGCAGCTTAATCTATCTTTTTCTGTCTTAACCTCTCTCTCTTGTACGCAGCAGAAGAAGGGAAGTGAGGAAAGAGAGATACCCCATCCCCCCCCCCCCCCCCCGTTACAGTGGTGGCAGCAGTGGGATTTCTTTAGGAGTCCATGGTTTGACATGCTACTGTTCCATTCAGGGCTCCTGAATTAATCCCGTACCCCCTGTAGAAGAGACTGTACAGTACTGGTTCTTACACTTTCGCTCGGGTGTTTAGAATCAGTGCGTGGCAGTTGTCATTTTTCACGCCACCAACCCGAGAAATAGTTACCACAAACAGTATTGGCCATGCTACCACATTTCAATACGGTTAGTGTAATATTTCAGGGAATCTTTAAGTGCAGCAGATACCAGCAAGAATCACAGTGACTGTGAAGGAACTGCAAAGTTGAGATAGCGGTGGTTAGTGTTTTCCGGTTATTAGTTGTCTATCAATTATCCTTCTTTCCTGTCCAAGATGGAGAATCCTGATCCAGAACCAAGGCACGAGGTGCAAGACGTTTTAGTCAGGAGGACTGAGGAACGCCAAGAGGCTATGTCCGTCGTGAAAGAGGTCCTGGAACAGACCTCTCTGACCATGGCCAGGAAGTTTAGAGACGTGGTTAATCGGAACCGCTGGAATGAAAAGGTCAATGTGGACGACATGGTATGGATCAGGAACGAGAATCCACTACCAGGGACTAGCCAAAAGTTGAACGCAAAGTGGGTGGGTCCCTTTAGGGTTACGGAAGTAGACCGAGACGGGGCTGCGTATAATCTAGTAAATCCCTATATGGGTGTGTTTATGAAAAGGGCCGCTGAGAAAGTGAAACCGTTCGTGGGTGAGGAGTATTGACAGGTAGAGCAAGTTGAAATGCCGGTTGAGGAAGACTATCAACCTGAGATTTTAGCACCCAGAGCCCGTCAGCCGGCCCGGCGTTATATAGAATCTTGTTAGAGTGTACAGTAGAGTCCCTGTTGTGGTCGTCTTGTTGTGTACTCCCCTGTGGCCCCCGCATGGTTAATTAATCTTTCCGGTCAAACCCCCGTGCAGCGAAACTTTAAGAGACGTAGGTGCCTAGGTTATGTAGAACGTCATACAGGTGATTGGGACTAGGGTGGTGGCGTTCCCATCAGGACGTGCTGTTGGCTCCGAGTACCTTTATGGTTGACTGGGGTTATACTCCTTTCGTCCCGAGGCTCAGCCAGCGCACAGAGTGTGAAGGGACTCCCACGATACGGGTGTCCACGCTGCTCTCTAGTCTGGTCTCCTGGGGTTTTCCAAGCAATAAAGGGGTGGAGAGAGGCTGTCTCTACGGGGACAAGATAGTGCCTGGTTGGCACTCTCCTGAAAAGGAGGGACACTTTATAGAGTGGTATAGTGATTTGTTGATGAAGGAAGGGACGCCCCACAGGCAGAGTACAGTACAGTAATGTGTCAGATTCTAAGACGTTGGGTATACACTGCGAGCTCTGGGCATGGTAAGATGCCAGGCGGATCAGAAATTCTGCTGTAATAAGTTAAGGCTGGATTAATTGGTAACTGTATAATGTTTATGTTGATGAAAGAGTGAATGAGGTAAAAAGTCTTCAAAGAAAGGGTAGAGCTGTGTAACGGGAAGAAATTGTACTTTCCCTTTTGGTATATGTTGTAAGGTTTGACTTAACTGTAAGACTTTTTCCCCTTCATTCACTCTTCCCTATATTTAAGGGAAATGTATCGTTTAAGAAGGGTTAAGTAACCCTTGTCTATGTAAAGAGGGAATTAGCCTAGATCAGGAGGAGAACTAATTTCTCAAATCTATCTAAAATAGTTTCAAGCCTAATTTATCCTTTTCACCCCTTTTGTTATTCCCTGTAAAAATCCTTCCTTTTCGAATTTAGAGTAATGCCCCCTTGTGTAAAAAGACCGCCAATTCCTACCCAAGCGACGCCACCCTTTGTGGTCACCCTCCCCTTTTTTGGCGGGATCCCTGACACTGGCCCTCAGCCGCTCACTGTCGTGACCCCAGGCCTACGAGAGAGACACCTACCCACCCCCCAGTCTCTGTCATCATTCCCCGCTTCTTCTCCGGACTTAGGCTTCCTTTCCCTCCATTCAGAGGGAACCAGTTTGGGACGGAGTCGATGTGATGCTGAATTGCTGATGCTCTATGCGGTGGGATTTCTTTAGGAGTCCATGGTTGACATGCTCCTGTTCCGTTCAGGGCTCCTGAATTAATCCCGTACCCCCGTAGAGGAGACTGTACAGTACTGGTTCTTACACTTTCGCTCGGGTGTTTAGAATCAGTGCGTGGCAGTTGTCATTTTTCACGCCACCAACCCGTGAAATAGTTACCACAAACAGTATTGGCCATGCTACCACATTTCAATACGGTTAGTGTAATATTTCAGGGAATCTTTAAGTGCAGCAGATACCAGCAAGAATCACAGTGACTGTGAAGGAACCGCAAAGTTGAGATAGCGGTGGTTAGTGTTTTCCGGTTATTAGTTGTCTATCAATTATCCTTCTTTCCTGTCCAAGATGGAGAATCCTGATCCAGAACCAAGGCACGAGGTGCAAGACGTTTTAGTCAGGAGGACTGAGGAACGCCAAGAGGCTATGTCCGTCGCGAAAGAGGTCCTGGAACAGACCTCACTGACCATGGCCAGGAAGTTTAGAGACGTGGCTAATCGGAACCGCCGGAATGAAAAGGTCAATGTGGACGACATGGTATGGATCAGGAACGAGAATCCACTACCAGGGACTAGCCAAAAGTTGAACGCAAAGTGGGTGGGTCCCTTTAGGGTTACGGAAGTAGTCCGAAACGGGGCTGCGTATAAGCTAGTAAATCCCTATATGGGTGTGTTTATGAAAAGGGCCGCTGAGAAAGTGAAACCGTTCGTGGGTGAGGAGTATTGACAGGTAGAGCAAGTTGAAATGCCGGTTGAGGAAGACTATCAACCTGAGATTTTAGCACCCAGAGCCCGTCAGCCGGCCCGGCGTTATATAGAATCTTGTTAGAGTGTACAGTAGAGTCCCTGTTGTGGTCGTCTTGTTGTGTACTCCCCTGTGGCCCCCCGCATGGTTAATTAATCTTTCCGGTCAAACCCCCGTGCAGCGAAACTTTAAGAGACGTAGGTGCCTAGGTTATGTAGAACGTCATACAGGTGATTGGGACTAGGGTGGTGGCGTTCCCATCAGGACGTGCTGTTGGCTCCGAGTACCTTTATGGTTGACTGGGGTTATACTCCTTTCGTCCCGAGGCTCAGCCAGCGCACAGAGTGTGAAGGGACTCCCACGTTACGGGTGTCCACGCTGCTCTCTAGTCTGGTCTCCTGGGGTTTTCCATGCAATAAAGGGGTGGAGAGAGGCTGTCTCTACGGGGACAAGATAGTGCCTGGTTGGCACTCTCCTGAAAAGGAGGGACACTTTATAGAGTGGTATAGTGATTTGTTGATGAAGGAAGGGACGCCCCACAGGCAGAGTACAGTACAGTAATGTGTCAGATTCTAAGACGTTGGGTATATACTGCCAGCTCTGGGCATGGTAAGATGCCAGGCGGATCAGAAATTCTGCTGTAATAAGTTAAGGCTGGATTAATTGGTAACTGTATAATGTTTATGTTGATGAAAGAGTGAATGAGGTAAAAAGTCTTCAAAGAAAGGGTAGAGCTGTGTAACGGGAAGAAATTGTACTTTCCCTTTTGGTATATGTTGTAAGGTTTGACTTAACTGTAAGACTTTTTCCCCTTCATTCACTCTTCCCTATATTTAAGGGAAATGTATCGTTTAAGAAGGGTTAAGTAACCCTTGTCTATGTAAAGAGGGAATTAGCCTAGATCAGGAGGAGAACTAATTTCTCAAATCTATCTAAAATAGTTTCAAGCCTAATTTATCCTTTTCATCCCTTATGTTATTCCCTGTAAAAATCCTTCCTTTTCGAATTTAGAGTAATGCCCCCTTGTGTAAAAAGACCGCCAATTCCTACCCAAGCGACGCCACCCTTTGTGGTCACCCTCCCCTTTTTTTGGCGGGATCCCTGACACTGGCCCTCGGCCCCTCACTGTCGTGACCCCAGGCCTACGAGAGAGACACCTACCCACCCCCCAGTCTCTGTCATCATTCCCCGCTTCTTCTCCAGACTTAGGCTTCCTTTCCCTCCATTCAGAGGGAACCAGTTTGGGACGGAGTCGATGTGATGCTGAATTGCTGATGGTGGAGAATCGGAGATTCACCCCTCCCATTGGCTGAGTGCAGGATGCTGAACTCGTGTACTGTACGAGGGTTCAAGGACCGCAGGAAGACGTATGATTACCCCCTATACCACAGGATACGGTAGGCCGAAGAAACCTACAGGCAAGCCTGGCCGATACCGGTATCTAGCGGAATTGGGATGTATAATACTGAGAGGAATGGGGTGGATACAGACAGCAATATTCGAGTCCTACTCCTAGGTTAAGAGACTGTCCCAGTACGGTAATGGATTGGTCCCAGGTTAATGGTATAGAGATAATTAGATACGGACCATACGGTACCAATGTTAAGAGTTGTAAACGGTAAAATGTTCCTTAAATATTAATATCAAGCTTAAGATTACTGCAATATGTTTGTATCTATCCTCCCGTACCTATTTGGATCTAAATGTGTTGTCAGGATGGTAAATCGGAGCTGTCAGTATTAAATTGGTCTAAGAGTAGTACCAGTAGCCTAACCGAGAGTTAAAGTCTTGTCAGCCAACATTGAAGGTGAAGTTCTTGATTGGTCTTTGCTAGCCTCCGATTTATCCTACTGTCCTAATGTACCTGAATAATGAGCATGAATCACGATTGCATAAAGAATAAGAAAACCATGGGGACGGCCAGTTCACCTGAAGGTGGGCGATCAAATAATTCGAATGAATTACCGTTCCCAAAAACATCCTTATGTGATATCTAGAAAGTAGAGAATATGCTAGGTCTCAGTGGGTTTTTGTGGTTCTTTGGTCTTATCATCGTGTCGGAGTTGCAGCCTTTCCCCTTCCTCGAAGGATGTTGGATGTGGGTCAACCAAACAGGGTTGTCCTCTCGTTAATTAGAATGCAATAACGGGTTTGTCGTCATCTCTTCCTTTCTATCCTTGAGTACCTATTTTCCACCTTCGCAGCTTAATCTATCTTTTTCTGTCTTACCCTCTCTCTCTTGTATGCAGCAGAAGAAGGGAAGTGATGAAAGAGAGATACCCCCCCCCGTTACATAGAGTCGTGGTTAAAGGTTGTTACATAACTCGTAATTAACTTATCTAAATCAACAGGCATAAATCAATACAAGAACTGGCAAGGGACACAAATTGACAGACGAACAATGCAACATGAGGTTATGTATAGCTAACTGCTAAAAATGGGGGAACGAAGATAGGTGTCTTCTCTTTTTACAAGTTCCCTAAATAATGTTAACATTAGGGAGTTGGTACATCAATAAAATAGCAATGTGGATCTCAGTGAGTTATGGGGCTGTCTAGTGTAATTTCATAATTAATCTCGGAATTACTCCTAGGTATTTTGTCTAGTGAAATGGAGGTGGTATTAGGAAGGTTGGGAATATATATAGTTAGTGGATAAAACAACGGGAGGTTAGAGACATAGAATTGCTAGAATTGGGGGGGGACTATGATTGTTATATAACTAAATACAGGGCTGACGTAATCACGATCTGATTTGGTGTGAAATGGAAGCTAAGGTGTCTTAGATCGTCTCGAACCTACACAATGAAAGTATTATAGCCTGTATGGTGGTTACATAATTAAATACATACTTAGGTGGTACATCAAGAATATCAGTGAGTAAAGTATTGTGGTTTGTATATTAGAAGACTGATTGAGAGACGTATAATATGTGGAATGAATTGGGAGAGAGAGAGACCCAATCGGGGATGGAAAAGGGACCTGGGATCTCGTTGGGGATGGGGTTTTCGCTCTCAGGATTTTCGTTCCTGTGGCTCGTTAGGGGTGGAGGTTTCGCTCTCAGGTTTTTCGTTCCTGTGGTATTTTACTTCCGTCGCCTTTATATGAGGTACGACCTCGTACCTCAAGGTTGGAGTACGTAGGTTTGTTTAGGGGGGCCAGGTCAGGTCGGTGAGGGGGTTAGGTTGGAGGGAAATGGCAGCCTGTAGCTGAGGACGAAGATTACTGTCATCCCGACTAGCAACAGACTGTTCAGAAAAGAGACAAAAACTTTAAACATTTTATCCTGGAATGTGAATAATATAATGAAATTTGGAAAAAAATATAACAAGATTACTCAGGCCATATATCCAAGACACTGAAAACTAATAGGAGAGTTACTATTAAAAAAAGAAGGGAACGAGGGAAGAAAATACATAGATGTTGGAAAAGGAGAGCAAAGAGGATAAAAGAACTTGACGAAAGAACAGATAATTAAGAACACAGGAAAATTAAGAAGAGCTAAAGTGTTTAACAATGTATAAAACAAATTTAAAAGATAGTAAGAAAAGTGTAGGCTAACAAGAAGGGGAGTACTACTAAGGAAAAAAATATATAATATATACAGTATATGGAAAACATGTAAATTTATAGAATCATGCCCAATCGCTTAGGAATTGAGAACAATACAAAACAAAATCCCATGGAAAATCCAGTACACTGAACATCATCATCATCATCAGGGGGGGCTGGATTAGTTAGGGTCGCCGTTAGTCTTGGTGAAGGTCTGGTTTATTGGTAGGGGTGGTTTGAAGGGTTGCGGTCGGGGGTAGTGATAGGGGGGGGGTTAAAGGTGAAATGGGCAGGTCGAGTTGGGGTTGTTGTTGTGGAAGAGGTTGGTGCTGGGGAGGGGTTGAATTGTGTAGAGAGTTGTGGTTGTGAGTGGGGTTGTGGGAAGGGTGAGTAAGGGTGGAGGTTGAGAGTTTACGATGATCGGGTGGTTTGGAGCGTTGGAGTGTGGGGATTTGATAGGGAGATGGTAGGGGGGGTCTGGGCAGGCAGGGTTGTGGTTTGAGAGGGGTTGAATTTGGACTGATTTTATTGTCGGGAGAGACGTGGATGGGATTTCGAGGAGAGGTTGAGAGGTTGATTATGTTGTTTGGGGCGAGAGAGAGGGTAGTATTTTGGGGGTTAGTCAAGGTGGAAAAAGTTTTGTGGTTGGATTTGGATGGGCGTGGTATTTTGTCGAGCGGGATCTTTGGGGTGGAATTTGGGGCGGATGGGGTAACGGTGAAGAGGGGGGTAAGGTAGGGGGGGAAGAGGAGGTAGGGGTTATGCACGGCGGTGATTTTGAGTTCTGAATGGGGTCCACGAGTTTGAGGGGTTTGTGGCAGGTGATAACGGAGATGGATGGTGAGGATGGGAGAGGTGGGGTGGAGCAGGTACTTTCTGGCAAGGGTGGAACGGATTTGGTGGAGGAAGTCTGGTGGATAGAGTGGAGAGTGAGGTTAGGTGTGGAAGGTGGGGGAAAGGATAAAGGGAGGTGAGGTGACTTTTGGTTCGCAGGTGGTTGAGGAATCAGGGCAGGGGTTCGATAGTGTGGCTTCAACATTTCCCTGATGGTATGGATGTCCTGTCGGAAGGTTGTCTGGCCGTGGATGAGGAAATGATGCCAGATGTACAAGGGAAGGATCTTGAATAATGCTTGGAGAATTTGTTGCTCTTGTCGTTCCTTTGTTTGGTCGTTATTCGCATTTCTTACACATCTATCTAGGTTGGTAAGAGTGGCGTCTAGGTTTCCGTTATACGGGATTTCGTCGAGATTTGCGGTTGGGGCGACGAGGGAACTCAAAGGTGGGGTGGCAGCATGGTGGGAAACAGGGTAGGGGTTAGGTGTAGATATGGCAGCAGAAGGAGGTTTGTGGTTATTCTTAACCTAAGAAGTGCGCATGGGGGTAATTAGAAACGTCTGCCTGTGCTGACGTATTTGAGCTGTTTCCATCACTAAAATATTCATTTTACCATATATAACATTAATACTTATCCATACGCACCTATTATTGGTTGATTATAAAGGTATTAACCTGAAACAACAATAAAACGAGTGAAAACAGCGTTTGGATGGTCAAAATCGGAGATACAGGCCACGAGTTATTTAATGTATGGGTGAGGCAACCTGCTTTCCCGCCAATTTCCCCCAAGGCCACTGAGACACAGTCGATCGATACTCTCTCTCTCTCTCTTGCACTCGCTTGCTAACAGTGATGACAATGCCCTGCTTGCAACTCGCTAATGTTAGCACGAAAATATACCTCAGAATAAGGGAATAACAGGGAAAATAGGTGATAACTGAAGGAGGGGAGGAAAGTGGGGAAGGAGGGGAGGTAGAGGAGTGATATTTTGCATGGCCCAGGGGCAAAAAAAAAAAAATTCGATGTTTAAAGTTGATTTTTTTTTTTCTCTGACTCTTAAGAGTCTTCCCGCAGTCCGCCGGGGGAACTCTTAAGAGTCTTCCGGCAGTTCCTGGGTTAAGTGATGGAGGATGCGAGGTGGGGGAGCGTTTATGATGAGGTGTTTTGCTGTGTAAAATGGTGGGGTTGTTGAGAGTGGACAGAGTTGGTGCTGGTTTCTTTTGATTTCGGTGGTTGGGATATGATGAATGGAATGGGCGGATTGAATGTATGTATTGGGGTGTGGAAATTTGAGATGCAGGGGAAGGAAAATGTTTAGAGGTTGAGGAGGGGTTGGATGAGGTAGAGAGATGGAAGCGTGTTCTTTTATGTGGGGGAAAATGTGAGGGGGGGGGGGGTGGCGTCACACAGTGACGTCATGTACAGTGGTGGAGGTGAGGGAGGAGGAGCTTTATTCTGATTCTTTCTGGGTGGGCGTGAAAAACGTGCAGTTGATTTCTGAGGGGGGGAATTTTTGATGACAGCTAGGGTGTTGGTCTTGGGTTGGGCCGCTAAAAACTTTCGTATGGTGATTAGATCTTTAGGGAAATTGAAATGCTAGGTTTTACCAGGGTTAAATAGGAATGGGAATTATCCCCAGGCTACCTTTAGGATCAACCTTTCCTGGTACCTGGCGCGGGGTACGAACCTCTGAAGGGAATTTAACCCCCCTAAAAACCCACAGGTTTTGAGATGCCTTGGGTGGGGTTCGAACCCTGGTTAGTGACGCACCACCATCACCACCATGCCCGCGCGCTAACCCACTGTACTACCACGGACGTACAAAAGTATAGCAACCTTAGTCCGATTTTTAAGAACCACAGTGATAGTCTCTCGAGATGAGTTTATTGGACTTACCATCTACGACTATGTTACGCTATACCTGACGTCAACTCGGGTTAGTATTATTGTGGGTGCGGGACATTTTCGAGGGCATTACACCACATTCCTTTTTAGTTAGGCTAGTCCCTAGCCTCGTAAGGTCGTAGGGTATCGTAGCCTTTTGCCTTAGCTATCTCAATATGGTTTTTAGGGTTCGCGTGACGGGTGCTCCACGTAGCTACCTGGTCACGTTCCTTAGCTGCCACCAATGAAATGCTAGGTTTACCAGGGTTAAATAGGAATGGAATTATCCCCAGGCTACCTTTAGGATCAACCTTTCCTGGTACCTGGCGCGGGGTACGAACCTCTGAAGGGAATTTAACCCCCCTAAAAACCCACAGGTTTTGAGATGCCTTGGGTGGGGTTCGAACCCTGGTTAGTGACGCACCACCATCACCACCAGGCCCGCGCGCTAACCCACTGTACTACCACGGACGTACAAAAGTATAGCAACCTTAGTCCGATTTTTAAGAACCACGGTGATAGTCTCTCGATGAGTTTATTGGACTTACCATCTACGACTATTTTACGCTATACCTGACGTCAACTCGGGTTAGTATTATTGTGGGTGCGGGACATTTTCGAGGGCATTACAGAAATCAACGGGGTCATGCACAGTGAAGTGTTGTAGGATGGAAAGGGGTAACACTTGCACGAGGTAGACAAAGATAATTTGATTTTGTTGCTCCACGGGAAGACCAGGGAATGCAGCTCTTACTTGCTGGCGAATGGAGGTAATTGTGGCGTCTAAATCGCCTTCGAACACTATGTCTTTAATTTTTGCAAAGGCGACGAAAATAACTAGTGATGGCCTAATGGCATCGATTACAATGGGTCTAAATTGATCCCAGGTGAGTTCAGGGGTTACCTGTGGGGCAACGAGGGAAACGGCTTTTCCCAAGTGCGTTAAGAGGACGGCTATTTTTGCACGGTCCGTGTTATACGCCAAATCTAGCACTGGTTTCACAATGTCCATGTATGATTCTATGTCGTAGGTCTTCCCATCGTATTTCGGAATGGGAATGTGAAACTAGGCTGCCATTTTTCGATGTTACCATGCCTCTAACGCTTCAAAAAAATGCAATGCAATGAAATCTTCTATCTGAATCAATCCCACCGCTGCCACCAATGTTATGCCCTGATTTTATACAGGATTAACTTGGTATAGGTGAGTTCTGCAAGACTGGGTTATTGGATTTCTTGTAAAATACATAAATAGAATCAACAGAGGACATAGATAATCTCGGATAAATGGTTTGTAATACAGCTTTATTCTCAATAACACTCAGGTAGAAGGTACGTAATAGAATTCCACGAACAATAGAGGTTGGAGCACTCAGGTAGGTTATTGGACTTATTACAATTTCCCAGCACTTATCGCGGATTTGGATAGAGACATACTTCCCACTTCCAACGTTCAGGCATTATTCTTCTGATCACATTGCTTTATGATACGTAGGGTACATGAATCACACAGGTTAGGTATTTCGCTTTGTTAACTCTCTCTGGTAATATGACTCTTAATCAAGGATGAAAGTATAAGTAATGTGGTTATTGCCCAAGAATTAACGTAAAGGGATAACTGTAACTAGTTGCACTGGTCTAGGATGTTCACTTGTCTAGGTGATACTTCGGACCGAAAATATCAGTGAGGGCGAATCAGGTTAAACCTGATGGCAAGAATAATTACGGGAGTCAGTTCGCCTAAGCTAAATTTCACTGATATATATTAATGTGTACTAGCATAATCACTTATTTCTTAACATCAGAGAATGTTGAGACACAATCGAATACACTGGATGGTTGATAGTTAATAGCACCGTAACACTGGTACTCTGTGAAGTAACACTGTGATGGAGTTTTCCTGGTTATCTTGCGTTAGTGATGTTGGGGGTTAACAGTAGCTCTGGAGCCGTCCAAGCTGTAAGGCAGTGTAGAGAAGGTTTGCAGATGGGCTTCTTGCGGGCGGTTGTGCACCTTTTTGGCAACAATTGCTGATGGGTTAAGACAGTCGATTGTTGCCAAGGAGTTATTCTTGCCGAGTCCTCACTCAAGAGTTTCTCGCATAATCCCTTCTAACATAAAAAGATCTTTCTGCCTTAGATCAGTTATGAGTTATGATCGTTCGTAGCTCAAGTAGCGGAGGGTGCACTATCAGAAGTTAATGAAACAATCAATAATTTGTGAATTTGTTGTCTACTAATATAATATTACTGCCGGTAGTCCCGATCGCAATAGAATATTCGTAAAGGGTTAAATCACTTCCTCACAGAGTTGCACAGATTACGGAACGCCGAACTATCGTGAATCTTGAGGGGGGGAGGGAAGACTAGACGCCAACGCAGTGAGACCAGCCGTTGCTTTTGGGCTCTAATATTCAACTGCCCGACTGTTGTCTCTGGGTCTTATTTATAGGCAGGTCAAGGAAGCGTCAGGAATGTTCTAGAAGTATTGGATGTCAATGCTATGAAGTAGTTAATTTATTCTGGTGAACTTAGGGGGTTAGGGAGGGGGTCTTTAATGTGGCGGAAAGTAACTTGTGATCTGATTTATGATCGTGGATATCTTAACTCTAGTATGAGGTACTAGTAGAGTTATTTACGCGGATTTGGTGAAGGTTCATAGGGACTACTTTACTGGCGCACTACGTGAATAGGCTGGGAGGTATTATTCATCAATTCACCTAAATATCCTTCTCTGGTCTAGCTGACATGCTATTCTTAATCTAGGATGGGATAAGGAAGATTTTGGTTTTGGTTAAGGATGGGATAGGATGGTATTTGGATAGGTATTTAGAGGGTTAGTTCATCACCTGTTGGAAATTCACCTGGTGTCTGGCAAGAAGTTGTTGGCTAGGTGTGGGTCATGGTGAATGTCCGCGGGGGTTGGGGGTGTCCCTTTGGGGTGGGGGGCATGCCACTCCTTAAATATGTATATATGGGATTCTCTACGCTAATGGGGTTTTCTTATGATGTGGTGGTGTCAAGAGTGATACTCCTAGGGAGGGTTGATCCTGGGTTCTAGTTTTTACTTACTAGGATTACTCATGGGGCTCATAATAGTAGTTTTCGTGAAAATGCAAGTTAGGCGGAACCGTCGACTTCTTAGGGGTGAGAGGTTGGCTGCTGTAACCTCGCGCCGTCCGCCCTCCTGGTTCAGGTTGTGAGTTGGGCTAGTAAGTTAGAGGGTAGTAAATGGGGTTACAAGAATGAGTCTTTATCTGCTATTTATTGGGTTGAGGAAATGAACGGGATCGGCATGTTAGAATGTTCGTCTGGGCGTCTTTACGGGGGGGGGGGGTTGGATATTGGAAAGGGGGTGGTTTGAGGCTAGGCGCCGCGCCGCTCGTGACCTAGGGTCGTGACCCTTAATGCGCTGGACATAGGGGTGGCATTCCCCTACGATCGAACAGGTAGGGTGGCGTGTGCAGCGGGGCGTGAAGGAGCAAAAGACAGGGTGACCCACAAAACAGGTGACCACTTATCATAGGGTCACGAAGCAAAACAGAGTAGTGTGGATTGTGGATACGGAGGAGGTGATTGGAAGACGTATAACAATTGTGGAAAAGTAAATGGAAGAGAGGAACACAATGGCGGATAAAAGATAATTAACCTAAGGATTGAATACATCTATAAACGACGGCATATTAAGACGTCGTCCTAATAAGATGATGAAAACCAGTTTGGTATGCACGTGGCACAATATGACACAAGGACAGTGCCGCTATGTCGTATCAATACTGGTGGCATACTCCGGTTAATATTATATATACACTTAGTTACTAGAAGAACAAGGCAAGGGGGGCGACTGAGCACGGGGGTACATATATCTATACTCGTCATGGAGAGAGAGATACGAGGTAGCTTTCCTGCATCTCTCCTGATAATCGTCTGCAGATTGGTCATAGTGAGTTTATCCGAATTAACAGGCCTAAATCAATACAATAACTGGCATAGGGTTATCGGGTGTATAGAGTCGTGGTTAAAGGTTGTTACATAACTCGTAATTAACTTCTCTAAATCAACAGGCATAAATCAATACAAGAACTGGCAAGGGACACAAATTGACAGACGAACAATGCAACGTGAGGTTATGTATAGCTAACTGCTAAAAATGGGGGAACGAAGATAGGTGTCTTCTCTTTTTACAAGTTCCCTAAATAATGTTAACATTAGGGAGTTGGTACATCAATAAAATAGCAATGTGGATCTCAGTGAGTTATGGGGCTGTCTAGTGTAATTTCATAATTAATCATGGAATTACTCCTAGGTATTTTGTCTAGTGAAATGGAGGTGGTATTAGGAAGGTTGGGAATATATATAGTTAGTGGATAAAACAACGGGAGGTTAGAGACATAGAATTGGGGGGGAGTATGATTGTTATATAACTAAATACAGGGCTGACGTAATCACGATCTGATTTGGTGTGAAATGGAAGCTAAGGTGTCTTAGATCGCCTCGAACCTACACAATGAAAGTATTATAGCCTGTATGGTGGTTACATAATTAAATACATACTTAGGTGGTACATCAAGAATATCAGTGAGTAAAGTATTGTGGTTTGTATATTAAAAGACTGTGATTGAGAGACGTATAATATGTGGAATGAATTGGGAGAGAGAGAGACCCAATCGGGGATGGAAAAGGGGCCTGGGATCTCGTTGGGGATGGGGGTTTCGCTCTCAGGATTTTCGTTCCTGTGGCTCGTTAGGAGTGGAGGTTTCGCTCTCAGGTTTTTCGTTCCTGTGGTATTTTAATATTATATATAAGTCTAGGGTAAAGTAAACCCAGATTTGACTTAATATGAATTACTACCGCTGAAATCTGGGTTTACTTTACCCTAGACTTATATAATAGTTAAAACAATATTTTTATATATTTTATTTCAAATTTTAATAGACTCCCATAATAATTATATATTATATATAAGTCTAGGGTAAAGTAAACCCAGATTTCAGTGGTAGTAATTCATATTAAAAGTGAAATGCTAGGTTTTTCCAGGTTAAATAGGAATTGAAATATCCCCAGGTCCACATTTAGGATCCATTCCTGGTACCTGGCGCGGGGTACGAACCTCTGAAGGGAATTTAACCCCCCTAAAAACCCACAGGTTTTGAGATGCCTTGGGTGGGGTTCGAACCCTGGTTAGTGACGCACCACCATCACCACCAGGCCCGCGCGCTAACCCACTGTACTACCACGGACGTACTAAAAGTATAGCAACCTTAGTCCGATTTTTAAGAACCAGGTGATAGTCTCGTGGTGTTTTCACGTGATGAGTTTATTGGACTTACCATCTACGACTATTTTACGCTATACCTGACGTCAACTCGGGTTAGTATTATTGTGGGTGCGGGACATTTTCGAGGGCATTACACCACATTCCTTTTTAGTTAGGCTAGTCCCTAGCCTCGTAAGGGGTTAAGGTATCCTAGCCTTTTTACCTTAGCTATCTCAATATGGTTTTTAGGGTTCGCGTGACGGGTGCTCCACGTAGCTACCTGGTCACGTTCCTTAGCTGCCACCAATGAAATGCTAGGTTTTTCCAGGTTAAATAGGAATTGAATTATCTCCAGGTCCACATTTAGGATCCATTCCTGGTACCTGGCGCAGGGTACGAACCTCTGAAGGGAATTTAACCCCCCTAAAAACCCACAGGTTTTGAGATGCCTTGGGTGGGGTTCGAACCCTGGTTAGTGATGCACCACCATCACCACCAGGCCCGCGCGCTAACCCACTGTACTACCACGGACGTACTAAAAGTATAGCAACCTTAGTCCGATTTTTAAGAACCAGGTGATAGTCTCGTGGTGTTTTTCACGTGATGAGTTTATTGGACTTACCATCTACGACTATTTTACGCTATACCTGACTTCAACTCGGGTTATTATTATTGTGGGTGCGGGACATTTTCGAGGGCATTACACCGGTGTAATGCCCTTGAAAATGTCCCGCACCCACAATAATACTAACCCGAGTTGAAGTCAGGTATAGCGTAAAATAGTCGTAGATGGTAAGTCCAATAAACTCATCACGTGAAAAACACCACGAGACTATCACCTGGTTCTTAAAAATCGGACTAAGGTTGCTATACTTTTAGTACGTCCGTGGTAGTACAGTCGGTTAGCGCGCGGGCCTGGTGGTGATGGTGGTGCGTCACTAACCAGGGTTCGAACCCCACCCAAGGCATCTCAAAACCTGTGGGTTTTTAGGGGGGTTAAATTCCCTTCAGAGGTTCGTACCCCACGCCAGGTACCAGGAATGGATCCTAAATGTGGACCTGGGGATATTTCAATTCCTATTTAACCCGTACAGCCCCAGCGACGCGTCTGACGCGTCGGCGATGTATGTAACGCACAGCCCCAGAGACGCGCCTGGCGCGTCACCCTAATTGCGCCGACCGTAACTTCAGGTGTAGCCACTCAAGAGGGCTCAGATTTGTATGGGAACTGTGTACGTATCCCACGCAACCGTGCCGATGGTTGAAAACTCTCAAAGTCCACGTGCGTGCGCGTGAGCGCGCAATAACCTGGTTTTTTGGGGTAATTGCCTTCAATTTTTTACTCATGTAAAATACGTTTTCGGGGGCTCTGTAGGACCATTCTTTAAGCTTTTTGAGCGGTTTTTCATGGTTTTTCATTCATTCCTAACCCATTCGCTATTGTTTCTGGAATAAAAAAAAAATTGAAAACCGGCCGGGTTCTGGTGAACAAACATTACAAAACTAGCCGGGGCTCCACGGGTTAACCTGGAAAAACCTAGCATTTCATTGGTGGCAGCGGTGGGATTTTCGTGGTTTCCTTGGACTTGACCTCCTTCAAAACTCCAGGCCCAGGTCGACTGTGGCCAAAGACTGATATCATTCAAAAAATTCCAACCCAAAGTCTCTGACAAACCCATCACGCAGAAACCCATTCAAAAAAAAAAAAAACACCCTCCCCCTCAACAAACCCTGAGTCAGGGTTACCAAATTGCAGCTAGCACTAAGGTGACCCCTAAACCCTCCCCTTGCCCTGACTCCCCTCCAAATCTCACCCCATTCAGTAAACAAATGCCTCAACAAACGAAAGAAGACAAGTCCAAGCAACTCCCTCTCGGTAATTCCCTCCATTCTCTTCATGCTGTCCCGGATAAATCCTCCCATGTTTTCAGGGCAGACTCTGATATATGTAACCATCATTCCATCCAATGTTTATGTACACATATTTCCAGGAAAAATGCCGATCAATGTACCCAACAAAATTTCCCCCATGCCCCCTAAAATGCCCCAGAACAAGAAGCCCACCACAGAAGCCACGAGCGAACACCACACAGAAACACCCGAAAGAAAGGTCCACAGAATGAAAGGACCAGCTGACCGAGCCAACCATTTCAGACAGGCCCAAGCCCGCAGGGCTAAGCAGCTCCAGGCCGCACCCACCTACCTTTTCTAAACTGACCATTTTCCACACCTCACGTACACTACCCCCGCGTGTCCTACACTCCTAACTACAAAGATGATGAACAGGAATATACATTCATATTAAAAACACCCATGCCCTGTCCCTATGTTGAGCCAATGCCAACACACCAGACAGCCATAATTATATCTATGTATGTTCTTACATCCGAGAAGTAGATGTTATATATCTTAGAAGTTACCTTTTCTAAACTGACCATTTTCCACACCTCACGTACACTACCCCCTCATGTCCTACACTCCTAACTACAAAGATGATGAACAGGAATATACATTCATATTAAAAACACCCATGCCCTGTCCCTATGTTGAGCCAATGCCAACACATCAGACAGCCATAATTATATCTATGTATGTTCTTACATCCGAGAAGTAGATGTTATATATCTTAGAAGTTAAAACACCCACGCCTGTCCCTAGACCTCGTATATCATTTCCCATGACGAGTATAGATATATGTAACCCGTGCTCAGTCGCCCCTTGCATTGTTCCTCTAGTAACTAAGTGTCTCTATAATATTAACTGCCACCAGTATTGATACGACATAGCGGCACTGTCCTTGTGTCGTATTGTGCCAAGTACAGATCAACCAGGTTTCATCACCTTATTAGGACGACGACTATAATGTCGTCGTTCATCGATGTATGCAATCCTTAGGTTAAGTATTTTTATCCGCCATTGTGTTCACCTTTTTCCATTTACTTTTCCACAATTGTCATACGTCTTCCCCTTGCCTCCTTCGTATCCACAGTCCACACTACGCCAATTTACTTTGTGTCATACACCTCTTACCCCAACCAGAGATTGTATAAGATAACCTTGTTACCAGTATCTGTCATAAGTACCCCGAAACAATAACTAAGTACCCCTACGAACTGCCGCTTTTGTTGGTATATATATTTCATAGAAAACGCAGTTCCCAGGGCCAACTAATAGTATCCATAACCCCTCAGACTGATCACATAACTCTATCTTTTCCAGACTCATATACCACCCCATAGTTGCATTCCCCGGTAGCATTTGGCTAACGTACTCCACTGCCTTTTCAAACTCCCATATCAACTGCAGCCTAATGCCACCCCCACACCCAGAGACCTTAGGGTCAAATTCCCCTATAGCCCCCCTGAACTCCTCCCCTCTCATTATAAGACCCCGCGCTTCTCTACTCTTGTCCGACCTAGCCTCTCTCTCATACCTCTTGAAGATCCTTGAATTTCCCGTTGCTAACGCTCTCCAACCTTTTATAATTATATATACTCCTATCCAGCCTACCTTCACTTAGTAGGCCAGAACAACATTAGAACTTTACTAACCCCTTGCATGCCATCTATTCTCTTACAACCCCTTCACAACCCGGCACCCAATGGTCGTCGGTGCGAGGCTAGCCGCCTCACCAGTAACTAACTTCTATTGCCATACTTCCAGATAAATGTGGCAGAGTTAGCAACCCAGTCTCCACCACATCCAGCAAACCCTATAATTAACAACCAGCCGAGTAAAACCAGCTAGCCAAGGCACCTTCGGTTTTGGTATTAAGGACACCCACATCTGTCTCATACACAGAGGGTTATTACAAACACTGGTGATATGGCAAGCCCCTAGCCACAGCCGCCGGACGACTATCACAGAGAGAGGGCGCCCAGCTCCCCCTTTTTGCCCACCCGAGGAGGGAGACCCCCACCCCCGCGGAGGTATACCTGGCCACTGTTTTGACTTCTGAGTCATTGCCAGGTAGCACAGGAATTCTTCCTATCAATGAACTAACCATGCATGACTAACACCTTTACTAACCTCTATTAATTCACAATAAACCATTTACCTTTCTTGCATACTCTGATCACTAAATTAGCACCTCAGCTATACCATAGAATGAAGATTGAACAGTCTAAGAGAGACGCGCCTATCACAGCTGTCCCCATCCTCCTCGCAAAGTAGATCCAGTCTCACTCCCCTAAATACTTCCAGTATAGCCAAAACAGTACCTCTTACTAAAGCTCAGTTATATTGAAATATGAAGGCTTCCTATAGTCATGTGCCACAACAGTAATCACCATCTTACCTAGTCCCCATATATATTGAGAGCTCAAATAAGTCCATAAGACTCGCGATCCCTTATGTCTACAGGGTCCAGAACCGAGCCTATAAACCTAGCTCCCGCCCCCAGTCAAATCAGTTGAAAGTTAGACACCAACCAGTGGTCACTACCCTGAAGTTAACCTCTAACTCTGCCCTTGTGTTGTTCCTGAGTTAAGAGATTCCCGAGCCGGCAGACTCCATGGCAGAAGTTAAATAGAAGATCTGTCCATGTACAAGTCCTAACGTGCACCTTATAACCTTCACACAAATTCGTGGGTATATAAGTGTGTAACCAGCAACGATCGTCAAGAGATCCGACTTGAGAACTTCCTACATTTTGGACCACCTGGACGGCCGAGGGACCAGTCGTTAGCCCCCAACATCACCGGAAGCAAGATAACCAGGACCAGATCTACAAATACTATTCAAGATTCATGTTGCTAGTACTAAGTGTTATAGTACTAGTTTGACACTCACTTATTAACTTTCTATAAAGTGGCTAAAACCTTGCCCAGTGTAACTCATATTTAACCATTCCATTTGGGACGTACTAAGCGTATCAGTGCTCATTAATTAACAGGCGACATTGACTCTCGTAATTACCTTATTCAGATATTAAAACTCTAGTGATATCTAACGTTCGCCCACTGATTTGTGTTCTACGTATTTCTGCCATAAGAATATAAAACTTAGATCAGTACCCCCATGAGGTTACTAGAGATTCCGTGTTCTACAATATACGCGTGTCTAATCCTAACTGTGAGATGCTACTTGGGCACGCGACCAGCCAGTAAGAGATCAAATCAGTGAAATTGAATTACATGAATACATTGAGGTCTTCCAGTAAAATAAAACTTGCTAATTAAACCCGTGATCAGAAGAGTATACCTGAACGTTGGAAGTGGGAGACTAGGCTCCATCCAGATCCGCTAATGCTAGCAGTTCCCTTCTATTATTTGTTTTGTGCGAGAATTACTATCTTTCCATGCTCTTTATTTACTTACTTCAATAAACTTGAACGTGTGTCGTGTTACCGTGTGTTTATTTTGTGTTCTCTATTCCTCATACCTTGTATTGTGCATGCAGCCTTATATACCCAGTCAATTAGAACTCACATTACCCAAGTTAAACCTGTAGAAAAACAGGGCATAACATTGGCGGCAGCGGTGGTTCTTGATTCGGATAAAAGGTTGCATTACATTGCAAGTTTGGAACAGCTAGAACACGAGAACATCATGGCGCACCGTTCTCACGTTCCCATCCCACATTATGATGAGGAAACTTATGAGATCGAAACATTCATGGACATAGTGAAACCCGTACTTGACCTAGCTTATACCACGGACGCACAAAAAATAGCCGTAACATTAACGCACCTGGGAAAAGCCGTTTCCCTGGTTGCCTATCAAGTGCACCCTGATCTCACCTGGGACGAATTTCGCCCAATAGTGATAGAAGCCATTAAGCCTTCGTTGGGCGTTTACGTGGCCCACACCCGTATCCAAAACACTAAATTCGAAGGCGATGTAGATGCCACAGCGAATAAGATTGCCCAACACATAAAAATTTCTTTCCCCACGTTGACCAGAATCCAACAAGAACAGCAAATTCTGGTCAACCTTGTGTCGATATTGCCCTCAGCAGTAAAAGACCATTTCCGGGTGCACGATTTCGTTGGATACAGAAAAGATCTCATCACGATCCGATGTATTTTGGCCGTGCGCACAGAAGCACCCACCCAAATCGCTGCAATCAAGAGGTTTCCCACGCACCCGCAGCAAACCAACCACCAAAACTCCAATAATGCCTACCCAGCCTCATCCTTCAACAACAGACCCACCTACCCTTCCGGCAAGCCCCAACCCAGTAGACCCCGGTTCCAACCGACCCAGCCACGCAGAATCTTCAACCGGAACAGCAACTACAACACCTACCAAAGTAAAAACCCTACCTTAGTCATTATCAACCCCTATGATTTCCCTGCCTGTAATGCTCAGTGTGCCCTCCATCAAATTCGTGACTCTGCCAAACCTCGCCCCTCTACTCCTCACATTTCTGTAAATGAAGAGGAGTGGGGACAAGAGGAAGAAATAGCCCCCCCTATCATGACCTCAGACGATACCGAAGAAACCCTGGAGGAGGTAGATACCGACCCCCAGGATTTTTAAAGTATCCCCCGCCCACGATGGGCTCGGCGGGGGACGCCATAACTAGTCGCACTGCCCCCATTTATTACATGGCCAAAATCAAGGACATTCCTCTCCGCTTGCTAATCGACACGGGAGCTGCCAAGTCATGTTTGTTCAAATCTTACTATGAAAAACATCCCCGACTATTTGGCCCTTTGTTAAACACCAAAACAGAACTTATCTCAGCTGCTGATACTTACTTAAATCTCCTAGGAGACACTTTACCCCTATCAGTAACCACTCCTGACCCCCATGCTCGTTGTTATCACACATTCACAGTATTTTCCTCCAACTGTAAACATTATGATGGTTTCCTTGGACTTGACCTCCTTCAAAAACTCCAGGCCCAGATTGACTGCGGCCAAAGGCTGATCTCATTCAAAAACAAATTCCAGCCCAAAGCCTCTGACAAACCAATCACGCAGAAACCCATTCCCAAAAAGAAAAAACAACCTCCCCCTCAACAAACCCTGAGTCAGGGTTACCAAGTTGCAGCTAGCACTAAGGTGACTCCTAAAACCTCCCCTTGCCCCGAGTTCTCTCAAAACCTCACTCAATTCAGTAAAAAAATGCCTCAACAAACGAAAGAAGACAAGTCCAAGCAACTCCCTCTCGGTAACCCCCTCAATTCTCGTAACTCTGTCCAGAATAAGTCCTCCCATGTTTTCAGGACAGACTCTGATATATGTAACCATAATTCTACCCAATGTTTATGTACACATGTTTCCAGAGAAAATGCCGACCGATGTACCCAAAAAAAAATTTCCCATGCCCCCAGAAATGTTCAACTATCCCACAACCAACAACAATTCCCTGGTGACAGTTTTCCGTCAGTAGCTCCCTTTCCCCCCCACACCATTCACACCCCTAGAAAACTTCACAACCCCACACTTGACTCGCCCTCTCATGACAAACAAAACCACCAAATCCACATAAACTCCAAACAAACCGTTACTGCCACCGACAACGCTCCCCCCACCAACCCTCCGCAGTCCCTCCAGCAAATCCCGTTTTCTAACCCCCTCACACCACGCCCCACTGATCCTCCCCCCCTCACGTGTGACCCCCACCAAAGTTACCTTGCCCCCCTTATAAGTACCAAGCACCTGCTCGCCAGTCAATCCTCCACCATCATTAGCCCAGCGGTAGTTCAGGATAAATGCCAAATTCCCCCCCACCATCAAAAATGGGTGAACCTGCGGCCCATACCCCAAACTCACATGATATTTTCCCCCACTAACACGTCCCCCAACCCCCATCGTTGCCTCTTACAACCCGCCATCATTTCCGCTCGCATCAACCACATTCTCGTAGCAAATATCTCAGAGGAACCCCTGACATTACCAAAAGGTCTCATTATAGGAGACCTCGAAACTTTCGATGACCTCCCCATACATTGTAACGACACCCCTACCAGCCTCCAATTGCCCCCTCTTCCTGAGACACTATCTGACCACCAAAAGAACGGCATGTACGACCTACTGCTGGAATTCAGTGACGTGTTTGCCCAACAACCCACCGAAATCGGACAGACTGATGTAGAACAACACATCATTAACACCACAGGCCCCCCCATACAACAACCATCCCGTAGAAAGAACCCCATACAACGTCAGGAAGAGGAACGCCAAGTCCAGGAAATGTTAGAGGCCGGGATTGCCACCCCGTCCATTAGCCCCTGGTCTTCCCCTGTTGTCTTAGTCAAAAAGAAAGATGGGACAACCCGTTTTTGCGTCGATTACAGGAGGTTAAATGACATAACCATTAAAGACGCTACGCCCTTACCCCGAATAGACGATTCCCTTGACTCCCTATACGGATCCAAATGGTTCACTACCCTCGACTTGCAAGCAGGGTATTGGCAAGTGCCTATCAAGGCCGAGGACCAAAAGAAAACAGCATTTTCCACTAGTGGTGGCCATCACTATGAATTTAACGTCCTACCTTTTGGCCTCTGTAACGGACCCGCCACTTTCTCCCGTTTGATGGAAACGGTATTACATGGCCTAACCTGGGAAACCTGCCTAACCTATCTGGACGATATTATTGTGTACTCTCCAACCTGGGAAGAACACCTCCTCAGGTTGAGACAAGTCCTTCAAAGAATCCGAGCCGCCGGGTTGAAATTAAAACCCTCAAAGTGCGTGATTGCCCGGAATAAGGTAGATTTTCTCGGACACGTGATATCTGAACATGGTATTGCGCCAGACCCAAAGAAACTTCAAGCCATACAAAACCAAACCCCACCCACCACTGTTAAAGGAATACGTTCGTTTCTAGGTTTAGCCACATACTACAGACGTTTCGTCCCCCACTTTGCCACCATAGCCAGACCCCTCCACCAACTTACCTACAAAGACACCCCGTTCACCTGGACACCTGAAAGAGACCTCACGTTTAACACTTTGAAGCAAAAGCTAATCCAAGCCCCTATTGTCGTTTTCCCTGACTACCAGAAACCTTTCCGTCTTTATACCGACGTATCTCTGTACGCCATAGGTGCAGTTTTAGCTCAATTCAGAGACGGAAAGGAACATGTGATAGCGTATGCCAGCTCCACCCTCACCCCACCACAACAGAATTACGCAGCCACCAAGAGAGAGTGCTTAGGGATCATTTGGGCACTCAGCCACTTCCGGTCATTTGTGTTGGGCGCAAAACTCGAAATAATTACGGAACATCAATCTTTACAATGGCTGCGTAGGTGCGAAACCAACTCAGCCATTTTGGTACGTTGGAGGGAGACACTAGAGGACTACGACTTTACCATACAATATCGTCCCGGCAAACTCCATACTAATGCAGACGCCCTGTCACGTTTGCCAGTACCAAAAGACCCCCCCACCAACCTAGCCGCCTTACAAAACACTCAATTGGTATCTACCCCCCCCCCCCCACAGAATGCCCCCCCAGCCCCCTCCCTAATTCAATCTTGGGAAGCACGAATCAGACCCCCCTGGATACCGTTAAATGTCTTCAGGGGACTGACTCGCTGGGGAGATCAACTTGCCACAGACACTGGTCACATAATCTTGGACCCCACCATTGCCCATGACTACATGATTGCCATCCACGAGGGAAACGGCATACACCTTGGACAAAAGAAGATGTTAAAGATCTTCACAGACCAATACTGGACCCCCAACCCCTCCAAAATTGCACGAGTGACAGAATCCTGCAAACCGTGTTTATTGGGAAAGGATAGATCACGCACCCCAGGCCCAGCTGGTACCATTTCTGCCAACAAACCGTTCCAAGTCCTATCCCTCGACATCATGGGCCCGTTCCCTTCTTACGCTGGCAACCGCTATATCGTCACATTTGTGGACGTATATTCAAACATTTTAATAGCCTGCCCAGTTAAAGACCACACAGCCACCACAGTCGCCACACTGCTTGCCACAGAAGTATTCCCTATATTCGGCCTTCCCCTTGCTCTTCTATCGGACAATGCCCCCGAGTTTAGTGGACACGTTTGGCAACAATTCACCCAACAATGCGGTATTAAGATTAAACACTCATCCCCGTACTGGCCTCAAGGAAATGCTATATGCGAACGCAGCCATCGCACCATCAACAACCAGTTACGTACAAGAATGATTGCTCTTAACACCTCAGACTGGCCATCACAACTAAAGATGATACAGTGGGGTATGAACACCTGTCCCCGGGAAGACGGTATTTCCCCTCATGAACGTGTTTACGGTGTACCCCCCCTGTTACTGCCATTCCACCACCACGCTCACCTTCCCTCCACCACCTCCACAATTGACCCATTGCAACATCTGCAAAACACCCTCCATACCGCCCAGATCTGTCAGGACACCAAAACTGATAACATCGATGACAAAAACCCTTTCGCCATCCATGACACCGTAATGGTAGCCAACCTCCCTATCACCAACAAGTTAGGCCCTCGCTATGTCGGGCCCTACACCGTCATACAAGTCCCAAATGCCTTTCAAGTCACCATCGACTATCACGGCGTGACTCGCACGTTCCGAACTAGATTCGTCCGAGCGTTTAAACCTCTAAAGCCACAAGACATTACCCCACCCCACACGTCCGACCCTAAATTAAACACCCCTACTCACCCTCCCACTCAGGCTATGAATATTCCCATACAAATCCCTAAGGACCTAAGCCCTCCAGCACCGAAATGACAAATCATTTCTCAACATACCCCCCAAACTAATCTCCACAAACCCCAAGCCCCCACTATCACACCCTATTCCACCATGACACCTTCCTTCACTTCTGATAGTCAAGTGCCTCCCCAACTTATCCAAGTACGAAAACCTCCACCCACAACCCCGACCACAACAGAAACCCTCCCGTCTAGCCCCGACATAACTCCACCAGGCACCACAGTAAAAAAAACACCACCCCCACCCCAAACCAAGTACACACCCAACCGCACCACACAATCTACCTCAGTAACCTCACACTACAACTTACGCCCACGACAAAAATCGTTTAAAACCTCCAGAAAACACACCCTGCTAACCAAGTTCCGTAGGGCTGCCAGACCACTATCCTCCTCCTCCTCCTCTTCTTCTTCTTCGTCGAATTCTCCCCCACACAGGGAAAGAAGACAAATAATATCCAGCAAATCACCAACCTCATCAAACGACACACCCCACACACGCCCCTACCCCCAACCCTCCAACTTAAATCTACACTCCTTACCCACCCGTCTAGCCCCCCCCGCATCCGCTCCTTTCCCCTCCACGATCCCCACCACCCCACCCACACACCGACCAACCTCCTCATCTCACCGAACCCCCAACCAACCCCCCCCCTAAGGAATCCCCCCCCAAAGTCACCCCTGAGAAAACCCCCACATGTCCTTTACCTGTAAAACGTTCTTCCCCTCAATATAAAACATCGTCGAGCGACTCAAGTCCCACGACAAACATCTACCTTCCCACCAGGACCGCCAGAGGTAGAATAATCAACAGACCCATCAGATTTAAAGACAGCGATACAAAAATAACACCCCGTTCTGACACTCAGGACCCAAGCCACACAACACACACACCCCCTCCTTCCCACACACCTCCTTCACCCACCTTACCTAAACCGATCTTACGCATTGCCTCACTATATATTCCCAACCTACAACACCGCCCAAGAAAACCAAATAAAACCCAGACTCACATTCCCCCTTCATCCCCAGCTCTGTTGTCACGCGTGAATCCCCTTTCGGTTAATAACCCATTCACCACACTAAACAGACCTCCTGTCAATCCCACAAACCTCACTCCGACCCCCACGGGGGAAAGCTACAAACCATTCATACGAAAGGTTAAAGTAAAAACCCCACTGGACACTTGGCCCGTGTACCACACCCACATCAAGCCCGGGCAGCCGCCCGCCACAACACAGAGGACACATTCTTACAGGTATACATTGACCTGCAAAAGAAACCTGACCGTCGCTCTCTTGCTTGGTGGAACCTTCTAAATACCCTTAAAATGACCCACCATGACTATGCTTCTTTTTACTTCACCCTTGAGGCTCGAGGACGAGCCTATAATGAAGGAGAGGGAAGTAAAATGCCCCAGAACAAGAAGCCCACCACAGAAGCCACGAGCGAACACCACACAGAAACACCCGAAAGAAAGGTCCACAGAACGAAAGGACCAGCTGACCGAGCCAGCCATTTCAGACAGGCCCAAGCCCGCAGGGCTAAGCAGCTCCAGGCCGCACCCACCTACCTTTTCTAAACTGACCATTTTCCACACCTCACGTACACTAGTCCCGCGTGTCCTACACTCCTAACTACAAAGATGATGAACAGGAATATACATTCATATTAAAAACACCCATGCCCTGTCCCTATGTTGAGCCAATGCCAACACACCAGACAGCCATAATTATATCTATGTATGTTCTTACATCCGAGAAGTAGATGTTATATATCTTAGAAGTTACCTTTTCTAAACTGACCATTTTCCACACCTCACGTACACTACCCCCTCATGTCCTACACTCCTAACTACAAAGATGATGAACAGGAATATACATTCATATTAAAAACGCCCATGCCCTGTTCCTATGTTGAGCCAATGCCAACACATCAGACAGCCATAATTATATCTATGTATGTTGTTACATCCGAGAAGTAGATGTTATATATCTTAGAAGTTAAAACACCCACGCCTGTCCCTAGACCTCGTATATCATTTCCCATGACGTGTATAGATATATGTAACCCGTGCTCCGTCGCCCCTTGCATTGTTCCTCTAGTAACTAAGTGTCTCTATAATATTAACTGCCACCAGTATTGATACGACATAGCGGCACTGTCCTTGTGTCGTATTGTACCAAGTACAGATCAACCAGGTTTCATCACCTTATTAGGACGACGACTATAATGTCGTCGTTCATCGATGTATGCAATCCTTAGGTAAAGTATTTTTATCCGCCATTGTGTTCACCTTTTTCCATTTACTTTTCCACAATTGTCATACGTCTTCCCCTTGCCTCCTTCGTATCCACAGTCCACACTACGCCAATTTACTTTGTGTCATACACCTCTTACCCCAACCAGAGATTGTATAAGATAACCTTGTTACCAGTATCTGTCATAAGTACCCCGAAACAATAACTAAGTACCCCTACGAACTGCCGCTTTTGTTGGTATATAATATTTCATAGAAAACGCAGTTCCCAGGGCCAACTAATAGTATCCATAACCCCTCGGACTGATCACATAACTCTATCTTTTCCAGACTCATATACCACCCCATAGTTGCATTCCCCGGTAGCATTTGGCTAACGTACTCCACTGCCTTTTCAAACTCCCATATCAACTGCAGCCTAATGCCACCCCCACGCCCAGAGACCTTAGGGTCAAATTCCCCTATAGCCCCCCTGAACTCCTCCCCTCTCATTATAAGACCCCGAGCTTCTCTACTCTTGTCCGACCTAGCCTCTCTCTCATACCTCTTGAAGATCCTTGAATTTCCCGTTGCTAACGCTCTCCAACATTTTATATATAAAATGCCCCAGAACGAGAAGCCCACCACAGAAGCCATGAACGAACACCACACAGAAACACCAAAGGAAAGGTCCACAGAACGAAAGGACCAGCTGACCGAGCCAGCCATTTCAGACAGGCCCAAGCCCGCAGGGCTAAACAGCTCCAGGACACACCCATTTACCTTTTCGAAAACTGACCATTTTCCACACCTCACGTACACTAACCCCCTCGTGTCCTACACTCCTAACTACAAAGATGATGAATAGGAATATACATTCATATTAAAAACATGCCCTGTCCCGACGTTGAGCCAATGCCAACACATCAGACAGCCATAAATATATCTATGTATGTTCTTACATCCGAGAAGTAGATGTTATATATCTTAAAAGTTCAAACACCCACGCTTGTCCCTAGACCTCGTATATAATTTTCCATGACGAGTATAGATATATGTAACCCGTGCTCAGTCGCCCCTTGCATTGCTCCTCTAGTAACTAAGTATTAATATTAACATTCCCTAACATCTTGTCTTGCCAGACTAAGCTTCTGAAGACCCATCGCCCCATAAATCTATGTATGCAATCCTTAGGTTAAGTATTTTTATCCGCCATTGTGTTCACCTTTTTCCATTTACTTTCCACAATTGTCATACGTCTTCCCCTTGCCTCCTTCGTATCCACAGCCCACACTACGCCAATTTATTTCGTGTCTTACACCTCTTACCCCAACCAGAGATTGTATAAGATAACCTGGTTACCAGTATCTGTCATAAGTACCCCGAAACAATAACTAAGTACCCCTACGAACTGCCGCTGTGGTTGGTATTTTATATTTAATAGAAAACGCAGTTCCCAGGGCCAACTAATAGTATCCATAACCCTCTGACTGATCACATAACTCTATCTTTTCCAGACTCATATACCACCCCATAGTTGCATTCCCCGGTAGCATTTGGCTAACGTATTCTACTGCCTTTTCAAACTTCCATATCAATTGTAGCCTAATGCCACCCCACGCCCAGGGACCTTAGGGGCAAAATTTCCCTGTAGCCCTTGAACTCCCCCCCCCCCCCCCCTCTCATTAAGACACCCGCGCTTCTCGACTCTTGTCCGACCTAGCCTCTCTCTCATACCTCTTGAAGATCCTTGAATTGTCCGTTACTAACGCTCTCCAACCTTTTATATATATACTCCTATCCAGCCTACCTTCACTTAGTAGGCCAGAACAACATTAGAACTTTACTAGCCCCTTGCATGCCATCTATTCTCTTACAACACATTCACAACCCTGCACCCAATGGTCGTCGGTGCGAGGCTAGCCGCCCCGCCAGTAACTAACTTCTATTGCCATACTTCCAGATAAATGTGGCAGAGTTAGCAACCCAGTCTCCACCATATCCAGCAAACCCTACAATTAACAACCAGCCGAGTAAAACCAGCTAGCTAAGGCACCTTCGGTTTTGGTATTAAAGACACTCACATCTGTCTCATACACAGAGGGTTATTACAAACACTGGTGATATGGCAAGCCCCTAGCCACAGCCGCCGGACGACTATATCAGAGAGAGGGCGCCCAGCTCCCCCTTTTTGCCCACCCGAGGAGGGAGACCCCCACCCCCGCGGAGGTATACCTGGCCCCTGTTTTGACTTTCGAGTCATTGCCAGGTAGCACAGGAATTCTTCCTATCAATGAACTAACCATGAATGACTAACACCTTTACTAACCTCTATTAACTCACAATAAACCATTTACCTTTCTTGCATGCTCTGATCACTAAATTAGCACCTCAGCTATACCATAGAATGAAGATTGAACAATCTAGAGAGACGCTCCTATCACAGCTGTCCCCATCCTCCTCGCAAAGTAGATCCAGTCTCTCTCCCCTAAATACGTCCAGTATAGCCAAAATAGTACCTCTTACTAAGGCTCAGTTATATGAAAATATAAAGGCTTCCTATCGCCCTGTGCCACAACAGTAAATACCATCTTACCTAGTCCCCATATCTATTGAGAGCTCAATTAAGTCCATAAGACTCGAGATCCCTACTGTCTACAGGGTCCAGAACCGAGCCTATAAATCTAACTCCCGCCCCCAGTCAAATCAGTTGAAAGCTAGACACCAACCAGGGGTCACTACCCTGCAGTTAATTTCTAGCTCTGCCCTTGTGTTGTTCCGGAGTGAGATCCCAGAACCGGCAGACTCCGTGGCAGATTTGGATAGAAGGACCTGCCCACGTATTGAAGAACTTCACACATATGGCCCCCCTGGACGGCCGCGGAACCAGTCGTTAGCCCCCAACATCATGGACGCAAGATAACCAGGACCAGACCCATCAGATACTACCCAAGATTCCCTTTAGCAGTACTACATATTACTGTGCTGTTTTAGATTCACTAATTAATATTTCTACGAAGTGGCTAAGACCTTGCCCAGTGTAATTCATACTTAACCATTCCATTTGGGACGTACTAAGCGATCAGTGCTCTTTAATTAACAGGCGACCTTGACTCTCGTAATCGTTTTATTCAGATATTAAAACTCTAGTGATATCTAACGTTCGCCCACTGATTTGCGTTCTATGTATTTCTGAGACAAGGATATAAAACTTAGATCAGTACCCCCTGAGGTTACTAGATTTCCCGTGCTCTAAAAATACGTGTGTCTAATCTAGTCTGTGAACTACTACTTGTGCACCAGAGCTACCAGTAATAAATCTAACAGTGAATATGAATCTATAAGTAACATTGATGGTCTTCGGTATATAAACCTGTGAAATCAAAGCCAGTGATCAGAAGATTAATACCTGAACGTTGGAAGTGGGAGACTAGGCTCCATCCAGATCCACTTATGCTAGTGTTGTTCAATTCTATTATATTGTCTTACACAAGTATTCTGCAGTGGTATATCAATAAACGTGATCATGTAACTTGCTACCATGTGTTTCTTTGTGTTCTCTATTCCTCATATCTTGTATTGTGCATGCAGCCTTATATACCCAGTCAATTTAGAACTCACATTACCCAAGTTAAACCTGTAGAAAAACAGGGCATAACATTGGCGGCAGCGGTGGTTCTTGATTCGGATAAAAGGTTGCATTACACTGCAAGTTTGGAACAGTAGAAGCATGGCAACATCGCGAAATCTTCAGCCACTCGCACACATTCCCAAGTATGATGTAAACACATATGATATCACCAGTTACTTAGACATAATAAAGCCAGTGTACGATGTGGTACTTCATAATGACCGCGAAAAAATCGCCATGGCAATTTTGCATATTGTACAGTTGGGAGAAGCCGTTTCCCAACTTGTTGATAAGCCTACCTTTAAAGAATTTATTCACCAAATGGTGACACAGAATACGCCAGAGAGTACCTGGAACCAGTTTCGATCCTTCGTGATCCGGACTTTAGATCCACTTTTGGGTTCCCCCGTCGCCCCCAAAATAATAAAAGTCGACGAGATCAAGTATGAAGGGGATATAAATGTGACCCTCATACAACTCTACAGATACGTGAGGACCACGTATAGCTATGAAGATTACGACCAACAAAATGAACTCTTATTCACCGCATTGTTAAACATCCTCCCACCCCACATCACCGCTCATCTCGACCCGTATGGCTTATTCGAAGAACATATGCTCTCCATCAGAGAAGAATGCCTACGCAGTTCGATGAATCCCCTATCCAACCTTTTAGCCCCTATCCAAGACTCCGTGCACCCTCCAAAATGACTTCCGGTGAAAGTCCAACCCCAGTGAACTCTTCCCCCACCAACCCTCCGCAGCCCCCCCCAACAAGCCCCATATTCTAGCTATGCCTACCTATGTAGGCCTACCACAACATATTTTCCCCATGACCCCAGAAATGTTCAGCTATCCCCCCACCAACAAAATTTCCCTTGTGACAGTTTTCCGTCGGTACCTTGTGACAGTTTTCAGTCAGTAGCTCCCTTCCACCCCCACACAATTCACACCCCTAGAAAACTTCGAAACCCCACACTTGACTCGCCCTCTCATGTCAAACAAACTCACCAGTCCCAGATAACCTCTAACCAGACCGAGACTGCCACCAAGAAAATTCCCCAAACTCGTCCTGTTAATGTCAAACAAACCCACCAACCCCAGATAACCGCTAACCAGACCGTGACTGCCACCAAGAAGATTCCTAAAATTCGTCCTGTTAACAACCCCAAATCAATACATCAGTCCTCTACCAATAACCCCTGTTCTACACCTAACTCTTCCCCCACCAACCCGCCGCAGTCCCCCCAACAAATCCCGTTTCCTAACTCGCTCACCTCTCACCACCCTGACCCTCCCACACGCGCCGTTAACCCTCCCCTCACGCGTGACGACCTAGGGACCCAACTATGTTCCCCCCCTTCCCCCAGAAATACTCAGCTATTCCCCCACCAACAAAATCTCCCTTGTGACAGTTTTCCGTCAGTAGCTCCCTTCCACCCCCCCACAATTCACACCCCTAATAAACTTCAAAACCCCACACTTGACTCACCCCCTCATGACAGACAAACCCACCAACCCCAGATAACCTCTAAGCAAACCGTCACTGCCACCGACACACCCCATCACTCTGATCCTCCCACACGCGCCGTTAATCCCCCCCTCACGCGTGACCCCCACCAAAGTGATTTCCCCCCCCTCATGTGTACCGAACACCTGCTCACCAGTCGGTCCCCCACCATCATGAGCCCAGCTAAACTTTCAACCTCCCCCTCTTCACCGTTACCCCACCCGCCCCAAATTCCCCCCCCAAAGATCCCGCTCGACGAAATACCACTCCCATCCCAATCCAACCACAAAACTTTTTCCACCTTGGCTAAACCCCAAAATACTCTCTCTCTCGCCCCAAACAACATAATCAACCTCTCAACTTCAACCACTCCTCTAAATCCCATCCATGTCTCTCCCGGAAATAAAATCAGTCTAAATTCAACCCCTCTCAAACCACAACCCTGCCTGCCCAGACCCCCCCCACCATCTCCCTATCAAATCCCCACACACCAAACCTCCAAACCACCCGATCATAGTAAACTCTCAACCTTCAGCCTTACTCACCCTTCCCCAAACCCCACTCACGACCACAACTCTCTACACAATTCAACCCCTCCCCAGCACCAACCTCTTCCGCAACAACAACCCCGACTCGACCTGCCCGTTTCATCTTTAAAACCCCCCTATCACTACCCCCGACCGAAACCACTTAGACCCCCCTCCAAAACTGGCCCCGGGCCAGCTCGCCCCCAGACCCACATTCCTAACGACAAGAACTAACGGTATATCCACCCCGCCCTTCCAAAGTGAAAGTTAACCACCACCCCTATTACCAGACCGTCACCCAGACTAACGGCGACCCTAAATACCCCCCCCCCCCCTGATGATGATGAGGATATTATTGTACTAAATTGTTTCGAATGTTTTCAATTCCTAAGCGATTGGGCATGATTCTATAAATTTACATGTTTTCCATATACTGTATATATTATTTTTTTTCCTTAGTCATACTACTTTTCTTGTTACCTACACTTTTCTGACTATCTTTTAAATTTGCTTTATACATTGTTAAACACTTTACCTCTTCTTAATTTCCTGTGTTCTTAATTATCTGTCCTTTCTTAAATTTACATGTTTTCCATATACTGTATATAGTATTTTTTTCCCTTAGTCATAATACTTTTCTTGTTAATCTACACTTTTCTGACTATCTTTTAAATTTGCTTTATACATTGTTAAACACTTTACCTCTTCTTAATTTCCTGTGTTCTTAATTATCTGCCCTTTCTTAAATTTACATGTTTTCCATATACTGTATATACTATATTTTTTTCCTTAGTCATACTACTTTTCTGTTACCTACACTTTTCTGACTATCTTTTAAATTTGCTTTATACATTGTTAAACACTTTACCTCTTCTTAATTTCCTGTGTTCTTAAGTATCTGTCCTTTCTTAAATTTACATGTTTTCCATATACTGTATATATTATTTTTTTCCCTTAGTCATACTACTTTTCTTGTTAACCTACACTTTTCTGACTATGCTTCTTTTTACTTCACCCTTGAGGCTCGAGGACAAGCCTATAATGAAGGAGAGGGAAGTAAAATGCCCCAGAACGAGAAGCCCACCACAGAAGCCATGAACGAACACCACACAGAAACACCAAAGGAAAGGTCCACAGAACGAAAGGACCAGCTGACCGAGCCAGCCATTTCAGACAGGCCCAAGCCCGCAGGGCTAAACAGCTCCAGGACACACCCATTTACCTTTTCGAAAACTGACCATTTTCCACACCTCACGTACACTAACCCCCTCGTGTCCTACACTCCTAACTACAAAGATGATGAATAGGAATATACATTCATATTAAAAACACATGCCCTGTCCCGACGTTGAGCCAATGCCAACACATCAGACAGCCATAAATATATCTATGTATGTTCTTACATCCGAGAAGTAGATGTTATATATCTTAAAAGTTCAAACACCCACGCTTGTCCCTAGACCTCGTATATCATTTTCCATGACGAGTATAGATATATGTAACCCGTGCTCAGTCGCCCCTTGCATTGCTCCTCTAGTAACTAAGTATTAATATTAACATTCCCTAACATCTTGTCTTGCCAGACTAAGCTTCTGAAGACCCATCGCCCCATAAATCTATGTATGCAATCCTTAGGTTAAGTATTTTTATCCGCCATTGTGTTCACCTTTTTCCATTTACTTTCCACAATTGTCATACGTCTTCCCCTTGCCTCCTTCGTATCCACAGCCCACACTACGCCAATTTATTTCGTGTCTTACACCTCTTACCCCAACCAGAGATTGTATAAGATAACCTGGTTACCAGTATCTGTCATAAGTACCCCGAAACAATAACTAAGTACCCCTACGAACTGCCGCTGTGGTTGGTATTTTATATTTAATAGAAAACGCAGTTCCCAGGGCCAACTAATAGTATCCATAACCCTCTGACTGATCACATAACTCTATCTTTTCCAGACTCATATACCACCCCATAGTTGCATTCCCCGGTAGCATTTGGCTAACGTATTCTACTGCCTTTTCAAACTTCCATATCAATTGTAGCCTAATGCCACCCCCACGCCCAGGGACCTTAGGGGCAAAATTTCCCTGTAGCCCTTGAACTCCCCCCCCCCCCTCTCATTAAGACACCCGCGCTTCTCGACTCTTGTCCGACCTAGCCTCTCTCTCATACCTCTTGAAGATCCTTGAATTGTCCGTTACTAACGCTCTCCAACCTTTTATATATATACTCCTATCCAGCCTACCTTCACTTAGTAGGCCAGAACAACATTAGAACTTTACTAGCCCCTTGCATGCCATCTATTCTCTTACAACACATTCACAACCCTGCACCCAATGGTCGTCGGTGCGAGGCTAGCCGCCCCGCCAGTAACTAACTTCTATTGCCATACTTCCAGATAAATGTGGCAGAGTTAGCAACCCAGTCTCCACCATATCCAGCAAACCCTACAATTAACAACCAGCCGAGTAAAACCAGCTAGCTAAGGCACCTTCGGTTTTGGTATTAAAGACACTCACATCTGTCTCATACACAGAGGGTTATTACAAACACTGGTGATATGGCAAGCCCTAGCCACAGCCGCCGGACGACTATATCAGAGAGAGGGCGCCCAGCTCCCCCTTTTTGCCCACCCGAGGAGGGAGACCCCCACCCCCGCGGAGGTATACCTGGCCCCTGTTTTGACTTTCGAGTCATTGCCAGGTAGCACAGGAATTCTTCCTATCAATGAACTAACCATGAATGACTAACACCTTTACTAACCTCTATTAACTCACAATAAACCATTTACCTTTCTTGCATGCTCTGATCACTAAATTAGCACCTCAGCTATACCATAGAATGAAGATTGAACAATCTAGAGAGACGCTCCTATCACAGCTGTCCCCATCCTCCTCGCAAAGTAGATCCAGTCTCTCTCCCCTAAATACGTCCAGTATAGCCAAAATAGTACCTCTTACTAAGGCTCAGTTATATGAAAATATAAAGGCTTCCTATCGCCCTGTGCCACAACAGTAAATACCATCTTACCTAGTCCCCATATCTATTGAGAGCTCAATTAAGTCCATAAGACTCGAGATCCCTACTGTCTACAGGGTCCAGAACCGAGCCTATAAATCTAACTCCCGCCCCCAGTCAAATCAGTTGAAAGCTAGACACCAACCAGGGGTCACTACCCTGCAGTTAATTTCTAGCTCTGCCCTTGTGTTGTTCCGGAGTGAGATCCCAGAACCGGCAGACTCCGTGGCAGATTTGGATAGAAGGACCTGCCCACGTATTGAAGAACTTCACACATATGGCCCCCCTGGACGGCCGCGGAACCAGTCGTTAGCCCCCAACATCATGGACGCAAGATAACCAGGACCAGACCCATCAGATACTACCCAAGATTCCCTTTAGCAGTACTACATATTACTGTGCTGTTTTAGATTCACTAATTAATATTTCTACGAAGTGGCTAAGACCTTGCCCAGTGTAATTCATACTTAACCATTCCATTTGGGACGTACTAAGCGATCAGTGCTCTTTAATTAACAGGCGACCTTGACTCTCGTAATTACTTTATTCAGATATTAAAACTCTAGTGATATCTAACGTTCGCCCACTGATTTGCGTTCTATGTATTTCTGAGACAAGGATATAAAATTTAGATCAGTACCCCCTGAGGTTACTAGATTCCCCTACTCTAAAAATACGTGTGTCTAATCTAGTCTGTGAACTACTACTTGTGCACCAGAGCTACCAGTAATAAATCTAACAGTGAATATGAATCTATAAGTAACATTGATGGTCTTCGGTATATAAACCTGTGAAATCAAAGCCAGTGATCAGAAGATTAATACCTGAACGTTGGAAGTGGGAGACTAGGCTCCATCCAGATCCACTTATGCTAGTGTTGTTCAATTCTATTATATTGTCTTACACAAGTATTCTGCAGTGGTATATCAATAAACGTGATCATGTAACTTGCTACCATGTGTTTCTTTGTGTTCTCTATTCCTCATATCTTGTATTGTGCATGCAGCCTTATATACCCAGTCAATTTAGAACTCACATTACCCAAGTTAAACCTGTAGAAAAACAGGGCATAACAATATATACTCCTATCCAGCCTACCTTCACTTAGTAGGCCAGAACAACATTAGAACTTTACTAACCCCTTGCATGCCATCTATTCTCTTACAACCCATTCACAACCCGGCACCCAATGGTCGTCGGTGCGAGGCTAGCCGCCTCACCAGTAACTAACTTCTATTGCCATACTTCCAGATAAATGTGGCAGAGTTAGCAACCCAGTCTCCACCACATCCAGCAAACCCTACAATTAACAACCAGCCGAGTAGAACCAGCTAGCCAAGGCACCTTCGGTTTTGGTATTAAGGACACCCACATCTGTCTCATACACAGAGGGTTATTACAAACACTGGTGATATGGCAAGCCCCTAGCCACAGCCGCCGGACGACTATCACAGAGAGAGGGCGCCCAGCTCCCCTTTTTGCCCACCCGAGGAGGGAGACCCCCACCCCCGCGGAGGTATACCTGGCCCCTGTTTTGACTTCTGAGTCATTGCCAGGTTGCACAGGAATTCTTCCTATCAATGAACTAACCATGCATGACTAACACCTTTACTAACCTCTATTAATTCACAATAAACCATTTACCTTTTTTGCATACTCTGATCACTAAATTAGCACCTCAGCTATACCATAGAATGAAGATTGAACAATCTAAGAGAGACGCTCCTATCACAGCTGTCCTCATCCTCCTCGCAAAGTAGATCCAGTCTCTCTCCCCTAAATACTTCCAGTATAGCCAAAATAGTACCTCTTACTAAGGCTCAGTTATATTAAAATATGAAGGCTTCCTATAGCCATGTGCCACAACAGTAATCACCATCTTACCTAGTCCCCATATATATTGAGAGCTCAAATAAGTCCATAAGACTCGCGATCCCTTATGTCTACAGGGTCCAGAACCGAGCCTATAAACCTAGCTCCCGCCCCCAGTCAAATCAGTTGAAAGTTAGACACCAACCAGTGGTCACTACCCTGAAGTTAACCTCTAACTCTGCCCTTGTGTTGTTCCTGAGTTAAGAGATTCCCGAGCCGGCAGACTCCATGGCAGAAGTTAAATAGAAGATCTGTCCATGTACAAGTCCTAACGTGCACCTTATAACCTTCACACAAATTCGTGGGTATATAAGTGTGTAACCAGCAACGATCGTCAAGAGATCTGACTTGAGAACTTCCTACATTTTGGACCACCTGGACGGCCGAGGGACCAGTCGTTAGCCCCCAACATCACCGGAAGCAAGATAACCAGGACCAGATCTACAAATACTATTCAAGATTCATGTTGCTAGTACTAAGTGTTACAGTACTAGTTTGACACTCACTTATTAACTTTCTATAAAGTGGCTAAAACCTTGCCCAGTGTAACTCATATTTAACCATTCCATTTGGGACGTACTAAGCGTATCAGTGTTCATTAATTAACAGGCGACATTGACTCTCATAATTACCTTATTCAGATATTAAAACTCTAGTGATATCTAACGTTCGCCCACTGATTTGTGTTCTACGTATTTCTGCCATAAGAATATAAAACTTAGATCAGTAACCCCATGAGGTTACTAGAGATTCCGTGTTCTACAATATACGCGTGTCTAATCCTAACTGTGAGCTGCTACTTGGGCACGCGACCAGCCAGTAAGAGATCAAATTAGTGAAATTGAATTAGGCCTACATGAATACATTGAGGTCTTCCAGTAAAATAAAACTTTCTAATTAAACCCGTGATCAGAAGAGTATACCTGAACGTTGGAAGTGGGAGACTAGGCTCCATCCAGATCTGCTAATGCTAGCAGTTCCCTTCTATTATTTGTTTTGTGCGAGAATTACTATCTTTCCATGCTCTTTATTTACTTACTTCAATAAACTTGAACGTGTGTCGTGTTACTGTGTGTTTATTTTGTGTTCTCTATTCCTCATACCTTGTATTGTGCATGCAGCCTTATATACCCAGTCAATTAGAACTCACATTACCCAAGTTAAACCTGTAGAAAAACAGGGCATAACACCCCCAGAAATGTTCAGCTATCCCACAACCCCCAACAATTCCCTTGTGACAATTTTCCGTCAATAGCTCCCTTGCCCCCCCACACAATTCACACCCCTAGAAAAATTCACAACCCCACACTTGACTCACCCTCTCATGACAAACAAACCCACCCGCCCCACATCACTTTTAACCAGACCTTGACTGCCACCAAAAAAATTCCCCACGTTCGTCCTGTGAACAACACCACATCAATACACCAGTCCTCCACCAATAACCCATGTTCTACACCTAACTTTTTCCCCACCAACCCTCCACAGTCCCCCCCCCCCCCAAATTCCGTTATCTAACGTTCGCCCACCGATTTGTGTTCTACGTATTTCTGCCATAAGAATATAAAACTTAGATCAGTACCCCCATGAGGTTACTAGAGATTCCGTGTTCTACAATATACGCGTGTCTAATCCTAACTGTGAGATGCTACTTGGGCACGCGACCAGCCAGTAAGAGATCAAATCAGTGAAATTGAATTACATGAATATATTGAGGTCTTCCAGTAAAATAAAACTTGCTAATTAAACCCGTGATCAGAAGAGTATACCTGAACGTTGGAAGTGGGAGACTAGGCTCCATCCAGATCCGCTAATGCTAGCAGTTCCCTTCTATTATTTGTTTTGTACGAGAATTACTATCTTTCCATGCTCTTTATTTACTTACTTCAATAAACTTGAACTTGTGTCGTGTTACCGTGTGTTTATTTTGTGTTCTCTATTCCTCATACCTTGTATTGTGCATGCAGCCTTATATACCCAGTCATTTAGAACTCACATTACCCAAGTTAAACCTGTAGAAAAACAGGGCATAACAAAAAGTAATAGGTTTTAATTAGTCTCCCCATTATAAGTTTTTGAAATTTGGGTATAATTTACCCTAGACTTATGATTACACTAATTTAATTGTTAAGAACTTTATAATTATAATAGGCTCCCATTTCTACAAAAAATGCATATATTTAAAAACGGATTGCGCCATTGGATTCAGCGCGTCCTGAGGAATCCAAACATATCCCCACATGTCCAAATCTATTTTTTCCCAAAAAGTTGTTCTATTTTAACCTGTGACCATATCGTTGGAATCCTCTCGAAGCGGAGAGTTCCCAAACATTAATTCAGGTGATTCCGACCTATTATAACCCCACAAAACACAAACAAAAAATTGTCAAATTCCTTGTAAAGTATTGTAAAATCTTAAAACAGCTCCCAAGGCCACAAAAATGGGCGGAATTAAAATCGGTTTGCGCCATTAGATTTTTCGCGTCGAGAAGAATCCGAATATACCTCTAACGGTCTAAGCTTATGAAAATCGAAAATGACCCGTCAACTTCCCAAAAAAAAATAAGGATTTTGGCCAACAAAAAAAAAAATTGAGTTAGGACACTATTCTGAATCTTCTCGACGCGCTGAATCCAATGGCGCCAACCGATTTTAATTCCATCCATTTTTGCGGCCCTGAGAGCCGTTTTAAGATTTTCCAAAACGTTTTTTTGTGTTTTGTGGGGTTATAATGTCAGAATCACCTGAATTAATTATTGGGAACTCTCCGCTTCGAGAGGATTCCAACGATATGGTCACAAGTTAACCCGTGGAGCCCCGGCTAGTTTTGTAATGTTTGTTCACCAGAACCCGGCCGGTTTTCAAAAATTTTTTTTATTCCAGAAACAATAGCGAATGGGTTAGGAATGAAGGGAAAACCACGAAAAACCGCTCAAAAAGCTTAAAGAATGGTCCTACAGAGCCCCGAAAACGTATTTTACAAGAGTAAAAAATTGAAGGCAATTACCCCAAAAAAACAGGTTATTGCGCGCTCACGCGCACGCACGTGGACTTTGAGAGTTTTCAACCATCGGCACGGTTGCGTGGGATACGTACACAGTTCCCATACAAATCTGAGCCCTCTTGAGTGGCTACACCTGAGGTTACGGTCGGCGCAATTAGGGTGACGCGCCAGACGCGTCTCTGGGGCTGTGCGTTACATACATCACCGATGCGTCAGACGCATCGCTGGGGCTGTACGGGTTAAAATAGAACAACTTTTTTGAAAAACATAGATTTGGACATGTGGGGATACATTTGGAATCCTCACGACGCGCTGAATCCAATGGTGAAATCCATTTTTAATTATATTAATTTGTGTAGAAATGGGATCCTATTATAATTTTAAAGTTCTTAACAATTAAATTAGTGTAATCATAAGTCTAGGGTAAAGTATACCCAAATTTCAAAAACTTATAATTGGGAGACTAATTAAAAACTATTAGACTTTTAATATGAATTACTACCACTGAAATCTGGGGTTGCGCCATTGGATTCAGCGCGTCCTGAGGAATCCAAACATATCCCCACATGTCCAAATCTATTTTTTCCAAAAAAGTTGTTCTATTTTAACTTGTGACCATATCTTTGGAATCCTCTCGAAGCGGAGAGTTCCCAAAAATTAATTCAGGTGATTCCGACCTATTATAACCCCACAAAAAAAAAAAAAAAAACATTTTGGAAAATCTTAAAACGGCTCTCAAGGCCGAAAAAAGGATGGAATTAAAATCGGTTGGCGCCATTGGATTCAGCGCGTCGAGAGGATTCAGAATAGTGTCTTAACTCAATTTTTTTTTTTTTGGAAGTTGATGGGTCATTTTCGATTTTCATATTTTTAGCGGTATATTCGGATTCTTCTCGCCGCGAAAAATCCAATGGTGCAAACCGATTTTAATTCCGCCCATTTTTGTGGCCTTGGGGGCTGTTTTAAGATTTTACAATACTTTACAAGGAATTTGACAACAATGTTTTTTGTGTTTTGTGGGGTTATAATAGGTCGGAATCACCTGAATTAATTTTTGGGAACTCTCCGCTTCGAGAGGATTCCAACGATATGGTCACAAGTTAAATTATCTCACATTTTTGGAAAAAATAGATTTGGACATGTGGGGATACTTTTGGAATCCTCACGACGCGCTGAATCCAATGGTGCAAAATGTTTTTTATTTTACCCATTTTTGTGGAAATGGGAGCACATTATAATATTAAAGTTCTTAACATTTACCTTGGTGCAAAAATAAAACTGGTGAAATCTGGGTGTGCTTTACCCTAGACTTTTATAACAGTTAAACAAACAAACAAATATTTTCCTATTTAAAATTATAATAGGCTCCCATTTCCACAAAAATGGGTTAATATAAAAATGGTTTGCGCCATTGGATTCAGCGCGTCGTGTGGATTCCAAAAATATCCCCACATGTCCAAATCTGTTTTTTCCAAAAATGTGAGATAATTTAACTTGTGACCATATCGTTGGAATCCTCTCGAAGCGGAGAGTTCCCAAAAATTAATTCAGGTGATTCCGACCTATTATAACCCCACAGAACACAAACAAAAAATTGTCAAATTCCTTGTAAAGTATTGTAAAATCTTAAAATAGCTCCCAAGGCCACAAAAATGGGCGGAATTAAAATCGGTTTGCGCCATTGGATTTTTCGCGTCGAGAAGAATCCGAATATACCTCTAACGGTCTAAGCTTATGAAAATCGAAAATGACCCGTCAACTTCCAAAAAAAAAATAAGGATTTTGGCCAACAAAAAAAAAAAATTGAGTTAGGACACTATTCTGAATCTTCTCGACGCGCTGAATCCAATGGCGCCAACCGATTTTAATTCCATCCATTTTTGCGGCCCTGAGAGCCGTTTTAAGATTTTCCAAAACGTTTTTTTGTGTTTTGTGGGGTTATAATATGTCGGAATCACCTGAATTAATTATTGGGAACTCTCCGCTTCGAGAGGATTCCAACGATATGGTCACAAGTTAACCCGTGGAGCCCCGGCTAGTTTTGTAATGTTTGTTCACCAGAACCCGGCCGGTTTTCAAAACAAAATTTTATTCCAGAAACAATAGCGAATGGGTTAGGAATGAAGGAAAAACCACGAAAAACCGCTCAAAAAGCTTAAAGAATGGTCCTACAGAGCCCCGAAAACGTATTTTACAAGAGTAAAAAATTGAAGGCAATTACCCCCAAAAAACTGGTTATTGCGCGCTCACGCGCACGCACGTGGACTTTGAGAGTTTTCAACCATCGGCACGGTTGCGTGGGATACGTACACAGTTCCCATACAAATCTGAGCCCTCTTGAGTGGCTACACCTGAGGTTACGGCAGCGCAATTAGGGTGACGCGCCAGACGCGTCTCTGGGGCTGTGTGTTACATACATCACCGACGCGTCAGACGCGTCGCTGGGGCTGTACGGGTTAAAATAGAACAACTTTTTTGAAAAAAATATATTTGGACATGTGGGGATACATTTGGAATCCTCACGACGCGCTGAATCCAATGGTGAAATCCATTTTTAATTATATTAATTTGTGTAGAAATGGGAGCCTATTATAATTTTAAAGTTCTTAACAATTAAATTAGTGTAATCATAAGTCTAGGGTAAAGTATACCCAAATTTCAAAAACTTATAATTGGGAGACTAATTAAAAACTATTAGACTTTTAATATGAATTACTACCACTGAAATCTGGGGTTGCGCCATTGGATTCAGCGCGTCCTGAGGAATCCAAACATATCCCCACATGTCCAAATCTATTTTTTCCAAAAAAGTAGTTCTATTTTAACTTGTGACCATATCGTTGGAATCCTCTCGAAGCGGAGAGTTCCCAAAAATTAATTCAGGTGATTCCGACCTATTATAACCCCCCCAAAAAAAAAAAAAAAAACACATTTTGGAAAATCTTAAAACGGCTCTCAAGGCCGAAAAAAGGATGGAATTAAAATCGGTTGGCGCCATTGGATTCAGCGCGTCGAGAGGATTCAGAATAGTGTCTTAACTAAAAAAAAAAAAATTGGGAAGTTGATGGGTCATTTTCGATTTTCATATTTTTAGCGGTATATTCGGATTCTTCTCGACGCGAAAAATCCAATGGTGCAAACCGATTTTATTTCCGCCCATTTTTGTGGCCTTGGGGGCTGTTTTAAGATTTTACAATACTTTACAAGGAATTTGACAACAATGTTTTTTGTGTTTTGTGGGGTTATAATAGGTCGGAATCACCTGAATTAATTTTTTGGAACTCTCCGCTTCGAGAGGATTCCAACGATATGGTCACAAGTTAAATTATCTCACATTTTTGGAAAAAATAGATTTGGACATGTGGGGATACTTTTGGAATCCTCACGACGCGCTGAATCCAATGGTGCAAACCGTTTTTTATTTTACCCATTTTTGTGGAAATGGGAACACATTATAATATTAAAGTTCTTAACATTTACCTTGGTGCAAAAATAAAACTGGTGAAATATGGGTGTGCTTTACCCTAGACTTTTATAACAGTTAAACAAACAAATATTTTCCTATTTAAAATTATAATAGGCTCCCATTTCCACAAAAATGGGTTAATATAAAAATGGTTTGCGCCATTGGATTCAGCGCGTCGTGAGGATTCCAAAAATATCCCCACATGTCCAAATCTGTTTTTTCCAAAAAACTTGAGATATTTCAACTTGTGACCATATCGTTGGAATCCTCTCGAAGCGGAGAGTTCCCAAAAATTAATTCAGATGATTCCGACCTATTTTAGTGCCTCAAAATCAACTTACAAATTTTGTCAAAATCTTAAAATAGCTCTCAAGGACACTAAAATGAGTGAAATTAAAATTAGATTGCGCCATTGGATTCAGCACGTCGAGGGGATTCAGAATAGTGTCCTATATATACTGTATATGCATCTGTAACCACTTTATTTTTATTTGTTTATAAAATTATTTTACCAGACCACTGAGTTCCACAAAAGAACTCTCATAGGGCTGGCCCGAAGGATTATATCAAGATGGACAACTAATCAATTCAAAATAGATAGGGAAGGGCAGGAGGTGAACAAATCTAGGAAGGCGAAGACACAAAGACATTTCTCGCCTTTTCATCAATTCAGCCGGACCACATGAGCTCCACAGCAGAGCTCTTATAGGGCAGGGCCGAAGGATGATGCCAGAACCACTACACTGAAGCACCAACCAGGAAGTGATCAGGGGCGAAGAATGAAAGATCAGGACTAAGGTATAAAAACAATCACAGCAAGATGCAAAACCAAAAAAATGCATTACTGAGGGGATCAAGTCAGCCAAGAGACAAACCAGGTCAGGAGCCTACTACCCAGCCAGGCCAGGGAGGCATGTGATATAGGCGGCTGCCCGAGGAAAAGTTAATGGGACAGAATAAGAACAGAAGGGGAAAAACATAAAATGTGGAACGAAAAACTACGCAAACTTTGTCAAGCCAATGACAAAAGCTAGAGTGAAGAGCAGGGGTGTGGAGTCGGATTGAAAAAATTCTGACTCAGACTCCAGGAAATTTTAAGGATGCGACTTCGACTCCACCCCCTCTCCCCCAAATTTCCCCAAAAAACTTTCCATAAATTGCTTGCTTGAAATGTCCTCCCACAACAGCTTCCACAAATTTGTGGGAATTTCCCACGAAGTGACAACACTGGCCTAGCAGCGCACCTAAGTACTTTACACAAGAATTGATCACATAAAGGAGTTGGAGTCGGAGATATTTTTACCGACTCCGACTCCAGCCAAAAGTAGCCGACTCCTCGACCCCGACTCCACACCCCTTAAGAGGTTAAGGGAAAAATCCCAAACCATCCCCCATCAAGCCCCAGTCGCCGGCCTCGAAGCCCCCCCAACTTCGTCAAGGGTAGTAGTAGTACCAATCTGGTACAGTATTTGCATACATACATGGACAGAAAGACTAGAAAGAATTACTATGGACCTGAAGTCCCACAGATCCATTTACTCTATATTTTTTTTTTTTAACCCTATCAGTTCAGCGGATTTTCCGCTATATTAGGGCTCATTCAGGCACTCCTGGTTTCTTAAACAAGTGCCTGAATGAAATAAAAAGTTTGCAGCAAAAAAATACATAAAAAGAGCTTTCAAATTACACCAGAACGGCCTTTTTATCTTACGTGGTTCACCCGCAGTGTTGCTGCAGACATCACCAATATTCGCTAAAATTTATCTATGTTCTGCTACATTTGCCTTTAGCAACACTGACTATGTCTTGCCCGATTTATGGGGTGAGAGTCAGTGCTGTGTCAGTCTGCTACGCTCCTGAGCACTCGCACTCGTCCCCATAGGCTCTAATGCGCAAAAAATTCCAGGATATTTTCAGGACGGTTTCTGCAGCGTAAAGGCTAATGACAAATATCAAACTTAACAAAAGTTACAGTAGCTTAAATTACCATATTTATTACAGCAAGGTGTTTTGAGATATCAGGATTCATTAAAATCTTCAATGTTCTAAATAATATTTTATTGGTGTAATACACCTAAAAAAAGTGTACATAGCTACAACATTTAACACTTCCATAAAGAAAATAAAATAAAATACTAGCTACTAGCATTTTACATTCAATGCATTGTGTACAGAAACCGAAGTATTATTGTTTAACCTAAGTCTTATGGAGCATATCGAGTCATACTATACAGCGTCTGTGCCTCGGTCACACACACGTCTGGGATCTGTACACAGGAGGTGACTACACTAAGTATTATTATGTTTGGTAATCTGTGTAAACATCCAGAATATTAACACATCCACATGATGAGGCAGCATCCCGGAGAACCTCACACACGCACACTCTCTCACACACACACACACACACTTCCCTCTTGGACTGAGACCGGGATCATAACGCTGCTCAAGGCTATGCTACCCAGGTCAACATATTGTTTTAACATTTGTAATTGTGCTTTATGCTGTATCATTGTTTAATATAAAGCATATAGAGTTGTAGACATATGAAACACAGTAACTAATTTGAACAAAGTTTGAATAGAAAGGCTTTGTTCATGTATGTTAAGGACTTTCTTTTAGTGGTATAATTATAATGACCCAAATCCATGCTAGCATCAGAGATAACCGAAGTTGAAATGGAGGTAGAACACGACTTTTGAGCGTGACTGTACATGTGCTGTAGAAGCGGGACTGGCTCTCATGGATTTGATATGATGTAAAACGAGTTATCACTTTTCTTTAATGTTAGAATTGAATAACATATCATTCATCATAATACCATAATCATTATACTGTAGTGACCAATAACAGCAGCCCATCCAAGTACTGTCTGTGTATGTGCATCATACGTCTACAACTACGGTATGCAGTCTAGGAAACATCTTTCCAGTTTTAGTGATGAATCTGAGAAAATTAAAGCTTTTATCTCTGAAGCAAAAGACTTTTCATTATGCTTTGCTAATTCTAAATATACTTTGGATAAATAGATAAGATAAATCTGGAAACTTCTTTCTTAAACTGCATAAACCTATATATTGTAATGTTTTATACAAGTACTGTACTGTATAATTTAGATTTATACAGGTATTCCTAGCTGGAGTTTATTGGAGTATTGCATAATATTTTATTAATAAAATGACATACCGGTATGCATAAAACCTCCAATAAGAAATAAAGAAAAATGCATCTATAAATATCCTTGAATAATTGGCCCATCCCTGTGAAGCGTATTAGTACTTTTGAATATTTTTAGGTTGAAAAGTTGCTAAAAATGGGTATCAAGTTTGATATATTTACCTGAGCAGCAGAACGTGGAGCACCTTGCCCAAACTTTCCATTAACAAGTCAAAATTGGTATACAGTACTTCATCACAATAAGGGCTACAAATTGGTATACAGTACTTCATCACAATAAGGGCTACAAATTGGTATACAGTACTTCATCACAATAAGGGCTACAAATTGGTATACAGTACTTCATCACAATAAGGGCTACAAATTGGTAAACAGTACTTCATCACAATAAGGGCTACAAATTGGTATACAGTACTTCATCACAATAAGGGCTACAAAATAGATAAGGGAAATTTCCTTTGGTTTGCTTCTAGAAGTGAAGAAGAGAAAAATCAGTGTTGTAATAAAATAAATTAACATCTTGAATATAGAATACCTACTGAAAGCCTCTTCATGGAGTGGGTAACCAAAAAGCGAGAAAAATATTTGTGTGAGTGGAAACAAACCAAAGGCGGCCCTTTTGTTGTCTGCCAGTCATTGTAAGTCTCCATTGCAACATTGTGGAATACCAAAGTAGAATTTTATATCAGTGTTAAGAAATATCCCTCGTTTGTGGGAGTCTGTACGTAGGCACACACGCACGGGTCAACTAGCAAATACTACGCCGGGATCCAATTGCTATACCATATTAATACAAAAATACCCACAAAAATTAAGTTTGGCTAGATCAGTAAATTTAGCGTCATAATTTACCTTAACGATCATACGCTCTGACACTACATTAATTAAAATAGCTCCACCTAATATTTTGTGGGTAGTATTTGAATGGAAACTGAATAGTAATTGGGCCACCTTGTATGTATTCTCTAGTCTACCTTATGCCCCTACCAACACTTCCAGGTCTCCTCTCCCTAACACTCCTGATATTGGCACCAGGAGGGGGATCGAAGGAGACTACCATAATTATATATATATATCACTGTACATCTCTTAATTTACTTCTATGTGGAATAAAAAATAAGAATACTTTTGCTTGACCTAAGGTGGCGTTGATTATCGGTACATACAGTATAGTTGTATAAACCAGATCATCTTGGTAAGGCAAAGGTCTCTAAGTCCACAGCATCTTAATAGTTTTTTTTGCACTTCAAGGTTTTGTAAATTTCTCGCACTCCAGTTCTAATATCAGATGGTATGTTTGCAGCACACTTAACACTTTTCTCTTCACTATACAAGTACAGTAGTAGTACTTCCATTTAGAGGTAGTTAAAATCAATAGTTCGCAGAAAGCCTTGATAACTTGTGTAAAATCTAGAGAGGGACATTTAATCTACACTTCTATGACGTGAAACAAATATTTCTATAGGTAGCGCCAATAAACTTGAAAAGTCTTGATCCTTTAACTTCTTAACACGGAATGAATGAAAGCAATCGGGCTGACTTTTCTATCATTTGGGAAGAGGCCACCAGGAAATAGGTGCAGATATTTACAGCCAGTTTGCTCTAGGCCCTTTTGAGTTACAGAGAGGTCAGGGCTCCAAATTATTGTCAAGTTTGTTGGCGCTACCTATAGTCACTGGCTATGAGAAATATATGAGGACTCTCAAGGAAGAGATAGCAACATAAAATTACACGGTTTATGAGCAAGGTCAGCGGTGAACTATTGAGTTTCACTGTACAGATCTCCCTCACTAGCTGATGCCCCAATTTACGTTATTATTATAGATTTTTAGGGGTTTGCGTTTGGATTTTGGCTGGTCCGAGAACACATCCTCATTTACCCCACTAATCTTAGGGTTCGCTATACGATCTTTCTATTTAAAATCGGGTTTTCAGGAACGTAACCCACTCGTAAATCGAGGGAGACCTGTATTGTATACTTCATTCATTATAAGTAGGCCAGCATTGTCCTCCCTTCTCCGACCTTTTGTTGTTATTTGGAAACAAGAAAATATTGCAATTTTTCATCCTTTCCACATAGCGATTTTGATAAGTTGTTTTGTCTTTTTACTGTGTTCTTCCAAGTTTTGTTATTTTTTTATTTTGCAAGTTTTACATTATACAGTAATTATTTTATTCTATTAAGCGTTATTTCCACTTAGCGATTTTGATAAGTTCTTTTGCCTTTATCTTGTGTCGTCCCAGTTTTGGTTTGTTTAGTTTGCAAGTTTTACATTATAATTCTAGATCACTTTGAACAATTAGAAACATATTAACTAAAATATTATCACATCTTTGTTAAATAGGGTTGATGGTAAATCCTGGTCTACTTATAGTGAAGAGTACAGTCAAGGTGGTGGTTTTGATAACAGATATGAGAGGTGGTACAGAGAGGTAGTTATGGCTTGATTGGCAATTAGTAATAAAGACTCCATTATATTTCACATTTCTTCATTTATCTGGATGGGTAAATTAGGGTAATAAAGGTCTTAGTTGATGATAGGTAGCGGTATTAATCCTTCCAGTATAGAAGACTTTAATCTTTTCACTTCATTCTGTCTAACACTAGACAATTTTACTTAAGTTTGAAAGGCCCTCTATGAATCAAAGGAATAAAGTATTTCTCAATTAACCCTCTAGCTCTCACAACTCCTTACCAAGTTGAATACATTTGTCTAATAATGGCTTGTATAAAATTAAGACATATGCTCTTGTATAATGAAGACTGCAAGACTATTAACTCTTTCAATATAGTACAATGATGTGGAATCATAAAAATTATCTTATTTAACCCACCAACTCCCACATATCTTTCCTAAACTGAATAAAATTGTTTGACAATCAAAATAAATAGAACAAATTTGCTGGTTTTGAAATAATCCTAATCAATTTTCATTCTTCACATCAACTACCCCCAAATTAAATTAATGAAAGCATAATAGAAATTTCAAATGACCACCAGCTACCACCAGACAAATTTATTCAACTTTGTACTATGCACTCATAGCAATTAAAGGGTTTAATTCTCGCTCTACTAACCCATTCAACCCAAGACTTTATTGTGGTCGGCAGGGAGGGTTCTGTGGGGGCGCTCGGTTATGGCCTTGGCCTTGCTCGGGGCCTTGGGGCTGTTCGGCCAGGCAGCTTGGGGAACAGCAACAACAACCCAAGAGATTATTCCCAAAGCAAGTAAAATCCTCTGGGATAACTAAAATATAAATGAGAGGCGTCATCTGATTGACAGGGTTAATTACTTGACATACGTGCATAACAAGTTGCCAACTTTTCAAACCAATAGGTAAGCTTTGGGTATTCTCACCAGTGGCACCAAGTCATGAGAGTTGAAAAATTTAGAAAATGAGCTTGCACTAAGCAGCCTAAACGAGCATTCTATATAAATTCCCAAAGATCATTAAATGTTATAGAAAGGAACAAGTAATTTATATTGAGCATTGAAACAGGAAATGTGTGTAGAACAGTAAAAAGTGGATGATACTTGAATAGTCTCATTACCATAAATAAATCAAAAGGTAAACTGGAAATACATACATACAAGTTTAAAGACCGATTTGTCCACAGAGAATGTGGTTACAGTCCCGCATCCTAAATTACGGCCCCGTCAAGGGCCGCGCGCAGCTCTTCCCACATACCTTCACCAAGTTCTGATCATCCATTCTCTCCACGTGTCCAAACCAACCAGGTTGGCTCGTACGCATCACATCACTGACACCCCTAGTGCCCAGACGCCTTCTTAATTACTCGCTCGATACCCCATCCCTGAGGTTAAACACACATATCCATCTCGCCATTCTCTTCTCATTCCGTTCCATTCTATTGATATCCTCCGCTTTAACCGGCCACGTCTCCAAGGCATAGGTCGTCGCACTCCTAACACACGAGGTATACACCTTCCCTTTAAGGTGAAGTGGGAGTCCTCTCATGGTCAGGAGTGGTAACAGCTCTCTAAACTTCCCCCAGACACTTCTGACTCTAGAAATGGAGCCATCTTCAGCGCCACCTCCGGCAGAAACCATATCGTCCAAATAGCAGAATTTAATCACACACTCCAGCGTTACACTGTCAAAATCAACACTAACAGGCGGGTCATTCAACACAAGTTCTCCCTTGCACACTGCACATTCAAAGTTTATGATTCTCTTCAAAGGTCCTCTAGCCCCACTACATCTCTTGTGTACCCAGTCACTCTTTATTATGCATCATCACTAGAAAAATGCAGACAATCATAGTTATGCCAAGATCATAAGTACAGTACATCAATTCATACTTGTGTATATGTATGTATGTATATACTCAGGCATAATACCCCATAGCTGGGGGTGGCCGACTTGAGACAGAGCCCGAACAGAACAACATTTAAAGTTCCAATTCTTAGGGTCCAGGACCACTTTCACGTTCCCTCGCCCCTTTCTCTGTCTCTTCTAGTAGGTGAATTTTACAAGAGGAGGAGGATTCCTAGCCTCCCACCCACTAAGTAGGAAAAGTGGTACATGAAAAGAGACAGAAACAGCTAAGGTTAGGTAGAGGATGCCAAACCTCACTCTGGACAGGACCAGCCCTCATACATGTATGTATATACACAGGCACATACCCCATAGCTGGGGGGTGGCAGACTTGAGACAGAGCCAGAACAGGGACAACACAACACAACATAAAAAAATAAAATAAAAAATATAAACTCACACACATCTGGGTCACCCAGGAGAAGACCCAGAGACCCAGGATCACTAGGGGCCTCCAACATTTCCCCGGCCCCAGACCTCCCGGAGAGGTTCCGGTCTCAGCAGGCAGACACGCAGCAGAGCCCACCTCAATGCCCGCCCACTTCATATCCAGGCATGACCCTTCATATATACCTCATACTTGTGAATATAATTGGTTGGTTAATGCTGGAGTATTACCAACTGGCAAATTAACCCATGGGCCAGAGTGACAATGGCTACCATCCACGGGGGGTAATAGTTACTGGTATCATATTGTACCGCTATGGGTACGTTACTTTAACCCTTTCACGCATTTATGACGCAGAGGTTGCCATATTAGCAATAAGAAATAGAGTTCTCTCACTCTTATAATTACGGTACCTCTCCAAAATTAGTTTTCTGCCCACAGCTAACTCAAAGACAACTGCAGAGGTTGAAGTAACTAAACTAAAGGTTTCTAAATACCCCTGATGGTAACAAAGTATTTAAAGTATCCCCAATAGGCTCAAAATCGCGTCATATGTCAGAGAGGGTTAAATTGATGTATGACAAGGAGTATCTACAGGTCTCCCTCACTGTATTGATGTATGACAAGGAGTATCTACAGGTCTCCCTCACTAATCAATGTCCCGGTTTACAATATTATTATAGGTTTTTAGGCGTTTCGGTTTGGATTTCGGCTGGCCCGAGAACGCATCGCCATTTACCTCATTAAATTTAGGGTTTGCCATATGATTTTTCTATTTAAGATCGGGTTTTCAGGAACGTAACCCAATCGTAAATTGAGGGAGACCTGTATATCATTTAGTAAGCATTTATTGGGGCCTAAACTGGAATTTTTCTCCCCTTGAATAGTATTAATTGGGATATGGCTCATCAACTAAATAGGTGGTCTAGTGCGTGCAGTATGGCCTCATTAGGTTGCTCAGAAACTAACACAAAATATATATGATTTGGATACTAAAAAACTTTTCTTTGTTCACGATACTATATTGAATCATCATAAAAAAAAATGGCTATATAATGAAGTGATGGCTATAAAATATGATGGAAAGTTGAACAATTATGAACATGAGCTAATCAAGTAATATAATAATAAAAAAGAACCCTCCTGTGGTACTGTACCGTATGATAAAAATAAAGAAAGTTCCATGTAAATAAATAAGGAAAAACAGAAATCAAAGATGACAGAACATAACTTTATGTTTATAACTATCAATATGATGGCATCATTCTTCAATTAATCTTGGCTATCATTATATAATTTTATTCAGTTTGAAAAGGATCTATAGGAATTGCAGGGTTAATCGAGGTAATTTTTACCACTTTGATTCCTGGAGATCCTTCCAAAAATAAATAATATTGACTATGTTAGCCCGATTCAACTTAAAATCGTGCCATGGTTTTGAGGCAATGTATACCCGGTATACTCCACTATTACACTTTGGTTAGACACAAGGAGCCACTGATGCCTCAGAACTCTGACAGTTCACCTATTTATGAGAGCTTTAAAATATCACTTTGGACCAAAAGATGGCAAGATAACTCAAACTGACAGGTGAAAGCAGAAGGTACCGTACATAAACAATTCTCAACTAGCTTGGTGAAGGTGTTGAGGGATAAGCCTTTACAACGGCACCAAGCTAGTGAGAATTGTTTATGTACGGTACCTTCTGCTTTCACCTGTCATTTTGAAAAAACAAATTATTTCTGATTTCAAAAAGGTTAAATAAACTATTTCAACATGGATATAGATAATTATTGAAAACAATTTAAAAGCAATTGGATTATTTTTGTAAATGGCTTTGTAACTCAAAAAAATATAGTAAACTCAAGTTAGTTAGGACTAACTGATTTATGCTACCGTACCATATTCATGTTAAACTGAATTATGATAACGTGAGTAGGTAGGCTCTCATATTCATCTGTATCCACCAATAACACCACCTTCAACTTATTTACCATACATCATCGTGGTCTGTATTCTTGTAATATCAACAACTTTTCAATCACTTTTCTGCTTTAATTTACCATTTGGTTAAGTGCATATTCCATCCCCTCAGCTCTATAACAAAGCCAGTTATAGTGGATCTATTTATTGAAAAGGTTTTGGCTGGCATTCAATCCTCTCATATACTTTTATGGTAAGAGATACACTATGTGAAGATTGGCCTATATTATGTCATTATTTTACTCTACAGCTTCAGTTTGATCAGTTGTAAAGTGAAACAATATTACAATATACGCCCATCCACACAGTGCGGTCTCTCCACTGCCTCACTTCATCTTTACAACAAATCTGATCAAACCAACCACCTCCACTTCACACCCACATAAGGCCGGAACACTTATAACCCTGAATCAAGGCCCGTTTGAGTACTTTACTGAATGAAGTCTGGGAACACGGAGACCGGGTAGATATGAAATAATTGTTTAACAGCTCCCTCTGCTTCATTCACTTAAGGTACATTGAGTCGTGCCTCTTTATGTTTTTGAGAATGTGAAGCTATGACCACACTCGCAATAATAAATAAATTTCTAACCAACCTTGATGTGGATGCTGATGTAAGTGGAACCCGATAAATAAAACACTAACTACTTCCAATAATCATTCTCAGGTGGTGTTGGTAAAGGTATGCTTGTGATTTAGTTTCCCATATAAACGAGTGCACAACAGAAACCAGAATTATGTTCCCTGTGTGCGAGATATATACATTGGATTTTAAAATCTCTGCACTGTTTAGAGTGTAAGTCTACTAGTCCAACTTCAAAATACTTGTAAAGTCTATTAAATGTTTCACTGCTCTATACATGTATACCGTAGCTTCCGTTCTACTCATTGACCCATTACCGGTGCACAAGAAACACTAAGAAAAAAAGTTTATAGAAAATGTTTAATGTTTATTGATATTTAACACACTGATGTAGTCCTCAGCCACAGTAAAACTCAACTACATTCCTTCCTCTTTTTTGCCATCATTTGCTAATTTCCAAAATAAGACCTTAACAAAGTTCCGCCTCACTGGTTCAATATCACTGTCGAGGTACTGATTGTTAATGGCTTGGTCTGGAGTGTTCAGCCACAAACACTGAACGAGGGACGTAACTTTTTACTCGCACACCAAAATTAGAAGAGAACAAAAATTATTTGAGCTTTTAAGTGTCCAAAGTCTTTTACATACTTGGTGATTTTGAGCCACAAATAACCTGTGCTCAGACACTCCCAGATTATTATCTACTAGTGAGCCCGTCTGAGCCGATTGGTACAGAACCGCACGTGTCACGTGGTTTGCTGATGCAATGATCCGTAGAACAGCATATGGTCCATACAACCACACATAGTCCATAGAATGACATAGTTCCCATGGTGAAACGTGGTCCACACAATTATACGGTCGATTCAGCTATACAGAGGACCATAGCCTAAAACATTGGGAAGGGCTTCACTCCACCCTCCCTTATGTTAACTTCAATGGGGAAGGGAGAGAGTGAGCCCCTTCCGATGTCCAACACTACGCCTCAGAGCCCCTTCCGCGACACTTGCTTGCCCACCATTTTGGTTTTGCATTGTTGAGCCACCACAGCCACAACACATTAGCTACTAGTTTTGGACTTCTTAGAACTGGAGCCAGCTTGTGTGTCCTTGTTGCCGCGCTTCTTATCAGCAGCGGCAGCGGCGGCTGCGGCCTTCTTGGGGGATTCGTCTAGGCTGATCACTTCCACGCTGCCACCGCTGCGTCTCGTCGGCCGTGAGCCAACCTTCGTGATAGTTATTTCCTTGCTCATCGTCGGCTGGTGGTAAAAGACAAGAAAGTTGTTTAAAATATGTATGTATGTATGTACTCAGGAACATACCCCATTGCTGGGGCTGGCCGACTCGAGACAGAGCCAGAACAGATATAACAATATAATATAATAATATATAATATATATAATATACCGTATATATATATAATATATATAATATAATATTTGTTGATTTCATTAATTGAGTTTAGGAGTAAAGTCGGTTGGTGGAGGGAACATAATAATAAATAGAAAATTCACACACATCTAGGTCGCCCAGAAGACCATGAGGGGTCACCAGTAAAGATTTCCAGGTCCTAGATCTCCCGGAGAGGTTCCGCGGAGTCATAGCAGGCAGGCACGCTGCAAGACTACACCAAAATGCTCACCCACATACTTCCAGGCAGGGCTCTTCCTGTATAAACCAGGTCCCCGGGTCGAACGCCTGGCAGGCTACTGTACACCCAACCCTCTGCTATCGCGGTTAATTGGTGCCCTAATTCTACCGCTATAGCGAGATTCGCCATAGCAGAACTGAAGAACTTATGGGAATAATTATAATTGGTGCAGAAGTCCATAATTTTGACCTATTTTTACCCTATTTCTTGCTATTTTCACATTTTGTTTACCATATATACTTATAAATACATATTATGAGGAGATTACTTACCACACATAATATATTTGAAATCAGTCATATACAGCCTAGCCTAATTCATCGGCATAATTTTGGCGCTTTCGTCTGACACAGTGTCGGCGTCGGTAGCCTAGACCGGCGTTTGCTCTCTGTCTGTTTTGATGGTGGGCATTTATTTCCTTTATCATTACCACCAGGCCCACTGTCCCTATCACTGAATGCATTTGAGGAGAATACTTATAATACATATTATGAGGAGATTACTTACCACACATAATATATTTGAAATCAGTCATATATAGCCTAGCCTAACCTATCGGCATAATTACGGCGCTTTCGTCTGACACGGCGTCGGCGTCGGTAGCCTAGACCGGCGTTTGCTCTCTGTTTTGATAGCCCTGGGAATTTAATTCCTTTATCATTACCACCAGACCCACTATCCCTATCACTGAATGCACCAGAGGCCATAATAAATGCGCAAGATAAGAGGTTCGGGCAGAAAAAAACTTGTAATCATGTAGTTTTCTAACACAATGGTTGCCAGCCTGTCCACCAATCACAGGCATTCACAGTCGCCGATGTTCTGTGACGCCATCGGGCGCCGTGTTTGAACATTCCCGTCCGTACGGAGCCACGATAAGGAAATTAAAATGTAAAACTTGCAAACTAAACAAACCAAAATTGGGACAAGGACAATATAAAGTCAAATTAAATAATCAAAATCGCTATGTGGAAACAACGCTTACTAAAATGAAAATTATTAAATAAAAGAACACAATCCACCACATAGGGTGTACATCACTACATGAGCAAGTTAATCTGTTTCCCAAGCAAACCAATCGCACATATAACAACGCACTATCGTCACGTTAAAGGAAGTAGTCAAGTTTGGGAAGTCCGGGACGTTCTGGCAAATTTTACTAAACTCTGCATGAATAAAGAAACTACATGTTAAATGTCAAAATATTATTTAAAATCAAATTTGCAACATGACAAGACATTAACAATAGTAAAAAATACAAATATTGATAAGATATCTATACTATTACAAAATAATATATAAAATACAGTACAGCACTCACTAACGATAGTGCTATCGGGTAGGTACCTGTAAGCATAGCATGCCTCAAGTGACCCCTATCAATAACTACCCTACAAATAACCTACATTTATAGCACAAATAAACTAAGGAAATCGCAAAAGTAAGCAATTGATACTAGCAAAATTTGCTACCACTAAAACTCTATCAGAACAAGTAGTAAATTGCTTAAAATACATTAAAAGTACTCATAAAAGATATTGTAATACCATCATGAGAAGAACTGGCATTAACTATTATTGGAGTGTTGACAATTCGTTAGAAGTTATTGATAAAATAAATACCATGCCGAAAGTTACCTCGGTACATAGCTTCGACTTTTCAACTTTGTATACCAATTTGCCTTTAGATTTAGTATATTCAGAGCTTTGCTTTATTATAGATTTGCACTTTGACAGGTTCGTTAGGAATGGTAATTATTTCATAAATGTTTATACATATTTTAATAATGCATCACTTAGCTCTACTCCCACTAGTTCTGTATATTTTGATAGAACTAAACTTAAAGATGCCCTTAAATTCCTCCTTTTCAATACTTATGTTAGATTCGGGCCGTACATTTTCAAACAAATATTAGGAATTCCTATGGGTGGAAATGCTAGCCCTTTAATTGCAGACTTATTCTTGCTTGCTTTAGAATTTAAATATATAAAAGACTTAGTTGACAGTAGCAAGAAAAATAAAATTCCAGAAAAATTAGCACTTGCTAAACTGTTAAGTAATAATAGTAGATATATTGATGATATTCTTGTTTGCAATTTGTTAAATTTTAATCAAGTTGCTAAACTTATTTACCCTAATTCTATTCCCCTCACACAATGTAACGTAAATTATAAAGTTGAAAATTTTCTTGATATAAATATAGAGATTGTTAATGAACAGTGCATACTTAAAGTATATCACAAAGTTGATGATTTTAATTTTAACGTAATAAACTTTCCTTTCCCTAGTAGTAATATCGATAGTAAAATCACTTATAATTGTTTTTATTCCCAATTAATAAGATTTTGTAAAATCTGCACTAAAGTAGATGACTTTTGGGCTAGAGCTAGGTTACTATACAGACTCTTAGTGGACAGAGGTTTTGAGGCAAGTAAATTGTTCCATAAATTTAATCTTTTTAGGGTCAATTATTGTGACTGTATTCTAAAATTTGACATCAATAATTTTAATCAAGCATTTTTAACTTGAAGTTTCTTGTATAACCTCTGCTTACTTTTTGTCTGTATTTATTGTTTATCTTTTTCTTTTTCTTTTTCTATTATTATTATTATTATTAATATTGATGATTTTTTAAATTTATTGTTCTTGTTAAAAGAGTACTCTTTGTTTAAATCTGTTGTTACTTCATATTTTGCAATTATTTCTCTTTATATTATATGTATTCATTGTCGATAGTATCAATTGCTTACTTTTGCGATTTCCTTAGTTTATTTGTGCTATAAATGTAGGTTATTTGTAGGGTAGTTATTGATAGGGGTCACTTGAAGCATGCTATGCTTACAGGTACCTACCCGATAGCACTATCGTTAGTGAGTGCTGTACTGTATTTTATATATTATTTTGTAATAGTATAGATATCTTATCAATATTTGTATTTTTTACTATTGTTAATGTCTTGTCATGTTGCAAATTTGATTTTAAATAATATTTTGACATTTAACATGTAGTTTCTTTATTCATGCAGAGTTTAGTAAAATTTGCCAGAACGTCCCGGACTTCCCAAACTTGACTACTTCCTTTAACGTGACGATAGTGCGTTGTTATATGTGCGATTGGTTTGCTTGGGAAACAGATTAACTTGCTCATGTAGTGATGTACACCCTATGTGGTGGATTGTGTTCTTTTATTTAATAATTTTCATTTTAGTAAGCGTTGTTTCCACATAGCGATTTTGATAATTTAATTTGACTTTATATTGTCCTTGTCCCAATTTTGGTTTGTTTAGTTTGCAAGTTTTACATTTTAATTTATATAGGTTCAGGGACAGTATAGATGTGAGGACGGTCTGTACTAGTGGCAACATTAGTATACGACGTGTTCCCCATGTACTGTCCCTTCCTTTACTTGTACTCGTTGACGAACCAGGACCGGCCACGGACTACGTGTTAGAAAATTCTATGTACCCACGCACCCGGCAAAATTATAAAAACTTAAATAATGAAAAATAAAAATGAAAATAACCGGTGTCTTTTCGTTGATAACTGTAAATGTAAACTCTGTGTGAATGAATTTGATTTTGAACATCAAACATTTTTTAAAAGTTACATTACCAATACAAAATTTTTGTTTCTAAATTCTTCTGTTAATGTAACATCTCCATGTAAAGTAAAAAATGTTATCTATTTAATAACCTGTGAGAAATGTGGTATACAATATGTTGGAAAGACGGAGCAATGTTTAAGAGAAAGAGCCTACGGGCATAGATCAGGAATTAAGAACGGCATCGACTCCAAGATTCTTCTATATAAGCATTTTAACACAGATTGTACTAAATTTGATTGTAAATACAAAATTATAGAAATTGTTCAAAGTAATCAAAATGTTTTAGATAGAGAAAATTATTGGATTGGAAAATTAATGACCATCTATCCATTTGGACTTAACAATCAAATAAAAAATGTAGGCAACATTTTGTATAAAGATTTATTAAAAAACGATTTTAATAACCCATATTTTAACTTCCCTGTTTTAAACAGAAGACCTGGTAGACACGGTAATAGAAGACTAAATACATTTAATAAAAAGAAAAGCAGGTCTGATATTATAATTATTGTTAATAATTTATATTCATTATATCGAAATTTCGGAATTAAAAAATTAAAAGATTCATTGAAAGGCCTACAAAAGAAAAGTTTTGCTCCTTTTATAGAAAATATTCTAAATAATAAACATAATTTCACAAATAAATTTAAGAATATAGTCTTTGCTTTTATGGGATATATTAGAGCTAATTCTAAGAAATCCAAAGATAACCGTATTAAAGATAAAGTCCTGTCCACTTTAAATTATTCCTCTAAAATTTTAGACAAAATTAATGTTAACAGTCTTATTAATTCAAAGAAAGTTAAGTCCATATTACCAGATGGTTGTAAAGATTTCAAACCATTAATAGTGTATTCATATGAACGACCTGTTGGGTCTATTATTTGTAATTATAATAAAGTTTTAGGAAATCTTTCAGATAATGATATTTTCAATAATAATAAATGCGTGTGTGAAAGAGTCATGGATATGCCAGCTAGCAGACGTGATGCACTAGCAAAGTTCATTTATAGTCCGATATGTCACATATTAACAGGTGACGTAGAACTAGTTAAACATTTTGCAAACGACAAATTAGCGGAGCTATGTCGTAAAGGGTTTAAATTTAGAATAGGGAGTAATAAAGTAACATGGGACATAATTTTAAAAGATATTGTTTTTTCAGTCAATAAATTAAAAGATAAATTGTTAAAAATTGCGTGCTGCAATGCGAGAGAACTAGAAGCATGGTCTAAATTATTAATTAAGTTAATTAGAAATAAAATTTTCTCGCTTAAAAATGAATTTAATCTTTCAGATTTTATAGACTATAATTATAATAAGCTTAAAGCTGATTTAATAAATTTACATAAACATTTTGTAATCACTACAGTAGATAAAGCCAGCAATAATTATAGCTTCACATGTAAGAAATTTTATCTTGAAAATATGAAAAAAGAATTAGGTATTAAGGGTAACATATTACGTAAAAATATTTGCGGTAATTCTGTTTATGAAATTCAAAATAATCTGAATATTGATAACTTAATCGATGAACATACCAAGAAAAATATAATATTTGATATTAAACTTTCTGATAAGAACAAGTGCATTGCAAAATTATACATGTTACCTAAATTTCATAAAAGACCTTATAAATATCGCTTTATTGCCGGAGCAAAATTTGCTACCACTAAAACTCTATCAGAACAAGTAGTAAATTGCTTAAAATACATTAAAAGTACTCATAAAAGATATTGTAATACCATCATGAGAAGAACTGGCATTAACTATTATTGGAGTGTTGACAATTCGTTAGAAGTTATTGATAAAATAAATACCATGCCGAAAGTTACCTCGGTACATAGCTTCGACTTTTCAACTTTGTATACCAATTTGCCTTTAGATTTAGTATATTCAGAGCTTTGCTTTATTATAGATTTGCACTTTGACAGGTTCGTTAGGAATGGTAATTATTTCATAAATGTTTATACATATTTTAATAATGCATCACTTAGCTCTACTCCCACTAGTTCTGTATATTTTGATAGAACTAAACTTAAAGATGCCCTTAAATTCCTCCTTTTCAATACTTATGTTAGATTCGGGCCGTACATTTTCAAACAAATATTAGGAATTCCTATGGGTGGAAATGCTAGCCCTTTAATTGCAGACTTATTCTTGCTTGCTTTAGAATTTAAATATAAAAGACTTAGTTGACAGTAGCAAGAAAAATAAAATTCCAGAAAAATTAGCACTTGCTAAACTGTTAAGTAATAATAGTAGATATATTGATGATATTCTTGTTTGCAATTTGTTAAATTTTAATCAAGTTGCTAAACTTATTTACCCTAATTCTATTCCCCTCACACAATGTAACGTAAATTATAAAGTTGAAAATTTTCTTGATATAAATATAGAGATTGTTAATGAACAGTGCATACTTAAAGTATATCACAAAGTTGATGATTTTAATTTTAACGTAATAAACTTTCCTTTCCCTAGTAGTAATATCGATAGTAAAATCACTTATAATTGTTTTTATTCCCAATTAATAAGATTTTGTAAAATCTGCACTAAAGTAGATGACTTTTGGGCTAGAGCTAGGTTACTATACAGACTCTTAGTGGACAGAGGTTTTGAGGCAAGTAAATTGTTCCATAAATTTAATCTTTTTAGGGTCAATTATTGTGACTGTATTCTAAAATTTGACATCAATAATTTTAATCAAGCATTTTTAACTTGAAGTTTCTTGTATAACCTCTGCTTACTTTTTGTCTGTATTTATTGTTTATCTTTTTCTTTTTCTTTTTCTATTATTATTATTAATATTATTAATATTGATGATTTTTTAAATTTATTGTTCTTGTTAAAAGAGTACTCTTTGTTTAAATCTGTTGTTACTTCATATTTTGCAATTATTTCTCTTTATATTATATGTATTCATTGTCGATAGTATCAATTGCTTACTTTTGCGATTTCCTTAGTTTATTTGTGCTATAAATGTAGGTTATTTGTAGGGTAGTTATTGATAGGGGTCACTTGAAGCATGCTATGCTTACAGGTACCTACCCGATAGCACTATCGTTAGTGAGTGCTGTACTGTATTTTATATTATTTTGTAATAGTATAGATATCTTATCAATATTTGTATTTTTTACTATTGTTAATGTCTTGTCATGTTGCAAATTTGATTTTAAATAATATTTTGACATTTAACATGTAGTTTCTTTATTCATGCAGAGTTTAGTAAAATTTGCCAGAACGTCCCGGACTTCCCAAACTTGACTACTTCCTTTAACGTGACGATAGTGCGTTGTTATATGTGCGATTGGTTTGCTTGGGAAACAGATTAACTTGCTCATGTAGTGATGTACACCCTATGTGGTGGATTGTGTTCTTTTATTTAATAATTTTCATTTTAGTAAGCGTTGTTTCCACATAGCGATTTTGATAATTTAATTTGACTTTATATTGTCCTTGTCCCAATTTTGGTTTGTTTAGTTTGCAAGTTTTACATTTTAATGAATACATATAATATAAAGAGAAATAATTGCAAAATATGAAGTAACAACAGATTTAAACAAAGAGTACTCTTTTAACAAGAACAATAAATTTAAAAAATCATCAATATTAATAATAATAATAATAATAGAAAAAGAAAAAGAAAAAAAGAAAAAGATAAACAATAAATACAGACAAAAAGTAAGCAGAGGTTATACAAGAAACTTCAAGTTAAAAATGCTTGATTAAAATTATTGATGTCAAATTTTAGAATACAGTCACAATAATTGACCCTAAAAAGATTAAATTTATGGAACAATTTACTTGCCTCAAAACCTCTGTCCACTAAGAGTCTGTATAGTAACCTAGCTCTAGCCCAAAAGTCATCTACTTTAGTGCAGATTTTACAAAATCTTATTAATTGGGAATAAAAACAATTATAAGTGATTTTACTATCGATATTACTACTAGGGAAAGGAAAGTTTATTACGTTAAAATTAAAATCATCAACTTTGTGATATACTTTAAGTATGCACTGTTCATTAACAATCTCTATATTTATATCAAGAAAATTTTCAACTTTATAATTTACGTTACATTGTGTGAGGGGAATAGAATTAGGGTAAATAAGTTTAGCAACTTGATTAAAATTTAACAAATTGCAAACAAGAATATCATCAATATATCTACTATTATTACTTAACAGTTTAGCAAGTGCTAATTTTTCTGGAATTTTATTTTTCTTGCTACTGTCAACTAAGTCTTTTATATATTTAAATTCTAAAGCAAGCAAGAATAAGTCTGCAATTAAAGGGCTAGCATTTCCACCCATAGGAATTCCTAATATTTGTTTGAAAATGTACGGCCCGAATCTAACATAAGTATTGAAAAGGAGGAATTTAAGGGCATCTTTAAGTTTAGTTCTATCAAAATATACAGAACTAGTGGGAGTAGAGCTAAGTGATGCATTATTAAAATATGTATAAACATTTATGAAATAATTACCATTCCTAACGAACCTGTCAAAGTGCAAATCTATAATAAAGCAAAGCTCTGAATATACTAAATCTAAAGGCAAATTGGTATACAAAGTTGAAAAGTCGAAGCTATGTACCGAGGTAACTTTCGGCATGGTATTTATTTTATCAATAACTTCTAACGAATTGTCAACACTCCAATAATAGTTAATGCCAGTTCTTCTCATGATGGTATTACAATATCTTTTATGAGTACTTTTAATGTATTTTAAGCAATTTACTACTTGTTCTGATAGAGTTTTAGTGGTAGCAAAGTTTGCTCCGGCAATAAAGCGATATTTATAAGGTCTTTTATGAAATTTAGGTAACATGTATAATTTTGCAATGCACTTGTTCTTATCAGAAAGTTTAATATCAAATATTATATTTTTCTTGGTATGTTCATCGATTAAGTTATCAATATTCAGATTATTTTGAATTTCATAAACAGAATTACCGCAAATATTTTTACGTAATATGTTACCCTTAATACCTAATTCTTTTTTCATATTTTCAAGATAAAATTTCTTACATGTGAAGCTATAATTATTGCTGGCTTTATCTACTGTAGTGATTACAAAATGTTTATGTAAATTTATTAAATCAGCTTTAAGCTTATTATAATTATAGTCTATAAAATCTGAAAGATTAAATTCATTTTTAAGCGAGAAATTTTATTTCTAATTAACTTAATTAATAATTTAGACCATGCTTCTAGTTCTCTCGCATTGCAGCACGCAATTTTTAACAATTTATCTTTTAATTTATTGACTGAAAAAACAATATCTTTTAAAATTATGTCCCATGTTACTTTATTACTCCCTATTCTAAATTTAAACCCTTTACGACATAGCTCCGCTAATTTGTCGTTTGCAAAATGTTTAACTAGTTCTACGTCACCTGTTAATATGTGACATATCGGACTATAAATGAACTTTGCTAGTGCATCACGTCTGCTAGCTGGCATATCCATGACTCTTTCACACACGCATTTATTATTATTGAAAATATCATTATCTGAAAGATTTCCTAAAACTTTATTATAATTACAAATAATAGACCCAACAGGTCGTTCATATGAATACACTATTAATGGTTTGAAATCTTTACAACCATCTGGTAATATGGACTTAACTTTCTTTGAATTAATAAGACTGTTAACATTAATTTTGTCTAAAATTTTAGAGGAATAATTTAAAGTGGACAGGACTTTATCTTTAATACGGTTATCTTTGGATTTCTTAGAATTAGCTCTAATATATCCCATAAAAGCAAAGACTATATTCTTAAATTTATTTGTGAAATTATGTTTATTATTTAGAATATTTTCTATAAAAGGAGCAAAACTTTTCTTTTGTAGGCCTTTCAATGAATCTTTTAATTTTTTAATTCCGAAATTTCGATATAATGAATATAAATTATTAACAATAATTATAATATCAGACCTGCTTTTCTTTTTATTAAATGTATTTAGTCTTCTATTACCGTGTCTACCAGGTCTTCTGTTTAAAACAGGGAAGTTAAAATATGGGTTATTAAAATCATTTTTTAATAAATCTTTATACAAAATGTTGCCTACATTTTTTATTTGATTGTTAAGTCCAAATGGATAGATGGTCATTAATTTTCCAATCCAATAATTTTCTCTATCTAAAACATTTTGATTACTTTGAACAATTTCTATAATTTTGTATTTACAATCAAATTTAGTACAATCTGTGTTAAAATGCTTATATTTATGCAGAGTTTAGTAAAATTTGCCAGAACGTCCCGGACTTCCCAAACTTGACTACTTCCTTTAACGTGACGATAGTGCGTTGTTATATGTGCGATTGGTTTGCTTGGGAAACAGATTAACTTGCTCATGTAGTGATGTACACCCTATGTGGTGGATTGTGTTCTTTTATTTAATAATTTTCATTTTAGTAAACGTTGTTTCCACATAGCGATTTTGATAATTTAATTTGACTTTATATTGTCCTTGTCCCAATTTTGGTTTGTTTAGTTTGCAAGTTTTACATTTTAATTAATAGAAGAATCTTGGAGTCGATGCCGTTCTTAATTCCTGATCTATGCCCGTAGGCTCTTTCTCTTAAACATTGCTCCGTCTTTCCAACATATTGTATACCACATTTCTCACAGGTTATTAAATAGATAACATTCTTTACTTTACATGGAGATGTAAGGATGTTAGGGTTTTTAAGGTAGCCATGATAGCACATAAACGCATCTCTGCTGGTGGTGGGGCCGAGGCTGCCACTGTCGCTAGAATTAGATGAGGCTGGGGGAAGTTCAGTGAACTGCAGCCAATTCTGACCATGAAAAGAATGCCTCTCCCCCTGAAGGGAAAGGTGTATGCCTCATGTGTTAGAAGTGCAATGACGTATGCCTCAGAAACATGGGCCGTTAAAGTAGAGGATGTCAACAGAATCTCCCCCTGAAGGGAAAGGTGTATGCCTCATGTGTTAGAAGTGCAATAACGTATGCCTCAGAAACATGGGCCGTTAAAGTAGAGGATGTCAACAGAATGGAACGTAATGAGATGAGAATGGTGAGATGGATGTGTGGGGCCAGGCTGCAGGATAGAATAACAAATGTTGAGCTGAGGAGATGTTTAGGTATAGAGTATAGGCCTAAGCGAAGTGATGCGTACAAGTAGACTGGGATGGTATGGACATGTGGAGAGAATGGATGAACAAAATTAGGTGAATAAATGCAGGTCTGTGATTGTGGAGGGAGCTGCACCAAGGGGTGAACGAAGGAAGACCTGGGATCTGACTATACGTGCTGATCTCAAATCCAAAAACTTGACAAGTGAAGCAGCCCTTAACAGGGTTGCCTGGAACGCCGCTATTAGGACAAGAGACTAAAACTGCACATGTGTGGAGCACTCAGTCTTAACATTTTATGTATGTTTTACGTATGTATAGCAAAATCCGTGATAGCAGAGGGTTAGGTGTATTATCTAGTCCAACTGGCGCCCGACCCCTACTCCATATATAGGTTAAAATAATCAATACACTTCATTAATAATATCATACTAAGTCACCAAACCTTTGAATGATGGTTTTCTGTTTCTCATTACTAGTAAAAAGATTTTATAGAAGATTCCTTACTATCAGCTTCTCACCACTTCTAGATATATAATTGCAAATTTTTGTGTATATTATATTAATTAAAACCCCTCTGTCAGATAAGTTTTCAATCAATTTCTATGGACAAAAGATACAGTATTTGGGTGGTCACTGCCTGGTACCGGGTAGGAAGTTGCCAACTTGCTCCAGATTTAGTGTTGCTCTTCACCGAGCACCAGTTAATTTTACACGCGATTCGCGTTCATAATAACTTCAAGTTTCCTAAGTTTCCTAAATTTATATACGCGATTCGCATGCAAATCGGTGTTTGGTCCAAACCACTTATATACGCGATCGCATATAATCTGTCTGATATTGTTCGGTATGCAGTATTATCATATTTTATAACTAGTTAAATAGAATATTTCACTTATATTATAGTTTCTTTACTCGTATATAATTTACCAGAAAGTCCTGAACTTCCCATATTGACTAATTCCTTGAATATGATAAGAGTATGTTAATATATGTGCGACAAAATTTGCTTGGGACCCAAATTCACTTACTCATATAGTGATGTACATTCTATATGGTTTTGTGTTCTTTCATTTCATAATTTTATTTAGCTAAATTGTTATTTCCACATAGTGATTTTGATAAGTTCCTTTGTCCTTATATTTTGCCATTCCTGTTTTGGTTTGTTTATTTAATTATCAAAAAGGAACCTGTACATCTAGTATTCTTATCGTACTGCCTCGTTTTCACAGTCAAACTTCTCCATCAGCAATTGGAACTAACATTCCTCATTGTGAAATAATAATGCATCCCTTATTAACAAATATACTGGCAATCCCTACCTTTTAACAGTACTACACAATGACCCAAGATCAACCTTTCACTACCTCTAAACACGAAGTCCATTCACAACCTTATAATCTCCAACACCTTATTTCCTCTTTGGGAATCCCCGCTAAAAGATAGCTATGGTAAAAAACATCTACTGTAGGCTAGAATGTCCAGACATACTCCTTCTGCCTCTGTCCCAATGCTCCCAATTGGTGGTCTTTCACTACCAGTTGTCTCTCACTTTGTAGGTCCTGATCACTCGCTAAATTCAGATATCGTCAAGAGCAGGACAGTGTTTAACTATATATATTTCATCACTGACCAATCTTTCTTCCAAGACATAATCAAGCTCCCCAATCACTCTTCCTTGGGGTTTTTCTAAATTTGTTCATGCTTGCAAATTTACACACTACTGTACAGTTCCCAAGTATTTTTTTTCCTATGTGTATGAAGGATACAAAAGGTAAGTTACCTGTAACAAGTGTCTCCCCCAAAGCCAAATTCAAAGGACGTTGGGGTCAAAATGCCTGGACACACAAAGTTTAAAGCAGTCTAAGTCATAGGATGAAGGAAAGACTGATTAAGAGAGAGTTCCAGAGTTCACTTGTTGAGTAGAAGAAAGACCTGAGAAAATTAACCAATTCTTGGGTTGGAGAGCCAGACAGAATAGGAGTGGGACAGTGTCTAGAGGCGGGTATCTCGCACTCACCGCAAGGGAGGGGGCATGCACTGAGAGAGCTCTGAAGAACACTGATGGTTGTAAGAGCGATAGTAGAGTGAAATAGATGCAACATTGCGGCGTGTAGAAAGAGATTGTAGGGAACTAGTAAAAGAAAGCGAGTTGATAAGGCGAAATGCTTTTGATTACTCTTTCGAGAAGTGCGGTATGGGTGGAGCCTACCCACACATGCAAACAATACTCAATACAGGGGCGCACTGTGCCCCGATACAGAGCAAGAAGCTGTGCGGGGGTGGAGAATCCACGGAGACGGTTGAGCACACCTAACTTTCAGGAAGCTGCTTTAGAAAGTGGTAATATGATCTTTCCAAGAAAGGTCAGATGAAAAAGATACACCAAAAATATTGTGGTAAGATGAAGGGTTGATTTGTGTACAGTATTGTTGAAGAATAATTGATAGTCTTGCGGAAAATTGCGATGGAGAGAGAGAGAGGGAGAAATTGGGTCTTATTCTGTAGGCGTTGAAAGTAATAACATTTTCTCTGCCTCAATTGATAGATCAGAAGATAGGTGTGCCATGGCCCTGTTACGTGAGTATCCTAGGTTCGAATCCTGGGAGTACAGTACCGGTACCACATAAATTAATTGATTTCATTAATTAGGTTTATTTGTAAGTTAACTGGAGGGTTGGTGATATTACTAATTGGATAGAAAAAAAGAAAGAGGGAAAAGAAAGGGAGAAGAGAGAAAGAGGGTGAACAAAAAAAGGAAAAGATTGATGCAAAGGAGAAGAGAGGGAAAAAGAGAGAAATATAGAGGGAGAAGATTAGAGAGACATAATGAGAGGAGCCATGATAAATTCTTTTAACTCACCGTTCCCTCTGACTTCTTTGTGACTGTTTTTTCTGAGGTGGTGGAGGTTGAAGTCTTGCTCTTGGCGGCGGCCGGCTGGGGAATGATGGTTATCTCGTCGTTGATTTTTAGCGGGGAGTCCGAAGAGCCTGGGGAAAAACGAAGGTAGGACGTTATTTTGTTGCCCTCATAGTACACAATTTTGATATCCATAAGGTGCAGTCAGTCAATCAATAGTCAGGCTGGCAAATTAAAGAATATTCAAAACAAGTCCTAAAACAGAGTCCATTATTTTCAGACTGTAGGGTAAGACGGGGTAACCGCCGCGGCGCTAATAATTTGCATTCAAACGCCGATATCTCCGAAACTATTGCATGGATTTGGCTGCAGTTTTGCTTAGGTTGTAGAGCTAGTTTGGCTTAGGTTGTAGAGCTAGTTTGGCTTAGATTGTGCTGCAGTTTTGCGGGGCCTAGCGGCGCGTCTGACGGTATGGTAGGGTGGGTGTGGGTGTGTTTGTATGTATGTGCGTACACTGTGGTGGTGCGTGTGACACAGTGTTGGCAGTAGCCGTCAGCTGCTGCCTGGTACAGTACTTTGCACTAACACCCTACACCCACACGAGACACGTCCACACCCGCACTAAAAACTTCCACACCCGTAGGCCTAATAAATACCGTATGTCCACAACCGCACTAGACACGTCCACACCCGCACTATATGTCCATAACTCCACACCCGCACTAGACACAGTGGCGCCTAGGCCTACACGTGTGACACACCTGCATCTCTGCCCGCCCTGTTCGGTTGTGTGTGTGTGCGTGCGACGTTTTTCTATTGGCATGTTTAGTGGCAGTTTGGGTTTGTGAATGTTTTCATTGCTTTTACCTGCGCGCTAGAGTTTTGTCTGGCCATTAATTATATAATATTATCTAGTTTACTAGCTAGATGATGTGTAAAATAGGTCGCGGCGAAACTACCCCGCCCGGCGGGGTAATTCGTCGCGAGAGTAACTTTTAAAAAAAAATCGGCAGCATGACCAAAACATTATATATATATATTTTTGTTTTGGGGGCATCTATAGCAGAAAGGCTGGATATATAGATAAAAAATTAAAAATTCCATTTGTGGCAGTTTCTATTCGTCAAAAAACGCGATTTTCAGCGAAATTACCCCGTCTTACCCTACTATTATTTTTATAGGCAAAGCTATAGTTATGCCATACAGTTGCAAGTATGTCTTGAGAAGTGTAAAATTGCCAAAATAATCCAGTTTCACATTAACTTTCCTGTATTCCTTTTCATACTCATTCTAGTCTTAAACTCAAATTGTCCTGATCTGACCCTGCAGTAGCCAATCCGAAAGTCTCCATATGGGGCAAGGAGTAAATACCAAAATACTGTAGGGGTATCTAAGTAACATTTCTGATTATTACATGGCTCTCACCTTACCTGGTACAGAGATAAACTCTTTTAATATGATGACATCACTTTATAATTACCTGGTACAGAGATAAACTCTTTTAATATGATGACATCACTTTATAATTACCTGGTACAGAGATAAACTCTTTTAATATGATGACATCACTTTATAATTACCTGGTACAGAGATAAACTCTTTTAATATGATGACATCACTTTATAATTACCTGGTACAGAGATAAACTCTTTTAATATGATGACATCACTTTATAATTTTATTTTGGTTAACCAACCCCTTCTATACCGGTGATGTACTTTTTATTGTATTCTGGCAACTGCTAGACAATTTTTTTCAGCTTAGGAAAGACATCTACCCATTAAAAGGGTTACAGTCTATCTCAATTAATCCTTTTAGCTACCATATATCTTTCCCAAGCTTTACAAAATAGTCTAAATGTAGCTGAAATCAAATGAAAAAGACATCGCCGGTACAGAAGGGGTTAAAAGACAACCTTATTCAGTCTCAAATAATTTTGAAATCCATGGAGTAGAAACTTACTCAATCCTCATGACACACATGGGCTTTTCTAAACTCAGTAATATGATACAATTATAGCCAGAATAAAACAAAAATAATGTCACTGTATTGAAGGTGTTACCGAGCGTTGTACAAGGGAATTAGCAGTGCACATAACCGAGGTAAGCAACAGCTATTATATACAGTATGTATGCCTCTTCTCACCAGTCAAATTGGCAACCTAATACACCACCATCTACATCTATTATAGCTTAGTCCCAATACCTGGTACCAGTACAACTGTCTCTTGATAATCCCTTTACCGATGTTCACCAATATTTAGTGAGCAAAAGGTCTGAACCATATTTACAAAACTGTCAAGTGTCATCCAGTATGAAAAATCAAACGCATCATAATTTACACTTGAGTCGAGTGTTAGTTAGACTTAATTAAAAACATAATTTTAAACATGCGTACATTGAGCTAACTCTAAAGGAACATGAAATGCTTTGAGTGCATATGTAGTTATACAAGCCAATCAGTATGTTCCCTAAACTTGTAGGGAACTAATCAGAGGCAAGTGTATGTAGGACGTCATTAATCTAAATCAAACTGAGGTGTGAGAGACGAGTTTGGATATTTCGGTATCGACATATTCTGTCACAAATTTATGAACATTGGATTTATTATATTTATTGTGAAAAATGCCCAAGCCACTCTTCAATTTACTGGCAAAGCTTTAATTATATATTCACCACACCCTTTTCAAGCTGATATATAAATAGCTCCCAAACCTCTCCATCGATGGAATAATGTTTACACTCGCATGCGGGTACGGTGTATCAGCTATACAAATCAGACATTTTTCTTGACAATGAGAATATACTTAGGCATCAAATTTTCATTACAAATACTGTACTCACATAAACACGAGTGCCATAGATAATCACTGTAAAACGGCAACACCACGGAGATAATGCACGTATGTCAGGCCTATATCGTTTTAGAATATCACACATGCTGTATTTTCCACTTACGCCAAACTAATAGCGGAAGTAAGTTTAGAGAATCTGGCCCCAGAACTCTTCATTATTTAAACTTTTCTTTTCTCATGCTGGAGCAGAGATGGAGCTGCTAGCCTCCAGATCAGGAGGTACAGCTGTACCAAGAGGACTAGACTATTCGGTAGAGACCAACCAGGGGTGCTTTAATATCCCATTAATTTTTCTGATCACTATATCGATAATTCTAGCTTACAATGTAGTATATGTACAGTATATGATAAGAACCTACCTCCACTTTTCTTGCCACTCTCGCCCTTATTCTTGTTAACGACGGAGTGGGCGGAGTAGACATGATTTTCAAAGAGACGGTACATATTAAATGTGGCGGTACAGACAGTACACTTGTAACTGAGGTGGGCAGGCTTCAGGGTCATCTTGTGGTCCCGACTCACATGGTTCAACAGCTTCCACTGGAACACCTGCACAAAACATGGAAATTACTAATACAGAATATACACAGTACTTTACAAGATCTTGTAAATAATAAACACCAGGTTATGAGGATTTTTTTTTTTTTTTTTTTTTTTTTTATAACCTTTTACCTATAGCTATACTGTAATCAAAACTTTCACAATAGTGTTTTTTTATAACCTTTTACCTATAGCTATACTGTAATCAAAACTTTCACAATAGTGTTTTTCCTAACACAGGATATACAGTATATCTATTCTGGCAACTAGTTGGAGTTTATTCATTATTATGTTCATACATATATTTCACAATTAACCATCTACCGGAGTCAATAACAATCAGTTAGTATGATAATACATATGTATGTATGAATGTATATACTCAGGCACATACCCCATAGCTGGGGGTGGCCGACTCGATACAGAGCCTGAACAGGAATAACAGAACATAGAACAAAATATATATATATAAATAAAATAAAACAATTATAATAACAAATTCACACACATCTAGGTTGCCCAGAAGACCCAGAGACCTAGGCCCATTTGGGGTCCCCAGCAAAGACTCCCAGGTCCCAGACTTCCTGGAGAAGTTCCGGTCTCAGCAGGCAGACATGTAGCGAAGCCCCACCACCACAATACCCGCCCACCTTACTTCCAGGCATGGCCCTTCACAACATAGACCAGCTCCCCGGGCCAGGCGCCTGACGGACTATTATCTAGTCTAACTGTCGCCTGACTCCCTCTCCCTACTATACTGTATTTGGAAATTAATATTTGTAAACATTTTACTAACCTTGCCACAGATGGGGCAGCGGCCGGCATCCTTGCCTTTGTTGGCAGCTTCCTGCATAGACGACGTCACCAGACCGTGGGTACCCAGCAAGTGACGCTCCAAACCCTAAAACACAACCACACAAATAAAATATATTATAGAATATCGCCTAACTTACCCCTGCCGAAGGAGAAGTCAGGAATAGAGAAATTTGAGTGCGTAGTGTGCAAAGGCGAGCTTGTGTTAAGTGATGATCCTGTGGCTGTGAATTTTGGAAATGAGTCTTTGGAGCTGGTGAACAAGTTTTGTTACCTAGGAGATACCATCTCTGCCGGTGGTGGGGCCAAGGCTGCCACTGTTGCTAGAATTAGGTGTGGCTGGGGGAAGTTCAGAGAATTGATGCCAATCCTGACCATGAAAAGAATGCCTCTCCCCCTGAAGGGAAAGGTGTATGCCTCATGTGTTAGAAGTGCAATGACGTATGCCTCAGAAACATGGGCCGTTAAAGTAGAGGATGTCAACAGAATGGAGCGTAATGAGATGAGAATGGCGAGATGGATGTGTGGGGCCAGGCTACAGGATAGAATAACAAATGTTGAGCTGAGGAGACGTTTAGGTATAAAGAGTATTAGCGAGGTGATGCGTACAAGTAGACTGGGATGGTATGGACATGTGGAGAGAATGGATGAACAAAATTGGGTGAAAAAATGCAGGTCTGTGATTGTGGAGGGAGCTGCACCAAGGGGTGGACCGAGGAAGACCTGGGATCGGACTATACGCGCCGATCTCAAATCCAAGAACTTGACAAGTGAAGCAGCCCTTAACAGGGTTGCCTGGAACGCCGCCATTAGGACAAGAGACTGAAACTGCACTTATGTGTGGAACACTCAGTCTTAAAATGTTATGTATGTATGTATGTATGTATGTATGTACAGTGAATAAAGTACAAAATTTACAGTTCATAACAAAAGTGTTTTTTTTTAGCAATAAATATTAATTCCTTACATATACTTAAATAATAATTTGTATTAAATCAAAGCAAAAAATTAAATTAGCTTAATGTATCCTAAATATTTCAGAGTTTGGACGTATCAGGAGGGTAGCTATTATGGTTCAGAGTACATTGAATACAGCTTGAAAAAGAGTATAGGTAGAATACTGTGACTATCGGCATGTAAAATTCCAAATACATCATAACTGCATATTACTTTAGCAAACAAAGTTTAAGTAAGGGGCAGTACCTGGTCGGTAAAGAAGCGGTGTTGACATTTCTGGCAGTTGAGGGGTGGGCGGTTGTAGATCATCTTAGGGTGAATCTTTACCTTGTGTATCAGGTTCATGTGGTTCCTCAGCTGCTCTAGATCCTAGGGAGAGATACACAACATTAATATAATCACAGATAGAACTGATGAGTGTACAAACTTAGGCTAAGGTTATGGGCTAAATTTTGAGAGGTAATAAAGGGGGGGGGGGGGGTTCATGTGATAAGGAGTTGCTGGTACTCCTGTTTCATCTGCCTAGATGTTCTGACTTATATTATTATTTTTTTATTTGTGCCACAAAACTGAGAGCAACCCAACTAGCTCAAGAGAAACATTTCCTCCTGTCACAACTACATCACAGGCACATTTCACCATATTTCTATACACAGTAGGCTATTGTACGCAAGTAAACTAACAAGTAGATCCTAAAGGTGGCAATGTGGTGCTGGGGCCTGGGGTTTCCACAAAATTGCTGTGTTACAGTTGAGAATTCTTTCCTCACTGAGATGATAAAAGCCTCAGGTAACATAGGAGTAAGATTGGTTACGGCGCTAATAAACCACAATACATATACAGTACACTCGACCCTCCATTTAACGGACAAATGCGTGCAAGCACCTGTCCGTTCCTGCTAAATGTCCGTTGCTGCTAAATACTGTCCAGTCCGGATATAATCCGGAAATTCCTTGAAAAAAATCCGGTGTTGAGTACAGGTGTCCGGGATCGTGACATTTAACTGTTATGCATCCTTTTTTTTACTGTATCTGAAATAAATCCTGGTAATCCCTTGTGCTACACCCTATTGATAATGCAAAACTATTGAACACACTTAAAAGTGTATATTATTTGGTCTCTATATAATCTGTGAATCATTTCCGATATGATAGAATTAAAGATTTTATTTTCCACCAACTCATAATCAGCAAAAACTACACAAATGTCAATTAAAAACATGTTATAATATTTCCCCATCATTTTGTGTATACCGAGGGGAAAAAAAAAAAAAAATCTATCAAACGTAAATCTCCCGTCTGGGAAGCTCGGCGCCTAGACGGAGGGGAGGGTTGAAATATTTTGTTGACTATCTCATTTATTATTTATCTATGTGCTGGAAGGATATTATATTTTTCAATTCCATCACATTAGAAATTATTCAAAGATTACAAAAAGTCCAAATAAGACATAGTTATGTTAATGTATAAGGGATTTAGGTAGATGAATTAGAGAGATAGATAGATAGAAAGAGTGTGTATATCGAGGGAAAAAAACAAAACAAAAAATCTATCAAACGTAAATCTTCCGTCTCTGCTGGCACGGAGGGGAGAGTTGAAATATTTTGTTGACTATCTTATTTATTATTTATCTATGTGCTGGAAGGATATTATATTTTTCAATTCCATCATATTAGAAATGATTCAAAGATTACAAAAAGTCCAAATAAGACATAGTTATGTTAATATATAAGGGATTTAGGTAGGTGCATTAGAGAGATAAATAGATAGAGCAACGGACTTTGCTCCAACTTTTTTATACTAACGGACTATGTCCGTTGCTGGGTCCATTGTCCGGCCTACATTTTTTGACCGTTATTGCCGATATCCGTTAAATCGGAATCCGTTAAATGGAGGTTAGAGTGTACATGTATTAGAGAGGAGAGAATCCCAAATGTTTGGCATAAAAGTGTAATAGTAAACATATATAAGGGTAAGGGGGATTCGATAGATTGGGGCAATTATAAGGGCCTGAAAATGTTTGACCAGGTCATGAAAGTTTGTGAGTGTCTTTGAAGGCATCATCAGGGAAAATATTTCTATCGATGATTTGCAGTTCGGTTTTATGCCAGGACGTGGTACAATCGATGCTATCTTCATAATCAGGCAGCTGCAGGAAAGATATTTACTTTAAAATAGGGATCTGTATCTTGTGTTTGTAAACCTGGAGAAGGCCTTTGAGAAGGTGCCCCGGAATGTACTGCAGTAGTGGGCTATGAGAAAACTTGGCGTAGAGGAGTGGCTGGTGCGTGTGATAATGAAGATGTACGAGGACTCACAAACAGCAGTGAGGAGGGTGAAAGGTGTACTGAGTGAGGAGCTTGATGTTTGCATTGGAGTCCACCAAGGTTCTGTGTTAAGCCCTCTCCTCTTTGTTATGGTTCTGGAAGTACTGTCTGGAGATTTTTTAACTGGGCCCCTTGGGAATTGTTATATGCAGATGACCAAGTACTTATCGCAGAAATGTGCAGGATGCCGAAACTAAGTTCAGGAAATATACTGTATACGGTACATACAATTTAACCCTTAAAGATCGGGGCCGGACTTAAGTCCGGCTCCAATTTGCAGAAAGTTAGGAGCATTATTAAGGCTTTTAAAGGGTTAAAATCGAGTGCAAATGGCCGGGAGCGCAGCGGGCCAGACAGCCGACTCCCAGGGCTTACCGCCGCCCATTAACTCATGTTCCCTGTGTTCTCGAGAGGCCGGCAGTGTAGCCACTAGTGAGCATAGCTGGGAAAAATATGCCGCTATACACTAAACTCCCATGTTACTGGTATCACTGTATGAGAACCACGAGTGCTACGTAGCTCGTTCTGGTCTCATTTTGAAGCTTTTAGCGCATAGTTTTTTGCTAAATAAACAAAATTTCATGCAGATACTTGATTTATCATTCAGGAGGGCCTGAATATGCCCAAATAAGCCCAAAAAAAACCGCTAGACAAGGGTTAAAGATTGAGTGGTCCATAAGAGGTATTCTATTTTGTGTCCTAATGGAGGCACACTGGGATTCCTCCTTTGTAAAGGTTTCAATGTGAGAACAGATTGTAGAACTGCATCTTATGTCTTTCTAATCTTCTACTCCACACACTCCCTCCATATTTACAAACTTGCATCTCTTCATCCAATTTTGATGTCTTTATTTAGCTTAAGAAGGAATTATAGCAGCCGAAAGAGTAACCGAGTAAATTCTACCCGTTTCCTAAAAGGTGAACTAATACTGAATAATAATATGTAAGTCTAACAGCCAACATAGGAGCAAATTGGCCTCATATAGTGAAAGGGTTAACCCTTTCAGAGGATGATGACATATGTCCAAATCCAACTGTCATCAGAAAATAATATATAGGATAGGAACATTTAATTTAAAATAATTGAATTTAGCACACAGCTTTCAAAGTTTTGACAGAGGGAGGAGAATTTCTAATAAGAGACTTGTACACTTTCAGATACTATTTATTTTTAGTTACGTTAAAAAATGCAAATAACAGACAGAATTAATATTTGAATCTGTCTGGGATACCAGGCAATTTAGATTATTTAAGAACAGCATCAATGAACTTGACTAAGCAATACTAGATAGAGCCATTCAATTTATCAAAATTGTTTAGAAAAAATAAGGTACAAGAAAATAACTAAATCAATTAATAATAAAAGGGAGAAAATAACACATACAATAGTTAATATAAAATAAATACACCTACCAGTAGGAATAAAAATAGGGGATTATCCCTCCAAATAATAATACTGTACGCTAAAACTCTCTTTCAGTCAGATCTGGTAAACCGAAATAGGCGTCAGATCCAGACTCTACCGGTGCATCTCTCATTTGGACTTTACTTTGCAAAAAAAAAGTAAAAAAAATAATAAATAAGTAAATAAAAAATAAAATATAAGAAGTAATAAACTGTGAGAAACCAAGGAAAAAGTGTGAACAATTGTATTCGGTCTTTTTACTATTTACTTCTCCCTAGACTGAGGTAAGGGTTTGATATGGCTGAGGTGTTTCACTCTTTAGGACAGGGTTTCCCACCAAGTAGTCCTGAAGAGAGGGGTTTGACTGTAACAAATTAGCTATGGACGTACCTTAATGTAACCATCACAGATCTCACAGATGACGAATGATGGCTTGCCCCCCGCATCGCCGCTCCTGGTCTGTGTCCCCCCACCAGCCTTACTTCCGACATTCTGCGTAGACTGCTGGCCCGCGCGAGGCAGTGGCGTGATGGAGATGCTCGGCTGTTGCGGAGACTTGGTGTTACCGCCTTTACTTTGTACACTCTGCGGCGGAACACACTCAATGTATTACTAGTTATATGCACCACACCTTAGTAACTTAGTAGTTTTAGTGTAGTGTACCATCTAACACTTTTGTACAGTTTCCTGCAGCACAACATTTTGTACTGATAGATACAAAATGTACCTTTCTTACAGTTTATATTCTAGTACTGTACAATATTGTTATTTAGGCACACAACTTCTTTGTTTTTTTATACATAACGTTTATTTTTATTTTTTAGAGTAGCGAATTAGTTGGGCAATAGAAGCTTTCAAACTAGTGTAGATGTGTCCATGCCGTGTTCACAGGTACCTACCTGATAGCACTATCTATTGTTCTGTCTTCCATATCTTGTTAAATTACAAATGATTGTATATTCTATTAATTGATATTGTTTTATGCATTATCAATTCATAGTTTAACTAGTTTGAATACAATACTTTTAATTGAAGTGTAGTTTCTTTATGTATACAAAATTTACCTGAACGTCCTGAACTTCCCATTTGATAAATTCCTTCAATATGACAAGAGTATGTTAATACATGTGCAATTAGTTTGCCTGGGATACACATTTACTTGCTCATGATATAGAGATGTACATTCTATGTGGTCGCTTTATGTTTTGTTTATTTCAAAATATAATTTTGAGAGACTCAGACCAAGAGTGAGAGCAGTTGTTGTTGTTGTTGTTGATGTTCCCCAAGCTGCCTGGCCGAACAGCCCCAAGGCCCCGAGCAATTCCAAGGCCATAACCGAGCGCCCCCACAGAACCCTCCCTGCCGACCACAATAAAGCCTGGGTGACCGAAGCCACTCCATGGCGGGGAGCTGAGGAGGGTGCGGAAACGCCCGGGAAACCAAAGCCCCACCCAGGGCCCTGTGCCCCTCAGCAAGTATGAAGAGAAAGTTGAGGGGGAAGGGAAAAATGTGACGCTTTGGCTTCCAATCTTGGTAGATTGGGAGGTCAATCCATGTAAAAGACGCCGTCACTTGAGATCTAGAAAATATATAAGTTAAAGGAACAGTCAGAGTAAGCTATGGGTATGGCAGAGATCGCTCAGTTCTCACTCTGATAGACCAGCCCATCACCACATGACTAGAACCCAACCCTCTCAGCATCAGCTAGGAAAGGCCCAAGAAAGCCGCCTTTGGCGGGGGGATAGCTCCCCTATTTCAACCCCTTTCGGGGTCGGGCACCCGCCCAATGAGAGCAGTGGAAATGAATTACTTAAGGAGTGCGTGTGGAGTTACATGGAGGGATAGACAGACTAATGAGGAAGTAAGAAGGAAGTGTGGTGTGGAGGTAGATGTGCTGGAAAGTGTGAAAAGGAACAACTCGAGATGGTTCGGCCATATGGAACGCATGGAAAGCGAGAGAATGACTAAGAGGGTGTACGAGAGCGAGGTGGAGGGACAGAGAGGGAGAGGTAGACCGAATATGAGGTGGAAGGATGGAGTGAGGAACTACATGAACGAAGGCGGTGCTGGTTGGGGGGAGGGGCGTCGACTGACTGGGGACAGAGGTGCATGGGGGCGGTTCGTTCGTGGCCACCCCTTCGGGGATCACGGCATCAGGCAATAGATGGATAGATAGAATTTTTATAAATCTTCAATGCGTTATTTCCAGTGATTTGGCAAGTTCTTTTGTCTTTATACTGTGCAGTTCATGTTTTGGTTTACATACTGTACATACATGCATACGGGTTTAAAGACCGCAACCGTCCACAGTGAATGTGGCTTCCATGGTACAATCACAGTACTGCACACAGTGCACAGCAATCATAACACAGTGGCTACAGTCTTTACTGCAGCACAGTACAACAGTCTTGCCACAACAATGCCCCATCATGTTATCAAAGTGGCTGATGTTGGTATAGTGCTAACAGTGTCTCAGCAAAACTCAATAAAGTCCCTCTGAAGCACTTGCACCTGGCGAAATCGCACCACACCAGCCTTAACCGTGCTACAATAAGGCAGTAACAAGACATCACTGTAACTGCTACAGAGGCTGACTGCACCACCGAAGTGGCGGGCGGTGGGGTCGCTGCATCCCTACTTTTTATATGGGATTGACTATTATAATTCAGGTACGGGGATCTGTCTAGATCAACTAAAATCCTTACTGGAGTTCAGAGGCCAACAAAGACTAACAGGTAGAAATAGTGATGGCCTCGATGTTACTTAGTGCCTTGTTTCTAATTGTTTATCACAGGTTTCGGAAAAAATATCTAAGAGTTATTACACATTAAAGAGAGATGGTATAATCAGCATTATTATTATTATTATTATTATTATTATTATTATTATTATTATTATTATTCATCTACAATTACAATACTATTAATGCCATAGGTGTATGATACTGGCAAAAACATATTATACTCTTAACACTGAAATTCAGACTGAGTGTAGGCTACAAGGAGCAGCTTTAATCACCAATATACTGTAGGTCACCAGCAATATTTTCAAATACACAGAACTTCTTTATAACGATAGGATGTTAAGAATATAACCTATATATTTGTAATATTATAGGTGTTTTTATCGGTATCTGAGGTGTGATGGATGAACTTAAGATGCATAACCAGACTACTCAACCAGTAGATAATCATCCAGTGATAATTCAGCCAATAATGTAAGCTTAGGTTATGGTAGGACTATAAGTTAGCATTGGTTTAGTTTGGTTGACTTGGCACTACTTGGGTTGAGTTGTCTGGAAATCCTCCAGGTGAGACATGTACGAACAAAGCACCACAAAAAACAATAACACATTTAAGATACCTGTATAGTATTTAGTAATGGGATAGGAAAACCATTTCTTTAGTTTGAGAAAACTCTGGTTATGCAGTGTAAAAGTGGCAAAAGTGTGTGTGTATGTGTGTGTGTATGTGTGTGTGTGTGTATGTGTGTGTGTGTGTGTGTGTGTGTGTGTGTGTGTGTGTGTGTTTGTTTTTTTGTTTTTTTGTTTTGTTTTTTTAATTAAGCATAACACTAGCCATGCATAAGTAAGGGTGTGGTTGGTGGGAATAGTCCTAATTTGCCTGTTTCACTACAGTATTTTTCATCCATGATCATTAGGCCGCTCTGGTTGTATGTACCGGTACGTCATATAAAGCCATTTATACACTATGGGGTATGTCCTTGGAGTTTACCCTTTCTTAGTACAGCAGAAACCCAAAGCTAGTGAATGCCACATAACTTAGCTCTCTGGTTAACAATCAAAGCAGGTGTCAAATTATTGCCACCAATGTGGGATAAGTAAAGACAGATTCACACAAATGCTTATTCTACCAACTTTTGATTGGCAAATTTTCTAGACTGCCTTGCACTGATATTGATGACTACAGTAGATTGAAGATATATGATACTAGTCAATTTAGTTCTTACAAAGGTATGATTTGGAAGCAGTCAAACTAAAATTGCCAACAAAAGTTGAAGGAAAAGCTACTCTTGTGAATCCACCTTAAAGCAACACAACATAGAGTGAAGCTGGATTTACACGAGCTTTATCTTCTGCCGATTTTTAGACTATTGTACACTGACATTAGAACTATACTGAAGGTAGATTATATTAAATGACAGAATACTTATTAATGTTAAATTAAGAAGCTGCCAGATCAGAGACGTGGATAAAATTTGCAGGATAAAGCGCTTGTGTAAATTCGCCATAAGTAATGAGTGCTCACACATAACTATCATCCTACTTATAAGTGTACATAATTTAGTACAGTACTTCCCTCTCTTACCCTGAATGCTATAGTTGGTTTTAAATTAACTTGGCATACAATCCTCATCCCTAATGTAAAATTGTGAGTGAAGATGACAGTGGTTGACATTGAGTAGTTGACTGTCTGGAGAAAGAGAATATTGAAGTGTTGTTTTATGTCTCAAAGGTAAAAGCTGCATCAGTCAAGAAGGACTACGGAGAAGTACGATATGAGCTGCCAAGTTAATTTTAAGATACTATAGCAGGTGACAGTACCTGTATGGTAATGGATGAGGAAGCCCCGAGCCCTGGGATGAGACTGACAGGGTTGTTGGACGAGGAGGATGAGGTGTTGGAGGACGGAAGGATGCGCTGCACTCTCCCGCTCGACTGTGAAGATATGGAAACACTGCTGACGGAACCTGACCCGCTTGACATAGGGACCAGGTGGCCATTGACTAGCTGGAGTGGTGGTGTATGTGGTGGAGGTGGTAGTGAAGGGGCAGCCGCAGGGAGACACCGCGTGGCACCACCGGACGAATAAGACAACCGTCAGCCCAGCACCGGGGGAGAGGGGGGAAGGAGGGACGATGTGGTGGAGAGGTGGTGGTGATGGAGTTGGGGACATATGATGGCAGGGTAAAGGGTAAGGAATCAGGGAGGTTATGAAAGATAGTAGGATACAGCAAAAGGATAAACCAAGAAGGTCAGGCAATGTAGAGTGGTAGCAAAGAAATAATGATTGATCTGTTATTACAATTACGAAGAGTAGGCTTATACATAAGCAATAATTTAAAGAACATGCTTCTTTATATACCAAAGGAAATTACAGGGGCAAAAATACCAGTACTCATTCGAGTAAAGCATCATCTACACAAAAGCATGAAATAAAGATGATGGGTTAGGGATGTAGGTTAAGTGAGGAAGTAATATAACTACAGTACAGTAGTAAGGAAAGATGCAAGTATGAATACTGACCTATCATAAAGGTAGGACTGAAAGGCTAACAGGCTTAGAGTATAGTATGTGACAGACTAACTGTGGGTTTATATTAGTGGGACAAAAACCAGGAGGAGGAGGAGGAGGAATAATGACAGTAACCAAGATGCACATTTTCATTTACCAATCTGGTATTTAGGGCTTTTCACTTAGTGGGAGTTAGTAAAAATCCAATACTTAAATGGATCACTTTATCTGGTGCGGATGTTTCTAATTTCCAAATGGGATGTCTGTTGTGTTAATTGGAAACTGTTGGTTTATCTTGAACGGTACCGGTATTCACACGTAACCAACAGAAACTGTGGCTGTGAACTCACTGTAAACACTACGATATTTACAGCAATAACAATTACCAGTATCTAAACTCTCACATGTATAAATACCCAATTACTTAAATCAAACTATTGGTGCATTCTGAAATGACACCCAGGAACAAATAACATTTTCTGTTCACTTTTTGTTCACATTTTGTTTGGTCCATCCACGCAATTTCACGGGGCTGTTCAGTTGTCTGACAAACAATAAGCCAACAGAAAATTTTGTAATCTCCTTGTTGCCGTTCCAAAATGCACTTAAAACAAATTATATAGACTTACCAATAAATCTTACCTAAACAAATAGATCACAATCATATTAAAGTCAGAAAGTCAATGGTATATACCATGTCTGTTATAAGTCTTAACAACCTCAAACAATATACAGGCCCTTTCTATAGGTTTAAAACCTAGGGTAGTCTTGTATTAAAATAGTACGAAGCCTAGTAGTTTAATGGAAGGGGGAGGGGGGACAAGTTCTTGAATGGGAGAGTATGTAACAAAAAAAACATTAACACTTCCTCCCCGGGCAGCATTTATAAAGGTCGATAGGCCTATCCGGGCGATCTGGCCAAAAAAATTTGTATGTAAACATAGGCCTATTTTTGTTATTTTAACTGCTAGAGAATTCACACAAATCTCAAAATGTAGCCTTTACTTGTATCTCTAGACTGGCATTGAGTAGAGCTATCTAGGTCAACTGGTTGTGGTGATGGGCTGGTCTATCAGAGTGAGAACTGAGCGATCTCTGCCATACCCATAGCTTACTCTGACTGTTCCTTTTACTTATATATTTTCTAGATCTCAAGTGACGGCGTCTCTTCCGTGGATTGACCTACCAATCAACCAAGATTGGAAGCCGAAGCGTCACATTTTTCCTTTGCCCCTCAACTTTCTCTTCATAATTGCTGAGGGGCACAGGGCCCTGGGTGGGGCTTTGGTTTCCCGGGCGTTTCCGCACCCTCCTCAGCTCCCCGCCATGGAGTGGCTTCGGTCACCCAGGCTTTATTGTGGTCGGCAGGGAGGGTTCTGTGGGGGCGCTCAGTTATGGCCTTGGCCTTGCTCAGGGCGTTGGGGCTGTTTGGTTAGGCAGCTTGGGGAAAAACAACAACAACAACTGATTCAGTTGGGATGATTTCCGTGGAGATAATTTTGCCGCAGATTTAGCAATATCAGACACTTAGAAACACTAATTTTCGCTCTAACTAGCAATGACGGACAAGGTCGGACTTCTTCTTCTTCTTGCTGAGGCTTGGCGTCGCTCCGATCGGCTTTGTAAACAAACGTTTCGCCGCGCGGCTTTCAAAACACACTTAATAGGCTTTTAAGCTTGCGGATTTTAAAAGGACACCCGGGCTCCGGGCCTTCGCAAGGTGCATCATTTTAAAATGCTGCCCGGACGTGAAGGGTTAAGCACTCAAAATGCAAACACCCTTTTGATGGTGCATTCTAAAAACTGCGTGTATGGTATACTACTTAGAAATATTTAATCTACATGTCCTCACTTTCAGACAAATATTTAAGAGTTTCTTCTCATTTGTAAGAAAATTAGTGTCCAGAACTTACTGTAGGCCTACTTGTTTAAATGAATGGTAGGCCATCGTACGAGAAATTGGAGAAAGTACAGTTAGCTCGCCTAATACGCGCCTTCCTAATTCGCAAAAACCCTAATACGCGCCTGGGGGTCAGACAAACTCAAAATTCTCAATAAGCGTCTACGGTTCCCAATAAGCATTTTGGGAGCCCAAAAGTGGCCAAATCCACCCTTTTTACCTAATACACATGGACACCTATCATTTCGTGTGGCACCAGATATCATATTATGAGGATATTACTTACCACACAGACTTTATTTGAAACCAGTCATATTTAGCATAGCCTAACTCATCGTCATGTTTCCGCGGCTTTCGTCAGACATGGCACTTGACTTGACTGTTTTGATGGTACCGGGAATTTAATTCCTTCATCATTACCACCAGGCCCACCGTCGCTATCACTGAATACACTAGAGGCCATAATAAGCGTGAGAGATACAAGGTTCAGGCACAAATAAGTAAGTAAAAGGCGGGTGGACTTGGAGCGTCTGCCTGGTCTTGACAACATTAAGATGGAGGCCGAAAGTGACGCTCCGATCGTCGGATTCACCGGATTCACTCAAAAACCTTGACAATTCAAATTTTTTCACCAACCAACTTTACTTCTAAACTCAATTAATGAAATCAATAAATACGGCACTCCAAGGACTCAAACCTAGGATATTCACATCGAATTCCGCGCATTTATGCATTACGCTATCAAGACAGTTTCTTGGAGTTCAGTTCACTTGTTTGTTTATGTTTTCTAGTTTGATGTAGAGTCTTTAATTATTTTTGCTCTCGTTTTCGGTGTATTTTTTTTATTATTGTATGTCTTATTGTTATAATTTAATCCACCTTTGGTTGGTATTTAGGGCAAAAATTTTCAAAATTAGGCCATTTTGTTCAAGGTGTCCACCATAAGCTATTTTGTTCAAGGTGTCCACCATAAGCTATTTTGTTCAAGGTGTCCACCATAAGCTATTTTTCCCATAAGGTATGTTATTCTTAATACACAAATTCCTAATACACGCCGCCCTGTGTCGCCCATATAAGCGCAAATTAGGAGAGCTGACTGTACCAGTATAACATATCCTATAAGAAATACTTGCCACCACTCATGTAGTTGATCACACTTCACTAACTATTAGACATACAATATTTCAATAAAAGACTGCCACAAGCTTTTATACCTGCATTCACATTGACCTAGTTAGTAGGAGGTGGGGTGGCCAACACTTATTACAGACAACAAAGATTTGAAATTATCAAAGTACCTTCTATTTTAAAATACAATGTTCAATGTTTGGATACAATATATGTATATATACAGTACTTACAAATGATACAGATCACTACAAAACTAGTCATGCTCTCTTTTAACATCCTAAAAATTATAAGTGAAAACTCTCAATGAAGAATATACTGTATTAAAACTGTTCTGATTTCAGCAGAATGCTGCTGAAATTTAATTCAAAATATAAATATTAAAAAAATAAAAATATATACCCGGTTATTTATCTATCTATTTATCGACTCAAAGACGTCCTTATCCCGATGGGGTGGCCACAAATGAATCTCCTCCATGCACCTCTGCCCTGTCAGTCGGCATCCCTCCTCCCATTCAACACCCCTTTCACTCATATAACTCTCAGTCGGCATCCCTCCTCCCATTCAACACCCTTTTCACTCATATAACTCTCAGTCAGCATCCCTCCTCCCATTCAACACCCCTTTCACTCATATAACTCTCAGTCGGCATCCCTCCTCCCATTCAACACCCCTTTCACTCATATAACTCTCAGTCGGCATCCCTCCTCCCATTCAACACCCCTTTCACTCATATAACTCTCAGTCGGCATCCCTCCTCCCATTCAACACCCCTTTCACTCATATAACTCTCAGTCAGCATCCCTCCTCCCATTCAACACCCCTTTCACTCATATAACTCTCAGTCGGCATCCCTCCTTCCATTCAACACCCCTTTCACTCATATAACTCTCAGTCGGCATCCCTCCTCCCATTCAACACCCCTTTTACTCATATAACTCTGTCGGCATCCCTCCTCCCATTCAACACCCCTTTCACATATATAACTCTCAACTCCATCCTTCCACCTCACTCTTGGTCTGCCTCTTCCCTTCTGCCCTTCCATGTCACTCTCATATACTCTGTCATTCTCTCATTTGCCATACATAATACATGACTGAACCACCTCAAGGTGTTCCTCTTCACTCTTCAGCACATCCACATCCACACCAAAACACACTCATACTTTCTCATCTGTCTGCCTATCTCTCCATGCAACTCCACATGCACTTTATAAGTAACAAATTTCCACCCATCTTACTCTCCAAGAACATCCATGCTTCAATGTCGGCGTTACCACATTACCATGCAGTGATTTCTTTACTTTCATGCTCACTACCCTATTCCTTATCACTACTTTCAACGTTCCTACAACCCTCTTCCCGTGTTGTACCCTCTCTTACACTTCAACCACTATACTCCTATCTTTACTTATCTCACTCCTCAAGTACAGTACTGTACTTAAACGAGCTGACATTCTCCTTTACATGAACATTCAACATCACATCACTGTGAATGCATCCCTCTCAAAGATCATAACCTTACTTAACACATTGACCCACAGGTTCTGATAAGATGAGATCTACGTACCTCTTCATTCCTCAATCTGTCTCTACGCGTTACTCCACACATACTCCTCTATCCCTTGATACATTGCACTTTTAGCTTTCATTCCAAGATTTCTCACCTTCCACATACTTCCCATTGCTCCAAAAACTTTCTTTCCTTCACATACTCTCTGTTTAACCTCTATTTTCACACCTGTCCATGCTTATCCCTCCTCCCAGATATTTAAAACAGGATTTCTCACCTTCCAAATACTTCCCATTGCTCCAAACACTTTCTTTCCTTCACATACTCTCTGTTTTACCTCTATTTTCACACCTGTTCAGATATTTAAAACATTCTACTTGTTCCAGTATTTCGCCATCCAGCCGCATATCTAGATTCACCCTACGAGCACCTCTATTACATACCATCACTTTACTTTTATTGACGTTCACCCTCAGCTTCCTCTTCCCACTTACACCAAACTCTTTGACTACTCGCTGCAGTTTCTCCCCAGAATCTGCCACCAATGCTGTGTCATCAGCAAACAACAACTGGTTCAACTCCCAATCTCTACCATCCTCTACCCATAGTTCTCATTTTCGCCTCCCTCATAACACCATCCATATATATATATGCATTAAACAACCACGGTGACATTACACAACCCTGTCACAGACCTACAATAATAATAATAATAATAATAATAATAATAATAATAATAATAATAATGTACAGTATGTATGTATATACTCAGGCACATACCCCATAGCTGGGGGTAGCCAATTATTATAATAATAATTATAATAAATAAAATATTACAGAAGAAGTAAATTTGTGTAAAAAAAAAAAAAAAAAAAAAAATGGAATAACCAATTAAATTAAGAACAATAATAATAGGAAGTACTGTACGGTGAAACAAAAGCTATAGTTTCCAACCTAACTGCTTACTATCCAATTTCTGAGAGTAGCTGGATGGATTAACAGATATTTAAAATTCTTGTCCATGACACTGTGTAAGCCTTTCCACCTCATTGGCAATAATTACTGCCCTGTCTCTGAATACTGAAGTATTGCGTTAAAATCTTACCCAAAATATTTTCTTTGACCTTCAATGTACATATTCTGAACTGTTATCATCCTTACCCTAGTGCATCCTCTTCATGTCTGAATTGCCTTAGTGAATATAGACGGTTGACTTTATGTAATTGTTGAAAGTGACTGAACTACTAATGGAAAGGAAGGCACAAATTTGGCATAGTTAACTCCTTCAGTATGGATTTTTGTTTTGAATTAATTTTGGCTGATATTAAATAATTTTGTTCAGCTTAAGGACATCAAGGAATTAAAGGGATAAAAAAGTGCATAGTTTATAATTCTATCAGTCATTAGTCATATCAAACTGGGTTATGGAAATTTAAGGGGATTTAAAAGGAGTTAATAATAATGTAATGATCTTAAAAAGCTACTGAATAGAATAGAATACTTTAACTTGAATTGTAGTTTCTGTATTCATACAAAATTTACCAGAACGTCCCGAGCTTTCTATTTGACTAATTCCTTGAATATGACAAGAGTATGTTAGTATACTGTATGTGGAAATAGTTTGCTTGGAAAACAAATTCACTTGCTCATACAGTATAGTGATGTACATTTTATTTGGTAGCTTTGTGTTTTTCTATTTCATAATACTATTTTTCTTAATCATCAATGCATAATTTCCAGTGATTTTAATCAGTTCTTTTGTCTTTATATTGTTCGGTTTCTGCTTTGGTTTGCTTGTTTTGCAAGTTTTACATATTAATTAGCATATGAGCTAGATAGCTCAATAGTTTTGTTTTCATTTTATTATTTTCCCAGATGGTTTGCAAGTTTTTAAAGCCGTCCACTCCCTTGATTGACGGGGCTAAGGCGTGCTCTTGTTAAAGGGACTTAACTGGACGTTTAAAACGAATCGCTAGACCAAGCTGACCAAACTCTTGCCGTCTAACAATTGTACGGCGAGGAATGGAACTGCAGACCCTTAGATCAACAGTCAGACGCGCTACCGACCATGCCACGGTTTAGTGTCCTTTACCATTACAGTGTTATGGCTCCAGGTTACCTTTCACCAGTTGGACTGCAGTTCAATAAAGACTTGCCATAATACTGCCACAACATGTCGTTATTAAGACTAATGGTGGCATAGTGATAACAGTATCATAGTAAGACTTTACTTTATGGGATGACTGTTGGTCCCAAGTCACACCATACCCCCCTTTAACCGCTTGTTTGTTATGAAGTTGGATACCGGTACTGTACATGGAGCATATTCTTTTTTCATCCACTAAATGTGAAGGCCTCCTGACCCTCAGTGGGGTGGAGAAAATGCTACAATATTTAATTGTCATGCCTGTGACTAATTATTTTATGTTAATAAATGCAATTTCAAAGGGGATACCATTTGTAGAAATAAAGTAAGAAATGAAACTAAGATAGGTGAAGGCTGTGTAAAATAATAATAGCTCTCAGAAATGGATTATAAACAGTTGGTTAAACAAAATATGTACATACAGTATATGTTAACACTATAATGTTTAGTTACATGCGAGGTGTGTGTATGACTTACATGGAACATCTGGTTGCCGAGGGTGAACTGCTGTGAGCCGGAGCCCTGGACTGAGGTGGTGGTGGTTCCGCGGTTTGTGTACACCATGGCATTGGAGCTCACTGTAGGGAGAGAAACATAATATAGTCTTAGTTTTACATGCAACAACCTTCATACACATTTAATATATCTAATATATTAGTACTGTATATTATTTTGAAAAAAAAAAAAAAAAAAAAATATAATTTTTTTCTTTTTTTTTAGACATACAAATACTTTAACTAATCTTATAACACATCTAAAAGGACTTTTTTCAACAACTTACCAATAACTTATCTAAAATTTTACCTAAATTATAATGTAAAATACAAGCATTGGAAGACTGAAGAACAGGAGAGAAGTGGTAATGAATAGGAATGACTGGAGAATGCTTGTGAATAGACGAGTGATAACGCAGCTGTAGGGAGATGGGGTCGGGCGCCAGGCACCTGGCCCGGCAAGCTGGTGTATGTTGTGGAAACTCTCCGGGAGGTCTGGGACCAGGGGAGTACTGGAGACTCCAAGTGATCCTTGGTCTCTGGGTCTTCTCCTGGGCGACCTAGATGTGTGAGTTTTATTTTGTTCTGTTTTTGTTTTTTTTTGTTTTCTTGTTTATGTTCGGGCTCTATCTTGAGTCGGCCACCCCCAGCTATGGGGTATGTGCCTGAGTATATAGATACATACAAACCTGTACACTCGACCAAGAAACAATCTTTACACTAACGCTCTAAACATTCTGGAAGTGGGTCGAAATCTTAAGATAATACCTTGCAGACGTATGTTTCATCCGATTCATTCCGTTCACACTAGATAATTTACAGCTCCCCAGTGTAAAGATTGTTTCTTGGTGAAGTGTACAGTGGAGCCCCCATTTTCGCTACATCAGTCTTCGCTGATTCAAATTTCGTGGCACACACCAAATATTCCCAATTTCAATTCTCGCGCCAAAAGCCTCAATTCTCGCATCAAAATCCCAGACGAAACCCGAAAAAATAGAAGAAAAAAAACGAAAAACTCGACATAAAACTAGAAAACAAACAAAAACAATAATTTTGTTTTAACATAACAAAAAGAATCTGCCAGGTGCTTGCCGTTTAGAGACGAAATCCGAGATCCGATCGTCAAATGCGCAAGATGCCGCCATCTTTGTATGACGTCATCACTAAGCAGACGCTTGCAGTTTAGCTAGTATTTGTGTTGACAAAACAACCATTTTCAAGCTTTTTTGTGCCTGAATCCCTTATCTCTCGCGTTTATTATAACCTCTAGTACATCTAGTGATAGGGATGGTTGGCCTGGTGGTAGCAATGAAGGAATTTCATGCTCAAAACACAGAGCAAAGACCAGTCCATGTCGGACGAAAGCGATTGAAATGCCTAGCCTAGACTATGTTAGGCTAAATATGACAATGATTTATAATAAAGTCTGTGTGGTAAGTAATCTTCTCATAATACGTATTTTCCTCATAATATGTATTTATTGGATGTATTTGGGGCGAAATGGGTACTTGAGGGGTGGCTGGACGAATTTAGAACCTAGGCCTAGGCTAGACCTAAAAAAAATTGCATGATAGAAACAATACCCCAATCTACAGTATTTATGGTTAGGACTGTCATTTAGCCATGTCTATATTATTATTTACAATGCATAAGATTTAGGCCTAGGCTACTTGATGTAGCCTAGACAAAAAACATGTTTTCATAGCCTAACACTGGGAAAAAGTGCGGTAATTGTTTAGATTTGGGCCTTTTTTTTCTAGTTATTAAAAACTTATTCTATGGTGTATTATATGATACAGTATAATGCATAAAATTTAATTTGTGTACAATAAAACATGTTTTCATAGGCAAAAAATAGAAAAAAAGACGCAAATTTTGGCATGAGCACGGAACTGATTGAATTTTCCCCATAAGAACAGTGCCCCGATCTTGGCTGTTTCAATCCTAGCTCTATTTCTGCGGAACCGATTAGCAGCTAGGATGGGGGCTCCACTGTACATACATTAACCCTCACAGACCGGTTACGCATTCTATAAATATTCCCCGAAACCCGGGTTTTTTGGCCGAAAAACGTCTACGCCTAGGCTACCGTATCTTTGCTATTTTAACTGCTACCGCATTCCCACTCATCTCCAAGCGTAGATGTGTTTCGTACCTATAGAATGGCATTGAGTAGAGCTCTCTAAGTCAACTGGTTCAGTTGTGATGACAATTTCCGTGGAGAGAACTTTGTGGCGATGTCAGCCATAAGAGACACTTTTCACTACTGAAACAACAACATACAGCCACACAAAAACAAACGACGCCTCTCCTTCTTGTGTTCGGAGGCGCGCGGCGTCGGTCCAACCGGCTGTGTTTATATGCGTCGGACGGACGCCTTTCAAAACAAGCTTACAGGCTTTCAAGCTGCCGGAGCCTCAGAGCCCTTCCGTGTTCCTGGCCCTAGTTTTTTATGGGTGACTCAGAGCCCTACCGGGTCTGAGGGGTTAACAATAGTACAAAATACATATAGCACTCACAAACGATAGTGCTATCGGGTAGATACTTGTGAGCATAGCATGAACACATGACCCCTAGCAACTGCTACCCTACAAATACAGTACAGTGTACCATACTATAGTGCTATCGGGTAGGTATCTACAGTATCTAAACAAAATATTATTTCTTACCATACTTAAGGTAGCCATCAATTTGAAGACTATTTGATCATATCAAATTTGTTATTATGAATAGTCATACCTAAGCTGGGTATTGGATGAATGTATTATGACATTTGGTGATAGTTTCGATAATTAAATTGTTAACTTGTCAAAGCATTTCATTAGTACGGTAAATTTGCTTTCGATTAAGAATTAAAGTGCTAAAAGCTTTCATTGCCGAATAAATATTAGCTAATGTGGACAACTGACGTACCGGTATTGATCCCACGTCCCTGATTTATTGGTACAACATTCTTGTAAGATCCGATGGGTCTGCCTCGTCCCCGACCGGCCGCCAATGCTGCTGCTGCCCCCTGGCTCAACATATTGGCTCCCTGCAGGTTTAGACTCATACCAGTCAGGTTCTTAGGTAATAGGTTAGGCATCTTCACAGGCTCGAAGGCTTTGCCCAGGGTGTTGGGCCGTCCTCGGTGGATCTGAAAATGTAAGGTTGATACTTAGTTACCAAATGGCCAGGTTTATATACTCAAAAGTAGATGCAAAGTAATTAAAATGTAAAACTTACAAACTAGACAAACCAAAACTGGGACAAAGACAATATAAAGGCAAAATAACTAATCAAAATCGGTATGTGGAAACAACGCTTACTAAAATTAAATTTATGAAATAAAAGAACAAAATCCACCACATACTGTAGGGTGTACATTACTAAATGAGTAAGTTAATTTGTTAAACACATTTTTTAGCACACAGTAACAGTATGTGGATAATAATTCAAGGATGAGAAAATTACTTACTGATGTAAAAGTATACATATTAAACAATATACAGTACAATATTCACAGAAACGAATGGAATCATAAATATTTATCCGTTTATTCTCATAATTCCTCCACATACAATTAGTCAACTTGACAGTCAAGAGCAAAAAGATATCAATCATAACAAAACAAAATAGAAATACAATAGAACCTCGCCCATCTGGAAACTCAAGACTTCCGGACGAGAGTATTTCAATTCGGAATCCTTACTCAGACATCCGTTAAAGTCCAGAAGTCTGAGTAATATAGTCCGGAAATGTAAGACCTTGTCTGGACTACAGTATATTACTCGGGACTTCTGGACTTTTCTGGAAGTCCGAGTAATATAGTTTGGAAATGTAAGATCTGGTCCAGACTATTATATAGTACAGATTGCAAAGTAAACATACCAAAACAGGAATAGCACAATATACTAATACTTTCAGACTTTTCCTGAAGTTAGACTATGAAGATCTAACTTTTGGCAGATCCAGATCGTATTCTCCCCCAACGAGGACCGAGGACAGCCATGAATGTAAATGTAGATCCGACCAGAACCAAAAATTCGATGAAAGAACGTTCTGTGAGTTCTAAAACCACAACTTTAAAGGTTTTCTATGCAAACGCTCGTAGCATACGCAATAAATTTTCAGATTTAGAGGAACTAGTGTTTACAGAAAATTATGATGTGATTGGCATAACAGAATCTTGGCTCAATACAGAAGATAGAGACTTTTTAGCAGAGTATTCACTTCCCGGTTATGTAATGTTTGAGAACAGCCGAATAAATAAAAATGGAGGTGGCGTTTTATTTTATATCAAAGAAAGTCTTAAATAGCTGTGGAAGAAAAGAAGAAAGCATATAGAGTGGGGTTGGGTAGCAGAGGGAATGAAGATTCCGAGAGACAGAAACGAGCGAGGTACGTGGAGAGTAAGAGGGTGGTGAAGAGAGTAGTGAAGGAAAGTAAGAGAAGAGTAGATGAGGAATTTGGAAGGAATCTGAGTGTAAAATGGAGGGAGAGTAAGAAACTGTTCTGGAAAGAAGTCAAGAAAGTTAGGGAAGGTAGCAAGGGAAACAGTAAGGGTGTGAAAGATAAGAATGGGAGAATGCTAGCCGAGAAGCAAGAGAGAGTCGAAAGATGGAGGGAGTACTTCAGTGAGTTGCTAAATGAAAGGAATGAAGAGCCAGCAAACATAGCTGGATATGGTATGGGAGGGAGAAGAAGAGAAGTAGTGGAGGAGGAGGTGGGGATCAGGAGGTCAGAAGTGTGGGAAGCCATGAAAAGAGTGAAGTTGGGGAAAGCACCAGGAACAGATGGAGTGTGTGGGGAAATGTTGAGGTATGGTGGTGAGATAGTGATAGAATGGGTATGGAAAATGTGCAAACTAGCATGGGAGAAGGGGAGTGCACCCGATGACTGGAAGACTGGCATAATAGTCCCCCTATATAAGGGCAAAGGGGAAAGAGGAGTGTGTGGTAACCACCGAGGAATATGTCTTCTAAGCGTAGTAGGGAAGGTATACAGTAGGGTAGTGATTGTGAGAGTGAGAACGGAGAAATGGATAGGCGACGAGCAGGGAGGTTTTAGGAAGGGAAGAGGATGTGTAGATCAGATTTTTACCCTGAATTGTGTTGTGGAGAAGTATCTGGAGAAGAAACAAAAGGTGTATGTTGCCTTTATGGACTTGGAGAAGGCCTATGACAGAGTGGATAGAGAAGGTTTGTGGAAAGTACTTAGAATATACGGAGTAGAGGGCAAGTTGCTGAAAGCAGTGAAGAGCATGTATGAGGGTGCAAAGGCGGCAGTACGTGTGGAGAGTGAGCAGAGCGAGTTCTTTGACCTGAATGTTGGTTTGAAACAGGGGTGTGTGATGTCCCCGTGGTTGTTTACTGTATATATGGATGGAGTTATGAAAGAAATACTATCAAGAGCAGTGGATGTTGGTGTATCGCTGAAAAGGGAGGGAATTGAGTGGAAGCTACCTATACTGCTGTTTGCGGATGATACAGTTCTGATGAGTGATAATGAATGGGAGTTGCAGGGTCTGGTAAATGAGTTTGGAACAGTGTGCGAAAAACGGAATTTGAAGGTAAATACGGGGAAGAGCAAGGTTATGGTCTTCGAAAGGGGTGAAGTCACAGAGTGTGAGGTGAAGCTGAACGGTCAGGCTATGGAGATCGTCAACTCTTTTAAGTATCTGGGCAGTGTGTTGAGTAAAGATGGGACTATGGATGAAGAGGTGCGGGAGAGGGTACAACAGGGGAAGAGGGTTGTAGGAACGCTAAAAGCAGTAACAAAAATAGGGTGGTCAGTATGGAAGTGAAGAAGTCCTTGCATGACAGTGTGGTAATCCCGACACTGACTTACGGAAGCGAAGCATGGACGTTGGTTGAGAGACTCAGACCAAGAGTGAGAGCAGTGGAAATGAATTACTTAAGGAGTGCGTGCGGAGTTACATGGAGGGATAGACAGACTAATGAGGAAGTAAGAAGGAGGTGTGGTGTGGAGGTAGATGTGCTGGAAAGTGTGAAAAGGAACAACTTGAGATGGTTCGGCCATATGGAACGTATGGAAAGCGAGAGAATGACTAAGAGGGTGTATGAGAGCGAGGTGGAGGGACAGAGGGGGAGAGGTAGACCGAATATGAGGTGGAAGGATGGAGTGAGGAAGTACATGAACGAAGGTGGTGCTGGTTGGGGGGAGGGGCGTCGACTGACTGGGGACAGAGGTGCATGGGGGCGGTTCGTTCGTGGCCACCCCTTCGGGGATCACGGCGTCAGGCAATAGATAGATAGATAGAAGTCTTAACCCGACCCTCGTGTCAAAACCTCAAATTGTGAACGTCGACACATCTTTTGTGCTAATAAAGAATAATAAAGGTACAAAAATAATACTTGCGTTAATATACAGACCTCCAGCTCAATCAGTGCAAACTGACCGAGAAATTTACGAACAAATTGCAGATGTAAGTAACTCGCAAGATACCGTAATTTTTGGCAACTTTAATTTACCTGTGACCAAGTGGGGCGATACTCTTACTTCACACTCCGGACATGACTTGTATACGAACTTGCAAGAGTTCGCTTTATCAATTTGTTCGAACGCCGACCCGTGGTAATAACGTTCTTGACATTGTACTTGCAACAAAAGAAGAATTGATAGAGAATTTGAATGTTGGTGATGAATTCAGTAACAGCGACCATCGTACGATAACTTTCACTTTAAAGTTTACTAGTAACGAACCAAATAGTAGCATCGAAAAAATCCCTAATTTAAAGAAAGCAAACTTCCATAAACTTAGAGCTATGTTTAAAGAAACTGACTGGAGCTTTTTAATTAACAATAACGACATAAATACATCTTGGAAGTTATTCGAAACCACTTACCTAAAAGCAGTGCAAGACTGCATACCATCGAAAATACGGCGTCCAGGCCATAATAATAAGCCCAAATGGTGGAATAAAGATATTTCAAACTGCCTGCTTGCTAAAAAATTTGCTAATGATAGATTAAAATCCTCACAAAATACGAAGAACGGGTGAAATTTGTAGAGCTACGACGCAAAGCCAAAAAGTTAATTAAGCAGAGTAAAAAGACCTTAGAGTTACATATTGCGAATCAAAGTAAAACAAACCCGAAAGAATTCTATAGTTATACCAGAAAGAAAAATGTAGTTACTTCAACTGTTGGACCGTTAGTCGATGAAAATGGAGAATACACCAAAGACGAATTACAAATGAGTAATGCCCTCAATACCTTCTTTGCATCAGTTTTTACAACAGAAGACCTCAGTGATATCCCTACACCATCGCTGATTCAGATGTTCTAAGCAATATCACCGTTACAGAGAGAGAAGTATTGAATTGTTTAGATAAACTCAAGGTAAATAAAACGCCAGGACCTGATACAATCTCGCCTAGAGTTCTAAAGGAAGCTAAGGATGAGCTCTCCAATCCACTGACATTACTATTCAATAAATCCTTGCAGTCTGGAACTATGCCTGATCAGTGGAAGCTAGCCAACGTAACACCGATATTAAAAAAAGGCAGCAAATCCCTACCCAGTAACTATCGTCCAATTAGCTTAACCTCAGTTGTTTGTAAAATGCTAGAAACGGTCATACGAGACAGACTCGTAAATCACTTAGAGGAAAATAATATACTTAAAGATACTCAACACGGCTTTCGTAAAAAACGTTCCTGTTTAACCCTTCAAACTCGGATGGTACACGTGTGTACCATTATGTTTTGCCCCCAGGAACCCGGGTGGTACAACATTGTACCAGTGGTTGAAAGCCTGTGAGCTTGGTGTGCGAGGCGTCGGTCCGATGCATGTAAACAACAGCCGGCTGGACCGACGCCCCGCATCTCCGGCCACAAGAAGGAGAGCGTCGCTTGTTCGTGTGTGCCTGTATGTTGTTGTTAAGTATCGAAAAGTATTGTAAAGTGGCTGTTGTTGCCGAAGTTATCTCCACTGAAATCATCATCACAACTCAACCAGTTGACTTAGAGAGCTCTACTTAACGCCATTCTACAGGTAAATAACACAGCTACGCTTGGGGATGCGTGGAAATGCGGGAAGCAGTCAGCATAACAATGATACGGTAGCCTAGCCTAGACGTTTTTCGGCCAAAACACCCGGGTTTCGGCCAATATTTATGTAATGCGTAGCCGGGGCTGGAGGGTTAACAAACCTCTTAGACTTCTTCCACGATATCCTCAACCTCTACGATGAGAGTAAAGCTGTAGATATTATATACCTTGATTTTCAAAAGGCCTTTGACAAAGTTCCCCACAAACGTTTACTGCTAAAACTAAAAGCGCATGGAATACAAGACGGTGTGTTGAAATGGATAGAAAATTGGTTCGGCAACAGAAAGCAAAGGGTAGTCATAAACGGTAAAGCATCTAAATGGACCAATGTAAGTAGCGGGGTACCCCAGGGATCGGTACTAGGACCAATTCTCTTTCTAATTTACATCAACGACATAGATGAGGGTCTCACCTGTACAATCTCAAAATTTGCTGACGATACAAAAATTGTAAATAGCGTACTCTCAAAAGAACAAGTTGACGATATGCAACACAATCTAGATAAATTGTCATGTTGGGCCCAAATTTGGCAAATGAGTTTCACTGCGGATAAATGTAAAGTACTACATGTCGGATACCTAAATGAGAAGCAAACTATTCGATGAATGGCACTCAGCTTAAGAATGTAAACAGAGAAACGATCTGGGAGTAACAATATCGAGTAACCTAAAACCGAGTCAACAATGTTCAGAAGTTGTTAAGAAGGCAAACAAAATAATTGGCTTTATAGGCAGGTCATTTGAGCATAAATCCAAAGAAGTTATCCTAACCCTTTACAATTCCTTAGTCCGCCCTCTTCTGGAATACTGCGTTCAATCCTGGTGCCCTTATTACCAAAAAGATATAAACAAGCTAGAACGAGTTCAACGTAGAGCTACCAAAATGATACCTAGCCTAAAGAACAAACCATACGAAGAGCGTCTTAGAGAATTAAATCTATTTCCTTTAACCCGCGCTGGGTTAAAGGAAATAGATTTAATTCTCTAAGACGCTCTTCGTATGGTTTGTTCTTTAGGATTAAGAGGTGACTTAATTCAAGTGTTCAAAATCATCAAAGGCATCGACAATATGAACTGTAGTAAGTACTTCACTATCGACCAATCTAATTACACATGGGGAAACGGTTGCAAAATTATTGGTAAATCTTTTAACTCGCACGAATCTAAGAATTTCTTCTTCAATCGAGTTGTCAACTTGTGGAATGGGCTTCCCCGAAACGTTATAGACTGCATCACCGTTGATTCATTTAAACTCCGCCTAGACAAATATCTCTCATCAAACCCGCGACTGACTGCGTTTGTAAATGAATAACTTTATTTTATCCCCCCCTCAGTTACTAACCCATCTGTCCTCTACTAACTTCCTAATCCTGCCACGGACATTAGTTCCAGGGCAGTAATTCCCTTTCCAATGTTCCCTTACCCACTCTAAACCACTGTTTGGACACTTGATCCTCAGTGTTTTGGAGGACAAGCAACCTAGAAGGGTCACTAGATCTGTTGTTGCTTGATTTCCTTTGTACTCCTTTGTACAAATTAGTCTGGTTGGGCGAGGTTTTACTATTAAAAATCTCTATGCACCTTAGGTATTTTGGCCGGAGGTTCCCAATCGAGCAGCTCACAGTTCCTCTCTGGCTTGTACTTCTTGGCGCAAGAGAAGGAGTGTCGAGTCATCTTGCTCTTGTTGTTGTCCTCGTAGGGGCAGAGAGAACACTGGAAGAATGCCGGCGCTCGCTCCAGACGACCTCGAACATTGTGCTCCGCCTCCATGTGGAAGAGGATGATCTGCAGAAGGAAATGGGAGTTAAATCATGTAGAAGATGAAGATGGAGACATGTTAAACTACTAAAGGTTATAAAATGTTCCGGTATATATACGCGAACAAGGAAATACAGTATGCATGAATAATTGGTTACATTACTTCAAGAGCTAATAAAGCTTTTCAACCTCTTTGTGGAACATGATCATTTGCTTGGGGATAACTAGGTTGAAGTGAATTGAATTTGACTCAGTTGTTGCCAGTTACTATAAAACCTCCTAGCTTATATACAGATTAGGATGGCAATACTTTAGATATATTAATACAAGTGGTTTTAAAACTGCTTTGTCTAGATGTAAATAGAATTATCTGCTTGGGGATAATTTAGTAAATTTATTCCAAGTGGTACGGTAATAAAATTACAAATAACAACGTGGGCGTTACTTCAATACCTCCTACTATGGGCTGTATTCTCTGTTGGCAACTTGGCACACAACCCAACCAATCAGAAACATAGTGACTTCATGACATAGAATTAAATCAAAGAGATGATTAGGTTTGGCAGTCTTCCAGTTTGTAAATATTGGCAACCTGATTCAAATGCCAATATAAACTCAGTTTTAAATTTTTGTAAGATATTGAAAATGTCTTAACAGCATAAACTTATTCGCTTGCAGATCCTAAAGTTTATGATCTTCAATACAGTAAATTCTAAATTTCAAACAATTAAAATGTAAAACTTGCAAACTAAACAAACCAAAATTGGGACAAGGACAATATAAAGTCAAATTAAATTATCAAAATCGCTATGTGGAAACAACGCTTACTAAAATGAAAATTATTAAATAAAAGAACAAAGACAATTCATCATTCATTTTAAACATAATTTGTGATGATAATACAGAAAAGTAAATGTTGCATGTAACAAACCTGTGGACCCCGAGTCTCAAAGTCACAGAAATTACACTTGTAGGTATAATTGACCATGTGGGGAGACTCCAAATGTCGCTCCATCACCATCTCACTCTCGGTCTTGAAGGTGCAGAACTTACAGATACGAAGGGGAACGTGCAGGTGGGAGTTCTTCTTTCTGGTAAATTCTAGTTGCTTATCTAACATTTTCACTCCCATCTGAAATACAAATTGCATGGATGAAATATAATTAAATAATCCCTTGAACAAGATAACAATATTTATATTTTGTAATTAGATGTGTGTGAATTTGTATTTTGTCTTTGTGTGTTCAGTTTTCTGTTGTGTTGTGTTTTGTGCTATCCCTATTCTTGCTCTGTCTTGAGCCCAGTGACCAGATTGTTTGTACAGATTATGTGTTTAGTTGGTACAATACTTTATATTATGTATTTGTTAGAACATACATTTTGTATTTTTCTTGTATTGTTTTAATCTTTTGTCTACTTGTGTCTTTTTGTAATAGTTTTCTTTATTATTTATGTAATAGTTACTTGTTTTTTTCAATAAATCATTGCTCCTTAATACTAAGTGCCTCTATGATACACACTTATGAATTTCTCCTTTGATATTGACGAGAGCACTTAGGTTGGTGGTTACCATTTCTATGACCGGGATAGTAGAGCTGCTTTCCATGGAGCTCTGTGCTGGCCAGGTGCTGGCCTGAGCTTTATAAACACAAATGTTTTTTTTTTTTTTTTTTTTTTTTTTTTTATTCCTAATAAATTGATTTTTTTTATATATTGCGATTCTGTTTTGCTATTGTTAGTAATGAAACTTTAGTTATTGTTTTGTGTTTTGCCATGTTCAACATGCATTTCAGTTAAGTTGTCGAGTTTCATATATTCTATTCTTAAATCCATTGAATCTGTTAACACTAGATATCATTTGTGATAACTCCTTATATAAATTTATTTGAAGAGGTCTAACTCAATCGTAGTCAAGATTTGAATTCCATAAGAAAGCTAGAAACAACACACTTACTATTCTTGAATAACTTTATGAAACTCGCCAACTTAACTGAAATGCATGATAAACACAGCTAACAAAACAAACTATTGCTTCAACACAAGAATTGGCTTAACACAATCACAATATGTTAAAAATTTAAATTTAAATCACAAAACATAAATAAAACGTTTGAAGAGAACAGGCTGCCACCTGGTTAGCGCAAAGCTGTGTAGAGCACCTCAACTATCCCAATACAAGAATTGATCTCCACCGACCTAGGCGCTCTCATAAATACTACACAAGAAAGTCAAATGCGTGGATCAGCGAGAGGCACTTTGTACGAAGGAGCAATTATTTATTTGTACAACAAACATAGAACTACGTTGATGATGATGATTAAGTTAGGGTGTACCGTTGTTACAAGGACTTAACTGGATACAAAATGTACACTTGAACAAATACATAAAATAAAGGGACACCCAAAAATATTCTAACAATGTGGTCATCGGGTAAGCTCGGCCAGCTTTGAAATTTGACGGCTCCTCTCTCTTTGGGAGGGGGGTTCGGCAATTTGCAGATTCATTTATTTTAATATCTCGGCAATGGAATGGGTCAGGCGGCATAAATAAAATTTCCAAATATAGCACAAACCTTCGTCTAGAGAATGTCAGTAGAACCCTTTACATCAAGTGGTAGTTATGTGATGATGTGATTAATAGAGGTAACTTTGCCGCTTGTAATTCTTTAGCAACTTGCATTACTTTGGGTAAGCCACTTTGGTCACTGCTATCGTCATTGTAATAATGTCATGCATATTGATTTATTTTAACATTGTATTTCTGAATGCTAAAGAGCAACCCCCGAGTCCCCAGAATAGCGAGAGGGTTAAGATTGCAAAATTATCTAAGATTTAGGAATTGGTAAAGTTTGAGTTTTTAATATGTCAGTGTACAGCGCTTGTGCGTGCATGGGTTCGAACGCTGCGGGACTTGTACAGCTGTGCTTCCAAGCCGGCGGCAGAAAAAAGACCGAGATTGGTTGATGTATGTTAGCACTGTATACGCCTTGACCAACAGAGCTTTCAAGCGCATGCGATATAAAGCACCTAAAAGAGCTGCACGGTGCGAGCTCTGACTATCTTTCACACAGGGCACCCGGGCTCCATGAGTTAATTACTTAGATTCGCAGAATGCAGACAGATCCTACATACAGATATTCAAAACTCAAACTTCACTAGTTCCTAAATCTTAGATAATTTTGCAATCTTAACCCTCTCGCTATTCTGTGGACTTGGGGGTTGCCGTTTAGCATTCAGAAATTGGGAGGTTTAACGACCCTCCCAATACCAAATATGGTAAACCTCCTATTTGGTTGTAGCCTCGGAGTACCCAACGTAGAGCTTATACTATGACGATGTAATATGCTTCGCTCTAGAGCGGCAATTATCGTATACACAGCGTGAATTAAATCGATAACATCTAGAGTAGCACCTTACTCTCACTACTAGGTACGTTGTACATACTTTTGAGGTATTTTTAACAGAAAATTGAAAAGAAAAACAAGAAAGAAAAGAGAAAGTTGTCGACTAGGCCATTCCATCTGGCTCTTCACGCCGCTGTCAGGGGCGTGCCTTCTAACCCGGTCCGGATTAAAGGGCATCTCGATATCAAGCTACAAAAGAGGTAAGATTGGATGGGCAGGGGTACGGTCTGCGGGAGGGATACTATGACGTTGGATACTCCGAGGCTACAACCAAATAGGAGGTTTACCTTATTTGGTATTGGGAGGGTCGTTAAACCTCCCAATTTAGTAGTAGCCTCTACGTTCCAACGTAGAGCTTAGAGTACCAAAATTGGAGGCGGACATCCAAGCTGAAAAAACTCAAACAACAGCAATTAGTTAAGGATCATGATAAAGAAAAGACAGACTTAAACAAGAGAGTTTATATACAGAGTGTACGGACAGGTGCATATTAACCCTCCAGCCCCGGCTATGTATTATATATATATTCCCCGAAACCCGGGGGTTTTGGCCGAAAAACGTCTACGCCTAGGCTACCGCATCTTTGTTATTTGGCTTGCTTCCGCATTCCCGCGCATCCCCAAGCGTAGATGTGTTTCGTACCTGTAGAATGGCGTTAAGTAGAGCTCTCTAAGTTGTTGTTGTTGTTGTTGTTCCCCAGGCTGCCTGGCCGAACAGCCCCAAGGTCCCGAGCATGGCCAAGGCCATAGAGCGCCCCCACAAAACCCTCCCTGCTTACCACTAACAAAACCCAGGTGACCGAAGCCACTCTAAGGCAGGGAGCTGAGGAGGGCGCAGAAACGCCCGGGAAACCAAAGCCCCACCCAAGGCCCTGTGCCCCTCAGCAATTAGAAGGGAAAGTTGAGGGGCAAGGGAAAAATGTGACGCTTTGGCTCCCAATCTGCCAACTTTTAGGTTGGCAGTAGGGAGGTCGATCCACGGAAAATCTACTTGATCCACTTGAGATCTAGAAGATATATAAGTAAAAGGAACAGTCAGAGTAAGCTATGGGTATGGCAGAGATCGCTCAGCTCTCACTCTGATAGACCAGCCCATCACCAGAGAGCTCTCTAAGTCAACTGGTTCAGTTGTGATGATGATTTCATTGGAGATAACTTTATGGCAAAAACAGCCACTTTACACTACTTTTCGATACTTAACAATAACATACAGGCAGACACGAACAAGCGACGCACTCCTTCTTGTGGTCGGAGATGTGGGGCGTCGGTCCAGCTGGCTGTTGTTTACATGCGTCGGACGGACGCCTCGCACACCAAGCTTACAGGCTTTGAGCTCATGAGTGCCTCAGAGCCCTTCCGGGTAGCTCGGGTGTGTTTTTTATGGGTGCCTCAGAGCCCTTCCGGGTCTGATGGGTTAAGAGAGTCCACGTACAGTCATGTCATGATCTTTTAGATCTCAACCAACCTAATTGTATGAATGTTACATAACATAATGGTGGATATCGATGACAGGATGCCCCCCCCCCCCCTTTTGGAGTAAAGTAGGAAGTACGACACCGGATAAGACCAAGTGTAAACATCGCTAACAGTACCGCGCACAATGGAAAAAGTGCCGGAGGTGATAAGTGACACCCAGTAGATAAGTGACTGAACACTTAATTCTGTGGACTACTAGTAAAAACAGTAGGACAAACACCCCCAAGGACAATGCATGAACATGACACAAGCGGGTGATGCATAACGAACAGAATGTGATGATGGGAAGAAAATAATGAAACATACAGTAACCTCTACATTTCAAACATATAATGTAGTAATTGAGGAAATGAAAAACAAGATCCTTAACCCTAGGTGACATTACATACATATATGTGCAACCCATAGCCCCTCCCCCCTCCCCCCAAAATTGGAGCGGACAGGATAGGAGAAAGACAGTAGGGGGAAGGACAAGCATAGAGGAATACCCCTAAGTAACTCTTTGGCCCAATGCAACACAAGACACCCTGGCCTGTCTGTGGACATGGACAGATAGGAGGAGACAAACGTGTTGGGGGAAGACCACAGCCCTGTGTCAGTAATATCCCTGAGGGAGTGATTGTGAAGAAAGCGGAGCGTGGCCGCATAAAACCTAATGTCATGCGCCGAACCAGAGGATTGCTATCCTTAACCCTTGTCTAGCGGGGTGTTTTGGGCTCATTTGGGCATATTCAGGCCCTCCTGCATGATAAATCAAGCATTTGCATGAAAAAAAAATATATATTTAGCAAAAAACTAGGCACTAAAAGCTTCAAAGTGAGACCAGAACGAGCTACGTAGCACTCGTGGTTCTCGTGGATCCTGTAGTGGTGCCACGAACATGGAAGTTTAGCATATATCGGTATATTTTTCCCAGCTATGCTCACTACTGGCTACACTGCCGGCCTCTCGAGAACACAGGGAACATGAGTTAATGGGCGGCGGTAAGCCCTGGGAGTCGGCTGTCTGGCCCGCTGCTCTCCCGGCCATTTGCACTCGATTTTAACCCTTTAAAAGCCTTAATAATGCTCCTAACTTGCTGCAAATTGGTGCACGACTTAAGTCGAGCGCCGCTCTTTAAGGGTTAATGATGCGACACAGGCGTAGTCCCACAGCACGTTTGGTCAACCTCCTACCGGTCTTAGGCGCCACCCATAGTGCCAACCCCGACCCCGGCACAGTGGAATGAACATAGGAATGAAGCGAAAGAACAGGGCACAACGTGTGATGACGATGGCTGCGCTTAAGAGCGGGGACTGTGAAAGGCTTAAACACGTGTGCCTCACGTTCGTTCTTTGCAATAAAATTAACAGACGGAGTAAAAGTTACCGACCCGAGGATGGGAGCAAACCGCAAGCAGTTCTGGGCCCGAGACATGGCAGCCAACTCCGAGACCCTCTCACCCGTAGCTAAAGCTAGAAGAAACAGTGTCTTGTCAAGTAATCTGTCAGATGTGGGGTGAAGAGTGTAGGCCGCAGACGAGAGCCTTTGGAGAACCGCCGCCAGAGACCACTGAGGGGGAATCTGACGCGGGGGTGGTCTGAGCCGAAAGCAGGCTCGCATGAAGAACTCCAGTTCATTCTGAGGAATGACCAACCCTGTGAGGGTCTCAAAAGGCTCGCGAATGGCAGACAGGTGGTTCCTAATTGTGTTGTACATGTAGCGACGCTCCTCAAATAAATAATTGAGGTAGTGAAAAACAAGCGCCACTGATGGAGTTGTCTGTGAAGAGGTGTGTAACCAAGAAGTAAAGCTGTGCCAGTGAGATTCATATATCTTCCATGTAGACGGTGTCCAATGTAGAGTGAATTTGTCACACAAACATCCATGATGCGAATGCCAACGAGGTCCCTAGGCCTCCAATCGACCCCAAGTGGAAGCTTGAGACCGATAGGGGCACGGGATCCGGGCACCATCGTTTCAGCTGACCGTACCAGGCTTGGGCCGGCCATAGGGGCGCGATCAACCAAACTTTGCCCTGGTACTCTCTCAGCCTGTGGAGGACCTTGCACATCAAAAGTGCTTCGGGTGGCGGAAACACGTACAGTGACTGCCACCTGTTCCAGTCCTCGCTGAAAGCGTCCGGTTCCCCCGCTGGAGTGCGAATCCAGCGGGTCAGGAACACAGGCAACTTGGTCGTCTCGTGAGAAGCGAACAAGTCTACCTGCGGAACACCCCAGGAGGCTGCCAGGCCGTCGAATACGGTTTGTTTGAATGACCATTCTACCTGGGTGCTCCGTCCCCGAGACAGAGCATCCGCCCACAGGTTGGCAGACCCGGGCAGGTAGGTTGCATGCAGTGTAATGTTGTAACGATCTGCCTGAAAAAACAGTTTCTCCGCCAGATCCTGAAGCACCGCGGATCTGGAGGAGCCCTGTTTCTGTATGCAATGAACTGCAGTCATGTTGTCCATCCGGAAGGCCATCGACCTGCCGGTAAGGGCTTGCCCATGATCCCGCAGGAAGAACAACGGGACTAACAGTTCCAAGACGTTTATGTGTAGGTGAGTGAGACCTGACCACCTGCCTTGGTTTTGGTGACCCATGCTTGATTGGTAGCCCCATCCCACTTCGCTCGACGCATCGGTGTCTATCCAGATGGTCGGCGGGGGCGAAGTCCAAGGCACAGCTCTCGCGAGCTTGTCCCGAACAACCCAGTGTGTCAAAAGCAAATGGATCGAGCGCGGAATCGGCCAAAGCTGATGTGGAGGCAACAGTGGGAATGCCTTGTTGCACAGTTGAATCAGGCGTTTGATCCTGAGCCTCCCTAGGGGAATGGTCAGACACGCCCAGTTGAGCGACCCGATCAACGAGTCCCAGAGTTTCCTGGTAATGGAGACAGAGTGCAACGCAGCGAAAAGTTTCCTTCGAATCTTCGATGCGTTCACCCGACTCTGTCTGACGGTCGCGCTCGCCATGTCCCAGTCCAGGCCCACCCACGTCACGTCTTGCGACGGGGTGAGGCACGACTTGGGAACGTTTATCTTGAAACCTAAACGTATGATGTGTTGGATGACAAGGAGAGTGTGTTGTGCACATTGAGTGGGAGAGTCTGCGGAGATGAGCCAATCGTCCAAGTAAAACAGGATCTGAATCCCCTGACGGAGCAGGGGAGTCAGAGCCTGCTTGACGAGTTTCGTAAAGACTCGTGGTGCGATATTGAGACCGAAGGGCAGCCTGTCGAACGTGAACACCCTTTCGTGCAGCTGGAGCACCAGATAGCACTGGAACCGAGGCGCAATAGGCACATGCCAATATGCGTCCTTGAGATCCAGGGATATCACTCAGCAGCCGGGACGGAGCACCAACCGCACCTGACTGATGGTGAGCATCCGAAAGCGGTCGTTCATGATATGCAAATTGAGGCACGACAGGTCGACCACCGGTCTCATCGCATCGCAGTCCTTCTTTGGGACCAGAAACACATGTGAGAGGAAGACCCGCTTGAGTGGCGAAACTTCCCGAACAATCCCATTCTCGAGCATTGACATGATAACTTTGGCCACGTCTGGAGAGACGTGCCGATGTCGGGGAGCACGTCTGAGAGGGGGCCTTGACCGCCACCTCCAGGACAGACCCCGCTTCACAACCCGACGCGCCCACGATCGGCGAGGCCATTGCCGATAGTGGGGGCAAATGAAGCCGGTAGGGGCCCCTTGTGTGAGCCTCAACACTCGTTCGGGGAGGCGGTCGGGAGAGAAGGAGGAAAAACCTGGAGGAACTAGCGTTTTTTTGAGCCAGCATAGTCGTCAGTCTTGCCGCGGCTAGACTGACCTCCACGGGCACCCCCTCCCCTGTAGCGACCGCGTCCCTGAAACCTGCGCGGAGGATCCTGCGCTGGGCGGCGATGCTCCTGCCTCTGGTCGGTACGCCGTGAGGACGAGATGGGCGAAGAGGCGAGCGGCGGACATAAGGGCGCATGGCCCGTCCCCAACCCCCTTGGCGTCGCCCATCGACGGTACCTCGCCAAGGTTGGCGTCCCCTCGGCGGACCGGCCTTCCTCCCACGACCCTGGGAGGAAGCGGCTGCGGGAGGCCGCGACGCCCCAGAAACACAGGGTGCGAAGTGTCCCGCAGTCACAAAGAGCCTCTTGCCACACACCATCCGAGAAGAGACCCTCAGTTGCGAGCTCAGAGAGGAGCAGCTTCGTCCTGATCTCCGCGGGCGCCTTCTTACAGAAGGCCACCCTCAGCGACTGTCGACACTTAGCAGCCTCATGGATGGCACTCTGAAGGTCACCCACCGAGTTCAGGGCGAGCTGCAGCTGCACGCGCCGCAAGGTCTCCCAACCCTTCTTGAGGTCGCCAGCAGGCTCGGCTTCAAGAAGCCTGAGGTGAATCCTCGCCATTTGGAACTGCAGGAGGGTGGAGAGCAAGCAGGGGTAGGTAGTAGGGGTAGGCAGCCCCGCCCAGGGAAGTACTACCGCCAAGGCTTCGGGAGACTCAGGGAATAGCCTGAATTCCATTTTCTCTCCCAGGCCTTGGTAGCTGGATACATATCTTTCTGCCTCACACATCAGGGGTATCAGGAAAACCCTCTTTATATAACATACACATCCAACTTCACGACACTGCCCTACATTGCTATCCTCTATCCATAAAACACTACTCTTCCCACTACATATCATACATGTAACACCATACACCTTACCCAATAAACATGGCAGTACAATTGTTAAGAGCAAACCTGGTGGTCCCTCGGATATCCACCCCCGGCAGGGTTGGGTCATTGACACAGGGCCCTCCCGGTCGTCATCATGCGACTGTGTCAAGAGCATTGCAACGTCCCAAAGCTGCTCGTCGGTGCAGCTTTTTCTTTAGCAATATAAGGGGACTTCACTCTAACATCAATTCTGTACACCAATTTCTTCAAGCAGAATCCCCTACTCTCCTTTTTTTGACAGAGACTCAAGTAACATCCACATCTGACACGTCTAGATTTAATTTTCCAGGTTATCAACTGCTCCAAAATTTCAGACCTAAAGGAGGTGCATGTTGCTTCGCAAAATCTGAAATTGCCCTGGAGGAGGTTACTAGTTTCAATTGTCCCTATTTTGATTATTCTATATACAAATTAATTTCTGCTGGTAAATTTAAATACATATGTTGCATCTACCGTTCCCCAAATACTCTTCCAGAGCAGTCTTTTGATTCTCTGTCCTCACAACTCAGTGTCCTCAACTTAAATGCTTCTTCTGAAATCACTGTGTTGGGTGATTTTAATGTCCATAATGTTGAATGGCTCACTCATTCAGCCAGGACTGATGATGCTGGTCTTGAATGTGAGCTATTTGCAGACTCATTTAATCTCACTCAACTAGTCAACCAACCCACCCGTGTACCAGATAATCCTAATCATAATTCCCACCTACTGGACTTATTTTTAACAACCAATTCAGAAAATTATGATGTTACAGTGAGGTCCCCGCTTGGATCTTCTGATCACTGTCTGATACAGGCCACCTGTCTATCACCTACCACACCTTCCCACTCTGAACCTGTTTTGGTGACTAAATGGCATTACGATAGGGCAGACTGGGAGGGTCTTCAAGGTTTCTTTATTGATATTCCCTGGACCTCTTTCTTTTCTAATGATGCACACTCCACCTTGAACCACATACAAGATTTTGTAAAAATTGGAATGGAAACTTTTATTCCTCATCAAATGTACAGTAAAAGATCTAATTCACCTAAATGGTTTGACCATAATTGTGCTAGAGTAACTGAACAAAAAGCAATAGCCTACAATGCATACACAAGATAAAAAACACATGAAGCCTTTAATTACTTTAGAAACATCAGAAATCATGCCAAAACTGTATTAAACCTAACTAAATCAAACTTTCTCCACAAGCAGGCAAATAAACTTCTAAATAATCCAAATGATAACAAAATATTTTGGTCTACTCTTAACTCATTTAAATCCAACTTCACTACTGCTTCATCCATTCCACCATTAAAATCTCCGACTGGCAATCTTGTAAGTGACCCACGAGGTAAAGCTAACCTTCTTGCGGATATTTTCTCCACCAACTCAACCTTAGATGAAATAAATCAAGATGTCCCTGTACTTAATTTTAATTCGCCTGAAATTCCCTCACTTAAGATCCACACCAGACATGTCAAAACTATTTTGCAGAATCTCTCGGTAGATAAGGCTCCTGGTCCAGATGAAATTCCTCCAATAGTACTTAAGAATTGCTCCTTGGTGCTCGCTCCTGTATTGGCAAAAATTTCCGTCTGTGTACTCATACCTCATGCTTCCCAGTACCCTGGAAAGAAGCAAACATCCATCCAGTTCCTAAAAAAGGTGCCTCTTCAGATCCATCAAACTACAGACCAATAGCTATAACTTCCACTCTTGGTAAAGTCTTTGAAATTATATTAAATAATCACATAATTAAGCATCTTGAGAATAATAAATTAATCAGTGATAGGCAATATGGTTTTAGACGATGTCGATCAACTGCAGACATGCTTTGCCTTCTTACGCATCAAATCAACCAAGCTACAGACCAACATGGTGAAATACATACAATAGCACTGGATATATCAAAGGCATTTGATAGAGTCTGGCATCAATCCTTATTGTCGAAGATGTCACACTACGGCCTTGCATCATTAGTTCCACTAATTTCTTCTTATCTTCATAACAGAAAAATATGTGTAATGGTAGATGGCCTTTATTCTCAATTTCACTCAATAAATGCTGGTGTTCCCCAGGGATCAGTTTTGGCCCCAATTCTGTTCCTCATTCATATCAATGATCTCATATCTACCACTCTACCATAGGGGAGGTGTGGTGGAGTGGTCTTGCCTCTGGCCTGGTAATCCAAAGGTCCCGGGTTCAAATCCCGATGTATCAATGGGAAGATATTATTGGGATGGAATTTGTGCTGTACCTAGTATCAGTGCATTACCACAAAGCCCACCGAAACGTCAATAAAATACCCTCATTGTTCCCTGATTAAATAGCACTGTATGAATATTCCCATATTCAAAATATGCTATAGGGGTGCAATGCCTGGTGAGTTATCTGCTCAACAGGTGGCGTTGTGTGTGTGTAAGTGTGAGAGTCCGAGTGTATGGGGTGAGACAGTGAAGCACAGGAACGAGGTGGCTTCAGAGATGGGGTCGTTTCGGGCCATGAGTGAGCACCGTGCCTCATGTGAAGGCAAGATGGCAGGTGCTCGTTGTACTCTACGTGCTTGACATGTCTCACTCCCTAGACTGGAACAAGACCTCACGGGCTTCACTGTTCATTGTAAAGCGGTGAATGTTAAGGCTCTCAGCCTATGCCCGAGAGGAAGTAAGTTGGAATATAGAAAAAAAAAAAAAAAAAAAAAAAAAAAAAAAAAAAAAAAAATCATAATCCAATACATTCCTACGCAGATGACTCAACACTCCAGAGTTCCTTCACATTTACCAATTCTTTCACCCAACCCGATCTTATAAATTCAAAAATAAACACTGCAATTTCTCTGAACCAGGACCTTTCTAGAATTAATGGATGGGGACAAAAGAATCTAGTTTCCTTTAACCCTCCAGCCCCGGCTATGTATTATATATATTCCTCGAAACCCGGGTGTTTTGGCCGAAAAACGTCTAGGCTAGGCTACCGTATATTCGTTAATCAGACTGCTTCCCGCATTCCCGCGCATCCCCAAGCATAGCTGTGTTATTTACCTGTAGAATGGCATTAAGTAGAGCTCTCTAAGTCAACTGGTTGAGCTGTGATGATGATTTCATTGGAGATAACTTTATGGCCAAAACAGCCACTTAACACCACTTTTCGATACTTAACAACAACATACAGGCACACACGAACAAGCGACGCTCTCCTTCTTGTGGCCGTAAATGCGGGGCGTCGGTCCAGCCGGCTGTTGTTTACATGCGTCGGACCGACGCCTCGCACACGAAGCTCACAGGCTTTCAACCACTGGCGTTCAAGAGGCCTTCCGGGTACCTGTTATATGCTTTTTTATGGGCGTTCAAGAGGTCTTCCGTGGTGAGAGGGTTAATGCACAGAAAACCAAGTACATTCAATTTTCTAACCGACAGAATCTCACTGACTCCCATATATTTTTTAATGATGTAAATATTCCCACTTCCCCTAGTATTGACATTCTCGGTGTAACATTAACTACTAACTTGAGCTGGACACATTATGTTAGAAGCATTGCTAAGAATGCCTCTAAAAAACTGGGACTCCTGTACAGAGTTCGAGAATTCTTCACTGACGAGCAGTTGGCCGTGATATATAAAAGTCATGTGCGTTCTCAGATGGATTACTGTTCACCTCTGTGGGGTGGAAGTGGAGTGGTTGCATTGAGGTAGTTGGACAAAATTCAAAATAAAGCTATTAGATTAATCAATAACCCTGCAATCACACAGGACCTTCCTACATTATCCATACGAAGAAACGTTGCATACCTTGCATTATTCTACAGATATTTTCACAGCAATTGTTCCGAGGAACTTGCTTCAATTGTGCCGCCTCTCCACATCTTTCCCCGTAGAACTAGGGCAGCTGAGAGCGCCCATGAATTTACACTTTCTCCTCCACAATGCAGAACTTCTGCTTATCAGAATTCATTTATCCCCAGAGCTACTACTCTTTGGAATTCACTTCCCTCGAATTGCTTTCCACAAACTTACAATCTACAAATGTTTAAATCCAGTTGTTACAAACATTTTATGAATGGAGGATGCCTTTAGGCACATGGACCTTTTTGGTTTATCTGTGTTTTTCCTTCCTCTGTTCATTGTCTCTTTAAAAAAAAAAAAAAAAAAAAAAAAAAAAAAAAAAAAAAAAAAACGAGCGGCGCGTTGCCGGAGCCGTTGATCCCGATCCAGGGCACTCTTCTCCGATGGCACGAAGAAAGACGTGGGTAACTGGTCTAACACAATCTTAGGGGCATTCAGCCATGACCAATATTTGGGAGAGGCCCCAGACGATGACAGGACTAGCCCAGACACAAAAGTGTTGTCAGGTGGCGGGAGAGAAACAAAGCCCTCAGCTGACCTGACGCCAAAATCAACCCCTTCCGCCAGCCACCGATCCCAAGGCCCGTCCTCAAGATTGGTGAGCTCGAGCATGACGTTGCCTTCAGCATCGCGAGCACTCTTCACCAGAGGAAGACCGGCAATGGCTGACAGAGCGGGTGCATCAGCTAAGATGTCGTGGCGGGTGTAGTCCGACCATAAACGTGTAGACCCAGAGGGAGATACCCTAGGACGGTACGTAAAAAAATGCATATCCGACCTACTGGGGTGAGGCCGGATATCCACCTCTGGGACTAGGCCGTCCGGAGTCAGTGCCCGGAAGATACCCTTAGCACTAATCTGCATAGCCCAATTCTCAGCAACCGGCCGTTCCCCCCGTGCATGAGTGGCGGCACGTTCCGGGTGAGTAGCCACCACATTCTGCCAAGACGCAGGCTCGCCATACGAAGAAGGGAGGACACGTTTGGGGATCTTAAACTTAGACAGTGGGGGAACACTAATGGGCTGCCCAACCATCCCCAGCCCGCTCCCAGGCAGCACGACGAAAGACGACGAAGGAGCCGGAGAGGGGGCTGGCGCAGGCAGAGCCGTGGCCGCCACCACAGGGGTTGCTGGGCCAGTTGGCAGTAGATCTTCAAATGGAGGAAGAGGGGTAATGACAGGAACCACAGTAGGAAGCTGAGGAGGCCTAACCATAGCCTCGGTAAGCTGTTCCAGGGTCGCTTGCAAGGCCCCGAACCTGGCACAGTTCTCCTCCTTGAGGGAGTTGAAGGCCTCGAGCCACTCAGGGGCTGCGGCCGAGTGATCTGGCGACGTCGATTCCGGGGAAGTCGACATGTCGACGCGCAGCCGACTCCTCTGAGCATGAAGGCGCGGGGGAGGCGTATAGTGCAGAGCTGGACGAGGGGAGTCCTCCAGGACAACCATGTCAGCGTCCTCCTCAGGCTTCAGCCAAACCTCCCTGTCGGGGCCCTCAGGATCCTCAAAGTCCTCCTCCACGTCAGTCCACTCGTTCTCCTCACCGGCGTCTGGCACTGCCGGAGGAGGCGACTGATCACGTCCCCCATGAGAGGACTGGGCACACCGAAACGCTGGATCGACAGGACCCGGGGACCCCAGAGGTGACAGAGGTGGGGCGGGCACATTGACAGCCGGCCCAAACAACGAGACCACCCGTGGTGTAGGGGTCGATGTGCTGGCAGGCTGGGGAGTAACAGGTTGATGTCCCGCAGCCTGAGACGCCTCAATCTCCTTGATCAAGTCGTGTGTAGTCTTCCGAGTTGGGGTAAAGTGAGGGGACACAACACGAGGCACAGGAGGTACAGTGCACTTTGCCCAAAAGGTATGTCCCTGACGGCCTAACAGGAGAGGCGGCACTTCGACTAGGTGACCTGGTACGACGAGGCGAAGGAGATGGACACTTCCTCTTCCGTCCGCAGTCCAAAGATGTCGTAGAGAGGTCTGCAGGAGGCACTTGAGGAAGGGCGGCCTGGAGCCCTGACGGAGGAGCAGAAGGAAGGCGGAGCAGGAGCCTAACATCCTCGTCCTTGAAGTGAGGGATGCGGTGTAGGGTCTTCCCAACATATCGGGAAATGCCCTCCCACGTAGCCAGGAGGCGCGCCGCAGCCTCCGCCGCCGCAGGGGACGAGGGGTGAGACTCTACCGCCATAACATTAATGAGGCAAGGGCCGCACCTCCTGGGAGAATAACCATCCCTGGAGTAACAAGCCACGTGGGTAGGGCACTCCAGATGGCCGTGACTGACAGCAGGCCTACCACATCCCCGCCTGGTGCAGAGAGGGAGCGTCATCACTCCTGCAATCGGAAGAAAAAAACATTCTTGAGCCCCCATACAGGTAGGTATGCAAAACACTAGCATATAAAAGAATCCCTTGAAAACTGAGACAGGCACAAGGGAGAAAGCCACCCGCAAGTGGCCCCTACCTCTGAAGCTGTAGCGTTCCCCAGACAAGGATAATAACCCCGTCCCCCCCCCCCGTGAAAACCCCAAGGAAGGATGAAGGAGAACACCAGAAGGGAGCCCCGCACCAGGAGAATCAGAAGAAAAACCCCAATAATACACCACCCCAGACAAAATTGAATAATGTCGCAAGTTAAACTGATCACAAGGGCAGGGAGACGCCCAAAAGCGCTCACTAGACCTTGAGAAAGAAAAAAACCCGCCGTATGACGGAGAGTGCCTATCCCCCCCCCCCCCTCCCCCCAATGTAAACCCCAAGCAGGTGAACAAATAAGGCAACAGTACCTATAGGCCTTAGGCGGATGCGAGGGAGGCACAGGAGAGCACCCAAAGTGGAGCGGATCACAGCCTGGGAAAAAAGGGAGAAGAGCATTAAACACCCGAACCGATGCATCAACAGGCATAGACAAGTAGCAATGCACTCCCCAACCCAAACCCAGAGAGGAGCGGACCATCAAGGGACCCTCCGGTCGGGGGCGGGACAACAGGACAGCCAAAAAAGCGTGAAACACACTCCGCCGTAGGGCGGGTAAACACGCCCTGGAGCGGACTCCGAGACGCTCCAGAGCGGGCCACAGCCACTAAAACCTTACCAAAGCACCTCAGAGATAAGTAGGACCGACCCAGAGCGGGGGAAGAACCCGCGCTCCAGAGCGGGTGAAGCAGAAGCAGGCACCAAAAAAGGAGAAGACAGCGCCGAAGCGACAGACGCACGCCCTGGAGCGGTAATACCGACGCTCCAGGGCGGAGCGGCGATCTCCTTATTAATAGTCTGAGGGCCAGGGAAGAAGTGACAGACGCTCGCCCCGGAGCAGCAAAACCGACGCTCCCGGGCGGAGCGACGAACCAGGCCCAAGTGAAAGAAGACAGGAGATAAGTGCCAGACGCTCGCCCTGGAGCGGAAAAACTGACGCTCCAGGGCGTAGCGGCGAGCCAGGTCCAAGTGATAGAGGACCGAAGCGTCACTCACCTACGACACGTAAGGACAATAAGTAATGAAGACAGAATAACTGAGTATGATTCGTCTGCTAAGTAGGCCCCCCAGGGACTCTAGAAAAGGAACGCCAAACCAAAGACCGACCTGGCGTGGGACGTGACCCAAGAACAGGGAGGAGCAGAGGAAGACATAGCCTAATCACAAGGCCCAAGGCGGCAAAATGAAGGGAAATTGCAGAACACAAGTTTGGGGTTCTGGAAAGCCAGAGGTAGTCAGATAACTTGTGCGAACCCCCCAAAATATAATAAGGGGGGCCAAGGGACATCCCAGGGGTTGCAACAGAATCGAACGACAAAACGCCCCCCGTAGGCTATGCTACCCACAAAAAGTTAGCCTAATCGGCACTAGGTGATAGGAAAAAATAAAAAGAAGGACGACACTAGCAACCGCACACCCAAAGAGGTGTGAGTGCGATATTAAAAGACCAACATGGGGCAAGTGACATCCCGGGTCGGCGCCCCCCCCACCATAACACCACCCGAAAAACCGAAGTTAGCCTAGCCACCGAAAAAAATGCGCGTAAGTCAGAAACTAAGGTAGTGACAAGAAGCCCTAAATGAATAGAACCTATCAAAACCTAAACTAAAGTCTAAACTAAACTAAATAAAAGCAAAATAAGGCAAAGGCCTTTCAACATTAGCGGTGTCCAATGACACGCATGCGCAGAGGGCTGAAAACATGAGAGACTTCCACTTTCAACGCAAACACTCGAATTAAACACCTGAGTGCCCATTTTACGTTGTGCCTACAACACGGATCATCTATCTAGAAATCCAGGCGCCAAATAAAGGCCCAAAACTCACCAAAAGTGACGAAGATAGGAGTGGAAGGCAGCAAAAAACGGAGCACCAGACACACGTGTGCACCCGAGTGGTAGCGCGAAAGAGATGCCCTTTAATCCGGACCGTGTTAGAAGGCACGCCCCTGACAGCGGCGTGAAGAGCCAGATGGAATGGCCTAGTCGACAACTTTCTCTTTTCTTTCTCGTTTTTCTTTTCAATTTTCTGTTAAAAAGACCTCAAAAGTATGTACAACGTACCTAGTAGTGAGAGTAAGGTGCTACTCTAGATGTTATCGATTTAATTCGCGCTATGTGTATACGATAATTGCCGCTCTAGAGCGAAGCATATTACATCGTCATAGTATAAGCTCTACGTTGGAACGTAGAGGCTACTACTAAATAGAGTTCTCTCAATCTCATAATTACCTCTCCAAAATTAGTTTCCTGCCCACAGCTCACTGAGAGGTTGAAGTAACTAAACTAAAGGTATCTAAACACCCTTGATGGTCACAAAAGCTTTTAAAAATCCCAGAAAGGGCGCAAATCGTGTCCGTGCATGAAAGGGTTAATTAATTACATGTGTTCTCCTTTCAAATGCTATTTACCATACTTTTTGCTTAATTCTGCATTGATTTTATCTACTATTCTTCAATCTCCCATTCACATATTACTAATAACATCTTCAGCAACCTACAACACTGTCCTAACAAGATGTTAAAGACAAAGAAATGCCAAAGATAAACTGAAATTTCACTTACAATTCCCTCCCTGGACGGTTGAGTTTTCATCTTATCAAGTTTGCGCTTCTGCATGCGAAGTAGATCTGCCTGAAGGAACTCCTGTGCTTGGTTCAGTCCCAACTCCAGCATGAACTTCCCAAGTGCACTCTTATAATAAGGCTCCCACCTGGTCACAAGGAAGAGGAGGTTACCACATTTTCAGGGATTGCTTAAATGAAGGTGATATTTTACAGAATTACAGTAAAAATAAATGTCTTTAAAGAATTAAAACTTCAACAAACTCTATATATATATATACAGTGCTTGCACTGAATGAAACAAAGATGAAAGGAGAGGGAGAAGTGGATTTTGGAAACGTGATAGGTAGAAAGTCTGGAGTAGACGAGGGAGTCAGGGGGAAAGAAGGAGTGGCTATTATTGTGAAGGAGGAGTTGAGAGAGTTTATAAAAGAGTGGAAAGAGGTGTCATCAAGGCTAATGTGGGTGCGAATGCAGTTTAAAGGTGAAAGGTGGGTTTTTGTAAGTGCGTATGGACCAGGAAGTGAAAGAGAGTTAGACGAGGTAGAGGGTTTCTGGGAGGATTTGAGAGATTGTCTACAAGGGTTTGATGAAAATGAAAATTTTATAGTTTTAGGGGACCTAAATGCTAGGGTAGGAAATGAGCCTGTTGAGGGAGTCATCGGTAGTTTTCGTGTGGATGGTGTAAACGAGTGGAAAAAGACTGAAAAATGTATGTGAAGAGTGCAGATTGAGTGTAGGTAATACGTTCTTCAAAAAAAGGCGTATACACAAGTACACCTGGCATAGACTTGTGAGGGGAGAGATTGTAGAGAGGGCATTGATGGATTATGTGCTGGTGACAAGGGAAAGATTGTGTAGACTGCTGGATGTGAATGTGATGAGAGGTGAGGCGGAGGGTATGTCAGATCATTACCTGGTGGAGGAAAAGCTAAGAGTTAAGAGTTACAGGAGAATAAGAGACAAGCGTGAAGTAAGAGAGGTAATAAAAGTTAGTGAGTTAGAGAAGAGTGAAAAAGAGAGGGAGTACAAGGAAAGACTAAATGAAAAGTGGATGGAAGTGAGAGAGATGGAAGAGAGAGAAGTAGAGGTTGAATGGCAACAGTTTAACCCTTGGGATCCGGGGGGCCTCATATGAAGTTTGGTATTTTCAAACTTTATAATTCAGTAGCTACTGATTGAGACCACCTAGAGCAGTCAATTTTTTTGCAAATTGTAGAACATTTTCTTGTCTGTAGACTGCCGTTGAGATGAGATCGCTACGTTGCGTGGTTGCCAAGTTCTGATGATTATATCGGCGACTTTTTAGCCGCGCATTTTGCCTCATATGAGGCCTCCCAGATTCCAAGGGTTAAGGAAGGAGTGAAAGCAAGTGCAGAGGTAGTATGCGGCAAAAGGAAAGTAGGAGGCAGAGGTATCAGGAAGGGAAGCGAGTGGTGGAATGATACGGTGAGAAAGGCAGTTGTGGAGAAGAGACAGTGTTTTGAGAGGGTTTTACAGGATGGTAGTGTTGAGGTATGGGAGAGGTACAAGGAGAAAAGGAGAGGCAAAACAGAAAATTAGAGAAGCAAAAAAAGATGCAAACGAAAGGTGGGGTCAAAGGGTGAGTGAGAATTTTGAAGAACGAAAGAAGATGTTCTGGAAGGAGGTAAATAAAGTAAGGAAAGGAGGACAAAAGAGGGAAGAGTCAGTGAAAGATGCAAATGGAGAATTACTAGTGGAACCAGTTGAAGTGAGGAAAAGATATGCGGAGTATTTTGAATCTTTGTTAAATACAAGAGATGGAAGAGAAGCAGTGATTGAAGCAGAGGTGGATGGAGATAGGTTACCCAGGCCACCCAGGTGGCAGGGAATGAATGAAAGGATTGAGGAAAATGAGGTGAAAGAAGCAGTGAAACAAATGAGAGTGGGAAAAGCAGAAGGTTTGGATGGTATTGCTATGGAGTGTATAAAGAAGGGTGGAGATGTGATAATAGATTGGTTGGTGAGACTTTTCAATGTGTGCTTTGCTGTGTCAATGGTACCAATAGACTGGAAGAGTGCATGTATTGTGCCGTTGTACAAGGGGAAGGGAGATCGGCAGGAGTGTTCAAGTTATAGAGGTATTAGTTTATTGTCAGTGGTTGGAAAGCTGTATGGCAGAGTGTTGATAGAGAGGATAATAAAGTGTACGGAAGTTGCAATAGGAGAAGAACAGTGCGGTTTTAGGAGGGGAAGAGGGTGCGTGGATCAGATGGTTGCAGTAAGACAGTTATGCGAGAAGTATTTAGAGAAGCATTAGGAGATATTTTGGGCTTTTATGAACTTGGAAAAAGCGTATGATCGTGTGGACCGTGAAGCAATGTGGAAGGTGTTAAGGATTTATGAAATAGGAGGAAATTTGTTAGAAGCAGTTAAGAGTTTTTATGAAGGGAGCAGAGCATGTGTGAGAGTAGGAAATGGTGAGTTGAGTGAATGGTTTGAGGTAAAGGTAGGTTTGCGACAGGGTTGTGTAATGTCACCATGGCTGTTTAATATGTTTATGGATGGTGTGGTGAGGGAAGTGAAAAGGAGAACTATGGGAAGAGGATTGGGTTTAGTAGGAAAGAATGGTAGAGATTGGGAGTTGAATCAGTTGCTGTTCGCTGATGACACAGCATTGGTGGCGGACTCTGATGAGAAACTGCAGCGGGTAGTCAAAGAGTTTGGTGTGGTTTGTAGAAGGAGGAAACTGAAGGTAAACGTCAATAAAAGTAAAGTAATGGTGTGTAATAGGGGAGAGCATAGGGTGAATCTAGATGTGAGGCTGGATGGGGAAATATTGGAACAAGTAGAGTGTTTTAAATATCTAGGAGGAACGATAAGCAGGAGTGGAGGTATGGAAATGGAGGTAAAACAGAGTGTGTGTGAAGGAAGGAAGGTTTTTTTCGGAGCATTGGGAAGTATGTGGAAGACGAGAAATCTCGGAGTGAAAGTAAAAAGTGCACTGTATCAAGGAATTGTTGTGCCAACAGTGATGTATGGGGCTGAGACATGGGCTCTGAAGAAAAAGGAGAAAAGAGGGCTGGATGTGATGGAGATGAGCTGCTTGAGGAGTATGTGTGGAGTTACTCGTAGAGACAGATTGAGGAATGAAGAGATACGTAGGAGAGTGGGACAGCAGTAACATTTGTCAGCCAGAGTGGACAGAAGGGTGCTGAGCTGGTATGGTCATGTTGAACGAATGGGAGATGAAAGGCTTACAAAGAGAATATGTAAGTCAGGTACAAGGGGAGATAGAAGGGCAGTAAGACCCCCATTGAGATGGCGAGACTGTGTAAGAAAAGCTTTGGATGATAGAGGAATGACTATAGATCAGGCAGGGGAAGTAGTGGTGGACATGAGTGAATGGAGAATGCTTGTGAATAGTTGAGTGAACACGTGGTCATTTGGAGTAAGGGGTCGGGTGCAAGTTGGACTAGATAATAGTCGATCAGGCGCCTGGCCCGGGGAGACGATTAATATGAAGGGTGCGCCTGGAAGTGGAAGTGTGGTGGGAGGGCTTGTGGCTTTGGCTCCACTGCATGTCTGCCTGCCGAGATCGGAACCTCTCCGGGTGGTCGGCGGCCGGGGGAGTGCTGGAGCGACCTTGGTGACCCTGGTCTCTGGGTCTTCTCCTGGGTGACCTGGATGTGTGTGAGTTTGTGCTTTTTATCTGTGTTTATTCATTGTTTTATGTTGTTTTTGTGTTTTCCCTGTTCTTGCTCTGTCTTGAGTCGGCTACTCCCAAAATGGGGATTGGGCCTGAGCATATAGATAGATAGATAGATAGATATACAGTATATATATATATATATATATATATATATATATATATATATATATATATATATATATATATATATATATATATATATATATATACATATATATATATATTTATATATATATATATATAAATATATATATATATATATATATAGAGCAGTCACAAAATATTTGCCAATACCAAACTCCCATGCGTTTCACTTAACGAAAACTAACAAAGCTATCTCATCTTTTCTGGTTGATATAGAAACTATGGGCCTCCCTTAACAGTTTACTATAAAATGTTGCTTGAAACAGCCTGTGGTTGATGATGATGATTATATTGTTAAGCTGTAAGAAACTTACAGCGAGAGCTGAGGAAGAAAGTCATAGACCTGCCAGGCGTACAACATTATTTGAATCTCCTTACTGTAACTACAACCACAACCCTGGTGATGGGCTGGTCTATCAGAGTGAGAACTGAGCAATCTCTGCCATACCCATAGCTTACTCTGACTGTTCCTTTTCCTTATATATTTTCTAGATCTCAAGTGACGGCGTCTCTTCCGTGGATTGACCTCCCAATCTACCAAGATTGGAAGCCAAAGCATCACATTTTTCCTTTGCCCCTCAACTTTCTCTTCATAATTGCCGAGGGGCACAGGGCCCTGGGTGGGTCTTTGGTTTCCCGGGCGTTTCCGCACCCTCTTCAGCTCCCCGCCATGGAGTGGCTTCGGTCACCCAGGCTTTATTGTGGTCGGCAGGGAGGGTTCTTTGGGGGCGCTCAGTTATGGCCTTGCTCTGGGCCTTGGGGCTGTTCGGCCAGGCAGCTTGGGGAACAACAACAACAACCACAACCTGTTACTAACATAATTTTTTAAATGTTGGTATAGGAAGTCTGTAGCTACTATTTATGCATATACTCAAGGCACATACCCCTTAGCTGGGGGTGGCCGACTCGAGACAGAGCCCGAACAGAAACATTTAAAGTTCCAATTCTTAGGGTCCAGGACTACTTTCGTGTTCCCTCGCGCCTTTCTCTGTCTCGTCTAATAGGCGAATATTTCAAGGGGAGGAAGATTCCTAGCCTCCTGCCCCCGAAGTAGGAAAAGTAGTACAGGAAAAAAAAACAGGCTATGATTGGCTAGGGTAAGACAGGGTAATTTCGCCGCGGCGCTAATAATTTGCATTCAAACGCCGATATCTCCGAAACTATTGCATGGATTCGGCTGCAGTTTGGCTTAGGTTGTAGAGCAGTTTTTGCTTAGGTTGTAGAGCTAGTTTGGCTTAGGTTGTAGAGCTAGTTTGGCTTAGATTGTAAAGCTAGTTTGGCTTAGATTATAGAGATAGTTTGGCTTAGGTTGTGTTGCATTTTCGCGGGGCCTAGCGCCGGGGCTAGTGGCGCGTCTGACGGTATGGTCGGGTGTGTGTAGGGGTGTTTGTATGTATGTGCGTACACTGTGGTGGTGCGTGTGACACAGTGTTGGCAGTAGCCGTCACCCACACGAGACACGTCCACACCAGCACTAAATACTTCCACACCCGTAGGCCTAATAAATACGTCCACAACCGCACTAGACACGTCCACACCCGCACTACATGTCCACAACTCCACACCCGCACTAGACACGTCCACACCTGCACTAGACACAGTGGCGCCTAGGCCTACACGTGTGACACACCTGCATCTCTGCCCGCCCTGTTCAGTTGTGTGTGTGCGTGTGTGTGCGTGTGCGTGCGACGTTTGTCTATTGGCATGTTTAGTGGCAGTTTGGGTTTGTGAATGTTTTCATTGCTTTTACCTGCGCGCTAGTGTTTTGTCTGGCCATTAATCATATAACATTATCTAGTTTACTAGCTAGATGATGCGTAAAATAGGTCGCGGCGAAATTACCCCGCCCGGCGGGATAATTTCGTCGCGAGAGTAACTTTTTTCAAAAATTCGGCAGCATGACCAAAACATTATATATATATATTTTTTTTTTTTGGGGGGGGGACATCTATAGCAGAAAGGCTGAATGTATAGATAAAAAATTAAAAAATTAAAAATTCCATTTGTGGCAGTTTCTATTCGTCAAAAACCGCGATTTTCGGCGAAATTACCCTGTCTTACCCTAGGGGATGCCAAACCTTACTCTGGACACAACCAGCCTTCACCCTTCTATACCAAAAAAGATAAGGTACTTGTGACAGTTTTCAGTTTTCCATATATAAAACATGGGGATCTCATATGGGCAAATTTTTGTGATCGCTCTGTATATAGCCTATAATAATACAAATAATCATCTGATCTTTTCTTTTTCAAAAGCGCCAGTATTTTAAATTAACATAGTACATTTAGTAAATTAAAAATATAAGAATAAAATAATAAGGCTTTCAGCCCACATGTGTACAACAAAATAAAATATATACTGAGGGCTGGTCCTATCCAGAGTGAGGTTTGGCATCCTCTACCCAACCCTAGCCGTTTCAGTCTGTCTATTTTACAGTCCTACTTTTCCTTCTGCGGGCAGGAGGCTAGGTATCCTCATCCCCTTGTAAAATTCACCTACTAGACAAGACAGAGTAAGGAGCGAGGGAACGCGAAAGTGGTCCCGGACCTTAAGAATTGGAACTTTAAATGTTGCTTCCGTTCGACCTCTGTCTCAAGTCGGCCACCACCAGTTATGGGGTATGTGCCTGAGTATAAATTATACATACATACATACATACATCCGTGAATTAATATTTATAAATTGTGCAATAACAAATCTAGATAAAGCACGTTGCTAGACGTTATACATGTATACTGCTACATAATGACCTTATATGTTAAAGTAGTATAGTAAATACAATATTGTACCAGTATTACCTTCTATCTATCTATCTATTGCCTGACGCCGTGATCCCCGAAGGGGTGGCCACAAACGAAACACCCCCATGCACCTCTGTCCCCAGTCAGTCGATGCTGCTCCTCCCAACCAGCACCGCCTTCATCCATATACTTCCTCACTCCATCCTTCCACCTCTCTTTCGGTTTACCTCTCCCTCTCTGTTCTTCCACCTCGCTCTCGTACACCCTCTGTCATTCTCTCGCTTCCCATACGTTCCATATAGCTGAACCATCTCAGTGTTCCTTTTCACACTTTCCAGCACATCTACCTCCACACCACACCTCCTCCTTACTTCCTCATTCGTCTGTCTATCCCGCCATGTAACTTCGCACGCACTTCTTAGGTAACTCATTTCCACCCCTCTCACTCTTGGTCAGAGTCTCTCCACCCACCAACGTCCATGCTTCGCTTCCGTAAGTCAGTGTCGGGATTACCACACTGTCATGCAAGGACTTGTTCACTTCCATACTGATCACCCTATTTCTTGTTACTGCTTTCAGCATTCCTACAACCCTCTTCCCCTGTTGCACCTTCTCCCGCACTTCTTCATCCATAGTCCCATCTTTACTCAACACACTGCCCAGATATTTAAATGAGCTGACAATCTCCATAGCCTGACCGTTCAACTTCACCTAGCACTCTGTGGCTTCACCCCTTTCGAAGACCATAACCTTGCTCTTCCCCGCATTTACCTTCAGATTCCGTTTTTCGCACACTTTTCCAAACATATTTACCAGACCCTGCAACTCCCATTCATTATCGCTCATCAGAACTGTATCATTAGCAAACAGCAGCTTCCACTCATTTCCCTCCCTTACCATCGACACACCAACATCCACTGGTCTTCCTTGTATTTCTTTCATGACTCCATCCATATATACAGTAAACAACCAAGGGGACATCACACACCCCTGTTTCAACCCAACATTCAGATCAAAGAACTCGATCTGCTCATTCTCCACACGTACTGCCGCCTTTGCACCCTCATACATGCTCTTCACTGCTTTCAGCAACTTGCCATCTACTCCGTATATTCTGAGTACTTTCCACATACCTTCTCCATCCACTGTCATAGGCGGCTTTTAGGCCTTCTCAAAGTCCATAAAGGCAATATTTAGCTTTTGTTGCTTCTCCAGATATTTCTTCACAACACATTTCAGGGTAAAAATCTGCTCTACATATCCTCCTCCCTTCCTAAAACCGCCCTGCTCGTCACCAATCCATTTCTCCGTTCTCGCTCTCACTCTACCCTACTGTACACCTTCCTTACTACCTTATTACCTTAATGATATGAAATCGATAAACATGTTCATTGCTCTATAAACCATATAAATAATAATTACTAAGTAACTTACTTCCCAAGGTAGCTGAGGTCCTCTGTCTTCTTTTCGTCTTTGCCCTCTGTCTTCTTTTCGTCTTTGTCCTCTGTCTTCTTTTCGTCTTTGTCCAAGTCCACAACGCTGTCACTGTCACTTTTCTCCTTATTCTCCTTGTCATCATCTCCCGTGCTCTCCACAGACTTCTTATCCTCCTCACTCGATTCCTTTTCATCCTTCTTGTTATCTTTCTTAATATCCTTCTTCTCATCCTTCTTATCACCTATCTTCTCCCCATCTTTACTAGCGTCGTCTTCCTTCTCCGATTCCTTGTCATCATTATCGCTCTTGGCGTCGTCGGAGTCTGTGTCCTCCTTGTCTGTGTCCTTCTCATCCTCCTTTCCTTTAACCTTGGCGTCCTTGTCATTCTCCTTTTCGCTCTCCTCTTTCTCCTCGGAGTCTTTGGTTTCCTTTTCGTCGCCTTCCTTCTCTTCGTCTTCATCTGTTTCCATCTTCTCATCTTTCTTTTCGTCCTTATCCACCTCCTTTTTCGCCTTCTCGTCCTTTCCATCCTTCTTGTCCTTTTTTGCCTTCTCGTCCTTTTTTGCCTTCTCGTCCTTTTTCGCCTTCTCGTCCTTTCCGGCCTTCTCGTCATTTCCGTCCTTCTTGTCAGCTTCCGCCTTATCATCCTTCTTCTCGTCCTCTTCTGTGTCTTTCTCCTTATCTTCCTCCTCCTCCTCCTCCGACTCGTCTTCTTCTGGCACCTCTTCTCCTGCAGCTTTTTTCTTCTGCTTGTCCTCTTCTCTTCTCCTCCTCCTCTCTAGTCTGCCCACTTCTCTCTTCTTCTTTTCCTCCTCTTTTCTCTTCTGGTCATTCTCCTCTAGTTCCTTTTTATGGAAGTCTTCCAGATCTGTATTTATTCTTTTCAGGAACTCCTTGATTGGCTCCTATAAAAGAAAAAGAATTACAAAATGTAGGTTTAACTAAGCATTGTAGTAAGTAATAACCATATAAATTGTTTACTCATTTAGTATAGGTGACATTCTTTAAAATTTACTTGTTACTATTAAACTATGTTATTCAGCTTCCAAAGGATCTCTATGAATAAAAGGCTACACACTATCTCAATTAAAACAACTCTTAAACTTAAAATCATGTAATGATAGCCAGATGAATTAGTCATCACACTGCAGGGATAAAAATAGTACACTACAATATTTATCTAACGAATGACTGTATACAATTGGGAAACATCTACTATGCAATATTCATTGATAACTAACACAAAACTTGCAATGTAGCTACATAAAATTTAGCCATTTTGTTATTACTTGATTAATATTAATTCCTCTCACCAACTGCTCTAACTAATTTACTTTTTATTGCAACAAAATGTAATTTCTTGATATTGGTAACCCAACTACCAAACAGCGACTCATTTTAACTGCAAACAAAATTTAGAACATTCTTACAGTTCCCAACAAAAAAATCTTAACGGCATTATTGTTAACCCCTTCTCTACCGGCGACGTCTTTTTAAATTACTCATAGCTATATTTAGACGATTTTGTGCAGTTTAAGAAGGATGTGTGGCAATAAAAAGGGTTAAGTGAGATAGTTCGAAGCCTTCTAATTGCCTGAGGCCCTTTTTAAACTGCACAAAATATAAAGCTCTATTATATCTTAGATACTTCAGAACTTGACTTTAAAGTTTCAACATTTGAGTGTACAGTATACTGTACATATTAGTGCTCACGACTGTACATACATTCTGAGTACATGAAAAGACTATGTGCTATACTGGTATGTGCCTAGATCTATTTTTCAGCTAATATCATAACCAAACTGTGCGAAGGGATAACGTACCTTTGGCTTGCCCTCCATGACATAGGGCACGATGAATGAAGGTGCCTCAATAACATAGGCATCATCCTGCAGGTGGCCCAGACTGTTGTAGTACTGCTGCAGCTGGGCAAGGTGTTGGGGGTTCATGGGCACCTGGCCACCTTGAGATACCAGCACCTGTTTGAGGATAAGAGAAATATTAGCTCTGTGTTTTAATATTTAGAGGCGAGTTTAACCCATTCACTACAAAATTACTAAAAGTTAAAATGTAAAACTTGCAAAATAAATAAACAAATCAAAACTGGGACGACACAAGATAAAGGCAAAAGTACTTATCAAAATCGTCTAAGTACCTGAGCATCATACACCTTACCTTTGGATGTGTTCGCCGCTCCTCTAGCGGCACCAAGGAGCGCGACGCCCCTCGTTATGGGTGGTGATTTGGTGCAGTAGACTGTTTGAAGCGACAGCTCGCTCCCTTGCGAGGATGGGCTCGTCTGGCACTTTTTGCAGTTCGACATCTAGGGCTCTCTTGAAGTTGTCTAACGAGATGTCCCTCATGTCTCTTACTCGCCGTGGGAGTTTGTTGAAGAGACGTGGGCCTCTGTGTGATAACCAGCCCTCTCGCAGAGAGCCCATAGCACCCCTGTTATTCATCCGGGGGATTTCGCATTCCCAGCCTCTCCTATCACTGAATTTCATGACTATCGGAGTATGTAGGTTTGGTACTAAACCCTCTGCGATTTTCCATGTATATTATTAGGTAACGTTCTCTTCTACGTTCCAGTGAGTACAGATTCAGTGCTCTTAAACGCTCCCAATAGTGTAGATGTTTTATCGAACTTATATGCGAAGTGAAATTTCTTTGTACACTCTCTACATCATTTATTTCACCTGCTTTGTATGGGGATGTTAATACGCTACAGTATTCAAGCCGCGGTAGCACTAGATTTGAAGAGCGTTATCATAGGTAATTCACCGCGTGTTTTAAAAGTACACAAAATCCAACCCGTTAGACGTTTCGCAGCCGCCACTTTGACCTGGTTATGTACTTTGAAACCCATATTTTCAGACATTAATACCCCAAGGTCTTTCACACTGTCTTTCCGTTCTATTATTTGGTTAGATTCTGTTAAGTAATTTGTAATTTCTTTAACACCATTATTATCTCCGTACCGTATTAATTGGAATTTTTCCTCATTGAATTGCATGTTGTTTTCCCTGGTCCACTGGAACACTACATTCATGTCTTCCTGCAGTCGGCCCGTGTCCGCTTGTGTGTTTACTATCTTACTTAATTTTGTGTCATCAGCAAAAGACGACACCGTACTGTGTCTGGTGTTGGTATCTATGTCGCAAATTAGTATGAGGAACAGAAGGGGCGCTAGCACTGTTCCTTGGGGCACTGAGCTTTTGACATCCGAAGGCTCAGAAGTGACTTGGTTTACTGCTACCGATTGTTTTCGGTTTACGAGGAAATTGTATATCCACCGTCCGATTTTCCCAGTTATACCTTTTGCTTTCAGTTTGTGGGCTATTATACCATGGTCACATTTATCAAATGCCTTAGCAAAATCGGTGTAAATGACATCCACGTTTTTCTTTTCTTCTAGCGCTTTAAGAATTTTGTCATAGTGTTCCAAAAGTTGTGAGAGACATGATCTTCCCGCTCTAAACCCATGTTGACCGGTGTTGTGTAGTTCATTTGCCTCCATGAATGTTGAAATTTTGCTTCGCAGGACTCGCTCGAAAACTTTAATGATGTGAGAGGTTAGAGCTACCGGGCGGTAGTTTTTTGGTAGTGCTTTACTCCCTCCTTTATGCAGTGGGGCAATTATTGCGTTTTTCAAGCTATCTGGTATGTCACCAGTGTCTAGACTCCTTCTCCACATTATAGCCAGGGGTTTTGAGAGGTTTTCCTTACATTTTTTCATTAGGATCGAATTCCATGAGTCCGGGCCTGGTGCCGAGTGGGATGGCATGTTGGAAATGGCCTCTTCTATGTCTTTTGGACCGAAATCAATATCCAGCATCTGAGGGGTTTCCGTGGGGGAGGTTTCCATGAAAAATATATTTTGGTCTCTGATGACTTTTGTTTCATCAGGCTCACTGAATGCCATTTCATACTGCCTGCTTAAGAGTTCGCTCATTTCCTTTTTGTACCCTGTGAAAGAGCCGTCCCCTTTGCTCAGTGGGCCGATGTTTGATGTTGTTTTAGCCTTTTGTTTGGCGTACGAAAAAAAGTATTTGGAATTTTCCTTTATACCTGCAATAGCTTTCCTCTCCTCTTCCATATGTTGTAGTTCATATGATATTCTTAGCCTTTGTTCAATTTCCACAATTTCTCTATCTATTTCGACCTTTTGCCTATCCTGTAGATTTTGATGTGTGCGTCTTTGTGTGAGTAATTTTCTTCTTCTGTACAGCCTCCTCCTTTCCCGATCTTGTTTGCTTCTTCGTTTTGTTTGTCTTGCAGGTATATGGTGGCTACAGATTTGGGTCATGGTTTCTGTTATTAAGACTAGACATTCTGCTGGTGTCAGGTTATCCATTAAATCTTCCCAGTCTATTTCCTCCATTTCTTGATTTACCTCTTCCCACCTAATGTTTTTGTTATTGAAGTTAAATTTACTGAAGGGGCCGGTTTTTGTTCTCGATTCTGAGGTTGTCTGTACACTTTCTAAGGTTGTTTTGATCTCAATTAATTTATGATCTGAGTATGTTGTGTCCGATATGTTAATGCTGTGTACTAGAGAGTCGTTGTTAGTGAAGACCAGGTCTAAGATATTGTTTTCCCGTGTGGGTTCAGCAATATGTTGGGTAAGACTAAAAAAATCACAAAGTTCAAAAAGCTCTCTCGTATTAGTATTTGCTTCTCCGGTATTATTGCCACTAACTGGTTTTCTAGTTGTCTCCATTTAATGTTTGGTAGGTTAAAGTCTCCTAGCCATATAATATTTGGTGTTGGGTTCCCCAGGGTTTCCACTTCTGATTTTATTTTGTTGAGCTGGGTTTTGAATTCTTCTCGGGATGAGTCTGGAGGCCTGTATGTAACAATAACTGCTAAATTTAGGGATTCTATTTTAACTCCAAGTATTTCCACCACTTCATTACTGTTATTTAGGAATTCAGTACATATCAGTGAGTCATGTATGTACAAGGCTACACCTCCATGTGATCTATGCGTTCTGTCCGCCCTATGTAGGTTGTAACCAGGAATCCATACCTCACTATCTTCCTGATCTTTAATGTGAGTTTCTGTGAGAGCCGCAAATATAGCGTTTCCTTCTTCTAGCAGGCCCCTAATAAATGGTACTTTGTTCGTGGTTCTATTTTTTAGGCCTTGGATATTTGCAAACAAGATTGGGGAGGGATTGTTTGGAGTACTATGTGTACCTAATAGTCTTCGGGATGTATTGGCCACTCTTGGGAGGCCAGGAGGTGCTCGAGGTGTTCTATGTGCTCTTCCATCTCCCTCAGTCTCTTCATCTTCATCTGCCCTTTCCCTCCTTGCCTTTTTCCTCTGTCTCATCCTCGCATAGCTAGAGTTTTTTGGGCTACCATTCGTGTTAGGTCTAGCATATCTCCAAGTCCCTTTAATATGAAAAGCTGGGCATTTCATATTGTAGCAGGTCTTGTTCTCAAGTGATGTCTTGCAAAGGGATGGGTGGTGATATTTGCAGGTTTTACCAAATCTACATTTTCCATGACTGGTTATGTTGTTGCAAATTTTGGGATGAGCAAATCTACATGAATTCCCATTATATTCGCCCTTTTGACCAAAGTAGCACCTTCTTTCCAGATAATATCTGCACACTGGTGTAGACAACCCCAGTAGGTGTGGCTGGGGCTGCAAGGGGTTATGTGGTGAGCTAAGTGTGGTGTTGTTGTTGTTGTTGTTCCTCAAGCTGCCTGGCCGAACAGCCCCAAGGCCCCGAATAAGGCCAAGGCCATAATCGAGCGCCCCCAAAGAACCCTCCCTGCCGACCACAATAAAGCCTGGGTGACCGAAGCCACTCCATGGCGGGGAGCTAAGGAGGGTGCGGAAACGCCCGGGAAACCAAAGCCCCACCCAGGGCCCTGTGCCCCTCAGCAATTATGAAGAGAAAGTTGAGGGACAAAGGAAAAATGTGACGCTTTGGCTTCCAATCATGGTAGATTGGGAGGTCAATCCACGGAAGAGACGCCGTCACTTGAGATCTAGAAAATATATAAGTAAAAGGAACAGTCAAAGTAAGCTATGGGTATGGCAGAGATCGCTCAGTTCTCACTCTGATAGACCAGCCCATCACCAGAGCTAAGTGTGGTTGTGGGTGATAGTGGGCTTGGTGTATGGGTGGGTGAGGCCTGCAGGGGGGTGGAGTTACGGGTCGGTTGTAGGTGGGCAGGTGGCAGTGGTGAGGGGGGAGACGATGTGGAAGGGGAGCCTCTAGTTTAAATTTGCCACCGGTCGGCAAAAATGGTAATAAAATATACTGGGTACTTTATATAAAATATAAAAACATAAGAACATAAGAAAATGGGAGTCTGTAGAAAGCCGATCGGCCCACACAAGGCAGATCCTGTCACACCCAACCCCAATTACAAAGCCTAATTATAGACCCAACTCATTAACCCTTAATTAGCGGCGAGCAACATAAGTCGAGTATAATAAATCTGGACTATCTGGCGGCGCTCGACATAGGTCGTGTGGCAATTTCAGCACGTAATGTTGCTGAGAGAGAGAGACAAGTGGTGGCAGGAGAGTAGCGAGCGTATGACTGCTCCAGACCACCGCGGTGAACCTACTGACACGAATCCCACCTCCTCCCTCCCTCTCTCACTCGCTATATACGGAATTGTATGGGGAAAGTGCCGAATTACATGCTTTTTGCACTCGCGTTGCACGGTTGTTGCAAGAAAACTAGCCATCATAAAAGGATCGTTATGGTGTCATTGGAAAGCTCTGTTTATGCCCTTTCAGGGATAGAAACTTGTTTTACGCTCTGGGTCTTATTTAGGCATGAAAATGATCACGTAAACAGCCCTATTTTGGGTAAAAACACCCCGCTGGGCGGTACATATAAATAAACCGCCTAGGCCGCTCGTAAGGTGTTAATACCTTGATGAATGACCTCACCAAAACGGTCGGAGATCAACACAAGATTACGGGGGTCTGCAGAGCGCCGATTGGCCCACACCCGGCTAATCCCCCTTCATACCCAACCCATCTCGTCCATATGCCTATCTAATTTTATCTTAAAGCTCCCTATCGTTCTTGATCACTCGGTAACCTATTCCACATGTCTACAACTCTGTTACCAAACCAATATTTGCCTATATCTTTTCTGAAACGAAAAGATATACAGTATATGGGAAAGCATGAATCTGACGTAGGCATCCAGTGTATGATGTTGGGGAGGCATCCACCATATGTAATTATCTCCATTAGGTGTTATTCCTAATATGCGAATTCTCAATCCTCGAGGTCGCGTGCCGCCCATAATCTTGCGTATTAAGAGTACGAACTGTACAGTAGACCCCACAAGGGTGCGGTTACCTAAGTCCGAGACATGCGCGCACCCTTGTAAAACGCACCCTTGGAGCTTAAGAACCTATGGGAAATTCACTATGTAGTCCGGGGACTCTTCAAACTTACCCTTTTTTCGCCCAATAACCCCTGAAAAACATGAACTAAGGAAAGAATACCTGCACAGTATAGAAATGTGATTAGATTAGATAGAATAGGGGTATTACACTCACTTTGGATGGTTTATGTATGCGTGGAGGTTGGGATGTTGGTCTTACTGAGGAGCCTCGGACCCTCAGTAAGACCAACATCCCAACCTCCACGCATACATAAACCATCCAAAGTGAGTGTAATACCCATATTCTATCTAATATCTAATCACATATCTATACTGTACAGTAGTCCCTCGTTATCGACGGCTTTTTTATAGACGGATTTGATTATAGACGGATTGCTTTATCATAGACGGATTCGACTATCGACTGACTTTAGACTGATTCGAGTATCGACTGATATATCGACGGATTAATTGTTTATTTATATTACTCTAATATACCAACCAAAAGTGGATTAAATGATGAACAATAAGACATACAATAATAAGAAAATACACCGAAAACGAGAGCAAAAATAATTAGCCTAAAGACTTTAGGTTTTGAGTGAATCCGGATTCACCGACGATCGGAGCGTCACTTTCGACCTCCATTTTTAATGTTGTCAAAACAAGGCAGAAGCTCTAAGTCCACCCGCCTTTTACTTGCTTATTTGTACCTGAACCTTGTATCTCTTGCGTTTATTATGGCCTCTAATGTATTCAGTGATAGATATTTGCAATATACTCTAATATGTAAGGTTATGTGTAAAGGAAACGCTTAAAAGTACATAGGATAGGAGACCACGGATACTGTACGTGTATGTACGGTACCGTAATGTACGGTAATGCGGTATTGACGGTTTTTGCTATCGACGGCAGTCTTAAGAACGTAACCCCCGTCGATAACGAGGGATTACTTACAGGTATTCTTTCCTTAGTTCATGTTTTTCAGGGGTTATTGGGCGAAAAAAACGCACGCTTTGCTTTTTTCGCGCTTTTTTCGCACCCTTGGATTATACGCACCACACGGACATCTGCCGCACGGTTGGAGAATCGCACCCTTTTAGTGCGCACCCTTGCGGGGCCCACTGTACTGTACAGTATATCTAATCGATTGCCAGATGCTTCAGTCCTTGTCTAACTGTTCGTCATTCCATTACTTTTGCATTTTTTTTTGGTACAATATCATGTCAAAAATCTTTCAATCAGATATACCCATTCTGCTAGTACACAATCTATTAGTAAATATACTGTAATTCCATCATCTTTGCATCTCCTGTTATACCCTATGCCAGCTGGCTTGACAATTTAGTACTTCCCTTCAGAGCACTTCCCAGACAAAATTATAAAATCAGGCTGAGAAGATTTAACTGGATTATCAAGTACACTGGCACAGGTAATAAGACTGTACCGTTAGGTAAATTGGTAACTAAAATGTACATGATGTATATCTAGTCTCAAAAGCTACTGACCTGCTGTAACGCGGTAATGTACGCCGACTGTAGCCCCTGTGCCGGAACTCCCCCGGTGATGGCCTGGATGGCACTCTGGATGCTCATGTTGGCCACAGTGGAGGTGGAGGTGGTGGTACGAGGGTGGATGGTCTGTACACTGGGACCACTGTTGCTCTGAGCCACAGCCGCTGCCAAGTTACCCTGGTTCTTCAGTAACGTGTTGGTGTCGATGATTATCACATTCGGGTCTTTGGATTTTATCTGAGGAGCAAAGGCATGTAACATTAATTTTACGGTACAGTACTACATAGGTCTCCAACATAAATCTGTTTTCATAAAAGTCAGATCAACTGTTCAAAAGTACCTTACTTGCAAAATATTTCTCTGTAAGTCCCCCATTATTGCTAAAGCAAGATTATGAATACATAGTATACCCAGTACTGTACAGTATCCCTATTTCACTTTTGCTATGCAGGTACAGTATTTTCTGTGACTAAGGCCGTATTCCTAGACAAACTGGTAATTACAGTACCGGTACTATAGTTTTGCTGTATTCCTAGACAGTCAATATAATACGTTAATTGTTGTAGCTGCAATGAGACTACCGTAAACTGGGGTAACTTCGGACATTTTTCGAGTTTTTTTAACAATTTCTCCTGACTGTAAACACATTATAGAGATTTAACTAGGTCAAGTGATGTGTGGTGATACTGCGCCGTAATCCAGGAAGCCTCCTAAAAGTATCCCCCATAATAAGAGAGCTATCCTTATCCTAAATGATGTCCGAAGTATTCTTGAAAAGTTGAAAACTTCGGACTTGTATGGAAAACTTCGGACATACGGTGATTTCTTATGGAAAATGATTGCCAAGAAAGCTGGGATAAGTTCGGACGTACTGTACGTTCGTGGCCTTATTTCATTCATTTTTCGGCTCCTACTATTTTATATGAATATTTTATTATTGCTGCTTATTCCTGTCCGATGTTTTAGTGGAAAATGCACAGTCAATACTTTTAGGCCTGTATAATCAGTATACTGTAGGAGGGGGATATATACAATGTTTAACATATATTCTGTTTGGATCTGTTCTCGTTAGGCATTGAGCTCACTCTTAGAAAATATTGAGCAGGAAAAATAACCAATGCTGTCTAATCAATAACTCAAAAATTAACTAGGCCTAGTGAAAATATATAGGTATGTATAATATATCACTGCATAGCCTATACACTTTTATAAATTTGAGCATTTTTATAGGTACTGTATAACGTATTTGTTGGTTTCTTTCGGCAGATCAAAAAAAAATTAGACAAGATATATGCCTCTCCTAATTTATATATATTATATATCCAGAATTATCCGAAATACATAAATCGGTTAGCATATTATCATATTTTTATGTGTTTTTGGACTCAGAGAATGATTATTTGATCTTTTACCACCATGTTAATGATGGACAAGTATTAGGAATGATTTTCATAAGGCAAATAATAACAAACGATTGTTTTGTTCCATGTCCGAAGTTAGCAAGTTTTGTTTTTAAAACACTATCGGTTAAATTATAGTATTCTAGCTAGAGCGTTATACAAGTGTAACAAATTTCCTTTGGTGGATGTTGTCTCTGGTAATGTTACTACAAAATTATATCAGTCCCAACATCATTCATACAAACAAATTTCTTCAGGGTGATAGAAGTTTGGCAGGGTAGCGAAAAATGTACATATTTTTGTCATATATATAATATTTTTTAGTATACAGTACATATACTCATGTCAGTTTCCTAGGACTTTTACATGCTCTTCCTTTGCCATTTCTCTAAACGGACCCCACAAAAAAATAAAATAAAAAGCGTTTCCATTATATAATGACAATATCTAATTACTTATTATCGCCGATGTCCGAAGTTATCACAGCAGTACGAAGTTACCCCACTTTACGGTACTAACTTTCAACGAATACTAAACCTTTCTATTCCTTGTTACTCAGTTTTACTTTACACATTTTCTCACTAAATTTACTAAATTTATCAGTACTGTATATACCCTTCCTCCTTTCCCACACCCTGCCAAAGTTCGAAATAAGCGTTCAAGTCTGACAAACCTTGACTTTATCCACATCTTAAATGTACTGTATATGACGATGATATAGCAGTTGACATCGTCTACCTCTATTTTCAAAAACATTCCATTAACCCTCCAGCCTCGGCTATGTATTCTATAAATATTCCCAGAAACCCGGGGGATTTGGCCGAAAAAACGTCTCGCCTAGGCTACCGTATCTTTGTTATTTTGACTGCTTCCGCATTCCCGCGCATCCCCAAGCGTAGATGTGTTTCGTACCTGTAGAATGGCGTTGAGTAGAGCTCTCTAAGTCAACTGGTTCAGTTGTGATGAAATTTCTGTGGAGAGAACTTTGTGGCGATGTCAGCCATATTAGCCACTTTTCACTACTGAAATGACAACATACAGCCACACAAGAACAAACTACGCCTCTCCTTCTTGTGTTCGGACGGACGCCTTTCAAAACAAGCTTACAGGTTTTCAAGCTGCCGGAGCCTCAGAGCCCTTCCGGGGTCCGCGGGCTGCGTTTGTTATGGGTGCCTCAGAGCTCAACCGGATTTGAGGGGTTAAGTGCCTCAGAATAGACTGATAGTAAAACTTGAATCTCACGGTATTCGCGGGTCTGTTCTTCATTAGATTCAGTAGGCTATTGGCAAACTGAGTGAAACCAACGAGTAGTAACACTGTAAATGGCAAAGCCTCAAAATAGATAAATGCTACAAGCAGTGTACCATTAGGCTCAATACTCGGTCCAATTATATGTATGTATGTATGTATTAACGATATTGATGATTGACTATTATGCAAAATCACCATATTTGCTGGACACAAAAATGGTAAACAAAGTAAATTCTCTATCACACATACAAGATATTCAGAATGATCTAGACAAACTGTCAAACTGGGCTCAGTCATGGCAAATGTATTTCAATATAGATAAATGCAAAGGACTTCACATTGGTAATACAAATTAAAGCGCAAACTATTCGATTAACCCCTCGAGTACCTGTACCAGCGACGCACGTTATGTATCACCTATGTATGTAACGCTAAACCTCAGTGATGCATAGGGTGCGTCGGCGTTAATTACTCTACCTATGGCACCTAGAGGGTTCAGATTTGTATGGGAACTGCTTTAGTATAGGCTATATCCCACGCAACAGTACCAATGGTTGGAAACCCTCCAAGTCCAGCCGTGGGCGCATGCGGGAGTGATTTTCCAGTATTTTGCCTACCTATCACAATTGCTACTTTCCGCCGCCCGGCAGGGCCCCTAAATAACCTAGGTGAGCGTTTTTTGTGGTTTTTTCCTTCATTACTAACCCATTCCATGTGTTTTCAGAAAAACAAACATTTGACAACCTGCTGGCCCTCGAGAGTACAGGTCTCCCTCATTATCCAATGGCCCAATTTAAGATATTATAGATTTTTAGTTGTTTGTGTTTTGGATTTTGGCTGCTCCAAGAACGCATCCCATTTACCTTATTAATTTTAGGGTTCGTTAAGAAACTGATAATGGAGTACTATAACAAGCAATTCAAAACCTGTCAAACAAGTCCTAAGAAATATATCATATGAGGAATGACTAAAAGTTAAACCTATTTACCTTGACAAACTGCAGAATAAGAGGGGAACTAAATCAAGTTTTAAAAATTATCAAAGGCCATGACAACATGGACGGAAGTATCGGGAAGTACTTTACATAGATAACTCAAATTACACAAAGGAATAATGGGACGCTTTAGCTTCCAATCTTGGTAGATTGGGAGGTCAATCCACGGAAGAGACGCCGTCACTCGAGATCTAGAAAATATATAAGTAAAAGGAACAGTCAGAGTAAGCTATGGGTATGGCAGAGATCGCTCAGGTCTCACTCTGATAGACCAGCCCATCACCAGACAACACAAGAGGTTAATGGTTAGGCCTACAAAATTGTCAGAAAGCCATTTCATTCACATGAAGCAAAGCACTTCTTTTTCAACAGAGTGGTCAATTCATTGAATACATTCCTTAGAAATGTTGTTGAGTGCCATACAGTCCAGGCATTTAAGTACTGTATCGCACTGATAAATATCTTGTCATGAATCCCCGACTTTCTGCGTTTGTACCTGAGTAATGTGACCCTATAAACATCGTTCGTAGTACAGTAATGCACTGTATTATAATATTGTTTTATGGACTAGCCTCCAGTCTTTCTGGAGCTAAAGTCCTTCAGTCCATTGCTGTGGTAGGCTACCTAATCATTTTATTATATTGATTTATTATTAACCTAACAAGTGCGCATGGGGGTAATTGGAAACGTCCCCCTGTGCTGACGTATTTGAGGTGTTTCCGTCACTAAAATATTCATTGTACCATTAACCCTCCAGCCCCGGCTATGTATTATATATATATTCCTCGAAAACCGGGTGTTTTGGCCGAAAAACGTCTAGGCTAGGCTACCGTATATTCGTTAATCAGACTGCTTCCCGCATTCCCGCGCATCCCCAAGCGTAGCTGTGTTATTTACCTGTAGAATGGCATTAAGTAGAGCTCTCTAAGTCAACTGGTTGAGCTGTGATGATGATTTCATTGGAGATAACTTTATGGCCAAAACAGCCACTTTACACAACTTTTCGATACTTAACAACAACATACAGGCACACACGAACAATCGACGCTCTCCTTCTTGTGGCCGGAGATGCGGAGCGTCGGTCCAGCCGGCTGTTGTTTACATGCGTCGGACCGACGCCTCGCACACCAAGCTCACAGGCTTTGACGTCATGGGTGTTTAACCCGGGAACTGCTGGGAGACTCTTAAGAGTTCCCCTGGCGGACTGCTGGGAGACTCTTAAGAGTGAGTGAAAAAAAAAATCAACTTTTGACATCGAAAAAAAAATATTTTGTTTATTTTTATTTTTTTATTTTTTTATTTTTTTTTGGCCCCTGGGCCATGCAAAATCTCAGTCCTCTACCTCCCCTCCTTCCCCACTTTCCTCCTCTCCTTCAGTTATCACCTATTTTCCCTGTTATTCCCTTATTCTGAGGTATATTTTCGTGCTAACATTAGCGAGTTGCAAGCAGGGTGTTGTCATCACTGATGGCAAGCGAGTGCAAGAGAGAGAGAGAGAGTATCGATCGACTGTGTCTCAGTGGCCTTGGGGGAAATTGGCGGGAAAGCAGCTTGCCTCACCCATACATTATACAACTCGCGGCTATATCTCCGATTTTGACCATCCAAACGCTGTTTTCACTCGTTTTATTGTTGTTTCAGGTTAATACCTTTATAATCAACCCATAATAGGCGCATATGGATAAGTATTAATGCTATTAATGGTACAATGAATATTTTAGTGACGGAAACACCTCAAATACGTCAGCACAGGGGGACGTTTCCAATTACCCCCATGCGCACTTGATAGGTTAAGAGCCCTTCCGGGTAGCTCGTGTATGCTTTTTTATGGGCGTTCATGAGCCCTTCCGGGAACAGAGGGTTAATAGCATTAATACTTATCCATATGCGCCTATTATGGGTTGATTATAAAGGTATTAACCTGAAACAACAATAAAACGAGTGAAAACAGCGTTTGGATGGTCAAAATCGGAGATATAGCCCGCGAGTTGTATAATGTATGGGTGAGGCAAGCTGCTTTCCCGCCAATTTCCCCCAAGGCCACCGAGACACAGTCGATCGATACTCTCTCTCTCTCTCTTGCACTCGCTTGCCATCAGTGATGACAACACCCTGCTTGCAACTCGCTAATGTTAGCACGAAAATATACCTCAGAATAAGGGAATAACAGGGAAAATAGGTGATAACTGAAGGAGAGGAGGAAAGTGGGGAAGGAGGGGAGGTAGAGGACTGAGATTTTGCATGGCCCAGGGGCCAAAAAAAAATAAAAAAATAAACAAATAAAAATAAACAAAATATTTTTTTTTCGATGTCAAAAGTTGATTTTTTTTTTCACTCACTCTTAAGAGTCTCCCAGCAGTCCGCCGGGGGAACTCTTAAGAGTCTCCCAGCAGTTCCCGGGTTAACAAGTATATACCGGTAGCCTAGTAAAGACCATTAGGTCTGGTGTTGCTTGTCTTCCTTTATATTCCTTTGTAAAGTCAGTGAACAATCTCTGAAGTACTACACTAAATCAGGGGTAGCTTGGAAATTCATGGCAATATGTAATCAGCCATCATCATGGCAATATAAAAGCATTTTCTCAAAAGAAAAAAGTTACACTTGAAGGATATCATGAAAATATGTAGATTATATATTCTTGGTACAGTAATTGATACAAAATATATACTGTACACAACAAAAATGGTTGGTGAAAAAGTCTCAAGTTTTATTGTTACCGTACCCTAGCAGACTTAACTTTTACACACAGTTCAGTCCCGCATAAAACATGCTCAATTAGTGTGATTCTCGGTTAGCACGAGCAACGGCAAATAATATATACAAATTTTGATCAACACTATATCATTCCGTTAAAGCGAGTCTGGTGTCAATACAGTACAGGGCAAATCCGGGGAGTTATCTAATATCGCGACCAAAATTCATATAAACCACCTGACTCATGACGTAGATCCAGACAGCCGGGAAATTTTGGCCGTGGCTAAGGCATTCAAGCAGATGGTAATGGAAAGTGAAAAGTCAAATTTATCACATTACCAAGCAAATGGTATGGTAATGTTTATTTGATTACTATAATAAACTTTTTTTCCTAATATTTTATTGAGTAGGCTACCTATTGGACCGGCCGAGTACGTTTAGGGCGCCGATGAATAATAGGTACGCACTGACTTTCAGCCTATTTTTCTCAACAATGAAAAGGAATATTCACAAACATTTTGTGTCACATGAAACTACAACCATTCCTGCATAATAGGAGACTAAATAGGATATGCTTCTGAAATTTGAGAGACGGGTAGTCATCGAAAGGAAATTATCCACGTTTTTTTGCGTAGCCTACCTATTGGTAACCTTACCCTATAGGTCTTGCAATATGCTCAAAATTGAGCAGAAACATGCTGTCTAGCTTCAAGGGGTGATCGCAGACTAGGATACGGTGCTTTTACCAAATTATTTAGAAAATAATGTAATGAGCCACAAAAAATAAAAAAGCTAGCCGAAACTGCACTTCGTGGCCGAAGCCACCCTACCTAGCGATGTATGTACTGTATGTATGTATATGCTCAGGCACATACCCCATAGCTGGGTGGTGGCCGACTCGAGACAGAACCCAAACAGGGACAACATAACATAAAAAAACAAAATATACCCGATAGCACTATCGTTAGTGAGTGCTGTACTGTATTTTATATATTATTTTGTAATAGTATAGATATCTTATCAATATTTATATTTTGTTCTATTGTTAATGTCTTGTCATGTTGCAAATTTGATTTTAAATAATATTTTGACATTTAACATGTAGTTTCTTTATTAATGCAGAGTTTAGTAAAATTTACCAGAACGTCCCGGACTTCCCAAACTTGACTAATTCCTTTAACGTGACGATAGTGCGTTGTTATATGTGCGATTAGTTTGCTTGGGAAACAGATTAACTTGCTCATGTAGTAATGTACACCCTATGTGGTGGATTGTGTTCTTTTATTTAATAATTTTCATTTTAGTAAGCGTTGTTTCCACATAGCGATTTTGGTAATTTAATTTGACTTTATATTGTCCTTGTCCCAATTTTGGTTTGTTTAGTTTGCAAGTTTTACATTTTAATTCACACATAATTATCTAGGTGATCCAGAGACTTAGGCCCATTTGGGGTCTCCAGCAAAAGATTCCCAGGTTCCAGACTTCCCGGAAAGGTTCCGGTCTCAGCAGGCAGACACGCAGCGAAGCTAACCACCACAATGCCTGCCCACCTCACATCCAGACATGACCCTTCAAATATACACCAGCTCCCCGAGCCAGGCGCCTTACTGACTATTATCTAGTCCAACTGGCGCCTGACTCCCTCTCCCAACGACCGCATTATCACTCATCTATTCACATTTACTATTCTTCAGTCATCTCTCTACCTTCCAACACTTTTACTACACCATCTCTCCCTCTACCTCCCCTTGTTTCGTACTCGTATACCGGGTACCGTGCCGATGATCCCATACTACCTAGTTGTCATATACTGTCCATACTGTCCAAATTTGTTGGAACGCCGACCCGTGGAAATAACGTTCTTGACATTGTACTTGCAACAAAAGAAGAATTAAGAGAATTTGAATGTTGGTGATGAATTCAGTAACAGCGACCATCGTACGATAACTTTCACTTTAAAGTTTACTAGTAACGAACCAAATAGTAGCATCGAAAAAGTCCCTAATTTCAAGAAAGCAAACTTCCATAAACTTAGAGCTATGTTTAAAGAAACTGACTGGAGCTTTTTAATTCACAATAACGACATAAATACATCTTGGAAGTTATTCGAAGCCACTTACCTAAAAGCAGTGCAAGACTGCATACCATCGAAAACTCGGCGTCCAGGACATAATAATAAGCCCAAATGGTGGAATAAAGATATTTCAAACTGCCTGCTTGCTAAAAAATTTGCTAATGATAGATTAAAATCCTCACAAAATGACGAAGAACGGCTGAAATTTGTAGAGCTACGACGCAAAGCCAAAAAGTTAATTAAGCAAAGTAAAAAGACCTTAGAGTTACATATTGCGAATCAAAGTAAAACAAACCCGAAAGAATTCTATAGTTATATCAGAAAGAAAAAAGTCGTTACTTCAACTGTTGGACCGTTAGTCGATGAAAAAGGAGAATACACCAAAGACGAAGAACAAATGAGTAATGCCCTCAATACCTTCTTTGCATCAGTTTTTACAACAGAAGACCTCCGTGATATCTCTACACCATCGCCGATTCAGATTGATAATTCAGATGTTCTAAGCAATATCACCGTTACAGAGAGAGAAGTATTGAATTGTTTAGATAAACTCAAGGTAAATAAAACGCCTGGACCTGATACAATCTCGCCTAGAGTTCTAAAGGAAGCTAAGGATGAGCTCTCTAAACCACTGACATTACTATTCAATAAATCCTTGCAGTCTGGAACTATGCCCGATCAGTGGAAGCTAGCCAACGTAACACCGATATTCAAAAAAGGCAGCAAATCCCTACCCAGTAACTATCGTCCAATTAGCTTAACCTCAGTTGTATGTAAAATGCTAGAAACGGTCATACGAGACAGACTCGTAAATCACTTAGAGGAAAATAACATACTTAAAGATACTCAACACGGCTTTCGTAAAAAACGTTCCTGTTTAACAAACCTCTTAGACTTCTTCCACGATATCCTCAACCTCTACGATGAGAGTAAAGCTGTAGATATTATATACCTTGATTTTCAAAAGGCCTTTGACAAAGTTCCCCACAAACGTTTACTGCTAAAACTAAAAGCGCATGGAATACAAGACGGTGTGTTGAAATGGATAGAAAATTGGCTCAGCGACAGAAAGAAAAGAGTAGTCATAAACGGTAAGGCATCAAAATGGACCAATGTAAGTAGCGGGGTACCCCAGGGATCGGTACTAGGACCAATTCTCTTTCTAATTTACATCAACGACATAGATGAGGGTCTCACCTGTACAATCTCAAAATTTGCTGACGATACAAAAATTGCAAATAGCGTACTCTCAAAAGAACAAGTTGACGATATGCAACACAATCTAGATAAATTGTCATGTTGGGCCCAAATTTGGCAAATGAGTTTCAATGCGGATAAATGTAAAGTACTACATATCGGATACCTAAATGAGAAAGCAAACTATTCGATGAATGGCACTCAGCTTAAGAATGTAAACAGAGAAACCGATCTGGGAGTAACAATATCGAGTAACCTAAAACCGAGTCAACAATGTTCAGAAGTTGTTAAGAAGGCAAACAAAATAATTGGCTTTATAGGCAGGTCATTTGAGCATAAATCCAAAGAAGTTATCCTAACCCTTTACAATTCCTTAGTCCGCCCTCTTCTGGAATACTGCGTTCAATCCTGGTGCCCTTATTACCAAAAAGATATAAACAAGCTAGAACGAGTTCAACGTAGAGTTACCAAAATGATACCTAGCCTAAAGAACAAACCATACGAAGAGCGTCTTAGAGAATTAAATCTATTTCCTTTAACCCAGCGCAGATTAAGAGGTGACTTAATTCAAGTGTTCAAAATCATCAAAGGCATCGACAATATGAACTGTAGTAAGTACTTCACTATCGACCAATCTAATTACACGCGGGGAAACGGTTGCAAAATTATTGGTAAATCTTTTAACTCACACGAATCTAAGAATTTCTTCTTCAATCGAGTTGTCAACTTGTGGAATGGGCTTCCCCGAAACGTTATAGACTGCATCACCGTTGATTCATTTAAACTCCGCCTAGACAAATATCTCGCATCAAACCCGCGACTGACTGCGTTTGTAAATGAATAACTTTATTTTATCCCCCCCTCAGTTACTAACCCATCTGTCCCCTACTAACTTCCTAATCCTGCCACGGACATTAGTTCCAGGGCAGTAATTCCCTTTCCAATGTTCCCTTACCCACTCTAAACCACTGTTTGGACACTTGATCCTCAGTGTTTTGGAGGACAAGCAACCTAGAAGGGTCACTAGATCTGTTGTTGCTTGATTTCCTTTGTACTCCTTTGTACTATTAGAACCTCCAAATGCACTGTATTATTGTACAGGTAATTCATGAATAGACCTACTTAGAAAATTTCTATTCTTAGTTTGATATTTCTTAATCAACAATATCACTGAAGCTATGCGGTCAATGCAACCACTGCCTGCCGTTTCTCAAACTACCTTGCTCTTCACCTACTTTATCAGTTAGACCATTTTCTGTAATTTGTCTGTTAATACTCTTGCATACACCTAACCTGATATGGTCTATATATCTATCTATTGCCAGACGCCCTAATCCCCGAGGGGGTGGCCATGAATGAATCTGTCCTATCAGTCGGTGTCCCTCTCCCCACCCAACAGCCTATTCACTCATATACTGTACCTCAAAACTCTATCCTTCCAACTCACTCTCGGTCTGCCTCTCCCTCTCTACCCTATCACCTCGCTCTCATCCAATCTTTTAGTTATTCTCTCATTTTTCATACACTCGACATGACCAAACCACCTCGACCACATCACAACACTCTCGTACTACCTCATTCGTCTGTCCATGTGACTCCACAAACACTTCCATACCTCACCCCCATACATCAATGTCAGCATTATTGCATATCATGCAGTGACTAGGCCTACGGTACTTCCATGCTCACCAACCTATTCCTAGTCACTACTTTCAGCATTCCTACAACCCTCTTCCCCTGTTGTGCCCTCTCTCGCACGTCATACTCCCATCTTTACCCACCACACTGCCAAAATACTTAAATGAGCTGACATTCTCCATTATCTGACCATTTAACTTCACCTCACTCTCCATGAATGGATCCCTCTCAAAGACCATGATAAGTCGACCAATCCCACAATAACAATTAGGCCTACCCTATCGTACATTCCTGTATCGGTAACTATCTTTCTCTTTGTAGAGCCAAACTCACAGCTTTCCTCAGTCCTCTGGGAAGAAGCCTGGATAAATGGAGTGGTGCCAGTGGACCAAAAGAGAAATAATAGTTCACTGTATAAAAGTAAAGGTGAACATAACGAATATAAGGTATTAAGCCTGCTGAGCGTGGTTGACAAGGTACATGCTAGAATAGTGATTTACAGAATGAGAGATTACCGGTGGATAAGTGAGTGAGGTTTTCGAAGTGGTAGAGGATGTGTGGATCAGAATTTTGCAGTAAGACAGATCATGATAAGAAGGGAAGGGAAGGGAATGTGAGAAAGATCAGAGGGTATATATGGGATTTATGGATCTTGAGAAAGCCTACCGTATGACAAAGTAATAGAGAGCGATTGTGTTAAGTTTTGGAGCTGTATGATATAAAAGACAATTTGTTGAATGATGAAGCTTTTATGATGGCAGTGCATCATGTGTAAGAATAAATAGCACACTCGGTGAATGGTGAAAGGTTGGAGTGAGACAGGGATGTGTGATCACGTCGCCCTGGTTGTTTAATATGTACAGTCGTCGCAATAATTCCCTTACCACCCTATCATTTTCATTATGCAAATAAAACTGGTACGATCAAATTTTCAATAAACTTTCCTTTGCATATCAAAATCTTTCATCGGTAGCTATACGTATCTTCAGTAGAAATTCTGACAGTATAGATGCAGCACTAGAAATGTCAAAATTCCATATGGCAGTTTGTACCGTATATATTTAGCAAAAATCACTGTTTGGCGTGTTTGCATCAAAATTACCCCGTTTTACCCAATATAATTTTGAAGCATACAGTACTTTTTAGCAACTTTCTCTTCTTTTACTGTAGGCCTACTGTATTTCCTTTATATATTTACTGAATCATATACAGCAACACCTTGATTTTCCGGCATTGAAGCATCCGGTAACTTCAAACAACCGAAGGTTTAAAAAAAAAAAAAAGTCTTCTATCTATCTATCTATTGCCTGACGCCGTGATCCCCGAAGGGGTGGCCACGAACGAACCGCCCCCATGCACCTCTGTCCCCAGTCAGTCGACGCCCCTCCCCCCAACCAGCACCACCTTCGTTCATGTACTTCCTCACTCCATCCTTCCACCTCATATTCGGTCTACCTCTCCCCCTCTGTCCCTCCACCTCGCTCTCATACACCCTCTTAGTCATTCTCTCTCGCTTTCCATACGTTCCATATGGTCGAACCATCTCAAGTTGTTCCTTTTCACACTTTCCAGCACATCTACCTCCACACCACACCTCCTTCTTACTTCCTCATTAGTCTGTCTATCCCTCCATGTAACTCCGCACGCACTCCTTAAGTAATTCATTTCCACTGCTCTCACTCTTGGTCTGAGTCTCTCAACCAACGTCCATGCTTCGCTTCCGTAAGTCAGTGTCGGGATTACCACACTGTCATGCAAGGACTTCTTCACTTCCATACTGACCACCCTATTTCTTGTTACTGCTTTTAGCGTTCCTACAACCCTCTTCCCCTGTTGTACCCTCTCCCGCACCTCTTCATCCATAGTCCCATCTTTACTCAACACACTGCCCAGATACTTAAAAGAGTTGACGATCTCCATAGCCTGACCGTTCAGCTTCACCTCACACTCTGTGACTTCACCCCTTTCGAAGACCATAACCTTGCTCTTCCCCGTATTTACCTTCAAATTCCGTTTTTCGCACACTGTTCCAAACTCATTTACCAGACCCTGCAACTCCCATTCATTATCACTCACCAGAACTGTATCATCCGCAAACAGCAGTATAGGTAGCTTCCACTCAATTCCCTCCCTTTTCAGCGATACACCAACATCCACTGCTCTTGATAGTATTTCTTTCATAACTCCATCCATATATACAGTAAACAACCACGGGGACATCACACACCCCTGTTTCAAACCAACATTCAGGTCAAAGAACTCGCTCTGCTCACTCTCCACACGTACTGCCGCCTTCGCACCCTCATGCATGCTCTTCACTGCTTTCAGCAACTTGCCATCTACTCCGTATATTCTAAGTACTTTCCACAAACCTTCTCTATCCACTCTGTCATAGGCCTTCTCCAAGTCCATAAAGGCAACATACACCTTTTGTTTCTTCTCCAGATACTTCTCCACAACACAATTCAGGGTAAAAATCTGATCTACACATCCTCTTCCCTTCCTAAAACCTCCCTGCTCGTCGCCTATCCATTTCTCCGTTCTCACTCTCACTCTCTCAATCACTACCCTACTGTATACCTTCCCTACTACGCTTAGAAGACATATTCCTCGGTGGTTACCACACACTCCTCTTTCCCCTTTGCCCTTATATAGGGGGACTATTATGCCAGTCTTACCAGTCTTACCAGCATCATTTCATCTTAACAAATAATAAATACATATAATATTAGGAAAAAACTATTTAAAAAGCACCAATAAGAAATATACGTATATATATATATATATATATAAAATAGTCCGTGGTTCTAAACTAGCAACAACAAAAGCGGGTAGGTGCCCAACCCCGAAAGGGGTTGAAATAGGGGAGCTATCCCCCCGCCAAAGGCGGCTTTCTAGGGCCTTTCCTAGCTGATGCTGAGAGGATTGGGTTCTAGTCATGTGGTGATGGGCTGGTCTATCAGAGTGAGAACCGAGTGATCTCTGCCATACCCATAGCTTACTCTGACTGTTCCTTTTACTTATATGTTTTTTAGATCTCAAGTGACGGTGTCTTTTCCGTGGATTGACCTCCCAATCTACCAAGATTGGAAGCCAAAGCGTCACATTTTTCCTTTGCCCCTCAACTTTCTCTTCATAATTGCTGAGGGGCACAGGGTCCTGGATGGGGCTTTGGTTTCCCGGGCGTTTCCGCACCCTCCTCAGCTCCCCGCCATGGAGTGGCTTCGGTCACCCAGGCTTTATTGTGGTCGGCAGGGAGGGTTCTGTGGGGGCGCTCGGTCATGGCCTTGGGGCTGTTCGGCCAGGCAGCTTGGGGAACAACAACAACAAAAGCGCGGGAATAGGCCTCTCAGTCTTACCCGATCGATCGATCCGTATATACAAACATTCTCATATTGGACATATTATACTCGATTCATCGCTATCATGCCGAAGATTAAGGCAAAGTCGGACAAAGTGAAAGCCAATAGTGACAAGAAGAAGTGCAAAAAGAGTGGTTCTGAGCTTGGAACAAAAAATACAAATATCCAAACAAATGGAGAGGTGGATGATGCAACATCATCCACCTCTACAACTGTGGATGAGTGGCAAGCATCTGCCCCTTGCTGCCTCTCCCAAAGAATCCACCTCATAAATAAATTTTAGATATTAAGTGAGAAACCTAAGAAACTAAAAAGAACAAAAACAATTTGATATTAGTGTTTCGTTTTGCTACTGTCAAAACTTTGAATGCGCTGCAGAACTCTCCCTCCCGATAAGGCCTAGCCTTCGCATATGACGATACGCATTACGCCGCCGACAACAACAGCTGAACGCCTTTTCCAACTTCTACTGTACTGTACTTATAAATTGGCGAGTTGAGAACATTACTATTAAAATGGTATAGTAATGTGTTTGTTTATTATATTAAGGCTGATAATACAGACAGCCATTAGGGGGTATTTTCTTGGGGTTTATGGGCATTTATAGGAGTAATGTTCAACTAACCGGACTTTTCAATTTTCCGGAGGTTTCAAATCCGCCTGAGTGCCGGAAAATTGGGGTGTTACTGTACTTTAATTCTTTCACAATCAAAGATTTCATTTTCCACACACAGTATCGGTACTTGCTCAGCTCCCTTCAGCATGGTATACCGTGTACAGTACAGTACTTCTTTAAATTATTTCCTTCACCTAGCACACTGCCAATAGGACAGGATACCGGTACTTAAATTACACCCCAAGTGAAGCACTTGGTCTATAAAATCACATATACGGTACCGGTATGCAATTATACCTACAGTAGTCTCCAATCTAACGCATTTCGATCCCATGGTACTACACTATTCAAAGCTTACCCAAATTTTAATGACAAAATAAACCACACGCTTCCTACAGGTGTGAGGAGGCAAGGAGACGTGCCAGAGTCTTTAATGGAAAGCATTTTTGGCAGCCATGTTGATGACACCACACACAATTATATGATAAAATTATGCGATATATATATTCTTTCCCTACACCTAAATATGAATCCTAATACTTTACATGTTTTGTGGTGCCATGATGTTGCTTTATAAGGGAGGTAGGCCTATAAGGGATATTACGTAGCGCGGTTGGTAGCACACTCGCCTGCAAACCGTGATGTTGATGGTTCGAGTCTTGGGCCAGCCAGTGTGTTATTGGCAGATGTCAGTGCTGTTGGTGAACGGCATGGTCTAGCAATCTATGGCAACTGTTCACTGAAGTCCCTGATCATCAGGGCACCCACCCTAACCCAGCTCTTGAGCAGGGAGTGCATGGGCCATGGTGGTAAAAACCGTATCATAATAATTATGTTAATTGCTACCTTTCCTCCCTCGCGCATCGGACCAAAGTAACCAAAAAAATGGTGTGCGGGTGCAGATTCTTGCTAACCGTGCAACTTCTGACCATGCCCACAACCTATCCACATTATTTATGTGCAGATAACCATTACAGTGGGATGTGTAGGTGTGATATCAACAAGCTTGCTTCAAAAGGCCCCAGTATGGTACCTATTATAATTTTACCCCATTACCATTACGGCGGGTGCCCAACCCCGAAAAGGGTTGAAATAGGGGAGCTATCCCCCCGCCAAAGGTGGCTTTCTAGGGCCTTTCCTAGCTGATGCTGAGAGGATTGGGTTCTAGTCATGTGGTGATGGGCTGGTCTATCAGAGTGAGAGCTGAGCAATCTCTGCCATACCCATAGCTTACTCTGACTGTTCCTTTTACTTATATATTTTCTAGATCTCAAGTGACGGCGTCTCTAACGTGGATTGACCTCCCAATCTACCAAGCTTGGAAGCCAAAGCGTCACATTTTTCCTTTGCCCCTCAACTTTCTCTTCATAATTGCTGAGGGACACAGGGCCCTGGGTGGGGCTTTGGTTTCCCGGGCGTTTCCGCGCCCTCCTCAGCTCCCCGCCATGGAGTGGCTTCGGTCACCCAGGCTTTATTGTGGTTGGCGGGGAGGGTTCTGTGGGGGCACTCGGTTATGGCCTTTGCCTTGCTCGGGGCCTTGGGGCTGTTCGGCCAGGCAGCTTGGGGAACAACAACAACAACAACAACCCCATTACCTGTCCGGGAGGTCTAGGGCCGGGGGAGTGCTGGAGGCCCTTAGTGATCCTTGGTCTCTGGGTCGTCTCCTGGGCGACCTAGATGTGTGTGAATATATATTTTGTTATTAGGACAAGAGACTGAAACTGCATGTATGTGTGGAGCACTCAGTCTTAAAATTTTATGTATATTTTATGTATGTATGTTGTGCTGTCTCTGTTCGGGCTCTGTCTCGAGTCGGCCAGCCCCAGCTATGGGGTATGTGCCTGAGTACCGGTATATGCCGGTACATGCATACATACCGGTACATCATTAAATTTCACTACCAATCTCTTCAGCACTTATGTCAAATTATGTTAAGCTTGGACTTGAATTTGTTGATACGGTATCTTTCTCTACCAAAATCTCTTAAGGTAAGACGGGGTAATTTTGCCGAAAATCGTGGTTTTTGACGAATAGAAATTGCCACAAATGGAAATTTGATTTTTTTTTTGTAACTATACATTCAGCCTTTCTGCTAGAGATGCCCCCAAAAAAATACAAAATAAATGCCGCCGAATTTTTGTAAAAAGTTTCTCTCGCGGAAACATTACCCCGTTGGGCAGGGTAATTTCGCCGCGACCCATTTAAACAAATAAAAACGCATCTTCTTGCTATTAAACTAGAGAAAATTATATGATTAATGGCCAGACAAAACACTAGCGCGCAGGTAAAACCAATGAAAACATGCACAAACTCAAACTGCCACTAAACATGCCAATAGAAAAACATTGCGTGCACACACACACAAAACTGAACGGGGCGGGCAGAGATTCAGGTGTATCAGACGTGTAGGTGCCACTGTGTCTAGTGCGGGTGTGGACGTGTAGTGTGGACGTGTCTTAGTGCGGGTGTGGACGTATTTAGTAAGCCTACGGGTGTGGACGTATTTAGTACGGGCGTGGACGTGTCTCGTGCGGGTGCGGTGTTTAGGGTGGTAGTGCAAAGTACCAGGCAGCGCTGACGGCGACTGCCAACACTGTGTCACACACACCACCACAGTGGACGCACCCACTCACAAGCACCCCCACACACACACACCAGTGACTAGACCATACCATCAGATGCACCACTCGCCGCGGTGCCACACTGCAACACAACCTAAGCCAAACTAGCTCTACAACCTAAGCCAAACATACCACTTCATCCACAGAGAGCATGGTTCTAGTCTCATTACTGTAGTACAGTACAATAAAGACTTGCCACAACACAGCCCCATCATGTCATCAGTGTCCGATGTTGGTATAGCGCTAACAGTGTCTTGGCAAGACTCAACAAAGTCCCCATGAAGCACTTGCACCAGCCTTAACCGTGCTACAATAAGGCAGTAACAAGAAATCACTTAACTGCTACAGTGGCACTTGTATTCAAGTATGTAAACCAAATAATAATTGTCACTGCATTATCATTCATCTATTCACAAGCATTCTCCATTCATTCCTCTTCATTACCACTTCTCTTGCCTGTTCTAATCATCCCTCTAGCCTACCTTACAATGCTTTTATTATACCATTATACCGTTGGCAACCCACACCATCTCTCTATCTCAACAAAAGTCTTCCTATCCCTCTACCTCCCCTTGTATCCGACTCGTATACTCTTTGTAAGCCTTTCATCTCCCATTCACTCAACATGTCCATACCAGCACAGCACCCTTCTGTCAACTCTGGCCGACAAGGGTTCCTGCTGTCCCACTCTCCTACGTACCTCTTCATTCTCTATTTGTTTCTACACATAGCCTACTCCTCGAGCAGTTCATCTCCATCACATCCAACTTTCTTCTCTCTTGTGCCTTTAGACCCTATGTTTCAGCCCCATACATCACTTTTGGTATAACTATCTCTTGATACATTGCACTTTTAGCTTTCATTCTGAGATTTCTCACCTTCCACATACCGTCAACTGGGGCGAATTCGGACTTTACGTCAATTAAAAGTTAATCAAATAAATAAATAGATAACGAATAAACATACCGGTATTAGAAATCTGTTTTCACTCGATTGTTCGAAATGTTTTTTATCTAACTTTCTTGCTTAAATAGTTTTAATGTACAGTATAATGTGATATGTACCAATTACAAATTAAAAACGGAAAAAAAAAAAAAAAAAAAAATGGAACATCGGCAAACTTTCTTTGGCAGATATGTTGATGAGTAGATGCAGGAAAGACTACGGTGCCAAGATGTACTTTCGTAATTAGTGTGAAAGTACAAAATTATTAATTGGCATTATAGATCTTGTACGGTATATTATTTCTGTAATTGGGTAGGCCTATTAAATTATTTATTTCTAAAATTTCTGTAAAAATAGGGTGAATTCGGACAGGATGAAAATGAATTAGGCCTAAATAAATAATATTATTTAATCTAACTTTAGGTATAACCTGTCAGATTCGGATATTGAGTGTAATTGGGTTTATAGTTGTCATTACACGTGGTATGTCGAACTGCAAAAAGTGCCAGACGAGCCCATCCTCGCAAGGGAGCGAGCTGTCGCTTCAAACAGTCTACTGCACCAAATCACCACCCATAACGAGGGGCGTCGCGCTCCTTGGTGCCGCTAGAAGAGCGGCGAACACATCTAAAGGTATCTAAAGGTAAGGTATTTCTGAGTTATGTCACAATAATCCTTATTTTTACATTATTAGGGTCATACTGCTACCCAGAGTATAGGTCAATAAATCCAGATATGTCCGAAATCGCCCCAAAAGAGTTGTATCTTACGATATGGTATTTATGGTCTTTACGCTTTCAGGGAGTGTGATAAGACCCTTTTAAAATGTTCAAAGATGTCCGAATTGACGCCTGAAAGGTCCGAATCTATACTGGGATCACTGGTTAGTCCTATGAATGTATTTTGAATCCATGTCCGAATTCAGGCTAGGTGTCCGAAATTGCCCCAAATCGTGTCCGAATTCGGACATCTTTTATTATATTTATAATAAATATATGCAATGTATTTTAATTTCTTTAATGCTATGATTGTATACCCCAATGTACCAGCTACACATACAATACTTAAGACCTTCTATTGAGATAAAACAAGACTACTGTACATGCTACGGAAATACGCAAAAATCGGCCGAATTCGCCCCAGTTGACAGTACTTCCTATTGCTCCAAAAACTTTCCTTCCTTCACATACTCTCTGTCTTACCTCCATTTTCACACCTGTGTCCCCCCTTATCACTCTCAGATATTTAAAACACTCCAATTGTTCCAGTAATTCCCCATCCAGCCGCACATTTAGATTTATCCTACGAGCACCTCTATTACACACCATCACTTTACTTTTAATGACATTCACCCTCAGTTTCCTCCTCCCACATACCATACCAAACTCTCTTTCCTACTAAACCCAATCCTCTACCCATAGTTCTCCTTTTTACCTCCCTCACCACACCATCCATATACTGTATACATTTAACAACCACGGTGACATTACAGAACCCTGTTGCAGACCTACATTTACCTCAAAACCATTCACTCAACTCATATCTAACTCTAACACACGCTCTGCTCTCTTCATAAAAACTTTTTGACTGCTCTTAACAAATTTCCTTGAATTTTATAAATCCTTAGCACCTTCCACATTGTTTCTCGGTCCACACGATCATAGGCTTTTCCATATCCATAAAAGCCCCAAATATCTCCTTATGTGTTTTTAAATATTTCTCACATAGCTGTCTTACAGCAAAAATCTTATATACCGGTAACTGTCTTCGTGGTGCAATGCATAAGTGTGTTGATTTTCGGTGTGAGCGTCCTGGGTTCGAATCCCCGGACTGCCACATGTGTTTGTTAATTTCATTAATCGAGTTTAGGAGTAAAGTTGGTTAGTGGAGAGAACATAATAATAAATAATAAATAATATGATATCAGTACTGTACAGTAGTTAAAATGAAAAACTTGCAAAACAGGAACGGCACAATACAAAGACAAAAGAATTTATAAAAAAGTGCCAGGTACAGTATATAGATGCAGCCTTAACTAAGACAAAATTTACTTACAGTAACTTCCTTCTTTTCCTTTTGAATCTTCTTTACTTCATCAGCCGAGATGGCGAGGGGATCACTTTCCTCGATCATCTCAATATCACTGGAGTCGTCTCTAATCACCTCGTTGGTAATCTTTACATCGTCATCTTCTTCAGTGTACTTCTTTGGCGTCTTTCTCGCACGAAGCTGGCGAGTCACTGGAATTTCCTGAATTTCATCGAGTAATTTCGATTTCCTGCCTTCTTTTGTTTTTGTCTTACTGTCATTGTTGTTGCTCTCACTTTTCTTGCCTTTCCCACTTCCCTTTTCCCTTTTCTTTACTATCGGGGGTTTTCATTCCCTCCTTTGCTTCCTCTTTCTTATCCTTATCTTTATCCTTGTCCTCGGATTTTGACTCCTCATCGTCTTTACTATCAGATTTTTCTTCACTTTCACTGCTTTCCTTCTCACCCTCCTTTGCTTCCTTATCCTTATCTTTCTTAGTAACTTTTTCGTCTTCCTCCTCCTCCTCTTTATCATCTTCCTTATCACTACTATCTTTCACTGTATCACTCTCATCATCCTTATCATCTGTTGCTTTATTACTCGCTTTATCATCATCTTTCTTCTCACTATCCTTCTTTTCCTCCTCATCCACTTCCATTTTCTCACCATTATTTTCTATATCATCATCATCCTCATCATCATCATCATCATCCTCCTCCTCATTATCATTATCATCATCCTCCTCCTCATCATCATCATCTTGAGTCCTATCCACACTGTTTTTCTGCTTGGGTATATCGTCCAACCCTTCTTCCTCCCTCCCGTTCTGCTCCCCCGATAGTTCCTCCCCTTTCTCCATGTCACCGTTTATTTGTGGCTTCTCCGACTCCCCGTTCTGTAGCTTCACTTCATCCACCTCCTTCATTCCATTGATCGCCTTCACCTTCTCGCTCTCTGTGAAAAAACAAGAACAGAATTAAACTTTTGCTTCATGTAAAAAAATTGTAATATTGGTATAGGTAGCGCTAACGAACTTGGCAAAAATCTGGACACCTTAACCTCTTATAACTCAAAATGAATGAAAGCAATCGGGTTGACATTTCTATCATTTGGGAAGAGTCCATCAGAAAATAGGTGTGGATATTTACAGCCACTTTGCTCAAGGTCCTTTTGAGTTATGAAGAGGTCATGGTTCGAGATTATTGTCAAGTTCGTTGGCGCTACCTGTAGTATTGTTCTAACCACTGTATATAGTAAATACTTTCCCACCTACCCTCGCTTGGAGTCGATTCCATGCTAGCATAATCGATTGGCGTAACATTGCAAAATTAAACATTGAAGTAATACGGTACATGGATATATTAACCACTTATTGGCGGCGCTCGACTTAAGTCGTGCACCAATTTGCAGCAAGTTAGGAGCATTATTAAGGCTTTTAAAGGGTTAAAATAGAGTGCAAATGGCCGGGAGCGCAGCGGGCCAGACAGCCGACTCCCAGGGCTTACCGCCGCCCATTAACTCATGTTCCCTGTGTTCTCGAGAGGCCGGCAGTGTAGCCAGTAGTGAGCATAGCTGGGAAAAATATACCGCTATACGCTAAACTCTCATGTTCGTGGCACCACTGCAAGAGAACCACGAGTGCTACGTAGCTCGTTCTGGTCTCATTTTGAAGCTTTTAGCGCCTAGTTTTTTGCTGAATAAATTTCTTTTCATGCAGATACTTGATTGATCATTCAGGAGGGCCTGAATATGCCCAAATGAGCCCAAAACACCCCGCTAGACAAGGGTTAAAGAGGTACGCCTTAGACCAAATATGATAAGTATATAAAGGCCTACATCCATGCAAGTAAAAGTCAGCCTGTGTGAACTCCATGACCGTTCTCTAAGGATAGTCACAGCTTGAAGTAGTGAACTACAGTAGTTTCCAAAATCAAGCTATTTTATACAACCAGATACCTTTCTGGTTGTATGGGGCTGAGACATGGGCTCTGAAGAAAAAGGAGAAAAGAGGGCTGGATGTGATGGAGATGAGCTGCTTGAGGGGCATGTGTGGAGTTACTCGTAGAGACAGATTGAGGAATGAAGAGATACGTAGGAGAGTAGGGCAGCAGGAACATTTGTCAGCCAGAGTGGACAGAAGGGTGCTGAGCTGGTATGGTCATGTTGAACGAATGGGAGATGAAAGGCTTACAAAGAGAATATGTGAGTCAGGTACAAGGGGATAGAAGGGCAGGAAGACCCCCCGTTGAGATGGAGAGACTGTGTAAGAAAGGCTTTGGATGATAGAGGAATGACTATAGATCAGGCAGGGGAAGTGGTGGTGGACAGGAGTGAATGGAGAATGCTTGTGAATAGTTGAGTGAACACGTGGTCATTTGGAGTAAGGGGTCGGGCGCAAGTTGGACTAGATAATAGTCCATCAGGCGCCTGGCCCGGGGAGACGATTAATATGAAGGGTGTGCCTGGAAGTGTGGTGGGAGGGCTTGTGGCTTTGGCTCCGCTGCATGTCTGCCTGCCGAGATCGGAACCTCTCCGGGTGGTCAGGGGCCGGGGGAGTGCTGGAGCGACCTTGGTAACCCTGGTCTCTGGGTCTTCTCCTGGGTGACCTGGATGTGTGAGAGTTTGTGTTTTTTATCTGTGTTTATTTTTTGTTTTATGTTGTTTTTGTGTTTTCCCTGTTCTTGCTCTGTCTTGAGTCGGCTACCCCCAAAATGGGGATGGGCCTGAGCATATAGATAGATAGATAGATAGAGATACCTTTCTTGTTGTCATCTCACACAGGCCAATGATACTATTTGCAAGGAAATGGTAAGCTGCCAATTAGGCTATAAAAACTAACTACCCTGGCTATTGGAATGATAAACACCCAGTTGCCAGCCCTATGAGTTTTGTTCTGAAACTCAGTGGTCTGTTTAATCCTTCCTGCCCGGGCATCATTTTAAAAGGACGCACCTTGCGAAGACCCGGAGACCGGGTGTCCTTTTAAAATCTGTAAGCTTGAAAGCTTCCTTAACCCTTCCCGCACGGGCTCGCCATCCTAAGGACGTTGTTGAGATCTGGGCGATCTGGCCGAAAAACTTCTTTAATAGGCTACCCTTATCTTTTGTTATTTTAACTGCTAGAAAATTCCCACGCATCTCTAAACGTAGTGCTGTTTCCAATCTGTAGACTGGTGTTGAGTAGAGCTCTCTAAGTCAACTGGTTCAGTTGTGATGACGGTTTCCGTGGAGAGAGTTTCGAGGCGATGTTAGCAATATGAGACACTTTTCAACACTGAATTTGTTTTAGCAGACAACACAATAACAAAGCTCCGACGTCTCCTTGTTTTCGGAGGTGCGCGCGTCGCCTCCGACCGGCTGTGTTTACATGCGTCGGACGCACGGCTTTCAAAACAAGCTTAATAGGCTTTTAAGCTTACGGATTTCAAGGGGACACCTGGGTTCCTGGCCATTTGCCGCGGTGTCATTTTATAATGCTGCCCAGGCGGGAAGGGTTAAGCGTGCTTTAACCCTTCCAGCCCGGCTGTCCTTTTATAAGGACACCGAGGCAGATGGGCAGGACCCCGGGCATCCTTATAACAGGCAGTAAGCTTGAAAGCCTATTCAGCTTGGTCTGAACGCCGTGCGTCCGACGCATGTAAACAAAGCCGGTCATTGCGTCACTGCACCTCCGAAAACAAGAAGAGACGTCGGATCAATGTTGTTGTTGTATGGTATGACGAAATTAGTGTCTGAAAAGCTCCGATATTGTCGACATCGCAGCAAAATTCGCTCCACGAAATCGTCATCACAACTGAACCAGTGACTTACAGAGCTCTACTCAACGCCAGTCTACAGATTGAAAACCGCACTACGTTTAGAGATGCGTGGGATATTTCTAGCAGTTAAAATAACAAAGATACGGTAGCCTAGGCCTAGACGTTTTTCGGCCAAATCGCCCGGGTACCTGACACTGTCCTTAGGAGAGGGCCCCCGGGGGGAAGGGTTAAAAGCTGCGCGGCGAAAAGTTTGTAAACAAAGCAGATCGAAGCGCCGCCAAGCCTTAACAACAAGAAGAAGTCCGACCTTGTCCGCCATTACCAGTTAGAGTGAAAATTAGTCTCCCAAAGTGTCCGATATTGCTAAATTCGCGGCAAAACAGCCAAAACTCTCTCCACGGAAATCGTCATCACACCTGAACCAGTTGACCTAGAGAGCTCTACTCAACACCAGTCTACAGATACAAAACAGGGCTACATTTTGAGATTTGTGTGAGTTAAAATAACAAAATTAGGCCTATGTTTACATACGTTTTTTGGCCATATCGCCCGGATAGGAGTGCCGTCATTTAGAAAGCCATCCCGAGGAGGAAGGGTTAAACTATTGGGAAAAAAGGTTATTTTAATACCACGAATTTTCCGAGTGTTTTTTATAAACAAAATAGGTAATTTGCATCAATATACAGGTATAGTATTTGTAATTAATTAGAAATCTCGGGAAAACCTATTTTCCCCATTAGGCCTATCGATCAATGTTGAGACACACCCCCCAATAGTGATTTGAAAAGACATTAGCCTAACCTAACCTAGTACCCACACCCCCGCTGGTTGAGTGCTCCCTTAATAAAAAAAAAAAAAATTTGGCAAAGTCGATGAAGTCTACGGTGTTTACTCTGCAATCTTCAGCTTTGATTGTACATTGATAACGGGAAAGTACCGTATTGACAACCTTGTTACGAAACTTAAATTTTAGTACCATACTTTTATATTAGGGTTTTCCGAATGCTTAACACATTTTCATATGATCTTTAGAGCTATCGATAACTGGAAGTACCGTATTGACAACCTTGTTACGAAAAAGAAATTTTAGTACCATACTTTTTTATTAAGTTTTGCCGAGGGTTAAAACAAATTTTCTTATGATCTTTAGAGCATATAGATTCAATATTTATCTTCAAATATATCAACAAAATTCGTGGTATTAAAATAACATTGAACCAACTATTGTATTAAAAAAAAAAAAAAAAACCCAGTACTGGTACTGTGAGTCACAATACATAAGATCAGTGATGGAATATGCAAGCCATGCCTGGTCTTCTAACCTAGCTGAAACACATCACAAGATCTTACAGACCATTCAAAACAAAACCCTAAAAATCATCACAGGCTGCACAGCTAGGCTACTATAACTACAGATCACCAACGGTTCATCAAGAAACCAAAGTCCTCAAAGTCAAAGAGCACCTGGACATGAGAGACGCTCAATTCCTGGCTGCAGCCTACACACACCAACACCACCCACTGCACTACATGGCAGCACATCCAGACACCAAGGAACATCAAAATAACACCCAGCTCACAGTATCACACACAAATACTGTCATCTCTCCCTCCCTGCCCACCCCAAACCAGCTTCCAGAAGCACATCCATACTCATATCACTCGCTGTTCCATCCAGTCACTCAAAGACAACACGCAGCTGCATGCACGACCTCCCGAAATACATCCTCCTGAGCCCTCCCTTCCTCGCGAGGACAGAGTCCACCTGGCCAGACTGAGATGTGGGCACCATCCAGCTCTTCTGAGCTATCAGAAGACACTGGATGACTCTGTCGGCGAAGTCTGTCCAGGATGTAACACAGGACCCCATACTATTGAACACATCATAGAAGACTGCATTCCACACAATCACTTACACCAACAACATAATCTACACTCCTTGACAGCCCTGTAGGAAAGCCCGATCTCGGCCATGGCCTTCCTTAGGGACTCGGGGCTGTTTGGCCAGGCAGCCTAGGGAATGACAAGAACAACCCATGAACTGCTAGAACCTGTGCAAAATATACGGTCAAGTTGAGGGAGGGAGGGGCAGGCATAATAGTCCCCTTGTATAAGGGTAAAAGGGAGAGAGGAGTGTGTGGGAATCACAGGGGGACATGTCTCCTAAGCATAGTAGGGAAGCTGTACAGTTGGGTAGTGATCAAGAGAGAGTGAGAACAGAGAAATGGGTAAGTGAGGAACAGGGCTGGTTTAGGAAGGAAAAAGGGTGTGTAGATCAGATTTTCTCCTTGAAATGTTTTGAGAAATATCTGGAGAAGGGACAAAAGTTGTATGCTGCCTTTATGGACTTGGAGAAAGCCTTATGACAGAGTTGATAGAGAAGAAGGTTTGTGGGAAGTATTGAGTTAAAATAAAAAATTCAAATATGTGCATCAGAAAACAATAAAAACATTGATATGAAACTAGATGTGACAGAAATGATACAGGCATTCCTCACTTTAGTCTTCTACTTTAACCCTTTCAAGCTCCAATACGCATTTCTTTTTTTGTTTTCTGGTACCGTAGTTATTAGAAAATTTTATTCAGATTAGGAAGTCAGAGGGTTGATTGCGGTAGTCTATATACCCTTTTAATACCCACAGATCCTTTCTAAGCTGCATAAAAAATGTTAATGATAGCCAAAATAAACTGCTAAAACGCGTCAGAGCTTCAAGATTTCAATAATACCTGTACAGTTGTTGTTCCCCAAGCTGCCTGGCCGAACAGCCCCAAGACCCCGAGCAAGGCCAAGGCCATAACCGAGCGCCCCCACAGAACCCTCCCTGCCTACCACAATAAAGCCTGGGTGACCGAAGCCACTCCATGGCGGGGAGCTGAGGAGGGTGCGGAAACGCCCGGGAAACCAAAGCCCCACCCAGGGCCCTGTGCCCCTCAGCAATTATGAAGAGAAAGTTGAGGGGCAAAGGAAAAATGTGACGCTTTGGCTTCCAATCTTGGTAGATTGGGAGGTCAATCCACGGAAAAGACGCCGTCACTTGAGATCTAGGAAATACATAAGTAAAAGGAACAGTCGGAGTAAGCTATGGGTATGGCAGAGATCGCTCAGTTCTCACTCTGATAGACCAGCCCATACCTGTACAGTACTTGTACTTTGTTTATTACGGTAATTAGTGAACAAAATTCACATGAAGGTTTTCTGCTTCATTATAAGTCAAGAGAAGAAATACAGTATGATAATGAAAAAACAAATTGAAATATATATGGAAACTGTGAGGAATTACTTTACTATGATAAGCCTTCTGCAATAGAGATGGTATGGACAGTACTGGGTATTCTCTAGTAAATATATTATGGTTTTATAGTCAGACTCAAAATTTCATGTGTCATAGCAACCCTTCAGAATAGAGTACCGGTAGATGATACAGTAGTTGGTTATTTTCAGCCGACGTTAAATTGGCATGGCCTCATCTTGATTAGTCTACTCAGCTATTACAAACATTAGGTGGCCAAATAAGTTGTTAATTTAGAAAACTTTATATCTATATAATGCAGACATAGTAGTTTCGGGATGGATGTAGAGTTCGGGCGTACGGTCGTCATTGTTTACATAGGGCGATCGCCGCGGTCGCACTTACGTTCCCGTCTATTTCGACGCTATATTTTCTGCTATTTGCCCCCAGTCATTACTACATGAATACTAGGTTAGGTTATCGACGCTATATTTTCGATTTGCCCCCTGTCATTACTACATGAATACTAGGTTAGGTTAGGTTAGGTCAAAATAGACGGGAACATGATGGGAAAGGTCCGACGCCACTACACGTAATGTAAACAAAGATGGCGGTACGCCCGCGGCCCGCTCACTACATCCTACCCGTAGTTTCATATTTTTCAAGCAATTATCGAACAATAAGCTGCTATTGGATTCAATTTATCATCAGGTGGAAAAAAAAAAAACATACTAGGCTAGGCTAGCCTATACCTCACCTAAGGTTGCGTTCGCCACTCTCCTAGCCCCTCGTTGTGGGTTGTGTTTTGGTGCAGCAGGCTGTTTGAAGAGGCAGCCCGCTCATATAGTTAGCGAATTCGTATGCGGTGGTCCAAATAGTATGTGTGTAGGCCTATATACAGTACAGTATATATAATTATATACAGTATATATAGCCTACCGGTACCAGATATATGTTGCCAAAACCTAGGTTGCCTTTACCAAAGCATGAAAAAGTACTGTACAGTATACTGATACGGTACTAGAGATTAACCTACCTACTGTGGGTTCCTCCAAGGCAGCTGTAGCCTCACCCTCTGACATCTTGGAGGTCAAATCTGAAAAAGTGATAGAAATTAGGTCTCATACAAATTAAATGGTACTTTACATGTTGTACTAGATATATCATCCAGCTTAGAATATTCTGGTAATCTATAGAATATCCATATTGGACCGGTATAGAACATTATACTGTACATTATGCTGTAATTTTTGTACGGTAGCCTAATGTTAGGCCCATAAGCAAATCGCGCTCAATTTCTTAACCCTCTCACGTTCTTGACGCAATTTTGAGCCTATTAGGGATACTTTAAAGCCTTTGTTACCATCAGGGGTATTTAGAAACCTTTAGTTTAGTTACTTTAACCTCTGCAGTTGTCTTTGAGTTAGCTGTGGGCAGAAAACTAATTTTGGAGAGGTAATTATAAGAGTGAGAGAACTCTATTTCCTATTGCTGATCTGGCAAACTCTGCGTCATATGGTCGTGAGAGGGTTAAAATGCCCGAGTGATACTAGCCTATAGCCCTATACTGTACATGAACAAATAATGCTTTCAAATTCTCCTCATACGATAAGTTTCGGGATGGATGTAGATTCCGGGCGTACGGTCGTCATGTTTACATAGGGCGATCCCCGCGGTTAACTTCGCGTTTATTTTGACTGCGGGGTTTTTCGGTTATTTGCCCCCTGCTGGCAATATATATGATGATAACATGTCATGGGGGGGTGAGGGGGGCAAAGCCCCCCTTCAACATATTATTGTATACAAAGGCAGTCAAAATAGACAGGAACATAATGACAAGCGTCTGACGCCACTCCGCGTAGTGTAAATAAGGCTGGCGGTACGCCCGAACTCTACATTCTACCCTAAGTTTCTAATATTACGTATCTATAGGCTAATTTTCATCATCCTTGGACTGCCTCTAAAGGGTCAATATCCATTCTGTAATAAGGGCACCAAAATTGGACAGCATAGTCTACATGGGGTCTTACGGTAGGCTACTAGTGCTAAGCATAGCTTTAAGAAAACTTCAGCAGTCCTGTTGCTGACACTCCTAGATATGAATCCTAGAATTCTATTTGCCCTGTTCGTAACACTTATACTGTACCGGTACATTGTTTTCTGGGTTTCAGATCATTACTAACGAGCACCCACAGATCTTCTCACACTCCAATTTATCCAATTCTACTACCGTCCTTACGAAAACGACCAAACAAATCTAATGCAAATTGCAAAGATAAATCTAATTTGCATAGCGGATGTATAACCTAATTGGGGTACGATGTAGTGACCGGGCGTACCGCCATCTTTGTTTACATTACGCGTAGTGGCGTCGGACCTTTCCCATCATGTTCCCGTCTATTTTGACCTAACCTAACCTAACCTAGTATTCATGTAGTAATGACAGGGGGCAAATAGCAGAAAATATAGCGTCGAAATAGACGGGAACGTAAGTGCGAGCACGGCGAGCGCCCTATGTAAACAATGACGACCGTACGCCCGAACTCTACATCCATCCCCCTAATTTCAAAGATGTAGGCCCTAAACAAAACATATTACAGTACGGTACCGGTAATATATGAAATAATTGTTGTAGGCAAAGCTATATAAAAATCTGTTAACAAACTCATGCCAAATTAATGAGTGTGTGGTCTCTGAGTAGGCTATTACTCTATCGCAAGTTCAGTTGAGATGCTAGATACCTCTGTTGACTGTAATTTGTCCATATTTGTGCATAATAACACGATTGTAATGGGTATTATCGTTCATACCACGATACCCCATATACGTCTCAAGTCCGCTGGTGGGTAGGGGAAATTGGGGAATACCCCGTATTTAGGGTATTTTTTATATTTCGAGTGTAAAACTTTGCCATACACTACTACCATCACTGTAGCAATGAAAATCTCATTTTCGGATTTCGGCTACTCCCATGGTGGACGCTCCCCTTATATGACTTACACTCTTCAGCAAATATGTTTTCTCCATTATCAATTTATCCAACAATCTTTAATTTTGAAGCCCTGGAATGATGTTCTTTTGGCAAGAATTGTTTACACTAGGCTACGCGTAGTGGCGTTGGACCTTTGCAATCATGTTCCCGTCTATTTTGAATGCCATTGGATACAATATGTTGAGGGGGGGCTTTCCCATGACATATTGTCATCATCATATATATTGCCAGCAGGGGGCAAATAACCAAATTAATCGCCGTCAAAATAGACACGAAGTTAACCGCGGCGATCGCCCTATGTAAACATGACGACCGTATGCCCGGAAACTACATCCATCCCGTTCTTTTTTCCAGAGTAAAAAAAAAAAAAAAAAAAAATATAAATATATTATATATATATTATATATATATAATATATATATATATATATATTGTTTGGACCACAATCAGGCACCTTGATCTTTGTGTGTTATATACGTTTATTAGGCTATGCCTCATACTTCGTTGGGGTTCAACAGTTAAAGGCAAGAGTTGTGTTATCGGGCGTATCAGTACGGTAACCAGTTATCACCTACCTCTGACCGGGTATATCCTAGTGTTTACTATACCCCTTTGAAAGGACAGTAGCCTAACCTAACCTATCCTAGTATTATGGGTCACGGGTGGGGGCGGCACCCACGCTGTTTGACATCAACTTACGTGTTTACATGACGTCCGCCCGGTAACACAACTCATTCCCAGTTAAACTTAAGACAAATAGTGCTGCACTATTAGACACAATTTGTTAGGGACAATAAGTACAGGTATGTATACAAGCAATAATATTCTCAATATTATCAGATTGTCCGCATGGAAGATTTGCAATAACAACCCAATACCACTAGTTGGAGCTGTCCTATAATCGTTGGATAATAGGTAAATCCTTATATCCATTGGTTTTCAGGGAATTATTCTATAGCCTACAGTAATTGCACCTAGCGTCCTAGTCTATATGAGCTTAACAAATAATTATTGTATTTAAATAATTTAACAGGAAGGTACGACGAGGTAAGTGATGTGGTATAGGTGGCAATATGCGGAAATAGATTATAAGGGCATTCCGCTCCCTCTGATATCCTTACGAGAAAATCTATGGTTACTCACTCCACCCCAACTGGATTTCTACCGTTTTACCCAACCAGCGGGGGCATGGGGACGGTAGCTAGCTATCTATCTATCTATTGCCTGACGCCATGATCCCCGAGGGGGTGGCCACGAACGAACCGCCCCCAAGCACCTCTGTCCCCAGTCAGTCGACGCCCCTCCTCCTAACCAGCACCGCCTTCATTCATATACTTTCTCACTCCATCCTTCCACCTCTCCCTCTCGTACACCCTCTTAGTCATTCTCTCGCTTCCCATACGTTCCATATGGCCGAACCATCTCAAGTTGTTCCTTTTCACACTTTCCAGCACATCTACCTCCACACCACACCTCCTTCGTCTGTCTATCCCTCCATGTAACTCTGCACGCACTTCTCAAGTACCGTAACTCATTTCCACCGCTCTCACTCTTGGTCTGAGTCTCTCCACGAACGTCCATGCTTCGCTTCCGTAAGTTAGTGTCGGGATTACCACACTGTCATGCAAGGACTTCTTCACTTCCATACTGACCACTCTATTTCTTGTTACTGCTTTCAACATTCCTACAACCCTCTTCCCCTGTTGCACCCTCTCCCACACTTCTTCATCCACAGTCCCATCTTTACTCAACACACTGTCCAGATACTTAAAAGAGCTGATGATCTCCATAGCCTGACCGTTCAACTTCACCCCTTTCGAAGACCATAACCTTGCTTTTCCCCACATTTACCTTCAAATTCCGTTTTTCGCACACTTTTCCAAACTCATTTACCAGACCCTGCAACTCCCATTCATTATCGCTCATCAGGACTGTGTCATCCGCAAACAGTCAGTATAGGCAGCTTCCACTCATTTCTCTCCCTTTTCAGTGATTCACCAACATCCACTGCTCTTCCTAGTATTTCTTTCATGACTCCATCCATATATACAGTAAACAACCACGGGGACCTCACACACCCGTTTCAACCCAACACTCAGGTCAAAGAACTCGCTCTGCTCATTCTCCACACGTACTGCCGCCTTTGCACCCTCATACATGCTCTTCACTGCTCTCAGTAACTTGCCATCTACTCCGTATATTCTAAGTACCAGTACCGGTACTTTCCACATGCCTTCTCTATCCACTGTCATAGGCCTTCTCCAAGTCCATAAAAGCAACATACACCTTTTGTTGCTTCTCCAGATATTTCTCCACAATACAATTCAGGGTAAAAATCTGATCTACACATCCTCTTCCCTTCCTAAAACCTCCCTGCTCGTCGCCTATCCATTTCTCCGTTCTCACTCTCACTCTCTCAATCACTACCCTACTGTACACCTTCCCTACTACGCTTAAAAGACATATTCCTCGGTGGTTACCACACACTCCTCTTTCCCCTTTGCCCTTATATAGGGGGACTATTATGCCAGTCTTCCAGTCATCGGGTGCATTCCCCTTCTCCCATGCTAGTTTGCACATTTTCCATACCCATTCGATCACTATCTCACCACCATACCTCAACATTTCCCCACACACTCCATCTGTTCCTGATGCTTTCCCCAACTTCACTCTTTTCATAGCTTCTCAGACTTCTGACCTCCTGATGGACCTGATCCCCACCTCCTCCTCCTCCACCACTTCTCCCTCCCATACCATATCCAACAATGTTTTCTGGCTCTTCATTCCTTACATTTAGCAACTCATTGAAGTACTCCCTCCATCTTTCGACTCTCTCTTGCTTCTCGGCTAGCATTCTCCCATTCTTATCTTTCACATCCTTACCGTTTCCCTTGCTACCTTCCCTAACTTTCTTGACTTCTTTCCAGAACAGTTTCTTACACTCCCTCCATTTTACACTCAGATTCCTTCCAAATTCCTCATCTACTCTTCTCTTACTTTCCTTCACTACTCTCTTTCTCTCCACGTACCTCGCTCGTTTCTGCCTCTCCAAATCTTCATTCCCTCTACTACCCAACCACTCTCTATATGCTTTCTTTTTGTCTTCCACAGCTATTTTTACATCTTCTGTCCACCATGCAGTACCTTTCACTCCCCTCCCTCTTCTCCTCACTCCACACACCTCCTCACATGCTGCACAGATCTCTTCCTTAACCCCTGGTTCCCGGAAGGGCTCTGAGGCACCCATAAAAAACTAGGGCCCGGAACACGGATGGGCTCTTGAGCACCGTAAGCTTGAAAGCCTATTAAGCTTGTTTTGAAAGCCGTCCGTCCGACGCATGTAAACACAGCCGGTCGGAGCGACGCCGCGCACCTCCAAGCACAAGAAGAAGATCGGAGTTTGCTGTTGTGTTGTCTGCTAGACAAGAGTTAGTGTTGAAAAGTGCGTCATATTGCGCAGCTAACATCGCCTCATAACTCTCTCCACGGAAATCGTTATCACAAATGAACCAGTTGACTTAGAGAGCTCTACTTCACGCCAGTCTACAGGTACGAAACACATCTACGCTAAGAGATGCGTGGGAATTCGGTAGCAGTTAAAATAACAAAGATATGGTAGCCTATTAACCTGGTGAGCCCCAGCTAGTTATTAATAAATGTACCACCAGAACCCAGCCGGTTTTGAAAATAGGTTTTTCTTCCAGAAACAATAGCGAATGGGTTAGGAATGAAGGAAAAAACATGAAAAAACGATCAAAAAGCTCAAAAAATGGTCCTACAGAGCCCCCGAAAACGGATTTTACAAGAATAAAAAAATTTAAGGCAATTTCCCCAAAAAAAATTTTTTTTGCGCGCTCACGCGCACGCGGTTGGACTTTGAGAGTTTTCAACCATCGGCATGGGTGCGTGGGATACTTACACAGTTCCCATACAAATCTGAGCCCTCTAGGTAGAGCCACTCTGAGCCTTACGAATGAGCTAAAAGGGTGACTCGTTAGGCGAGTCGCTGGGATTTGGCGTTACATACATAGGTGACTCGTCAGACGCGTCGCTGGGGCTGGCCGGGTTAAAGAAGTTTTTTGGCCAAATCGCCCGGATTTCGGGGATATCTTATAGAATGCGTAACGGTAACCGGTCTGTGAGGGTTAAACACCTTGTTTATCTCCCCCACCCATAATACTAGGATAGGTTAGGTAAGGTTGTTAGGTTAGACTCATGTCTCTCTGAAACAATGTAAAATCTGTGTCACATCTAGATTGATAGACATTTTTGTCAGAGGGGCGGAATGCCCTTATAATCCATTTATGCATATTGCCACCAGTGACCAATACCACATCACTTACCTCGTCGTACCTTCCTGTTAAATACAACAATAATTTGTTTAGCTCGTACAGTATAGGTGCAATTATAGAAATTTACCATTTTCACTATTAAACATAATTGGTAGGCTATCAAAGAACAGATTTCGAGTCACTCCGGCCTCCCACCCTAGTCCTAGTCATTACGGCCTCACACCCTAGTCACACCGGCCTCCCATCCTAGTCAGTAGTCACACCGCGTGACACCGGCCTGTGCAATTCTTATTTATTTGTGTAGAAAAGATATGAGAATAATGAGATAGACCTGGCAAGAAGTCACAAGATAGTACATACAGATAGATAGGGACAGGGTGATTCATAATTGATCAATATAAGAAATTAAAGTAAAACTGTAAAAGAATTGTCACCTGTTAGATGAAACAAAAAGATAGATACAAAAATTGATAGGCTAGGGACAGGGTGATTCCAAAATTATCAATACGAGAAATTAAAGTTAATGAATTGTCACAGTTGTCCCTTGTTTGATGAAACAAAAAGTTAATAAATGATCACTTGTTTGATGGAATGAAAAGATAGATACATAAATAGATAGGGACAGAGTGATTACAAAATGATCAATAAGAGAAATAAAAGTTAATGAATTGACTGTTTGATGAAACAAAATATAGCCTATGAGATGGCTAAGGGCTACACTATTAATTATTTGTACAGTATTTCTAAATCTTATTTTCAATGGGCTGCAGGCCAGTGACTAGGGCCGAAAGAACTAGCGGCTAGCCTATGGGCCAGAGTGACTTGCTTCCAAAGAACAAATAAAGGTAAATATGTAGGAGACGCAACAATATAGGTTACGTACCGGGTAACAAATTTCGGGAAGGATGTAGTTACCGGGTGTACCACTACCAACATACAACATAAATCATCTATAAATACTTATAATATAATAAATACTTATAAATATATAATACTAGGTTAGGTTAGGTTGTTTGGTTAGACCGTTAGGGTAATTACTGTTCACCTCTGTGGAGTGGTTGCATTGAGGCAGTTGGACAAAATTCAAAATAAAGCTTATTAGATTAATCAATAACCCTGCAATCACACAGGACCTTCCTACATTAGCCATACGAAGAGACGTTGCATCCCTTGCATTATTCTACAGATATTTTCACAGCAATTGTTCCGAGGAACTTGCTTCAATTGTGCCGCCTCTCCACATCTTTCCCCGTAGAACTAGGGCAGCTGAGAGCGCCCATAAATTTACACTTTCTCCTCCACAATGCAGAACTTCTGCTTATCAGAATTCATTTATCCCCAGAGCTACTACTCTTTGGAATTCACTTCCCTCGAATTGCTTTCCACAAACTTACAATCAACAAATGTTTAAATCCAGTTGTTACAAACATTTTATGAATGGAGGATGCCTTTAGGCACATGGACCTTTTTGTTTTATCTGTGTTTTTCCTTCCTCCGTTCATTGTCTCTTTTAAAAAAAAAAAAAAAAAAAATGTATTTTTGTATCCAAAGGCAGTCAAAATAGACGGGAACATATGATGGTGAGCGTCCGCGTAGTCACGTAGTGTAAACAAGATGGGCGGTACACCCGGTAACTACCGGTACATTCTTGCCCAAATTTCTAATGGTAGTTTTGGGTTCCTATCATCAGGGTGTCAAAAAAAAAAAGGTAGGCTACCTATCATCATATGCTTCATTGCTATAGCTTATAATTTTTATCCCCGGGGAAAAAAAACAAAATCTTGGGATTTTTCATTTTGTTCATTACCCTAACCTAAATGTATTTTGGGGCTATTAGGGTAAACCTGACTTTTTGGACCGACAGCGATTTCAGTAATTTTTATTTTGTTTTTTTTTATTTTTCCTTCAGATGTAGTGTTGTAACTGTTGTTTTATACTGAAGAGGAGCTGAAATGAGTATTTACCCAATAGGCCTACCTAGTATCCAACAATCTAAGAACATGCCCCCCACTAGTCACTAGTGGGGAGGGCTATGAAGTTCAGGGAAAATGAGGGGTTAAAAGCATAAGAAAGACATTAGCCTAACGGTGTTAGTGGTACCACTGCGTGAGAACGACGAGTGCTACGTAGCTCGTTCTGGTCTCATTTTGAAGCTTTTAGCGCCTAGTTTTTTGCTGAATACATTTCTTTTCATGCAGATACTTGATTGATCATTCAGGAGGGCCTGAATATGCCCAAAATAGCCCCCCCCCCCCCACTAGACAAGGGTTAAGAGCTGAAATGTATTATAAGGAAGAACAAAAATAGAACGCTAAAATACGCACCACAGTGCAATTTTAATGGGTGATGGCAAAGTAACAAAGATTAAGATTTTTTTGCATAGGTTTAAACTTCTGGAACTTTGGGTAGGCCTAATAAATATGATGATTTCATATTTTAACTTGGCCTACGTCCGCCGTCGCACTCATGTTATTGTTGTGAACCTCTCGGCCCCCAGCCCTCTCACTGCCACTCGTTGTCGGAGTAAGACTAAGATATGTCCTGGATAATACTGTGTTTTTTGCACTGTTACCCAACTAGCGGGGGTGTGGGAGGCTGGGGGTGGTAGCCCCCACCCATAATACTAGGATTTGTTAGGTTAGGCCAGGGTGTCAAACGACGCTGTTTTTTTTAGTGATAACGCAAATGAACTTTTTGTATAATGATAACAGAAACTCCCCCAACCCCCCCAACCCTTTTTTTTTTTTAAGAAACAAAAAAGGTAAATTGACACAATTTTGGTCTCCATATGATTGCCTTTAGATTGCAGGAAATGCTGTATTAGACACCTAAATTCTTAAAAAAAATCATGGGGGGCATGCCCCCGGACCCCCCTAGAGCTCGCACCTTCGCCGCTCCGTCGCGCTATAATGATAACAAAATAATAAACCATAATGATAACACAATGCATATTTTGTGGATTGACACCGAAGCAGGGTGTCAATCCACAAAATATGAATTGTGTTATCATTATGGTTTATTATTTTATCATTATAGCGCAGCGAAGGCGCGAGCTCTAGGGGGGTCCGGGGGCATGCCCCCCAGATTTTTTTGGGGGGTTTAATTCTAGTTTCGCTTTCACAGCATACTCATAAATTTCTATGGCTACTTTAGAGTTGTCATATACCATACTTAATTCCTATATATGTCCAAAGCGGCGGAAATGCATTATAAGGAATTATACCTACTGTAAAAAAAAAAAAAAAAAAAAATCTCCCCATATGCGGCACCATAGCTATTAGATAATACTAGGTTAGGTTAGGTAAGGTTGTTAGGTTAGGCTAATGTCGTTAATGTAGTTTATTATCATTATATTACGTCTTTTACCCAGCAATTTCCCTGATCTTCATAGTTGGTCGGGAAGCTATGCCTTTACAACGGCGCCTCCCCTTTGTTGCGGTTTACGTGAAACTAGAATTTTACCTTTTTTTGAGAATTTAGGTGTCTAAAACAATATTTCCTGCAATAAAAAAAACAATGAAGATGGAAAATATGGAGACCAAAATTGTGTCAATTTAGCCTAGCCTACTTTTTTTTTGGGGGGGGGGTTTGTTATCATTATACAAAAAGTTCATTGCGTTATCACTAAAAAAAACAGCGTCGTTTCACACCTTGCATGGGAGTTTAGCGCATAGCGTCATATTTTTTCCAGCTACGCTCACTACTGGCTACACTGCCGGCCTCTCGAGAACAGAGGGAGCGTAAGTCAGTGGGCTGCGGTAAGCCCTGGGTGTCGGACGTGTGGCCTGCTGCGCTCCCGGCCATTTGCACTCTATTTTAACCCTTTAAAAGCCTTAATAATGCTCCTAACTTGCCGCAAATTGGAGCCCAACTTAACCTGCCAGTTAAGGGTTAATGACATACTGTATATAGCAATGATGTACCGGTATATGCTCTACCAGACCTATTAGGCCTAAAAAGATCGATGGGCTAACTGTCGGTCCAAATCATCTGTATAACTGCTATGAGGTTAGGTTAATGACAAAAAAAAAACACCAAAAAAACTAGGCTAGCCTAGAAAGTAGGCTATAAACAAATTAAAACCCCCAAGATTTTGTTTTTTGGTAAGAGTTGTGTTATCACCTTAGGCTATCAGGCGTACCACTAACGACATACACCATAACTCGACTTCTCTAAAACATTAACCTAACCAAACCTAGTATTCATGTAGTACTGTCAAGGTTAGGTTAGGTTTTTTAGTTAGGTTAAGTAATGAAGTAATCTATAGGGCCTAGATGATTTATGTTAAGTATCTAGGCTATAGATGATTTATGTTGTAGCCTATGTTGGTATTTACCTAATTTACCTAATTGTACTGTACCTAATTACCTGGTAGTGGTACGCCCGATAACACAACTCTTACCATTTTTTTTCTCCGAGGATAAAAATTATATAGCAATGAAGCATATGATAGGAACCCAAAACTGATATTAGAAATTAAATTTGTTACCAAGCCTACTGTATATTGGGAAAAAATGTTATTTTAATACCACAAATTTTTCGAGTGTTTTTTATAAACAAAATTGGTCATTTAGGCCTACATCAATATATAGTGTTTGTAATTACGGTAATTAGAAATCTCGGGAAAACCTATTTTCCCCATTAGGCCTATCGATCGATGTTGAGACAGCCCCTCGATAGTGATTTGAAAAGACATTAGCCTAACCTAACAACCTTACCTAACCTAACCTAGTATTATGAGTGGGGGCTGCCGCCCCCACACCCCTGCTGGTTGAGTACTAATCCCTGAATAAAAAAAAAAAAAATTTGGCTGTCGATTATGCGAAGGTGAAAGAGAAGTCGATGAAGTCTATGGTGTTTACTCTGCAATCTTCAGCTTGATTGTACATTGATAACGGGAAAGTACCGTATTGACAACCTTGTTACGAAAATTAAATTTTAGTACCATACTTTTATATTAGGTTTTGCCGAGGGTTAAAACAAATTTTCTTATGATCTTTAGAGCATATAGATTCAATATTTATCTTCAAATATATCAACAAAATTTGTGGTATTAAAATAACATTAAACCGTATATTGTTGTGTCTCCTACATATTTACCCAAATCAAAAATAAAATAAAAGTTAATGGTGAAATTGAGTTTGGTCCAAATGATCATATTGACCAAAACTGTTTTGCTTTGGGATAGGCTACAGGATGGGTAAAGCTGGACTTGCTAGTTTGCAAGTGTTGCAGCATCCTTATTCTAGCCTTATAAGACTTCAAATATTGAGAAATGTTTGGTCGCCTCATAAATAAGTAGGCCTACCCCTAGGGCCTAGGCTAACTCTATTAGGTCAATATTTAAGAGTCACACCACAGCTGGGATCTCATTTTTAACGGTAGTTTTGGGTTCCTATCATTCTATGCTTCATTGCTATATACTTTTTATCCACCGGGAAAAAAAAAAAAATAGTTTTTTTTTCTAGCATTAACCTAACCAAAAAAAAAAAACCTAACCTAACCTAATAGCCCCCAAATACATTTAGGTTAGGTTAACCCGTACAGCCCCAGCGACGCGTCTGACGCGTCGGCGATGTATGTAACGCACAGCCCCCAGAGACGCGCCACCCTAATTGCGCCGACCGTAATAGTGTACAGGTGTAGCCACTCAAGAGGGCTCAGATTTGTATGGGAATTGTGTACGTATCCCACGCAACCGTGCCGATGGTTGAAAACTCTCAAAGTCCACGTGCGTGCGCGCGAGCGCGCAATAACCTGTTTTTTTGGGATAATTGCCTTCAATTTTTTACTCTTATAAAATCCGTTTTCGGGGGCTCTGTAGGAAAAATTTTTAAGCTTTTTGAGCGGTTTTTCCTTCATTCCTAACCCATTCGCTATTGTTTCTGGAATAAAACCATTTTTTGAAAACCGGCCGGGTTCTGGTGCGCAAACATTACAAAACTAGCCGGGGCTCCACGGGTTAATGCTAAAAAAAATAAAAAAATAGGCCTAAATAAAAAAAAACAAGAAAAAAATATATTTTCCGGTGGATAAAAAGTATATAGGCTAGCAATGAAGCATAGAATGATAGGAACCCAAAACTACCCTTATAAATGAGATTCCAGCTGTGGTGTGACTCGTAAATATTGACCCTCTATTACCTTACCAATCCAATGCTGGCCTCTAGCTTTTCTTAAATTAAATATATAGGCCTAGGCTACTTTAAGTTTACAGATAGGCTAAACTTTTTGTTACAAACCTACATTTAAGAGTAGGCTAGCCTAGGCCTAGCCCATGAGACAAGTTTGAAACTGAGACTGTCAACTGTCGAGACATCCAAGTTTCATAGACAACCCAGAATGTTTCCATTGCAAATATTAGGCCTATAGACATTCAGATGATAAGGTACAGTAATAAAGTAATTGATAATCATAACCCCAAAGGCAAATTCACTTAGTGTCACTCAATTTCTCAAACCAAAAACAAGTGACCCAAACCAAGGAGGCTCAAATTGACAAGTCAACTAGGCCTAATTCAAAGCAAACTTGACACAGGCAGACATACTGTCATAGACTTGACACACATAGCCTAGGCTACATATGATACATACATACATACATACATACGTACGTACAGAGAGAGAGAGAGTGTGTGTGTGGGGGTGTTAGTTGGGGAAAAAGAAGAGGCCAGTGGTAGGGGAAGTGGGGAAGAGTGGGGTTGCTGTACTAGGGTGGTTGTGTACGTATCCTAGATATGTGTGTACGTATGTGCGTCAAATTATATGTACACTTCCCACAGAGTGCCTGGCATGTGCACCACCACTCTCTCCCCACACCCATGTACACCTCCCCCTCTCGCTCCTCCCCGTGTACGTATGTAAGTTTATGTACGTGTGTGCGTGAAAAACTTGCGTGGGTCTCCCCCCTTACACCCCCCCCCCAACCCTGAGTGTGTGCGTCTGTAACTGTGTGCGTGGCTCTATGTGCGTGTGTGTACAACCCCCCCCTAACACCCCAACACCTCCCCCCCCCCCCTTCCCCCGCTCTGCTACCGCTCCGCTTTGTTCCACACCACACCAGGGGCGCAACCCTCACCCCACTCCGCACCCCCACTCACCGCCCTCACACCCACACCATCATACCCACAATCTTCATATTTCCGATACACCTCCACCATACCCTTACCTACACACCAGCACTCACAAACCACCATATAACCCAACAGTAACCCACTCCGAAGCCCCCACAGTCGTCCCACTCACCACCTGTGGGTTACGTCCATACTCCCGCCCGGCTCTACTCACTCCACCGGCGGCTAGAGTCTACCCGGCAGGTCACATATCTATCTGGCATATTCCACTCCTACTCCACCTCTACTTCACCCTATTCCACTTTGGCGGCACTAAACTCAACCTTTCAGGTCAAAAACACGTTTCTGTACCCAACTCCACTTTCAAAGTTGCGCGCTAAAACGTGCCTGAGGTTTCGCGCCTTCACAAGTTGACCGTTTCATCTGTCACAATCACCTTTATTCGCAATTTTCTGGCTGTAGCAACCTTTAAGGCCACACTGAGGTATATCACTGCACGCGGCACCACTACTTACTTAGTTGAACACCACTTTAGGTTTCGGTTAACCTCAATGTCACTGGTAAAAGCGAAAATACTAGTCAACCATCGGCTCCGAGATACACTCACTAGCCCAATATGGCGGCGACTGGTCACGTGACGGAAAACAGTGACGTCACCCCCAGCGCCATCACAGCCAATCAGAGCGCGAGGTTTACGTCACGTGACCCGCAGACCCATCTCGGCCAATCAGAGACCAGGGATGCCGACTTATATGCCCCTATTCCCTCGAACCCCCCAACCCCCCCCCTTCCCCCCTTAGCTCTTCCACTGGCCTCCCCCACCCCCCTATTAAATCCCTCCCCCCATGAATCCCTCTGCGAACCCCCCCCCCCTAAACCCCCTCCCCCCTTTGGCACCCCCTCCCTTGAACCCCACTTAAACCCTCAATTCAAAATTATCATCTCAAATGGCATGGCACTCTCACAATCCCAAAATTACTATTCTTACAAAATCCCCATAACCCGCTGACACTCCAGTCCAAATCCCACAATAAATCCCAACTCACTGACACGTAAATGAATCCCCAATAAATCCCCGAGTATCTATCACAACCTCCCACAAACTCCTCTTTTCCCAGCTGGTGCCAGAGAAATTAAGGCAAGATCTCCACGTGGTCAAGATAGCCCCAGTACGCTGACCTTCAGGGTGCCAAGTTCATTTCCCATCTGTGCCTTCGTCAGGTGTCAGGTGAGGCCGGCCGTAGAGAGTGTGAGAGAGAGTGAGTGAGAGAGGAGGCAACGCAAAGAAAGAGAGAGACGGAGGGGCGGAGGCCAGGGAGGGAGGGAGCGAGGAAGAGAGAGAGTGAGGGAGAGAGAGAGAAAGAGAGAGAGGAGGTGAGGGAGGGGCCCATGTCTGCCGCGGGACGGTCCGGTTCAGGTGGATGTATTATGGTATTATTATGACGTGTCTTGGGGGACCCTCTTGTCTCGTGGAATATACGGAAGCGCGGGATTTGGCTATTGATTACACAGCTATTGACAGGGGATGACATTTTCCACCTATATAGTGCAGTGCTCAACTGCGTATACACACGGAGATTATGTTTATTATTCAACCTCATGCGCGTAATCGGTACTTTATTTTAATAATGTCACATACAATAGCCTACACATGAACTCGGGGAAACAAGTAGACCTACCACTCAAAGTTCAATTAACTAAAATGACGCTTTCATTTAGTTTGTTCTGTTTAGTAGATGATTTTATGCAGACAAATTAATTCAATATAACAAACAATTCAATATAACAGTGTGCTTGCATATTGCATTTATTACACAATTTTCATCAGTGAACGCCAGTTTTCCTATATATAATTAAAATATATATGTTTCCTTTATCTCCTCCCGCCCCCATTAATTACTTTTTATTATTGTTGTTGTAATTTTATTTTTTTATTTTTTATTTTTTTAAACACAGAACACAATAAATCCGAGCGATATGTACTGAGCCACAAACTCGAATTCCAACTTAATTTCCCGGCGCTCGTCCCGAACCTAACTTTCGGCGGCAAAATAGACTCATGAAAACAGGAAACCACATTTCTCGGGCGGAAAGTCCATTGAAACCATTGCATAACACTTGGAGCCACAGTCTATTTAGAGTGCTCGTAGTAGTGGCCGCGGGGGGATCTCTCTTCGGGAGAGGGGGGGGGGGGGGTCTCTTTTTAGCCGAAATTTTAAGATAGAAAGTTTTGGCGACCGCGTATGTATTGATTTCTGAACATTGGTGAAATGTAAAAGTTTTGAAAGGGTAGAGAAGGTTAATGTCAGAAACCTGAGCTATCCTAAACAATGCCTGCCTTTGATTTTGTCTGTTTAGAAGACAATAGTTTACCTAGGGAAGTTGTTAAATGTCTACAGAGTAATGCCAGGTAATATAACTTGTATGTACTATGGCTTTCACAGAAGACACAACTCTGTTTAATATATTTGTAGTGCCTTTGTATTAATAGATAGGCTACATACGCACGATGCAGATCACATTTATAGACTGCAATGAAATAGGAAAATGGCTTATTATCCAGGAATATGTTCAAACGGTTACTAGGAAACATAAAGCATTATATTATTAAATAAATACGCCTAGAACCAAAGACATATACAGGTGACTTATAATTGCTACGATTACTCTAAAAAGAGATGAGGCAAGTAACATTTTTTTTTTTTTTTTCATTACGACCAGTGGCGGAGGGAGTCTTGAGTACATTTACTAACCTTGAACTTTGACCCTTTACCACCAAACTTTAAAGGATACCCATTGCACAGCTTGAACACTTTTTGTGTTACATTTCAGCTACCATCAGACGCTTTTATTCAGATTGGAAAGCTGGAGTTCCTTTCAGCTCTTGAACCAGAAAATTACTTCCTATCAAAATAACATAACATTGAATAACAATAATGTTATGCATTATTACAGCATAACACCATAACAATATATAAAAAAACATAGTTTATTTGAACATAACATAGCATTATATAAGAAGCATAGGATGATACATATTATCAAAATGTAAAATTTGCAAAACAAACGAACCAAAACGGGAATCGCACAATATAAAGATAAAACGAACTTATCCAAATCACTGGAAATAACGCACTGAAGATTTAGCAGAACAATATTATGAAATAAGAAACCACAAAACCACAATACAAAATAATAACATATGCTGCACCATAGTACTGTATAACCTAACATCAAACACCTTTCTCTTCTAGTGTTTGTGCTTCTTCCCTTTTCTTGTTTATATGTTTTTGTCTTTTTATTCTTGTGCTTCTTTTTTATGTCTTCGATTATACTTGTCTTTTTCTTAACTTTCAACTTATTTTCCTGTTTCTTCATACATTTCCGCTTCTATTTCTACTTCTTCGATGTGTCAGCTGAACGTGTCTGTGCTTTAATTTGAGATCCCTAATATCATGGATAATAGATTGTTCTAAGAAATCAATATAATAAGTAATTAGAATTTGATGTTCAAATAGTTCTGCAAATATAATTTACATCATCATCAAAGATAATTTACATCATCATCAAAGATATCCAATAATATTAAACAATTATAATGCATTTTGCCTAGGAATTTTTAGGTTATTGTATTTACGTGACACTTGACTGGACCTTTATTTACCGCCCCACGGAGTGGATGTGGTCAGACAATTATATAATTCGATATAATAATTGTTTGTGGTACATTGATTCGGTTACAATTGGGCACATAATATCAATGGCTTAGCCCTGTGCAACGTGAGCCTATTGTCCTAAACATAGCATCAATACAGACATACAGTTTCTTGAGATCAGGATAACAAAAATAAATCTTCTTCACAGGAAAGCGTGACAACAACTTGCACAGTGTGAGAGAGAGAGAGAGAGAGAGCGAGATCACTAGTAATATCCCAAGTGTTTCTATGCGGATTTTGAGTTTGCAGGTAGAGTATCCACCGTGCCTACATACTGTATACAGGCCCTGGCAATATGGCAATTAGGGCTAATGCCCTAAATGCCCTCATTACTGCCGGATTTTTGCATATTACATCAATCAAATTTACTACACACACTCTCTCTCACTCTCTCTCACACACACTCACTCTCACACTTTTTTTTAGCATGTTTCCTTCTATTTGTTTTATTTTTATTTTTTTTATATAGCCTACTCTCACACACACTCTCTCTCTCTCTCTCTCTGTCGAATGGATGTCTACGATTGGATATGTGGATGAAAGAAGGAATACATAATATAGATTAATATATAATTAATATATATTAATATAATTATATTATTAATATAATAATTATATTATTAATATATTAATATAATATAATTAATATATATAATACATAATAGCCTGGATGAAGATATTTAGAAATTGATATCTTGCTAACTTACAGTATATGGGTGAATGAAGCTACATACAGTCAAAATAAATAGGTGGATTGATGGATAGATTGGATGGATGGATGGATGCTACACTGACTGACGAATGAGCAAGTATTTGTTTGGTAGGTAACTTATTGGACATGTCAATAATATTTACGATATGGTTGTTGTTGTTGATGTTGCTAGATGTGGATATGATGTGTTGTTGATGATTTTGTTATATATGTTGTTTTGATGCTGCTCATTTATATTAGGTTATTATAGGACTTTTTTATGTTGTTAATGTTTTGGTATTGTTTATTTTATTTTTTATTTTGTTTAATTATTGTTACTGCTCAGTATGACATTATTATTATGCAAGCACATATATAAGTACTTTTACTAAATTGCATGAATAATTAAATACTGATAGGTTTCTGGATGTAGGGCCATTAGGTGGATGGAAGGGTGCCTGGATACATTGTGGATGAGTTGGCTAGTGGATTGATTTGTGATAAATAGATGGAAATAACGGATGGACTGATTGATGTATGGATGAATGGGTAGACGGTTGAATTAGTGAAGTGGTTAAATATTGTTTGAATACATGAAAGGATGATATTAACGAAAGGATACATGGATGAATAAGTGAATAATATAAATTAGGTAGTAGTTATTGAATCGTTTGAGGTAATGGAAATATTTATGAATGTTGAGTTGGTGAATGGGGACATGGATGGACAGACGAATGGATAAAGGTGATTACATTGATGCATTATTCATGAATATATGGGTAAATGTTGAATATATGAATGGATGCAAGGTGGAATTTTTCATACATAGGTAGAGAATATGTGTCAATGTCTGGATGTATGAAAGTGCGAGGTGATGAACGTGTGGGTGATAACTGTGTGGGTGATAACTGTGTGGGTGATGAACGTTTGGGTGGTGAACGTGTGGGTGATAACCGTATGGGTGATGAACGTGTGGGTGGTGAACGTGTATGTATGAGTGCGTGAACGTGTGGATGGTGAATGTGTGGGTGGTGAACGTGTATGTATGAGTGGGTGAACGTGTGGGTGGTGAATGTGTACGTATGAGTGGGTGAACGTGTGGATGGTGAACATGTATGTATGAGTGGGTGAACGTGTGGATGGTGAACGTGTGGGTGATGAACGTGTATGTATGAGTGGGTGGTGAACGTGTGGGTGTTGAACGTGTGGATGGTGAACGTGTGGGTGATGAACGTGTGGATGGTGAACGTGCATGTATGAGTGGGTGAACGTGTGGATGGGTGGTAAAAATCTATATGTGAATCGATGAATGAATGAAAGGAGAAGTAGGGTGGAAGGGTGCACACACACACACACACACAAAACACACACACACACACACACATACACATTTAAGCCTGATTCACACTAGCGCTATTTCCGGGATATTAATTTTGATCGACCTCTTTATTTTGGATAATGTTTGTCTGGTACTGGTGACTGGACTGGAGGTGCTGTAGATCATTGCAGGTCACTCATATGTTATTCTCATTTATATCAGAAGCTGCCAGACCAGAGTTATCACAAAGTTGCCGAAAAGCGCATACATAGCTACGAACACACACACATACATACACACACACACACACCACAAAGGTCGAACACACCTGCCTAGACGGTAGACGCACCTCCTATGCACACACACTAACTCCCTCTCTCTATTTCTTTCACACACACACACTCCATCTCTCTATTTCTTTCTTTCACACACACACACACATACTCCCTCTCTCTATTTCTTTCACACACACACACACACACACACACACACACACACACATATATATACTCTCTCTCTTACACACACTCTCTCTCTCTCTTACACACATACACACACACACGGGTCAAAGGTCACATTGCACCAGGTTGACTCCTTGTTTTGGCCCAATTAGGTTTATCCCTGCCTCTCCCAATCAACTCGTCAAACACTCCCAACAACTCTACGACAAACTTGCTCTACAACAGTTTTGGTTCATGTACAAAATCAAGGGTGTATACTGTATATATATAAAACAAAAACAGTATATACGATCGTTGGGTATATTAATAGTGGTTTACCTTTCTATCCTTATTATATATGGATTTATTTTTTACCAATATCTCTTTACATAAGTATATTATTTTGGACCCTATTTGTCTTGTGTTTCTTGTGCTATAATCCAAATAATATCTTGTAATCAATGTAAACTCTGTATTTGTGTTTGTTGTAGACCTTTGATTGTACTTTATTTGATTGAGTTTACTTAGTCGGTCGACTTGATTGAATTAGCTTAGTTGGTTGACTTAGCTCAGTTGGTCCGGTTGGTTGAGTCAAATTGGTTGAGTATGCTTAAAGGTCCACTGATACAAAATGTTATCCTTTATTTTCTTATACAAATATGTAGTAGTAACCTCAATAAAATGGGTAAGTACTAAGTAATATAGTAACAGCAATGTGAAGGTAAGACTCCACCTAAGTCGGTATTCGTATAAATATATATAATGAGCAAAACATAACAAAACTACAGTTATTAGCTATTGGAGCAAAACTTTGTTTTAATTGATTATTTTCGAGAGACTTTCAAATTACCATGTTCGGTTTTCCTGGGAAAAATAATATAATGTTATCATCATTGCTGATCTATCCATGACGTCATAATAGTGTTGCCATATTAGCTACCGTATTATCTTTTCGACTGATAATTATAGGTAATATAACGCATAGTCAGCTGTAAGAAAAAAAAAAAAGAGGCAAATACATCCGTATATTTCAATATTGTTTAATTCACCGTCAGTTAGTCGGTGTCAGTGGAACCTTGATGGATTTAGTTGGTTGGCTTGATTTAATTGATTGAGTTGGACGTGGTTGATTTGATTGACCAAGTTGAATTGGTTGAGTTGATTGAAATAATTGAATTGATTGAGTTAGATAAGCTAAACTGATTAAGATGACTGAGTTGGTTTAGTGGATTGGCTTGTCTGACTTCATAAAATTGATGAGGTTAATGTCCTGCTTGATTTGAATTAGTTAGTTAACTTGGTTATGTTGACTGCCTTGGTTGAGTTGACTGTTTTACCTGAGTTGACTGACTTACCTGAGTTGACTGACTTACCAGAGTTGACTGACTAACTATAGTTGACTGACCTACCTGGGTTGACTGACTTACCAGAGTTGACTGAATTACTTGGGTTTACTGACTTACCTGAGTTGACTGATTTACCTGAGTTGACTGACTTATCTGAGTTGACTGACATACCTGAGTTGACTGAATTACCTGACTTGATTTATTTATTTGAGTTGACTGATTTATTTGAATTGACTGATTTTTTTAGTTGACTGACTTACCTGAGTTGACTGACTTACTTGAGTTGACTGACTTGATTGAGTTGTTGTTGTTGTTGTTGTTCCCTAAGCTGCCTGACCGAACAGCCCCGAGTCCCTGAGAAAGGCCATGGCCACGATCGGGCTTTCCCACAGAGCTCTCATTGAGTGTAGATTGTGTTGTTGGCGTAAGTGGTTGTGTGAAATGCAGTCTTCTATGATGTGTTTAATGGTATGGGGTGCTGTGTTACATCCCGGGCAGGTGTCGACAACGGAGTCATCCAGTCTCTTCTGATAGCTCAGGAGAGCTGGATGGTGTCCGCATCTCAGCTTGGCCAGGTGGACTCTGTCCTCGCGAGGAAGGGAGGATTCGGAAGGATGGATTTCGGGAGGTCGTGCATGCAGCTGCGTGTTGTCTGTGAGTGAGTGGATGGATCGGTGAGAGATATGAGTATGGATGTGTTTCTGGAAGTTGGTTCGGGGTGGGCAGGGAGGGAGAGAGGACAATAATTGTGTGTAATACCGTGTGCTGGGTGTTGTTTTGATATTTCTTGGTGTCTGTGGGTGTGTTGCCATGTAGTTTAGTGGGTGGTCTTGGTTCGTGGAGGCTGCTGCCAGGAATTGAGTGCCTCTCATGTCCAGATGGTCTTTGACTTTGAGAATTTTGGTTTCTTGATGTAGGTGATCTGTGGGTGAAGTAGCTGTGCAGCCTGTAATGATCTTCAGGGCTTTGTTTTGAATAGTCTGTAAGGTCTTATGATGAGTTTCAGCTAGGTTAGAAGCCCAGGCTGGGCTTGCGTATTCCATCACTGATCTTATGTATTGTTTATATACTGTGGTGGTGGTTTCTTTGTTGTGTCCAAATTTTGTGTGAGCAAGTGACCTGAGGGCGTTAAGTCTGGATGTCAGTTTCTTTTTAATGTTTGTGGTGTGCTGTTTGAATGTCATATGAGTATCATATGTTACTCCTAGGATTTTGGGTGTGTGTGTATGTGTTAGGGGTGTGTTGTTTATGGTGAGTTGAGGGATGTATTCGTGTTCTCCTGTCCAACTTGTGAGCAGGGTTGCGGTGGATTTGGCTGGGGCTAGATTAAGTCTGTTTGTAGTGCACCAACCATGTAGTGTGTTGAGATAGGGTTGAAGGAGATCTGTTGATCTTTTTGGGTCATGGTGTGTGCATGTGGGTGTTATGTCATCTGCATAGGAGGCTAAGTTTATTTGGGGCGTATTGGGTGTAGTTATATCGTGCATGTACAGATTGAAGAGTGCGGGCGATAGGACGGATCCTTGTGGGACTCCGTTTGGAAAGTTTCTGATTTTAGATGACTGACCGGCAAAAGATACGTGTGCACATCTGCCTGCTAGGAAGTTGGCCAGCCACCTTTTTGTGTTGTTGTGCATGTTTGTGTTGTAGATTTTGTTTGTTAGGTTGTGGCGGGGGATGGCATCGAAGGCTTTACTAATGTCGAGTGTGGCTAATAGTGATTTGTGTGGTGGTCTAGCTGAGTTGATGCCGTCGAAAGCTCTTTGTGTAAGGTCTGTGAGAAGAGTGTTTGTGGAGTGCAGTGGCCTAAAGCCATGTTGTGTTGGAGCTAGGGGTAGGTCAGGTGTAATTAGTTGTAATACTAGGCGTTCCATGACTTTGGAGGGGGAGCAAAGAAGTGTGATGGGGCGGTGCGAGGAGGGTAGCGTGGGGTCTTTGTTGGGTTTGGGGAATGTGATGATGATACCATGCTTCCAAATGTCTGGTATTGTGTTGTGTGAATAGCTGTAGTTTGATATGTTAGTGAGTGCTTGTATGCCTTGTGGTCCCAGGTGTCTGAGGTGTATGTTGCTTATGTTGTCTAGGCCACAGGCGGGTGAGTGCTTGAGATTGTTGATGATATGCTTTGTCTGGTGATTGGTGAAGGGTGTATAGTCAGGGTCTGTGGGGAATTGTCTCTTACGTCGGATGACACGTCGGTCGTCTTTGTGAGGTTTTAGGTGGCTGACATGTGAAAAGTGATTGATGAGAGTGTTTGCTTGTTGTTTACATGAAGGAGTAGAGTCTGTTGTTGTGATTGCAGCATGTGATTGTGTTGTGTTGCTGTTGGAAAGTGTGATGCTGTTTAGTGTTTTGTAGAGTTTTTTGGGGTTTGTTTTGTGATCAAGTGTTTGTAGGAAGTTATTCCAATTTAGTTTTTGTTGTTCTTGTATTTTGTTGTTAGTTTGGGTGTTGAGTGCTTGAATTTGTTGTGTGATGTCTTGTGATGACTTGATTGAGTTGACTGACTTGCTTGAATTGACTGACTTACCTGAGTTGACTGACTTACCTGAGTTGACTGATTCGATTGAGTTGACTGACTTGGATAAGTCGATTGACGTGTTTGGGTTGACTATGATGGCCATCTTGAATGATCTGATCTAGGTGAAAACTTAGTTGAGTGACTTGGTTATATACTGTATATTGGTGTATATTTACTTGGCTGAACTGACTGTTTTGTTCTATTTGAAATATTTGAATTCCTTTGATTAACTGGATGTAGTTGATCAAATTGGATAATTTTTTTGTACCATTAGTTGAGCGGTCTATAGGCCCATGACCTGCGTTCCAAATATGACCATCAAAGGTCAAGTGTGGTTCGCGAGGTCATACAGTAAAACTATACTCTAATCCTTATAACTTGGTCAGATATTTCGACACGTTAACATTTTGTAACTCGAAAAGTGCCAGAGGTAACGGGTTGCAATTATATACACCTATTTGCTCTTCCTGGTGATTGATTTGATTTGTTTTGAGTTATAAGAAGTTAGGTGTCTAGATCGAGCTGGGCACTACCCAGGGGAAGCTTCATGGGCATGTGATATACATACAGTACAGTATTATACAGTATATATATATATATATATATATATATATATATATATATATATATATATATATATATATATATATATATATATATATATATATATATATATATATATATATATATATATATATATATATATATATTATATATATATATATATATATATATATATATATACATTATATATATATATATATATATATATATATATATATATATATATATATATATATATATATATATATATATATATATATATATATATATAATATACTGTATATATATATATTGTAATGCCCTGTACCCGCAAAAATCCCGCAACCACAATACTGTACTACCCGAGTTGACGTCTGGGATAGTGTAAAATAGTTGTTGATGGCGAAGTCTAAGAAACGCATCACGTGAATCACCACGAAACTATCACCTGGTTTTTTCAAGGAGAACTAAGGTTACTATCCTATTGTACGTCCATGGTAGTAGAGTGGGTTAGCACGCAGGTCTGGTTGACCTACTGAGGTCACTAATTCAGGTTCGAACCCCACGCCAGGCATCTCAAAACCTAGGGAATTTTGGGGAGGGTTAAAATCCCTCCAGTGTTCGAACCCTGCGCCAGGCATCTCAAAACCTGGGGAGTTTACGGGAGGGTTAAATTCCCTTCGCACCCAGCATTTCATTGGTGGCAGCGGTGGGATTAGTTAGGGATGAGGACGGGGATAGTTAGGAGAGGGAAGTAGTCGGGTTGGAAGAGGGCGAGGGGTAGGAAGGGGGCATTTAGGTTTAGGAATGGGGTGCGGGAATGAAGGGGGTAAGGTTGGGGTGAAGGAAGGTGGTAGGTTCTGTGTTTGGGTTGGTAAAGGTACTAGATTACTAACAGTAGGGCATGCAACATTATCATCGGGGCCAGCCAACATAGTCATATTGCTATCGAGAGGCTGGAAGCGGCGTACATCACGGTTTCGATATGTGCGTGATTTCCCATAATAATTTGTCTTACCCAGAGCACAGGCGCGGCAGGTTTCTATAATGGATCTTGCTGCAGCGTGGGGTTTTGGGGTCCAATACATCTCTTGGAAGGTTTCAAGAAGCTTCTTGTGACCTAGATGTATCCCGTCATGGGAATGGAGAGACCGCATGATGTCTTGGGCAGTGTCAGGACTTATGACAGTTTTGCCTTCTTCAATGTACAGAGTATCATCTTTCTTGGTTAGTTGGTTTAAGATGATCTGTGGAGTCCAGGCAGGTTTGTTTTCTGCTTGAGATGAATGTCGCAGATGTTGTCCTGTACCCGCAAAAATCCCGCAACCCCAATACTGTACTACCCGAGTTGACGTCTGGGATAGTGTAAAATAGTTGTTGATGTTGAAGTCTAAGAAACCCATCACGTGGATCACCACGAGACTTGGTTCTTTCAAGGAGGACTAATGTTACTATCCTATTGTATGTCCGTGGTAGTACAGTGGGTTAGCGCGTGGGTACGGTTGACCTACTGAGGTCACTAACCCAGGTTCGAACCCCTGGGGAGTTTTCGGGAGGGTTAAAATCCTTCCAGGGTTCGAACCCTGCGCCAGGCATCTCAAACCCTGTGGAGTTTTCGGGAGGGTTAAATTCCCTTTGCACCCAGCATTTTATATATATATATATATATATATATATATATATTTAGGTTACAGAATATGGTTTCGTAATATGGGTATACTATTTAAATAATATTTTAGCTTGTTTAAAATTTCCTTCAATGATTTTTTCTCAGTTTCATATCATAATTAATTGTGCTCTGGTATCTACTTTGTCCGCGTTTAGTCTCCAAGTTTTATTAACTGCAAAGTAAGTTTTGTTATCTGTTGCTTACTGATTTGTTTGTTATCTTACTTCTGCCTCCTTCCGGCTCCAGGCATTCTTCTCTCTTATCTCTCACTCTCTCTCTCTCTCTCTCTCGTACTTTGGTAGCATATATCTTCAGAAATAGTGACTGTAAGCTACCTCAAATTGATTTAGTAATAGGATAGGATAGAAAACTCAAATTCAACTAGGAATGAATGGCGTTGTCAAGTTTCGAAACAAATCTCTGACATAATTAATGTGAACCTATACTGTACTGTAAATAAATACTGTAACTTAGCAACACTCGGGCTGCATAGTTTACATACAGTACGCTACATAGAGGAAATGTCTTCATATTGCTGTAGTGTGCAACGTAGTGTGAGGATGATATAAATAAATTTAAAAGTTAGAAGTCAGTCACAGAGAACTTCGAAATATATTGATTTATTTCATTGTTTTCCTCAAAGTCCCACAACTATATAACTAACTCACTTAGTAAATATCTATAAATTTCCCTAAGTTAAGAAACAAACTTTTTTGTTTTATGTTGTTTTTGTGTTTTCCCTGTTCTTGCTCTGTCTTGAGTCGGCTACCCACAAAATGGGGATTGGGCCTGAGCATATAGATAGATAGATAGAAGAAACAAACTAACATCCATAATAACTAACTAGCCATAAATAAATATATATGAAACTAAATTTCTTACTGTAGCAAATCGCCATGAATTTATGATAATATATTGAGTGATGAAATAAGTGTTGTAAATTCATAAACGTGAATTTGTGACTTGACACACTATCTGACCTGGAGATCAAGTTATTTGTTTAATTTATTCCTGTCCATAAGGGTGATTCTGTTTGCAAACATCTTGAGATCGAATTAATATATGTTGACAAATCTTGGCCAGTAACTAAATTTGGCACCCAATAAGTTTTTATTTTATTTTTTATTTTTTATTTTTTTTACTCTCCGCATCCTTTCTTGGACACCCCTTCCCCTAAAAACGTACCATTGCCATAATTTATCTTTATATATTGACAACATTCAAAATAATATTGAAGTATATCCTGGTTACCCACTAACTTGATTTACAAAGCTTGGAGATGATTGTTTGAATTCAATGTGGGGTAAAAGCCTTGGCCCTTTAATTTTAGCATGGCATTATCCCCAAAATGTATGTATGAAATAACACAACATTTTAATGACTACACTCCTTGGCTCATTTTTCGTATATTTTTTTAGTTTTCTAATCGGTAATATCAGTATGTCTGTCACGCAAGATGCATCAAATGTTGTATATAATTTGTTTCAACAAATTATTTAATATCTATCTATCTATCTATCTATCTATCTATCTATCTATCTATCTATCTATCTATACAGCCATCCATCCATCTATCTACTGTATATATCTATATATCTATTTATTGATATTGAATCAGTGAAGTCAAGAATTATGTACGTTCAAAATCATGAACCAACAATGCGTTAATGTTTACCTTAAATTTTAATTGTTTCTGTAAATATGTAAAAAGTTACTATGTGTAGCTTTTTATGAAATAAAGAATTGACTGACTGACTATCTATCTATCTATGAACACGACTATATTTTTATAAGCTAATTTTCAAATGTACTTAACATCTAACCACACCACTTCACACAAAGTACATTGTAGGGTTGATAAACCTACAATGTACCTTGTGTGAAGTGGTTATATATATATATATATATATATATATATATATATATATATATATATATATACACAATTATACAGCCAGTGCAGAAAATACATGTAAACAGTATATGCATAAACAATTACCGGAAATATATGCATACATTTACATACATATAGTAATACATACATTCAAACATTATTACACTGATACTTTCCATACAATATATTTAATGACATGCCAAAATGCATATATTCGTACATATACAGTATACGAAATATTATTTGCATACACCATTCGTTGCAGAAAAAAAATCATAAAAAAGAATCACAAATATTTTGTGATTCTAACTGATGAAAGATAGACTGTTCAATTTCGAAATTGTGTTATTTATTTTGAAATATTTGTTAGATAGCCGACATATAATGTAGATTGTTATTTTATATGATTGCGTGTGTGTTTGTGTTCGTATGTTAGGGCGTATTGATTTATGTGTTTTTGTGTTTGTATTGGCGTGGGCTTGTATGTATGTGAGAGAGAGAGAGAGAGAGAGAGAGAGAGAGAGAGAGAGAGAGAGAGAGAGAGAAAACAAACATTAGCAACTTGTATGTTCCATTCTAACACAATCCTTCCTACCAACCTTTACCAAAATGAACGTGTGAAAGTTTAGATATTTCTGGTAAACTAGATATGTAGAGTTTGAAGTTTCCTTACAAATGGTCAATATTGGGGAATCTTGTCGTGGTTGATGGCTGGGCTTGGACACGAAAGATCTTAATATTGATAACAAAATGAGGCGAAAGGTCTCAAAATCGACATACTAATAGAATGAACGTCTTAAAATCTCAAAACTAATATGCTAATCATGAGGGAGAAGGGGGTCCAGAAAAAGCAAGCACTACCCCCTTAATGTAACTGCCACGGTAGGTTGGAAAATTAAACACATATATTGGAAAATGTTCTTGATTATTTATTCTTGATTGAAGGGTTATGTCTTTCTTCTATTCAACAGCTGAGCTCTGGAACTCTCTCCCAGAATCAGTCTTTCCCTCTTCCGATGACTTAAATTGCTTCAAACTCTGTGTGTCCAGGCATTTTGGCTCGAACGTCCCTTGATTTTGGCCCTTTCACTCTTTCAACTCTGGGGGAGGCACTTGATACAGGAAGTTCTGCCTTTTGTCTCCCTTGCTCACATTAAACAAAAAATAAATAAATAAATAAATACATAAATAAATAAATAAATGCCCAATAAACCCTGCCTCAGACTTGGAAAACATATTTAATGTAAATACACAACCTATTCGGCTCATATTGAGCTTTTTTCAGGTGCCACCTAAAAAGAGAGCTCAGACTGAGCCGAAACTTTCGTATCTTTACAATAAATACTTTTGCCAACACGTGGGTTTAGTTTACCAATAATGTAATCATGGCACTGTCAAGTTTTCATTCAGTTTTTATAAATTTATTTTCAGATAAGATAATAGGCAAATACTGGTTTGGTAACGGCGTTGTAGACATGTGGATTAGGCTACCGAGTGCTACACTTACACTTAGTTACACTTAGTTGTATTCCGTCCGTTAGTGACACAGTTGAGCTGGGGCTCCACTGCGAGGATAGCATCAAGAACGGTAGAGAGCTTCAAAATAATATTAGATAGACGAGACACATGGACGAGATGGCTTTGGTGTGAAAGGGATCTGCCTTTTGCATAATTCCGTTTTTTTTATGTACTCATATGCATGTACTATTTAGGTGTGAAGATTGTATTTGTTTGTTTAGCCTACTGATGTATTATTTGTACAGATATAAATGAATATATGTGTGTATACATATAGGCTATGTATTTGTTGTAATGTACGGTTGCGCTAATAAGTCATGTTTCAGCTGTCATTACGTTTGGCTCGCTCTGGGCTGTAATAATGTCTGTCAGATGTTGAATAGGGTGAGTAAGTGTAGGAACATGTTTGTATATCTCACTTGAAATGAATAAATCAAGCTTAGATATTGCTGATACCAATTATTGATCAAAACATAATTGGTGCCGAGACATCACTTACTAGGCCGATTATAGAGTATGCATTTAAACATTCAGGAAAATGTAAGCTTGACATGATATTCTCTTGGCTGTCCTTGTCCGAGTGTGTAGGAATAATGTATAGTGTATTGTACTGTATGTGTGAGTATACATAGTAGTACGGTATTGTTGTAAAATGTATGTGTGTGTGTGTGTGTGTGTGTGTATGTATGATGTTCTCTTGGCTGTCCTTGTCCGAGTGTGTAGGAATAATGTATAGTGTATTGTACTGTATGTGTGAGTATACATAGTAGTACGGTATTGTTGTAAAATGTATGTGTGTGTGTGTGTATGTATGATGTTCTCTTGGCTGTCCTTGTCCGAGTGTGTAGGAATAATGTATAGTGTATTGTACTGTATGTGTGAGTATACATAGTAGTACGGTATTGTTGTAAAATGTATGTGTGTGTGTGTGTATGTATGATGTTCTCTTGGCTGTCCTTGTCCGAGTGTGTAGGAATAATGTATAGTGTATTGTACTGTATGTGTGAGTATACATAGTAGTACGGTATTGTTGTATAATGTATGTGTGTATGTGTGTGACTCATTGTTATTGCTTACTATTATGTTGATGACGCTACACTCTCTCTCTCTCTCTCTCTCTCTCTCACACACACACACACACACACTCTCTCTCTCACTTATGTAAAATCGGTATCGTTTATATTGTAACATCTTCCATTTCGGCTCTTTCTCCCTTACACACACACACACACACACATACATACACACTCAAACACACACATAGAATCCATGGTAGAATCTATCTTTTTCATTGTAAAACCTTCCATTCTAGATTCCTTCCTCACTCTCTCTCCCTCCCCCCCTCTACCATCTGTCTGCCTGTCTCTCTCTCTCTCTCTCTCTCTCTCTCTCTCTCTCTCTCTCTCTCTCTCTCTCTCTCTCTCTCTCTCTCTCTCTCTCTCTCTCTCATATGTAGAATCAGTTTCGTTTTTAATTAATACCGTCCAGTTTAACTCTCTCCCCTCTCTCGGGTTCTCTCTCTTTCTCTACCAGCTATCTCACTATCTCTTGTTCTCTCTCTCTCTCTTTCTTTCTCTCAGCCATAGAGGCGCCAACACCTTAGAGTAAGAGGGACCCAAGTAACACCCCCCCACCCCCCAATTACCCCCACCCTCCCCCCTTTTTCTCTCCCTCCCTCCTTCCTCCCTTTTCCTGCCCTCCTTTTTTCTACCTCCCCCCTATCACAGTAACCCTCCTCTCTCTCTCTCTCTCCGCATCTATCTCCCTTATCTGTAACCTTTCTTATTTCTTATCACGACTCTCTTTCTCTCCTTCACACTCACTCTCACCCTCACTCACATTCTCTCTCTCTCTCTCACACTCATTCTCTCCCTCAATCACCCTCACACTCACTCTCTCTCTCTCCCTCTCACTCTCACACTCATTCTCTCCCTCCCTCACACTCACTCTCTCTCATTCTCTCTCTCTGATTGCCCTACCATCAATATCAAAGGTAAGAAGTGTACTAGACAACAAGGTAATTAACAACAGGTATAGACAGCAGCAGTGAAGTATCTTGTGAATGGACTCCTGTGACTTCTGTAGGGATCTGTCCTTTGGCTTTGGTTTATATTGTACTCTAAACACATACTACGCTCGGTTTCTTTCCACCTGACGATATATTGAATCCCTTAGCAGCTAATTATCGATATTTAATGGAGAAATATGAAACTACTATGTCTCTGCATCATATTAAGACCAAGTTCATATAATTAGCACCAGATTTCACTGCAAAATCTTCAAAATAACGGAGAAATATTGATATAAACTTTGTGTAATTTACCGTCAGTTGAAAATAAATAGAGTATAGTTTGTTGCGTTAAGGGGGGTTACCTGCATTTTGTCTCATTTGTTTTTTCTTTCTGGTTAGTAGCCATTCGACCCCATTCAGCCTACTGTTTTAAGGCGTTTATCCTCATCCAGGTGTCGATTTAAACCTGGCGAGCGATAGCGAGCCAGCATATTTTGGATAATGTTTTAGACAACAAACTTAATTTGTACATTTTTCGGTAGAAAAATTTCTCCGGCAAAGCCGGATTTCTCCATACATTGATAGCTCGCTATCGCTCGCCAGGAAAGAATCGATACCTGAATGGGAGAAACGTCTTAAAACAGTAGGCTGAATGGGGCTGAATGGACAAAACCCAGAGAGAAAAAGCAGGTCGGTCCCCTTAAGTGAGCTGCTCCCCAAGTTGGCTCTTTCTCACTTTACTCATTCACCCCCACAATTTACCTGAGGATAACAGGTTATTCACAATACGTTGGCAGATAGCATTAAGCTCGAACTAAATGGATCTGGGCTAATTGACCACTTGCGAGTTTCAGGCTATAAGGAAGTTGGAGCTGTAAACATCGATAGTAAACAGAAATACAATAATAATGTAGGTTTCTGATGGCTAAAGAGTATGTTGCATTGGGTTTTATTTATTTATTAATGCACTAGAACCGTATTTTAGCTGCTAATTGGACTAAATATCGATGTCTACAGCTCCAACTTCCTTATAGAACGAAACTCGCAAGTGGTCAATTGGTCGAAGTCATGTTAGATGCTATTAACCCCTTCTGTACCGGCGATATATTTTTAATTTTATTGTAGCTATATTTAGACGATTTTGTGCAGCTTAAGAAGAATTTGTGGTAGTAAAAAGGGTCAAGTGAGATATTTAGAAGCCTGGTAAATGGTGGAGGCCCTTTATAGACTGAATATAATCGTCTAATAGTAGCCAGATTAATGTTAAAAGGACGGCATCGGTACAGCAGGGGTTAAACTTGGAAGAATACCGAGTTATACATAGCGTTACGGCCAAACAAATCGCAAATCAGGCCAGTTATTATTGGAAACACAATATAAATATACCGTAGCTGATAATCGTATAAAATGATTTGGGTGTTTATAGTAGCAGTAATCTAAAGGATTACAAACAGTGTATTCAAGTAAATAAGGATGAAGGATGCCTAGAAATAATTGGGCTATATTAGAACATATAAGAACATAAGAAAATGGGAGTCTGCAGAAAGCCGATTGGCCCACACAAGGCAGATCCCTCTCACACCCAACCCCAATTACAAGGCCCAATTATAGGCCCAACTCACTAATACTAATACTAATTAGGAAACCATTTCAACATTAGAATATACAGTAACTACAGTAGACAGTTCTTAGAGGGCCACAATATGTCCATGTATTAAGTTAGGGTATCTGGTAGGAATGGACCACAAGGTCTTTAAGATACTATATTTTCATTGTAACTCCTTGTAGCACACTCTCTCTCTCTCTTGTTCTCTCCGTTACTTCTATGTAGAGATACAAGGTCGTAAGCCACTAATTCTCTCTCTCTCTCTCTCTCCCACCCTTCCTCCCCTCCACTCCTTTCTTTAATCTCCCTCTCTATCTATCTATCTCTTTCTCTCTCTCTTTCCCACCCTTCCTCCCCTCCACTCCTTTCTTTAATCTCTCTCTCTCTCTCTCCCACCTTCCTCCCCTCCACTCATTTCTTTAATCTCCCTCTCTCTCTCCCACCTTTCCTCCCCTCCACTCCTTTCTTTAATATATCTCTCTCTCTCTCTCTCTCTCCCACCTTCCTCCCCTCCACTCAATTCTTTGATCTCCCTCTCTCTCTCTCCCACCTTTCCTCCCCTCCACTCCTTTCTTTAATCTCTCTCTCTCTCTCCCACCTTCCTCCCCTCCACTCATTTCTTTAATCTCCCTCTCTCTCTCCCACCTTTCCTCCCCTACACTCCTTTCTTTAATCTCTCTCTCTCTCCCACCTTCCTCCCCTCCACTCATTTCTTTAATCTCCCTCTCTCCCCCACCTTCCCTTCCCTCCACTCTCTCTCTCCCACTTTCCTTCCTCCACTCCTTTCTCTCTCTCTCTCTCTCTCCCACCTTCCTCCCCTCCACTCATTTCTTTAATCTCCCTCTCTCTCTCTCCCACCTTTCCTCCCCTCCACTCCTTTCTTTAATCTCTCTCTCTATCTCTCCCACCTTCCTCCCCTCCACTCATTTCTTTAATCTCTCTCTCTCTCTCCCACCTTCCTCCCCTCCACTCCTTTCTTTAATCTCTCTCTCTCTCTCCCACCTTCCTCCCCTCTACTCATTTCTTTAATCTCCCTCTCTCTCTCCCACCTTTCCTTCCCTCCACTCCTTTCTTTAATATCTCTCTCTCTCTCTCTCTGTAGTAAGTGTAGTGCACTACACAATCTCTCTCCCTTTCCACTTCTAGTATCTCCCCGGAATGAACTGCAAGGTCTTGGATATATCATAACTATTCCTTGTAACTCTCTCTCTCACTTTCACACACACACACGCTCTCTCTCTCTCTCTGTAAGCAAGGCGTATACTTTCCTCTTGTTCTGTCTTCCCTCCTCCTCCTTCCTCTTCCTTCTCCTCCTTCCTCCTCCTTTCTTTCTCCTCCCACCGACGCTATCCAGCTTTTCTCTCTCCCTAATAAAATCTATATCTTCTGTAACTATCTATCTAGTTCTCTATCTATCCATCTCTCGCTCTCGCTCTATCTATCTACCTACCTATCTATATCTATCTATCTATCCATCTCTCTCTCTACCTACCTATCTATATCTATCTATCTACTAGTTATCTATCTATCCATCTCTCTCTCTCGCTCTATCTATCTATCTACCTACCTATCTATATCTATCTATCTACTAGTTATCTATCTATCCATCTCTCTCTCGCTCTATCTATCTACCTACCTATCTATATCTATCTATCTACTAGTTATCTATCTATCCATCTCTCTCTCGCTCTATCTATCTACCTACCTATCTATATCTATCTATCTACTAGTTATCTATCTATCCATCTCTCTCTCGCTCTATCTATCTACCTACCTATCTATATCTATCTATCTACTAGTTATCTATCTATCCATCTCTCTCTCTCTCTATCTATCTACCTACTTATCTATATCTATCTATCTACTAGTTATCTATCTATCCATCTCGCTCTCGCTCTATCTATATCTATCTATCTACTAGTTATCTATCTATCCATCTCTCTCTCGCTCTATCTATCTACCTACCTATCTATATCTATCTATCTACTAGTTATCTATCTATCCATCTCTCTCTCGCTCTATCTATCTACCTACCTATCTATATCTATCTATCTACTAGTTATCTATCTATCCATCTCTCTCTCGCTCTATCTATCTACCTACCTATCTATATCCATTTATCTGCCAATCTCTCAGTTTGTTTATCTATTTATCCATTGCTAACTATCTATGTTTTCTCTTTCTCTCTTTGATGGTGTAATGGTTAGAGTGTTTAAGATCTGTATGTGGTAACTCAGGTTCGAATCCCGGTGGATCACATGTTTGCTTTCATTAATTTCATTGGGAGGTGTTTGCAGTGAAATTAATACAAATAGATTATTTGATATGAAATAACCTCCCTTGGGTTCGAACCTGTATCGGTATGTTCAATGAGGATAATAATGGTGTACAGTACATAATCGTAATTCCCCCCTGCCTTAAGCCGGTATCACACGAAAGCTTTTATAGTCAACATTCGATGGTCAACATTTTTCTGGCAACATTTCTGGAATATTTTACACTGGTACCGGAAACTAGACTGATGATAGATGAAAGTAGGTGACAGAAATATATCAAATGTTGACCTCATAAGCTGCCAGACCAGTGTTGAGGATAAATGTTGAGGGAAAAAAACGCTGGAGTGATACCGGCTTTACACACTGCAGCTGTCCTCCTTTATGTCTGTATTATAATCTTTCATATTAAACACTCAGTTTTATGTTGTCTTCTGCTTAGGTTACCTACCGTCTATAATATATTCAGCTTCGGAGGGGTAATTTATAACTCCTTTAAGGGGGAGATTTCCACTTAAGGGATTTTTTTCTGGCCCTCCTCCCCATTGATTTTGATATTTTAAGACATTCGCCCCATTAGCTTGGTTATTATAAGAACTTCCGCCCCATTGTTGTCAATTTTAAGACATTTCGTGCCATTTTGATTACTAAAGGTTTTTCTTAAAGTCAAACAGAATCCCCTAGATGTAGCTTAAGTAAGTACAATAATTTCATCGTCTGCTTCAACAGTTAACTGGCCTTTTCTTCCTCCCTCTATTTTATGTAATTATTTTCCTTCTTTCTCTCCCTCTTTCCTTCTATTCCTTCCTTCCTTCCCTTCTTCCTTCCATTCCCTCACTCCTTCTTTATTTCCCTTCTTCCACTCCTTCTTTCTTTCCCTCCCTCCTTCCATTCCTTCTTTCTTTCCCTCCCTCTCCCCCTTTCATTCTTTCCATCCGTTCTTCCATTGTTTCTTTCCTTCCCTTTCACCCTTCCTTCCCTCCCTTCCATTTCTCCGCCCTCCCCTTCCATTCCTTTCTTCTCTTCTTCCATCTCTGCTTCCATTCCTTTCCTCTCTCCTTCCATTCCTTTCCTCTCTTCTTCCATCTCTGCTTCCATTCCTTTCCTCTCTCCTTACATTCCTTTCCTCTCTCCTTCCATTCCTGTCCTCTCTCCTTCCATTCCTGTCCTCTCTCCTTCCATTCCTGTCCTCTCTCCTTCCATTCCTTTCCTCTCTCCTTCCATTCCTTTCCTCTCTTCTTCCATTCCTTTCCTCTTATCTTCCATCTCTCCTTCCATTCCATTTCTTTCCTCTCTTCCATTCCTTTCCTCTCTTCTTCCATCTCTCCTTCCATTCCTTTCCTCTCTTCTTCCATCTCTCCTTCCATTCCATTCCTTTCCTCTCTTCTTCCATTCCTTTCCTCTCTTCTTCCATCTCTCCTTCCATTCCATTCCTTTCCTCTCTCCTTCCATTCCTTTCCTCTCTTCTTCCATCTCTCCTTCCATTCCTTTCCTCTCTTCTTTCATCTCTCCTTCCATTCCATTCCTTTCCTCTCTTCTTCCATCTCTCCTTCCATTCCTTTCCTCTCTTCTTCCATCTCTCCTTCCATTCCTTTCCTCTCTTCTTCCATCTCTCCTTCCATTCCATTCCTTTCCTCTCTTCTTCCATCTCTCCTTCCATTCCTCTCCTCTCTTCTTCCATCTCTCCTTCCATTCCTTTCCTCTCTTTTTCCATCTTTCCTTCCATTCCTTTCCTCTCTTCTTCCATCTTTGCTTCCATCCCTTTCCTCTCTTCTTCTATCTCTCACATTCCTCTCTTCTCTTCTTCCATCTCTCCTTCCATTCCTTTCCTCTCTTCTATCTCTCCCATTCCTCTCCTCTCTTCTTCCATCTCTCCTTCCATTCCTTTCCTCTCTTCTTCCATCTCTCCTTCCATTCCTTTCCTCTCTTCTTCCATCTCTCCTTCCATTCCTTTCCTCTCTTCTTCCATCTCTCCTTCCATTCCTTTCCTCTCTTCTTTCCTCTCTCCTTCCATTCCTTTCCTCTCTTCTTCCATCTCTCCTTCCATTCCTTTCCTCTCTTCTTCCATCTCTCCTTCCATTCCTTTCCTCTCTTCTTCCATCTTTCCTACCATTCCTTTCCTCTCTTCTTCCATCTCTCCCATTCCTCTCCTCTCTTCTTCCATCTCTCCTTCCTTCTCTTCTTCCATCTCTCCCATTCCTCTCCTCTCTTCTTCCATCTCTCCTTCCATTCCTTTCCTCTCTTCTTCCATCTTTCCTTCCTTCTCTTCTTCCATCTCCCATTCCTCTCCTCTCTTCTTCCATCTCTCCTTCCATTCCTTTCCTCTCTTCTTCCATCTTTCCTTCCATTCCTTTCCTCTCTTCTTCCATCTCTCCCATTCCTCTCCTCTCTTCTTCCATCTCTCCTTCCATTCCTTTCCTCTCTTCTTCCATGTTTCCTCTTTCCTCTCTTCTTCCATCTCTCCCATTCCTCTCCTCTCTTCTTCCATCTCTCCCATTCCTCTCCTCTCTTCTTCCATCTCTCCTTCCATTCCTTTCCTCTCTTCTTCCATCTTTCCTACCATTCCTTTCCTCTCTTCTTCCATCTCTCCCATTCCTCTCCTCTCCTCTTCCATCTCTCCTTCCATTCCTTTCCTCTCTTCTTCCATTCCTTTCCTCTCTTCTTCCATTCCTCTCCTCTCTTCTTCCATCTTTCCTTCCATTCCTTTCCTCTCTTCCATCTTTCCTTCCATTCCTCTCCTCTCTTCTTCCATCTCTCCTTCCATCCCTTCTTCTCTTCTCTGCTTCCATTCCTTTCCTATCTTCTTCCATCTTTCCTTCCATTCCTTTCATCTCTTCTTCCATCTCTCCCATTCCTCTCCTCTCTTCTTCCATCCCTTCTTCCCTTCTCTGCTTCCATTCCTGTCCTCTCTTCTTCCATCTCTCCCATTCCTGTCCTCTCTTCTTCCCTCCCTTCTTCCCTTCTCTGCTTCCATTCCTTTCCTCTCTTCTTCCATCTCCCCTTCCATTCCTTACCTCTCTGCTTCCATTCTTGCTTTTCTTCCTCTCTCCTTCCATTCGCTATTCATCTGTCCAACCCCTTCCTTCAATGCCCGTATAATATTCTTGGCTTCCTGTATTATATTATTTATTTAATTAATTAATTATTTAATACAGTAATAGATTCTAGCATTCTTCTTATGCTATATTATCTTGTTTGTATCCCCCCCCCCCTCTCTCTCTCTGTCTCTCTCTCTCGCTCTAGCTCTCTCTCTCTCTCTCTCTCATATCAGAACGCCCTCTTTCCCGTTATTCTATTTCCTCCTCCTCCACCATCTTCTTCTGCTTCCTCCTCCTCCTCCTCCTTTCTCTCTCTCTCTCTCTCAAACGGAACAGAAACGGTCAATAGAACTTGCTCCTCCCTCTCTCTCTCTCTCTCTCTCTCTTTATCTATCTATCTATTTATCTATCTTTCTATCTATCTATCTATCTAAAAATCTATTTATTAGTTTTAGTTAAGCCTATCTATTTATATATCTATCTTTCTGTGTGTCTGTCTGTATATTACATCCAATGCTACTGATATCTACTGTAAGTCTGTGACTATTTACCTGCTTATCTGTCTATCTATCTATCTCTTTGTTCATACTTATCTCTACATTTTGTTTATGCTTGTATATATATATATATATTGTTACGTATCTTGATCCTCAAGTGGTTAACTTGATGAATCTAGATAGCACAGAGATATATATTAAGGTATCAGTCAGCTGAAGGCAAAACAAAAGTAAAATCTAATAACATTATTTCCTGTTGTTGCTTCCTTTCCTTTTGGATCTTAGGACTTAGTATCCTTTATTGACTGATACTCTTTAATTATGAAAAATACTGAAACTAATTAAAGTCATGTAGTATTTATAAAGAATTATTATTTAACCGAAGCTTACTAGGCTATGGTTATGAACCGAAGAAGTTATATCTAAAGAAGGACTATTAATTCTATAAAAAGTCTTGAAAGATAAATATTAAAGTAAAAATATTTCTGTCTCTTACCCTTTTTGAAATGAATAGATAGTTTTCTTAATGTCCTTTTATTTATATTTAATGTAATTATTCTTGGTTTCTTGTCATACGTTATTAGTATTATATTATTATTATCATCAGGATTAATATCAAAGTCACATAAAAAGTTAGATATATATTTAATAATTAGTTAAATGTATTTCTTAACCACGTAACATTGAGGTTTGATTATGAGTAAATAAAGTTACAGGATCGTTTCATAGATTCGATTCAGGTCTCACTCAAATAATATGAAAAGCAAAAATAATATTTTGAAGCTAAAAGAATTTTCTTCAGCTTAGGAAATCACTAGAAGTTTATATTAACACAGCCATGTTAGTCTAGGGCGATATTACTAATATGAAACAATAGCATCACCGTACTAAGCACCGTTAAGCATGTAAGCTTAATTAAAAGAAAATGAAAGAACTCGTAAGTATTAATATAAAACAATTGTATTACTTTCATCATAACCCAATTACTTAAAGAGTTGCTTTAGTCCACAAGTTATTCAACTAAAATAGTTAAGTACATAATAATAGCGTAACCGTTAATTCCCAATCAAATAGTTAAGTACATAATAGTAGCGTTAACGTTAATTCCCAATCAAATAGTTAAACATAATAGTAGCGTTAACGTTAATTCCCAATCAAATAGTTAAGCACATAATAGTAGCGTTAACGTTAATTCCCAATCAATAGTTAATCACATAATAGTAGCGTTAACGTTAATTCCAATCAAATAGTTAAGCACATAATAGTAGCGTTAACGTTAATTCCCAATCAAAGTTAGTTAATAGTAGCGTTAACGTTAATTCCCAATCACACACATATCTCACTAACCAACATAACGTAAGTGTTTACACGAAACACACTTAACACACACATATATAATCTGACTGACAGTCACAATCCCATTATAATACTTCACCCCGTCTTCCTCCAGCTGCAAGTTCACCTTCCCCAACTCCAAATGAGACTGATTTGAATGCCCACAACTCGGGTCTTATATATACTAAACAATGATGGTCTAGGAACGAATCAGGAGGCGAGTGATGGTGCGCGCTCCAATCATAGCTCCTAGAGTTGCATAACAGGTGCCTGGTCCAACCACAGCTCCTGGCGTCGATCATACGTCATAGCGTCTGGTCATCGAAGTAGTTTGCAGGGGTCCCCTATGACGCACGCAGGTGTGAAGGCTTGTTTGCTGGTATGCGGGCGAGCTGGTTTACCACTCGCTAGTTCGCTCGCTAGTTTGCTTCGCCGCATGGGTAGTTTGGAACTCCTTCAACTCTAATTCTAACTCTTAAATTAACATACAGGGCTCCGTATGTCAGACCTCCCCCCTAGAAAAGAGTTTAAGGAGTATAGTACATAATATTAAACATAATACATAAATAGATTCACCACCAGATTGGCAACAGCAAGATTATAATGAGGATATAAGAAGGATATCACCCAAAGTAGGCAACGTCTCCAGGTACCACATCAGATCATAGCCGGAACGTAGCTGGAGCGTTATTCGAACTGCAAGGCATCTCACAGCTGAAGGCTTGACAGCGCACTACAAAAGCATGATATTACCTCGCTACAAGGGAGAGCTAATTGCCAAAATCCTCTCATTAAGTTAAACTTACTGCTGCATGAGGCCAACCTGGTAAATGTAATCTTTAACAGATACGTGATAGGCAATCGGCTAGCACGTTCTGGACCCCCTTAATATGTTTGACATCCAGGGAGTATTCCTGCAGCAACAAACTCCACCTGGTCAGTCGTTGGTTTTTATTTTGGAACCTATGCAAAAATTTTAAGGGGTGATGGTAAGGATACACACTGGTGGCACCAGAGGCCGATTGCACATAGACAGCAAAGTATTGAAGGGATAAAATTAATGGCTACAGCTCCTTCTCAATGACTGAATAGTTACGTTGGCAGAATTTAATTTTTTACTGAAATAGCACACAGGATGCAATACCTCACAGTCGTCTTCCTGGAGCAACACTGCACCAACCCCGGTATTGCTCGCATCCACTGCCAGGGAAAAAGATCTGTTAAAATCAGGAGCTCGGAGTACAGGATAATTAGATAATATATATTTGGTAGCAATAAAGGCCTCTTCACATTCAGAGGACCACAACAAACTTCACATCCTTACGGAGAAGATCTGTCAGGGGAGCGGTCAACTTGTGAAAAATTTAAGATGAAACGCCTATAATAGCCAATCATGCCTATGTACCTTTGGATATGTTTCTTAGTGCTAGGAGTTGGGAATTCTAGAATAGACTCTACCTTTGCTTGAGGAGGTGCAACCTGCCCCTGACCTACCGTATATCCTAGATACTGTACCGTACTCTTTACAAAGGTGCATTTCTTAAGATTAACCACCAGATTGGCATCAGCAAGATTTAAGAACAGCAATCTAAGTTGGTAAAGATGCTCCTCCCATGACTGTGAAAAGATAAAATATCATCGATGTAGACAACGCAACCCAGGTACCCCTTCAGTCCCCAAATTCATGAGGCGCTGGAATGTAGCTGGGGCGTTTTTCAAGCCGTAGGGCATTACGTTACAGCAGAAGGCTTGATTGTTGACTACAAAGCATGATATTTCCCTCGCTCTAGGGGTGAGAGCTACTTGCCAATACCCCTTCATCAAGTCAATCTTGCTGATATAGGTGGCTGACCCAATCTGGTCAATGCAGTCGTCGATCCGTGGCAGTGGGTAGGTAATCGTTCTTTGTGACAGCATTGACTTGCCTATAGTCCGATACATAACCTATGGCTCCCGTCTGGCTTTGGCACAAGTATGACCGGACTACTCCACTGGCTTAAGGCCCTAGTGATCAGTTCGTTAGATAACATAAAGTCAAGCTCGACCTGCAGTATACTCCCTGCGTTGTGGCGAGACACGGTAGGGGATAGTTTAATGGGAGTTGCATCCCCTACGTCTATGTCGTGCACGGCCAAAGAAGTGAGCCCTGGAGTATCACGGAACACACTGGAGACTGAGATAAAACAGATTAGTTGGTTTCGCTTGATCAGAGGGAAGATGACATAGTTTTAGATGGTAATTCCCTCCAAGCCACTGAATTATACTGAAAGTTGGATAGGCTACATGACAATTCAAAGTCTGCATGGATACCTTCAGGCTCTGGAACAGTCTGTTGCGGGTCAGTAAGAGAACTGAAGACGTCGTCCGCACCAGCTGTCCACAGGTCCTGACATTCACTG